>OW026314.1:15950000-17150000 GCA_932273695.1 Apotomis betuletana | reverse complement strand
CAATGTACTATTCCAACGCACTTATCTTTCACAACATAATATCACCCTATTCATCTCATACCTTCTTATACCTATAGCTTTAGAAGACGCGTACGCATTCCTGAACACGATAGCGCAGTAGCTATGTAATACAAGATTCTTCAAAACTTACCTAATTAGCTACGGAATTCCTTACTTGAATGCCTAGTGTGCAACCACACGACGGTGTGTGGTGCAAAGTGAGATCATTGGCGGGCTAAGAGGCCTTATTCCTTTAAAAAAAATTTTTTTTTCATGTTATGACAAATAACCAATAATAATTTCAACCAACTTTTTGAAGTGAATAATACTTCACCCTAAGTTCTAAAGAGCAACATCGCTATTTCATGCTTTTATTGCGTAAAAAAAATTTTGTGCGTGAGATTTGTCAAATTCGAATAGTTTTTGAAAAAAAAATTATCGATGAAAAATTCAAACTGTAGGTTTCAAATACATTCAAATAGGTTCGCCATTGACGGACGCCGCTCATGAGGTGGACTGACCAAATCAAATCGGCACAAATTGTCCTCAGCACGAGAGCACCATGCAGACGCGCTGCAGTGAGAGAAGAATGGCGCCTTGTGGTTAGGCTTGCCACACAAGGAATGACAGCTACGACCACTCTGCCAAGAGTGTAACGACAAAGAAGAAGATTTTTTTTTACCTATTTTGGTGTAGGATAAGTACTTTTTACCCAACAACAGTAAAGAAAAAAGTTTTAAGCGGACGAAGTTGCAGGCACCTTCTAGTTTGATATAAAACTCACCTACCATATCTAGAGTATCAATAATGTAAAACATACACAATAATGTTTAAAGGAGTGGAATTATAGAATCTAAAAAATCTAGAATAAAAGGACAACTTTACTGTAACAGCTTGTTATCAAAATTATAGCCCACCCCGTCATGGCTTGTTATTGGTAGCATTCAATAAATAAAGAAAGAGTATAGAATAGGTGCACTCGTTTTATCGTGTTACTTGGAATTTTCTTTATCATCTGAAAAAAGAGATAATACATGTGAAGCAGTGATTTAATTATGCTCTTAAGTGTAGTTTTTCTAAGAACAACCATTCCTTTTTGTCACGGGCGCTACTATGACGCAGATTTGCGTTATTTTAACGACGAGAAAGTTGTTCTCGTAAGTGTGTAGATGTAAATGAACTCGACTGTACAGTGGTAGAGCAGCTATCCTGGGTTCGGATCACGTCAATGACAAATATTTGTGTGATGAGCTGTAATATTTGTTCCTGAGTGATGTTTTTGTCTACTTTAGTTTATATTTATCAATACAAATATGTATACCATCGTCTGGTACTCGTAACACAAGTCTACTAGAGTTTTCTTTGGGACTAGTCGATTTGTGTGAGTTGGTCCGATATTTAGCGGTCGGATCTCAGATCAGATTAGTGTCAAATGTCTAAAAGGCTCTGAAAGTGGATCAATTTAGGGATGTTTTAAACTGAAATTGATATTGCTAATCCTAAAATACTGAAAGTTTTGTGCGCGACGTCGGCCATTGACTCAGAAAGGGGAAAACCCCCGCTACGAGTTATTTCTGGTACAAAGGCTGTGCTGAGGGCCCTATGATGGCTACTTTTATCACGCGATAAGTGACAAAGCGTCCGTCACGTTTCGACAAAATGCGAGTGTGAGTGACAGATGTATTGTCGCTTATTTATCACGTGATAAACGCAACCATCTTTAGCCCTCTAATGTTAATTGCAATCCAGCAACGATAGGGAGCGGTGTTTTATAAACCTTGTTATTTTTATAATTTATTATTATTTTACTGTCTCTGAACCATTTATAAGGAAAGATTCTTAGACTATATTATAATTACAGTGATCTGTTAAAATATCATTACTAAAAATATTACATTTATTATACTTGTACCTAATAATAATAAATATATTGGAAGCTCGTCCAGTAAAGATTGGTTTTACTCTACCATCTTTTTCTTTCATTCTCTACGTTGATGTATTTTTAATGCGTCCTTCATTTTAAAGTATAAAGGAGGTGCTCGAACAACCAGAGGCCATTGCATCAAGCGTTTATAGAAAGACTTTAGTTTTCATTCCGATGGAGCATTTGGGGGATTTCGCTTCAGAATTCTCTAAACCTTTTACAATTTGTTTCGATATTTTAGCAAAATCCAATATTTCGATACACAACAAAACTAAAAGCGTACATGGAAAATTGCGATCTTTAGTATTAGTTATTTTATACGTTACATTTTATTTTTCATTGGCTATGAGTTTTAAAAAAGTATTTTCTGGTGAATTGGGATTTTATGAGCTGGCAAATTTAATGCCTGTTTTTATAGTGGCTACGCAAGGTATGTATATAATGCTGTTATCGATTTCATGGAATTCCATGTTTTAGGTATTTTTATTTCCTTTTTTATTTGACGCGGTTTGCGGCACGTATTGTTTGAGTTTTTTTGTGACGTCATCACCAGACATGGATTTCAACGTTTAACTTCATTGTAACGATGAAGCACTGCACTGCTACTAACTCAGGACTGTTGGGGCACAAATGTGCGTGAGTGGCGACCATGTACCGGAACATGCAGCGTGCGAAGGCCTCCAACAAAGTGGACCGATGATTAGATTAGATTTATTTATTTCATGTAAAAAACTGTATGTATTTGCATTTGTCAAAGATATAAGCATTCACATCATGATCGTCAAAATAAAAATTATAACGATTCGAATCGTAGAATGGATGCGCAATTGGATGAGGACACCGTACGACTGATCGTTGTGGAGAACTTTAGGGGAGGCCTTTGTGATGATAACGAACGTTTCATGCCACAATGACGCAATGTGCAGTTGAGTTTTGACTTGTTTAAGGGAACTGTACCCAAATACCCAGTAGCTCGTAATTTAAATGCATATTAAATAGTATACAACCATTGCACCTGATTGCTGTTCAAAGGTAATCCCTTACCGAATTAATTTGCTCGCTCTCAGGTGTCCGACCAATATCCTTTGAGACATATCCGCCGGAATACAAAGGAGCTGGGAACTGTCCAGAGACGATAGACCCGTCGTTTATATGTCAAATCAAGCGAGTTAGGGATTAATGTATGTTGGTAGTGTGAAGGAGTTGGAACACGTCCAGTGCAGATTGGTCTCTGATTTGCACTGGGTTTCGGTGCAAGTTATGGTTGAAATGATTGGAGTTATGATAGGTACTGGTGCTAAATGTGAGAAGACACCATTTAATAAACAGATAAAATCAAATCGTATAGTTCTAAAAGATACTAAAAAAAATATGTGTGCATAAAATTAATACCTAATTATTAATTATAAACTAAAGCCTAAAAAAACAAGGGTCAAAAAACACAGTTCCTTGTTGATTTTGGTCCAAAGGTACCCATAACGCTCGCAGCATTTCCACGCTGGATTGCATTCGCAATGGACAGCGTTCAAAAATTAATAAATAATTAAATTATTGGGGTTTAATATTACCTAATTATGTTACTCTTTTTAAACGTTAATGATAGTTAAATAAAGTAAGAAGTAGCAAGAAAAAAATCCAGTTATTCAATTCCAAGATGCATTACGCGAAGTAGGCATTCTAATTTTCACATATTATCAAAACAAATTCAAAAATAAGATACTTACCATTATGTAGGGTTAACTTCATTATCTGAAACACTAAGTTTCGTTTCAAATCTGTAAAGTTTCGCCAAATTTTCATTTGACCGAAAGCCATTTTTTTCCAAAACTGTTAATTATTTTAGTACATTATATAAACAAAAGAGAAGGTAGATGTCATGTCGTACCGGTAGGTCAAGGAAGTGGCTATGGACAGAGTTAGATGGAGAAAACTACTTCATCAGCTATATTATATGTAAAACTTCGGAGACTTTTACCCACTACGTTTTACAATTTACGTGAGATTGCTTAATCTGCCTAAAAAGAGCAGGGTCAAACGTATTACGCAGTACTCATTTATACTGCTAATTGTGTTTAGTTTAGGACAGCGTTACAGTGCATAAGATAGTTGATATTTACACATATTTTAAACTATAAAGAAAATTGGTGCAACAGTAGAAAGAAAAGCGATTTGCTTCATCATTTTTAAATCGAACCGCAAAGGAATGGAACTCGCTCCCATCGTGTGTCTATTTCATAATCCCCTGTAGTTCCGTATTCATGAATCAATCTTCGGTGAAGCTTAAGTATTTTGTTTACTTTGAAAGTGGCGACAAACAACTCTAGTCAATAACAACACAATAACAGTAAAACAATATTACACCGACGACGTCCTTCGGCCTAACATTATTATAATCCTCGATCTTAACAGGCCTCCTGTTACACCATCACTACATAGTATAAATAAATAAATAAATAAATATATAAATAAATATTAAGGGACAATCATACACAAATCGAACTAGTCCCAAACTAAGCAAAGCTTGTACTATGGGTACTAGACGACGATATACATAATATACAGTGTGTCTATTTGATATAACCGCATACTTTACGGGGGCTTAGTATAGGCACTTATTAATATATTTATCCATAAATTATTTAAAAAAACGATCATTTTTTTTCCATATAAAATAAATCAGCAAGCAATGTACTTGTTTGTTGTTGTTTGTTGACACATAACATCGTGATGTCAAAACTGTCACTAGTAATAACTACGCCATACATTGCTGCTCAGAAAATTTTCAAAAATTAATTACGCTATGGCAGTTAACGCTAAGTTAATAATTGTTTTAAATATCAGATTATAGCACTAAAATCTCCGTCTGGCTACAATATGCGGTTGTATCAAATATACACGCTGTATAAATACATATATAGATAACATCCATGACCCAAGAACAAATATTTGCCCCGGCCGGGATTCGAACCCGGGACCGCCGACTCAGTAGGCAGGTGTCTACAAACCGAGCCAAACGCGTCGAGTATAAAACAAAGTCGCTTCCTGCTGTCTGTCTGTCGTCAGTCCAAATATGCATGCTTAGGTCTTAAAAACTACGCAACTGATTTGAACGGAATGCGGTTTTTTTAATATGGTAACGTAAGCCCATGTGAATAAGACTGCTACTCGTAAATAATCTTCTTCTTTGTCGTTACACTCTTGGCAGAGTGGTCGTGGCTGTCATTCCTTGTGTGGCAAGCCTAACCACACGGCGCCATTCTTCTCTCACACCCGCGCGTCTGGTGCTCTCGTTCAAGGGACAATTTGTGGCCGATTTGATTTGGTCAGTCCACCTCATGGGAGATCTACCGCGTGGTCTAGTACCGTCTACTTTGCCCTGGACCACCAGGCGCTCAATGGACAAAGCTCCACGTCTTGACACGTGCCCGAAAAAGGTGAGGATTCGGGACTTCACTAATGACGACAGACGCTGTTCTATGTTCAGCTCTTGAAGAATGGACTGGTTGGTGCGAAATTCTGTCCATGATATGCCAAGCATCTTTCTCCAGCACCACATTTCTAGCGCATCTATCTTACGTTTCTCTATCTCTCTTAGAGTCCAAGTCTCTGCGGCATATAAAAACACGGGAAATACCAAGGATCTGACTAGTCTTACTTTCGTGGTCTTGGTGATGTTACGATTTCGCCATATGTTCTTTAGTTTGCTCATAGCAGAAAAAAAATACCTGCCTGAAAAAAATACCGTAAATAATACCTGTCATTTAATAAAGTAAATTTTAATTTTTTTTTTTTTTTTTTACTTTTGCTCTACGGTTTTAAAGGTTGTCTGAAAGAGATCGCGATAGTTCATTTTTTTTTTTTTTTTTTATTCTGGTATTAATATATTATCACCTTAAGTTATATAATTCAATCATCGGTTTTTTTTTGCGAGAGCCCCAACTTTGGGTTAACTTGTTCTCCTCTTTTAATTTTTAATCATGAGGTGAAGCCACTATAATGTTGTGCAAATACCTGCACAATCTGTCTAAAAACGTCATTCGCGTCATAGATTAGTGTATTTATTACTGGTCTTTATTTACGGGATCGCTTACGTCACGCCACAGATAAAAAAACGGCGTTTTTGTCTGTGCGCGAAAGGCTCTAGCAGGCTAAGCGAACAAGAAGTGACCCTAACGACGGATTTGGTCATTCTTTCAGGTGGTGTACTGGCAAGTCCTAATAACACTCTATGCTTAATATCAGGCCTCGATCTTCTTTTATTTTCGAGTTATTCAAGATAATGTAAAATAATCAGCGTATCATTGTAGTGGCATATTTTGTAAACTATTCAAGTCATATTAACTGAACAAAATTATATTTGACAATCATAAAATAGGCTACAAAATGCATATTTAGAGAGCCTTTCTATTTTCAAGTAATATCAATTTCTTTTCTAGTTTATTAAAAAATACCATCCATTTTTGTAGTGCTCGTAATATTATTAGTAACCGTCTAGGTAATTGACGAGCTATTATTGTTCTACAATCATATATCCCCCTAAAATCATTACCATATACAAGATTTTGGTGTAAGAGGATCCCAAATTTATTGTATAATTCGTATTACACATACCGAGGTACTTATTCTAAGCTGGGAGGAAATTCCCTTGAGGGTTGACGAAACAGTATCATTAACAAAATTTTACCACCTGTCTCTGCCGGATTGGTAAATGGGTTGCCTTTGAAAAGGGTGCTTCCCTGATTTAAACGGTAAATGAAAGAAAAACATGTAGGTACCTACGTTTTATACGCTGAACATTTAGCTCAAAAGCTTCCTTTTTTCGAGATGACCATTGGTGCTTTGTATTAGGTTCTTATCACACTTGCGAGTTGCAAGCGTGTTTTCAATACATGTTTTGTAAACAATATCAGTTGGGTAGGTCGAATTTCGAAAAAGAGGTCACTTGTGGAATCCAACTCGGATCGTACGGGAAACTGCGGAATATCTTCTCGTCTCAAATACTGCAGTGTCTTTAAGACGAAGGTTTTTAACCAGTGTATGTGGCCAATGATGACATACGGCACTGAATCGTGGATGGTTGCTCACAACGGGCCTCATAAGAAGGCTCAAAGCTACTCAAAGGGCAATGGTCAATGAATGAGCTTTGCTCGGAGTTTCCTAGCGGGATCGAATCCAAAATCATGAGGTACGCAAGAGAACCAAGGTTGTAGATATATCTCAGATAGTCGCCAAACTTAAGTGGCAGTGGGCGGGGAACATTTGATTGCTCGTAGAACTAATGGCCGTTGGGGCAGAAAGGTTCTTGAGTGGCGACCGCTGACCAGACGATGCAGCGTGGGAAGGCCCCCAAGGTGGACCAACGACCGACAACAATAGTTGTGGAGAACTTTGGGGGAGGCCTTTGTCCAGCAGTGGACGCCTATCAGCATACATAAATTGCTCGCAACTCGCAAGTAAGATAAGGCCCTTACGTTCGTTTGTAGTAAATATAATTCTGTCTCTTTGCTTATGTGGGCCCCATATTTTGATAGCGCTATAAGATATAGTTTTGTGATCTTTTATTTGACTCATTATACAATACGTTTGGACAATATTAGTGTAATGATGTGATATCTTTGGCTTGTTTATGTTGTGCTTATATTACAAGAGTAGACTGACTATGGTCACTAATACTACCTATATCTAGTAACAGTAGCCACGCAAAATATGCGCATTGTAAGACGTCGAGTTGCGGAAAACTACCCCGCTTTAACCTATAACAGTAGCCACTAGCCACATATCTTTAGCCGACGTCCAAAAAAGATACATTTAGGTACATTTTTCAATCACGTTTTGAAATCAGTGCGAAACCTCACGTAAATTTCTTTTGAAACAAAAGTACTCATTAAAGGCTTCATGCGTGGCATCTGTTTTCATCGTAATAATCGAGTGGTTTGGACCCGACTTCAAAAGGTGATTCAAATGTAATTTGTAGATGAACGGGTTATTTTTAGCTTTTCAATTTATTTTGATGTCGGTTCTTTTTGTTAGCTCTTCTTCTTCTTGTTAAAAGCTGTTTTAAGGAAATGTTTTGTTGTAACCATTAGAGATCACTACAAAGATCTAAATTTTCTTGCCATTACCTTGTTTAAATTGATATGTATTTTTTTTTCAAGGAGCTATGAAGGGTGCTGTGATAATATCTAATTTATTAAAAGTCAGAAGACTGATCGAAGATCTCGGGGCAATGTGGAGGAACACTGGTCTTACGAAAAAACAAGTGGAGCGAAAGGGTGATATGCTGAAGAGGCTGAATTTATGCAACGCAGGTAGATTGTGTAAACATTCGCTAGAGAAGAGGATTGATAATCCTTCTTCTTAGAACTTTAATCTTAACTACATTATACAAGCAAATAGTAGGATTAATAACGGGACATAATACTTTGAACAAACACCTCTTCAATTTAGGTATAACAGACAGCCCAGTATGCAGAGCATGCATGGAGGCAGAAGAAACCACCAATCATATTCTACTAGATTGCAAACAGGTAGAAGGATACAGGATGAAATACCTAGGATCTCCAAGTACCGTACACGAAGCCATAAGCAACATCAAGGCTTTGCTTAGGTTCGTGGAGGAGTTGGGGTGGTTGGAGTAGCGTTACCCCCTTTTCACGCAAAATAGGCACGTTGGATGTCGACTTGCGGAAAATGCCCAGCGCAACTAACTAACTAACTAACTAACTAACTAAACAAGCAAATCTTAACTATACAAAGCTGTAGTTTCATTTGATGTAGTAAGTAAGCTAACCGTTATCGAGGGACACGGCAGACTGTACACTGACATTTTCTGGCCCACCGTTTGTTTGTAGTTTTGATGCCATATTGGTCCCAAAAATAGCTCAAAAAATGTATCTTAATTTTTATTTAATAATAATTAGAATGCCGGTGGCGTTCTAGGTTAACTAATTTTCAAATATTTTATTTTTTAATTAATTTTTACGCTTCACTATTTACTATCTATTAAAACTAAACCTTAAGCTTAAAAACACCATGAATGATCAATTTTGTAAAAAAAGTATATTTATTTATAAACTACGCTAAATACTGCAAAGTTTGTTTTCAACGCGTTGTTTTTTAATCGTTTGATTTGTTTTACAGTTTTCTATTGGATGAACATAGTCGGTACGTGGCAGTACCTTTTGGTACCGTTATTCGAGACGTTATTCCGCACTTTTGTGCTGGGGCAGAATAAATTGTTGTTCCCCTTTATATGCACTCTGCCGTTTGACGCAACGCAAAATTGGCTGGCCTATTTAGTGACGTACTTCTACGAATCATACAGCAGTTAAGTGTCTATGTTATTCTTATTACCTTAAATTACATTGTAAACTATTTTATATTGGGAGGAGTCATGATTCGACGAAAACTCGTAACAGTGTTATGCAAGTTATTTATGTTGTGAACATTGATCCATCTCTTATCAATATGCTTATGTCAAAACGCATTAAAGGTACGGACAGACGTGCTCATTACTAGCACGAAAGCATGCTTTTATTGAGCAAGTGCTCATTAGTAGCACGTGTGACACAACGTTGCTAGTAATGAGCACGCTTATTTAGAGCATGCTGAAAAATCAACCGACATTTGATTTTCGAGCATGCTCCCTGAGGCGCGGGTGGAAGGGGGCGTGCTCCGTGCACGTCTGAACAGGTTTGCTTATTAGCATGCTATTATCGATTCGATCTCGATCCGCGACAGTTGCAATTCAACATGTCGCGTTGGGGAGAAGAAAAAACTTTGCATTTTGTATCATACTATCGAAGTTACCAATGTCTGTGGAACCCAAATTCTCCTTTTTTTAGTTTTTTCTTTTTCACCAAAATGCTCTTTATCAATTCCGTTGCAAGCAATATGATTATTGTATTGAGTTCTGCGCGGATAGCACTGTCACTATACCTATCTGTGTGAATCCATTTTGGCCGAGATAGAAGTGCCAAATAAGTACGTATGTCCGTACGGTTGCTTTAAGCATGCTTATTTATGAGTGTGCTTAAAACAAGCATGCTTATTGCTGGCAAATGTGAACAGTTGCAGAGCATGCTAATTTTAAGCAAGCTTATGAGCATGCTTTTTTTTGAGCACGTCTGTCCGTACCTTAACAGATTGTTACCAATTTTTGTACAGAAGCTTAAATATTCGAGTGAGAAGTCTTCGGGTTTAGTATTGTAAAAAGTTAGTAATTAATAAAATAATTATCTTATAGTCCATATTGCCCGTGTCGTAGTCTAGAGGAAAGAGAGCTGTCAAACAGTGGCGTTCGGATAGCTCTGTTTTGGAGTGCGTTCGGATATATTCAACAAAAACAACAAAGATAGAAGCTTTTTTTGATAAATGATGATAATAATACATAATTACGTATATTTTATAATTTTAACATTTTCAGTGCTCCACTTGGTCTATATGTATCTTGGTGTCGAGTTTCTAATGATAACCCTATGCTCGCACCTCGCTACTGAATTTGAGCTACTTCGTGAAGAAATGCTTCATGCCAGGCCAACTTTAGGTGGAACCAGTGATCAATATAATGTTAATATAAATAAAGAACATATCAATTACTATGAGAATGATTGTATAAGCAACAATGGAAATGATGATGATAGAGGTGATTCAATGCGATTGGATGAAGAAGGGCCGTCCATTCAAGAAGTGATACGAAGACATCAGAAACTTATTGTGTGAGAATTTCTATTATAATTACAAATTTCACAGTTGTTCTTTATATTTTTAGGCAAAGTATTATACTTTTTATATTTTCAAGATATGTTTGAATACTTTCTTTTATATTTTCACAGCTTATCCCAGCTTTTGGATGACATCTTTAATCGTATGATATTCTTCAATTTGCTATTTGCTACGGTCACTATTTGTTTCTTTGGATTAGTCGCAAAGGTGAGGAAAAATACTTTGAAAATTGTAATTACGAGTATTAATAATTTAAAGTTTTATAGATAAATAGAACATATATAGCAGAATTTAAATAAAACAATTTAAACTGATTATATCGCGTATATTAATTATTTGAGCCTCCCTGACATTTCAGTACCTTTACAGATACCGTTGTCAAAGGTTGACTGAGAAAAACACAATTTTTCTCTGACAAAGTTACATTTGTGCAAACTACCCATTTTGTAAATATTAATTTAAAATAAAGCCGATGTCAAACACCGTCGTTGCAACAGGTCTGCGGTTTGCGAGCATGTCATGGACAAACCAAACCATTCAATTAAGTTTGACAACACTTCAATCCTTGCCAGAGAGAAACGACGTTTTCCCAAAATGTTGCGCGAGGCTATTGAAATCAAAAAATATCCCAATTTCAATAGAGAAGATAGTTTGTCATTACCACCGGCTTGGGATCCTGTTGTACATCTTATCAAGGATCAAGCAAGACAAGACTGGAAACCTTGGGCCTCGAAAGGTGTAAAACAAATTAGTGTTAAAAGTAGTATATGTAGAGTTTTTGTTTAGAAGTATTTCATAGTAATAAATAAGGCAATCTTGGAGTTTTCTTTGGCGGTTCTTTCTCCTCAGTAAGCCTTTAGTGAACCGCTGGTAGATATTTTAAATAAAATAATAAATGCCCTTCTGGCACATGTGTAACTGTCTTTACACATTAGGCCCATCTGGCATGTATGAACACCTTTATTTTAAATTAATATTTACAAAATGGGTAGTTTTCACAAATGTTACTTTGACAGAGAAAAAATGTGTTTTTCTCAGTCAACCTTTGACAACGGTATCTGTAAAGGTACTGAAACGTCAGGGAGGCTCAAATAATTAATATACGCGATATAATCCGTTTAAATTGTTTTATTTAAATGTGTGACAGTCGCGGAAACCGAAGAAAATATTATATATGGCAGAAAACAAAAGCAATTTAGATAAGGCTGACAAATAATGAAAGTGCGCAGGTTGGACTCGCGTACGAGGAATACCGTACCATCAAATGAAAAAGCGGCAACAGAGTCACGTTTGTTGTATGGGAGCCCCACAATATTTATTTTATTCTGGGGCCCAATTCGAGAATGCCGTTTGAGTGAACGCCAAACGTCACATCTCTATTAGATAACTGTTATATCGCCGTTGAACTGTCATTAAAATGCGATGAGCTTTAAATTGACATATCTCATCTCAATTTTGGAAATACGAAGGCGATAATGATTGTCAAAAATGTTATTCATGCATAGGAATTTCTGTTTTGAATTAAACGTAACGGACTAATTTCACGCACTATTACGCGGTCAATTTAAACTATGCGCCTGTTATTTATGCCGTCACATACAAAGGAAACGAAAATTTAGCGCGTCCGAATTGACGAAGTTGCGATATTCTAGGGATATCGCCACTTGTCAAGTAGGCACACGTCAAAAGTGACGGATGGCGATGAAAAGGAGAGATCTCCATTATATCTCTAAAATTGGTCGAATACCCCCCCCCCTGTTTTTAGTATTTGTTGTTATAGCGGCAGAAATACATCATTTGCGAAAATTTCAAATGTGACAGGCAGACAGACGGACAGGGAGTTACCAAGTAAAGGTTACCGTTTTTACCTGTGGAACGGAACCCTAAAAATGTAACTTAAGAAGGCTTACGGGTATCGTTTACTGTACCCTCACCATCCACGTCTCATATAGCCTAATAGAATTACTTAACCAATGATAATAACATAAATGTATATATTTTCATGAAGATTCATTAATACTAATAAGATCTTACAAAGCATTATAGCCCAAAGGACAGACTGAGAGCGTCCTCTGTTTACTTATCCCCGTGTCTATTGTTACAATAATGTCCGGTAAATGAGTCAATTTCCTTTCCCTATATAATATTCTAAGAAGGATCAATGCGTGAAACATAAGTAAGTTTTTCTGTGTTTGATTAATTAATTTGATATTATGATGTAAATTTAGACCCAAAAAACGATTGATTCGATTGACAGTGTCCTCTATTTATTTAAAGCAACGTCATAAAACGGACACTTGGATCAACTCTTTGCCGGTACATATTATGCTTCTTCCTTCTTACAACATGGGACCCTGCAAACAAAGAGTAAAAAAGCCTATGTGAGCCCCAGTTAAATAATTATTTTATTCTGTTTTTAGTATTTCTTGTTATAGCGGCAACAGCATCTGTGAAAATTGCAACTGTCTAGCTATCACGGTTCATGAGTCGCCTGATGACAGACAGACAGACGGACAGACAAATAGTGGAGTCTTAGTAATACGGTCCCGTTTTTAACCTTTGTGTACGGAACCCTAAAAATAACTAATATTATTTAACAGATTGCAAGGGGTCCTACAGAGATGGCGAACAACTTCGTCGGCGTGGTAGCCTCCATGATACCCATATTTAACTTGTGCTACTATGCCGAGTTGCTTTCTGGGGCGGTAAGTCTCACTGAAAGAGTTAAGAGAGAGAAAATGTGATCTGTTCCCTTACCATGGAGTTTACAGTGACCGTACTCGCTAGCGACGCCGTAAACGATTTGTATGGAGCACACAGACCACCCCCACTAGACGGAGCATGTAAGGCGACCCGTAGGCGACCCGCGCGCACCAACGATATGGTACGGCAGAACATTAAAGTATCAACACGGCGGCCACCGTTTAGTTGCGTCCATGTTTATGATCCATGCGTACACGTCAACGAAAAAAGAAATTAAATAAATAACATGGTAAATTGTAGTGTTAAGTGCTGTAGAGAGACCTCATAAACATGGACGCAACTAAACGGTGGCCGCCGTGTTGATACTTTAATGTTCTGCCGTACCATATCGTTGGTGCGCGCGGGTCGCCTTACATGCTCCGTCTAGTGGGGGTTGTCTGTGATGGAGCATGTAGTTCTACAAAGTAACCACTAGGAGCGCTGTACTATTATCCATTGAAATCGCTGTCGTTAACGTCACGTGTCACGTTGACTCATGGAAAGGCTACAGTAAATCTAGAGAGGATAGCGCTTTTACACTGTTAACGTTAAATATCGACGGAACCCTTACTCCAAAGCAAAGACTTATCTTCTCAGAAATTGTCTAAATGAGAATCACCTTGTACGTAATCTAATTCACGTGAAATACCTAATGAAGAAATTAATTATGATGAGACTTTATCTCTGAATAAGGCTTTGTACACACAATTAAAAAAGTCTGGGTAAGTCGTATAATTAATGGTGTCGTTTGCCGTTTCCGAGAATTTTCGGATACTTTCCTTATTTTGTATGGTTTCATTAATTTATGGTTAGAAAATTTGTGTCAGATAAGAGTATTAGACAATTTGGAAAACGAGTTACCGGTAAACCTGTAGCCGATGTAGTTATATTACCACAACAAAATATTTACAGCGCAAAACAAAATACATAGCGCTTAGATAATGATTCTCGTATTGCAAGAATCTTTATAAATAATTGAGATTGAAAAAGCATCAGTAACAGTGCCATTTCTCGGAGAACTTATGTTAGAATATCTTTATGCCTAAAAAAGTGGGTAATCATTTTAAGAATTCGAGTATATCAAGTAAAAACAAAACTGTTTTTCTCCGTAAACTAAGTGTCTCTTCGATTTCGGAGAAAAAAATGCATAATTAGAAGAATATTCTTCTAGTATTGCACCTATATACAATAACGCCGAAAATTAGGTGTAACACATACGTACAATAAGCTGCAGAGAAAAAACCTGGTTTCTCTACAGCTTACTCTACGCGAAATAAAATAAAAACTACTTAGGTATAAGCCTAGGCAGTGTTCTCGTTTATAGACTTATGGCTTTAATATCAATAGTCCGTATCCCTTTTCATTGTGAATTGCATGTGATACCGTTACTTCTCTTTACCGTTTTAGGAATATAGGATTGAAGTAAATTCTTGTTTTCACTCTCGCAGGCACAGTTTAAGGCAATTCTTATATTTAAACTGCGGGTTATTTTCCGGACAGCTAATATTATGATGAACTAACCGATTTTACTTGATCTATTAATATAATAAATTGGCAGCGAAAATAAAAACTTTCCATGATTGCCCCGGGAATAAATGCTGAGTTATTAATCTAGGTTAGACTTCTATTATAATGTTTTGCTGCCTGGTTATAAACATGCCTCAAATTATATTAGGCTCTTTTTGCTCTGGTTTCCATAAGGACGAGTCGACAGGTTTAACGGTGCAAACAAACGTGTATAAATATATAAGTATCAATTGAAAATACAATAAATGTTTGAAAACCCTGTCAATTTAGTCAAAAAAATAAACTCTTCCAATTTTTTTATCGCACAACCTGTAGTATTCCATTTTCAAGCGAGCAAGTAAAAACCCGCGGTAAAAGCGGCAAGTAAAAAGCGGTAAAAACCCGCCATCCTATACCCAGCTTAAGGCTAAAACTGGTGCGGAACTGAAATCCCTTAATAGCTTTTTGTTTCAGAGTGCCGCGGTCGCCGACTCCGCTTATCATAACTTATGGTACGAAGGCGACGTACGATATCAGAAGATCATTATTTTCATTATTGTGAGGTAAAGCTGACTACACACTATTTTACTATCATCCTCATTTCAGCCGATAGACGTCCACTGCTGGACAAAGACCCCCAAAGTTCTCCACAACGATCGGTCTTGCGCCGCCCTCATCCAATTTCTGCCCGCGATCCTAACCAGATCGTCAGTCCAGTTGGCCTTCCCACGCTGCGTCTTCCAGTCTGCAGTTACCACTCAAAAGAACCTCTCTGCCCCAACGGCAATCTGCAACGCCCACAGACACTCAAGTTTGGCTACTGTCTGCGCTATATCTACAACCTTGATTCTCTTGCGTATCTCAATTTTTCGGATTCAATCCCGCAAGGAAGCTCCGAGCATAGCTCGCTCCGTTGCCCTTTGGGTAACTTTGAGCCTTCTTATGAAGCCCATTGTGAGCGACCACGTTTCAGTGCCTTATGTTATCACTGGCAACACACATTGGTTAAAAACTTTCGTTTT
Source organism: Apotomis betuletana (assembly GCA_932273695.1). NCBI lineage: Eukaryota > Metazoa > Arthropoda > Insecta > Lepidoptera > Tortricidae > Apotomis > Apotomis betuletana. Next base: position 17,134,082 of record OW026314.1, on the reverse strand, counting down.
AACTTTCATTATTGTAAATATATATATATATATAAAACAACTGAGAGTCTAGCTGACTAGACGGCATAATATACCCAATATTCGGCTTCCCAACTCCTTGTAAGGCGATGTGTAACATCAGAAGATGCTTTGTCACTGATAAATTTTAAATATATAAAGTGTCAATAGATTCAACACTCGACCAGGTATCTCAGATGTGTAGCGTTTAGAAAATCGGGTAGGTACATTAAATAATTCCAATGTTTAATTCACTAACTAGGAGTGCGTTTACAGATGTTAACAGGTTTTTATAACGTGCTGTTACCACCGATTTTTAGGGTACTGTACCTCAAAATTAAAACATCTGAACCCTTATAAGATCACTTTGTTGTCCGTCTGTCTGTCTGTCTGTCAAGACCCTATTTCTCAGGAACGCATGGAGGTATCAGGCTGAAATTCATATCAAATATTCAGGTCTACTGCTTCTTGGAGCTGTGAAAAAATCAAACTTCTAAGCCAACGCGATCATAAGATACAGCCGTTTATGCTGCAAATTTTCGACACTCGCAAGGGAATCAAAACCTACAGGGTACTTACCGTGAACTCAGAATCTTGAAATTTGGTACGAAGCAACGTCTTATAGCACAGATAAAGGAAAACTTGCGAAAAGCATAACTTTTTACTTATATCCCTATAGGTTTGTACGGAACCCTCGGTGCGCGAGTCCGACTCGCACATGGGCAGTTTTTAGGGTTCCGTACCCAAAGGGTAAAAAGGGGACCCAACTACTGAGACATTCGCTGTCCGTCCGTCCTTCTGTCACCACTGTCACCAGGCTGTATCTCAAGAACAGTTGAAATTTTCACAGATGATGTATTATTATTATTTCGTATTTCTATTGCTGCTATAACAACAAATACTAAAAATAAAATAAAATAAATGTTTAAAGGCTATACAACATACCTCCCTTATAACAAACTTACAGATAATGGTACGGAACCCTTCGTGCGCGAGTCCCACTCGCACATGGCCGGTTTTTTATTGTATGTAATGAGCGTGGGTGTAGACCTCTGACCGCCAACGGCATTTCAACCATTAGCGCACCTATTGAGATCTTACCCAGCTATTTTGCCTACCTCAGCAACTTTTTAGTTACAAAAAATTGCGAGAGATGTCGGTGTAATCAATAAAAGTTTTCATTCGTTTTGATCTTCGTCGCATCATATAAAAGAAATCTTGTTAATGATATCTTTTGAAATGTAAATTAAGGGTTTTTTTGATGTCTTTTTTGTAGTTATTTGAACATATGATGAATTTTCAGGTCTCAACAGCCATGTTGCTTGACGTCTATGAAATACTCGCTAGTAACTTTGAATACTTTCACGACGGTATGTACATTTTACGAAGTAGTTGCAAGTTGCTTTTAACAGCAAACATGAATAAATAGTTAGGCCTAGAATGAGTCTTCATACAACAGATTTGCGATAGATGAAGCCGCATACAGTACTAAAAGCAATTGAAAGGTTAGTTTTATGTGTGCGTGTCTACGAACCAATCATAGAGACGTGTTGCTTGTGAGTTTGACGTTGTGACAGATGCGCACACGGACGAAACTTAGCCTGTGGCTTACCAATACTGACTTTACTTTCAAGGGTTGACTTGGCTTGGCTTGTTTTTAACCAACTTCAAAAAAAACAGGAGGCGAAGCTCTATGTTCGAGTATGCATTTTTTTAACCCTTTGACCGCCAAAGACGGCAAATCACGTCATCGGGAATTCGTGCCACTGACGCCAACGACGCCTATTGACGTCAAAAATTTCAATGGTCAAAAACATGCTAATACAAACCACTATACCTGTGTGTTTTTCAATCTCTGTTGATTTTGGAGCAACTTTTTTTTTTTTGGTTTGGCGTCAGTGGCACGGTGAATTGCTTTGCCGCTTGGCGCTCTAAAGGTTAAATTGTGTCTTTGTCCACAGGTGCTGAGTACCACATGGTCATACTTTTCACTAGCAATAAGTGTTTACGAAACCGACAACTAAATTGTACATCGGTGTCGGCTACTACCGAAATTCACGGCGTGTAAAGAGCCCATCTGGCCTTTAGACATACATACTATTTTCCCCTTTGGCCGCCTATGAAAGTATTGCTATGTAACCAGTCACGTATTTATTATAAGGTTAAAATAAACCAAATTTTATTTAAATAATATGAAATATATTAGTAGCAGAAGTAACACAGTGACAAATTTTTCAAGATTTTCTATATCAAGCCAAGTAAAATATATCTGACATGAGTCAGTTGGAGTCGGCAAGGATTACACAAGAGTAAAGCCTCTAACAGTGTTACGTGCTAAGAATTATTTTTAATTATGTCTATATTAAAGCGAAAAATAAATAATTATATAATTAGTTTACGTGTATAAGCATTATTACCTACTATCGATTCTCAACCTAATGTGAAACGATGGTGCCGACAAAGTCAAAATATGTATGGTAGATGGCACTGCGATACCACCCTAAGGCTTATAAGAGATGAAGAACCTGGTAGTGGCTTTGATAGAATAATTGGCAATAGATAGAATAAAATATTTGTGTGAGGATTTTTTTTTCTTGCCAAGAAACTAGTTTCATTAGAAGAAAATAATTTAAGTATTTTTATTCATAACTAATTGTGTGGCAAGAGTAATAATTTCTTGGCACGTAACTGGCATCACGTGCTTTATAGCTGGTAGACTCAGACTTGTAAAAGTGCCCAACTTACAAAATAAAGTAACGTTATTTCATTACATCATTTTCGTTATGTCACTATTTCGATATTTCTTTATTTCGCTATATATATATATATTCCATTATTTAATTACTTCGTTATACCGTTATTTCATTATTCCGTTATTCCATTATTTAACTTTTTCGCTATTTCGTTATTTCACTATTTGATTGTTTTGTTATTTCATTATTCTGGGGCATTGGTTTCGTAGATGGCCGAAGGGTTATTTTTTAGCATCATCATTTCGTAGATTGTCAATTGTCACATACTTATTATTATTCTATTTCTCATATGGAAATTAATAAATAAGTTGGTATTTAAAAGTAAATAATTTACAAATAATATTATGTTTATTTTTGGTTAGATTTCATTACGTAAAGTTGAATTTATCCCTAAAAATCATATTCCTAACAAGCCTATTTTGTCTCATTTTCGCTTGTCCCCCAGATGTAGACTTCAAACTTTTCTAATCCTGAGCTCGTCTCACGTTTTACGCCTGTTTTATTTTGCCGACTTTAATTAAAGAATTTCGCTTCAATTGGAATTCCATTTCATTATTCGTATACGAGGCTATTGTTAATTTGTTTTTGATCACAATAAAGAAACAATTTAACTGAACATTGTTGGGGTCGGTGGGAAAATATCAACCGAATATTAAAGCGCTGATTGCCCCTTACATTAAATTGTGAGGTAGGTAAAATAGGTAGGTACGTAAGCAGCACTATAAAATATGCAGCTGTAATAAATTGATGAATTATTCCATCATGCGATAAGAATCTACGGCTATATTTAACATGGCATTTAATGAAATAAAAAAACTTAAGAAGCCAATGTCGTACCAACGGCGTCTCGATGTTTAAACCTCATCACTGCAGCACAGAAGTATACAAGGCAACCAGAACGAAGACGCAGCTAATACCCCTGTGGCGCGAAGATAATCCCATTAGAGGGTTATACTCCCACAGAAAGTCCGACTACTGGTAGTGTTGGGAACGCCAGCAACCACGCCGACAGCGAACCAATGTAACGCCGTGACGACGATTATGTACTAGGTTAAGTTAGAATAAGACTGATTGAAATGTATAACATGATCTCATAATTACAAGTTAGACACATAAAAGCTGTCATAAGATCCATATAATTATAAGTAAAGTACATAAAAGCTACCGACATGATTTTTATATACTCGATGATCCTTATATACTTAATATAAAGCACATAAAAGATGCAATAAGAACCCCAAGGTAAAATCATCCGATCCTACCTGCAAATCAGTTGCACCTACGGTCCATAAGGTACTGGTTAAATAAGGCGTCACGAAACCCTTATTAAACCAAAGGTAAATGGGCCGGGGACGCAGCACCCCGCCGTGAAACACCCGAGGCGGCAAAAGATCTTATGTAACTCGATCACGTGAACCGTTATGAAGCTTAACGTAAAACGTAAAAGTTTTATAATCCGGTTACATAAGGCCATCTACCGCCTCAAGTACATAAGGGAATAACGAACCTCTAGTATATAACGGTAGACCCGAACCCCCCGTAACGAAAGTACATAATTAGAACCCCTACCGTAAGCAAATGTAAATAAGAATCCGCAGGAACAATCTTGCTAAATTCTTATTCACAAAAGTTACCCACTATCCACGAGGTACAACCGAACCCTGTTACCTGAACCCTAAGGTTCAGATAGATCCTAAGAGCCCTTATCGAGCCCCGTCGAACGGGATATGTAGAATGAGAATCGGACTATAATGAACCGAGATATGTAAATAATTAAGCAATTATGATAAGCCAAAAAACGGCCGTTATTGTTCAGAGCCTGAAACTGTAGAGCCAATCAGAGCGAGGAGCAAGTTTTGGAACATTGCAAATTAAAAATTAACGCGCTTGACCGAAAGGGGCGTTCCCGAGGGGAAGTGAATGCGCACTCGACTCTGATTGGTTCCCAATAAGAATATTCCGCTTACGGGAGTTATGTCTGGCGAACCGAGCCTCGAATTTTATATAATAAGGTGAACAAAAATAAATGTATGCACTACCGAAGAACCAGTCTTGTTATTAACATCGAGAACCTGCCTACCTCCAGCTATCAAGAACTCCAGCCTGCACGTCGGTCCAAGCGATTCGTTGAGGTCCTGTCCGTCAGTCGAGCTCCGAATCCTTGGACGCGTCCATCGCTACGCCGTACTACATTCACGTCGCGTTTACGTCGGTCTACGTTGCGCTTACGTCGAATCTACGGCAGAACTACGTTGCGGTCTACGTCGCGCCCCGTGCATCCCGCGTCCGTACCCCGCGTCCGATCTACGTCGCGTTACGTGTCCATACGTTTGGACTACGTCGCGGCCCGTTTACGTCGCGAACCGAACCGAGCTGATCAAGAACCGAACCGAACCGAACCCGAACCGAACAAGCTGATACAGGAAAACCCCGATCGATAATACAGTCCACTGCGAGCTGAGCCGAAGAAGCCGCCCTGTTGAGACCTGTACTCAACAGGTAGTGAGGGCTAGCCAGCGCTGTAACAGTTCAAGTCACGTCTTAAAAAAAAAGAAGGCGCAGCTCTTAAAAGGTGAACGTGCGTGCCACATAATCAGCTAAGATTCGTCCTCTCCTGGACAAAGGACTTGTACCCGTTGAACGCCACTACGGGATCAGGTCCAATGAATTCCAGCAACCCAGGTAATTACTTGTAGGGGCCGTTCTGTGCTGCCTCTTGTATATAGTCGACAAACAATATATCGTCAGCCCCACCGATCGTTGGTTCTAGGAGAAATTTGTCCTGCCCATGGCCAATTCACTTTTGAAATTATCCGGGCTATGTTGGTCAATCTTCTACATTTCTTCTTAGTTCTTCTACATTTTACAAGGTTTTTAAGCGTGCTAAGAGTTTACGTGTGTATTTTATTGTATCTTGTCGTGTTCCTCCTAACAGTCCTAAGAAGAACGAGGAAGAGGCAAATGAGGAGGCAGTAAAACGGTCAAATTAAATTATTTATTTCGGACGCTAGCTCAATCGGTCGTTCTTAAATACGTGGGTTTGAGAAAAACACGCTTAGGATCGAATTCCGCTAGTTTTCTGAAGCCAAAGTACTCCTTTGTTCTGAAGCCAAAGTATTATCATCCGCGCTGACTTCATAAACTGACCAGCACTTGACCTCAGTATCACCCGGTGATGTATCACCGGTAAGGGACTACAGGGTCTAAGAATAGAGTTCACCAATTAGTCTTTTCACTCCTGCCTTGAAGAGACCCAAGATATAAACTTCAGGAAATACCTACAATGAGAGCGAGTACAATTCTTTAGCGGTTCGCTATCTACGTAGATCTATACCAAATCGCCTCATGATTGAAGCCACGAGTAATTACAGTTATGCCATGCGGTAAAAGAGTGCATGGATGTATCCAGGGCAATCAGCAATAAATTAAAAAGAAATTATCAAAAACACCAATAATGCGAATAAATATTCCAACTACACTGCAAAATTTCCAGTGAGTTCGAAAATTTAGGTTTTAATTGAAATACCTATCATGACTGCTTACTAATCAGCAGAGTCGTTACGTTGTAATTTGGGGCTTTAATTACACTGTTGAAAATTAGTTTGCAGCTTTTCAATGCGATAGGGATGAGTAATTCTGATGAGCTGTAGTTTTGTTATATTGGCTGCCTAAATATGGGTCATATGAATGTGTCATTGTGTAATTTTGAGCTTTATAATTTATACACAGTGATTTTGATTGAGATCATTGTATCATTTTGAGCCTTGAGTTGAGACATATAGATTATAGATACACGTTATTGCAAGCTTTGCTTAGTAGCTTGCAACATAATAAATTTTGCTGATATAAATTAAGATGCATGAAATGCCACATTACTAGTAATATAAAAAAAACTAAGTAGACATCGAGTTAAAAATAGTGTTACTGTACTAGTGCAAATATAAATAAATTATACATCACAGGTCTGCGTAGTTTTATTTTTAGATTCAGCTTCCAAAGTTTCACTCTAAAACTCATCTCTTGATGAAAAGTCCCAATTTACTTTGAGAAAACGATGATACTGAAACTGTGTACATGTACACAGATTAAACTTTGCAGCCACGTCAATCGTAAGTAAGAAATTCAATAAATGTGGTATGATAGATAGACGAAAAAGCAACTGCTTCTTTTTGACAATGCAAGAGTTTTGATCGTAGGTAACCAAAAACTACGAAAAATTATGAAGCAATATTGCACAAAACTGCTTAACTGGTAAATTATATTGACCTATTTAATTGTCTTTAATTACTTGTCCATCAAAATTTCTTGAAATTAGTTTAGTAACGGTAACTCAAGTCCTTATTGAACCGTGCACGTTGGTTACTACCTGGCTCAGTCAAATGTGAAATGGCTGTCCTATCTAAGCTAGCCTGTCTAAATTGCTAGGATCATAGCAAAATATGTGGCATGTTGCAAGAGTTCCTATAAGCTCGATCATGAAAAGTGAAATAGCTGTCCTTACCAAGATATACTCTCAAGATTTCTATGGTCAGATCCGTCGAATTTTGTGACATGCAAATTATGTTACGATTACAGCCAGTTATCACAAGATTCACTTTGCGCTTCTTGTATTTTTTTTTCGTCTAAAAAGCTAAAGAGAAATGTAAATAATATGCCATCCTAGGCTCTCCCGGCCAGACGGGCGATTTACAGTCCATGAGCTGATTGCGACTCGGGTTTGGGTGCAAACTGAGAGGTCCTTATGTGGATTATGTAAGAACGAGCGAGATAGGTATAACACGCGAATAGCATTCTGACAGCCCACGCACTGTACCACAGTGGATATATCGAATCTAGTAGCTTTGATAAAAGTGAGATAGCTGTCCTTACTAAGCTATACTGTCGAAATTGCTAGGGTCAGAGCGAGTCCTGTGACATGCAAATCTGTTGGATTACGGCCAGTTGTCACAAGATTCACTTTGCGCTTCTTGTAATTTTGCTTCGGCCGAGAGAGTCAAAGAGAACGTACGGGGAATTTGGGGCTAAATTCGGCATTTTTAATGTTAGGTGGCAGAAATATTGCTAGTACCATAATATTATAATAATATATTATCATTTCAAGCGCTTCGTGAAGCGCAAATCAACTTGTTACATTTATTATAATTAATTTTTCCTTTTTTTTTTACTTCTCATGTAAGTTAAACTGTATTTCTTATTAGGAATAAATTCCTCTAAAGCGATATAATTATCTTATCTAAGGAAGATTTACTCTGAGTGATCATTAAGATTTTTTTTCTCCTTTCGTTGAATGTACCGTAATTTGATGATAAATAATTACACAATAGCCACATTGCTAAGGTGCAAATGAGGTGCAAGCAATACATTTAAGTCAAAGGGAGTAGGACAAATATTATACTGCCTGTCACTTTCCTTTCAATATCGTGCGAGCAAGACAAATATGCTAAGTCGTGCGACAACCGAAATCGCGGCAAGATATTATGCTAGCCTCGCTGGAAGTCGATACTAAGGTGTGAAATGTATTAATATTTACACTTAACAGGCCACATTTTAAAATGTTTTATTTTTCATACTATGACAAATAATATATTGATAATTTCAACCAACTTTTAAAAGTGAATAATACCTTTCCCTATCCCTGAATTCTACATAGTAACGCAGCTATTTCATGCTTTCATTGCGTGCAGTCGAAAATATGTTGAAATAAAACAGTTTTCTTGAATTTTGACAATTTCAAGCACTTATTAGTATTTAAAACAATAATTATCTATTAAAAATTCAAACTGTAGGTTTCAAATATATTCCAACAAATTGCAATAGCCCTGTTCTAAGTAGTAATATTGATAATAATGTTATGAATCATGTTGGATCATAGAGAAAAATGTCTAAAACAATCAGCATTTTTGAACGGATAAGGAGCTTTAAAATGAATAACTTTTCACGCTGTCACCCAGGCAATTATCCGTGTACACCTTTTGTGGATAAAATGACGTAACCGACTAAAACGTTGCTCAATAACAGGTCTTTTCGTAAGTAAGATAGATGAGGTAAATTCCCAATTTTCGTAGGAAATATAAGAAACGTTTCGTAAATGAACCGGCAAACAAATTGTAAATAGCTGAAAGCACCGTGAGCAATTAGTAGAGGCTTAAAATGTGGGTATAGTAACACTAGAAGGGGCCTACTGTAAGCCTACTGTTGTTTTTGTTTTTGTTGCCAGAAGAAAATGTACATGTACTTCTGAGACATTGTAACCTATTCCTAAAAAACTACATAATACCTACCTAAATGTTATTTGCCAAATCTGCCATCTCACGGCAAAAGAACGTAGCCTCAAAAAGCTATATAAGAAAAAGTGGTTTTAATTGTTGCTGTTTTTTGTTTTTTCATATTGCTACTGAAATATTTCAAAATTATTCAAAGGAAACGTTTTTTTCCAAATTCGTAAATAATTGATTTATGGTAGATGTCATTATTAATGCCATTTTATAAGTAATAGATTAAGCTTACTTATGACAAAATAACGTAACCCCGATTACATGGTTTTACCATGAGAGGGCAGAAATACAATTAATCATTTATTTCGGACTTTAAGTCCATAGTGTTAGTGGGAGGTCCAAACTTAGGGCTATGGTTATTATTATTACTATAATTAAGCTTACTTAAGTGAAATCAAGCTAAGAGGCCTTATTCCTTTTAAATTTAATTTTTTTCATATTATGACAAATATATTGATAATTTCAACCAACTTTTTGAAGTGAATAATACTATTCCCCGAGTTCTAGGTAGTAACATAGCTATTTCATGCTGTTATTGCGTGCAGTCGAAAATAAGTTGAAAAAACTAATTTTCCGCGTGAATTTTGTCAATTTCGAGTAGTTTTTGAAACAAAAATCATCAATGAAAAATTCAAACTGTAGGTTTCAAATATATACCAATAAATTCCAATAGCGCTGTTCTAGGTAGTAACATCAATAATATGTTAAGAAACATGTTTGATCATAGAGAAAAATGTCTAAACAATCAGCATTTTAAAAGAAATAAGGCTTCTTAAAGGTGCCTGGGCACCGGTACTACAAGCGTGCAGCTGCATATAACGCTGCACACGCCTCCGTTTCGGCTTGACCTAAAATTATTTCGTACGTACAGAATCGGTTAGGGTTTGAGAGTAAGCGTAACTGCTAACCGCGGTTAACTGCATGTAAGGGTTTTTAAAAACCACTATAATAACCCCATCAAAAACCCTTGTTAGGGTAACCGGTTCCGGTCCCTGCTACGGATGTTTCGCTGTTAGGATAATTTTGGCCTCGATGCTTTCCACCTGTTTTCGCCTTTCTCAACTTAACCTCATGAAATCTTGTGAGTAGGCTCGATAAGTATAACTTAAAATTATTTTGTCGATTCAGTTTTTCAAAAAGTTTACAAATGGTGGGGGTTGAAAACGTAAAAAATCACACATCTCAGCAGATTCGAAACTTACGTGCAAAGTTATTCACAAACAAAGCATTTGAAAAAATAGCTCGTGAATCCTACTGACATTCGACTAAAAAAAATTGCCACTAAAATGACAGTAGGTTCACAGGCTATTTTTTTCCAGTGTAGTCTGTATTTTTAGTATGCTGTTTCTTTTCATATTTTATCGAGAATCAAAAATAAAATAATTACACCATGAAATTCAAATGACATAATAATACGAAACTCTACAAAACTCGCACAAAACAAAAGTCAGTACATGACAGATTTAATGCCAAATGGCAGTATCTACCAGTCAACCATAAGGCCAAACAGAGAAACTAGAAGTTGGTGGAAATCAGAAATCACAAAGCATCTAGTGTACAAGTAAATAATAAATAAATAAAGGCTTGTGTTTAAACGGCTACCAAATATGATTAAACGCCTACCAAAAATGTTGATAAATTATACTACCAATAAATTCTTAGTGCTTGCCAAAACGGATGAATGCTCACCAAATAGTGTATCCCAAACTATTCTATAAATAAAGCTAATAATTCTTTTTCTTACATGCTATAAAAATATATGAACACCGTTAATAGTAGATTGTACGACAAGTGCATAAAACGCATCATTTTACACGAGACGTTTATCCATCCGAGCGAGCTTGCGAGCGAGGATGAATATAAAGTCGAGCGTAAAATGCGTTTTATGGACGAGTTGCACACTCTACTTTTCACTTCGATTGCGAGGAAATGAAACTGTATCATGTAAATAACATATATACACATATCATGTATACCTACTTAAAAACAAATTTAATTAAAATTTAAAGGTACTTTAAATATTTCTCATTGCTCTATTAGCAATGAGAAATCTTTAAAGTAATGGTTTAAAAAGTAATAAATGATAGTACATAAAAGTTACAAGTTTATTTCAAGAAGTTTTATTATGTACTTTGGCTGTTGGTATATTTGCCTTGGTCTTAGAATACTAAAAAAAACGAAATAAAATAAAGAGTTAAAACTCGTTCCAGACCTTCCGATCCGATCCGATTTATCGGAAGAAATCGGATAATGTGTAGTGCAATTGTTAGGATCTTGTACACTACACACTATCCGATTTCTCCCGATAAATCGGATCGGATCGGAAGGCTGAAACGGGTTTTATTGTATGAAGTTTTATGTTTTTTTTTTAACTGTTTATTAAGAACCTTTTTCGTGTGGCTGTTGGACCGATCGCCTTGGTCTTCGACGACGATTTTACTTTATGCTCTAGAGCATAAAAAGCGACTTTATGTCGCCTACGCACAGCATAAAGTCGAACTTTTAGAGCGAGAGAAGTGAAAAGTTAATTTCAGACCAAATAATCTACTATATTATTGTTAAATGGATGTCACCAATATTTTATATTTTAGTCATTTTTGCTGAGGCAAAAAACTAAATGCTCACCAAAATGGCATTTTTCACCAAAATTTCAAATTGGTGCTAGGCGGCTAAAACTCGGTATCGGGGGGCTCTTGGGGCTCAAAAATATGAATCTGAAATCTTGTCCGAAAATTCGGTAAAATTCGTAAAATATCGAAAAAAAAAACGATTCAAAATTTCAAATTGGTGCTAGGCGGCTAAAACTCGGTATCAGGGGGCTCTCGGGGCTCGAAAATATGAATCTGAAATCTTGTCCGAAAATTCGGTCAAATTCGGAAAATATCGAAAAAAAAACGATTTGTATGGAGAAAATTTCAAATTGATATAGCATAGCTAATAATGACTACCGCACATTATGGAGCGTTTTTAGGGATATAAAAAAAAATAACCTAACCTAACCCGGCCGAGTCGGATCTGCTCTGAAAGGTGATCAGGATTAGATGGTTACCTAGCTGAAACACTAATTTATGAAAACAATATTTGGTGAGCAAAAAATCCATTTTGGGAAGCAAAAAGATAAACGGACTCAACGTAAAATTATTCTGGTGTAATGTATATCGATTTTGGAATACAAAATGATTTAATTTGGGGAGCACTGTATAGAGTGGGTTTAATTTATATGGAGGCAATTCATTTTATTTGGAATTTAGTTTTGGGGTATAAAAGCCATTTTGGTGAGCGTTTAAATTGTTCCCATAAATAAATATCGGACAAGCTCACACAAATCGACCTAGTCGGCATACGTAATTATATAGATAAATATATACTTAAATACATAGAACAACCATGACCCAAGCACAAATATTCGAGTTCATCACACAAATATTTGCCCTGGCCGGGATTCGAACCCGGGACCGCCGGCTCAGTAGGCAGGTGTCTACAAACCGAGCCAAACGCGTAAAAAAATAATAAAGTTTAATATTACCTACCATATCTTGTGAATCTGACTCTTTGAAAAGGCCGGTACTCAGCAATTAGGCAGGGCTAATTTTACGCATTATTTACTGTTTACATCAGGCTCTCTGAGTCAATTATTGTCTACCGCATTTTTTCATTTTCAATCCATTTTACTTTACATTGAATCGAAATTAAGGTAAAATCTGAATGATTGGACATTCTTTTTAATGAAGAATGTAAATAATTGGATAGAGAACTTTGTAACGACGTATTGTTTGGAAACTTGGGAATTTATGACCAATCTTTTGTAAATAGGTCAAGAGGAAAATTGATTGATTTATAAATGTGCCCGTTACATTTCCTTATTTTCATAAAAAAAATACTGCAAAATTTTCTATTTTTTTATACTGAAATAGATATACAGTCTGACCAAAAAGAGTAGAAATTAAAAAGTGGCAATACTGTAGTGTCGTCCCTTTCTAACCAATCTAAGAAAAAGGGACGACACTACAGTATTGCCACTTTTTAGGGTTCCGTAGTCAACTAGGAACTCTTATAGTTTCGCCATGTCCGTCTGTCCGTCCGTCCGTCCGCGGCATAGCTCCGTGATCATTAGTACTAGAAAGCTGAAATTTGGTATGAGTATGTGTATGTATAACGCCGACAGAACGGTAAAATAAAACTAAAAAAAAAAAATTATTTCGGGTACCTCGAACACTTAGTGGGGGTGGTTTTTTTTTTCTTTTCAAAACTAGTGTGTGGGGTGTCGTTGAATAGGTCTTGTAAAAATAATAGGGGTCTCCTAACACCTAGCAGTTTTGTATTAATATTCGCTCCGAAAACAAAAAAAATAAACTTTTCAACCACGAGTCAAAAAAAACCGGAAAAATTCATGTAAATGAGGCCTTATAAGTACTTTCAATGAAAACTATATTGAACAAAATCGGTCGAGCCGTTTTTGAGTTAACGCCAAATTTCATATTTTTTCTTTTAAAGGACGTAAGTTGACTTCCAGAAGGTAATAAGTGATTGCAGTTTCTAGGGCGTTTACAACCTTTTTATAGAGCTTAAAATCTTTTTTAACTTAAAACTCGGGCTTAAAACAGCTATTTATTGTGAAGGATGAGCAACTACGGAACCCTACACTGAGCGTGGCCCGACATGCTCTTGGCCGGTTTTAATTTCTACTCTTTTTGGTCAGCCTGTATATGGTGACAACCAAAACTCAAAATTATCTTATAGTTTTTTTTTTTTTTTTTATTTATTCATCAATATTAGCACATACTTTACACTGTGTTTAAAGTGCGCCAAACTGTGTAACAGTTTGTTGGCGTCGCGTTCTGTCACTACAAATATTGTGCACAGTGATGCTTACTTACTAACTACTTAACTTAACAATCATGCAATATGCAAACGAAGAATTAGTCGCCATACCAATGCAGATTCTATAGCGTTGCGATAGAGTATATATTTTACTGATGGATGGTAAATGAAGTCTGCGTTGGTAGGTACGACACACGAAATTATTAATGAGTGCAAGATACAAATCTGGACGAGGTACCTACAATTAGTAATTATCATGTAGTATCTTTTTCAATTTACTTTTTAAATTTCCAATTTTAAATTTTGCCTCGTCAAGCAATAAAGGGTATTTATTGTATATTTTAGGAATAAGGTACTCTTTGGTTCTTTTAGCGTAATAATTTTTGGCAACCGGCTGCATCAATAATTTCCTTTTAGTGGACCTAGTACAGTGACGTTTTTTCTGCCTTTGTACCTTATACTCGTCACTATAATAAGTTTCTAGGATAATTAGGTATATAGTCTTACAATCTACAGGGAGAATTTTACAGATCGAAAACAGTGCGTCATAGTTTGTCCTATATTTTCTCTTTATGTCCTTGCCTACTAGATATTTCATTAGTCTTATCTGTAGCTGTTTTATCCTATCTAAATATGTCTTAAAAGTAACTCCATAGCAGCTCAGCCCATAACTCAGTAATGAGTCAGCGAGAGCATGGTAAACAATGTGCAGGGTGCGTTTATTTACTATTCTACTTAGATAATAAAATTGACCTAAAATTGACCTTAATTTATTGCAGACTTGATTAATGTGTAATTTCCAATTAAAATGTTTATCAATTATCAAGCCGAGATACCTAAAACTATCAACAACCTCAAGTTGACTACAAGTACAGTTATGTTTATTTTGGTGCAGGCAATTGTATGTGTGTCCTATGATATTAATATCGCTTGAGCTTACATTTTTTGCTTTTTTATTGTATGGTGAAAATATATGCATACACTTAGTTTTACTGATGTTTAAAATAATTCCATTGTCATGCGCCCACTTCGTTATGTTTAAAAAATCCTCCTGCACCTTGTTTACCATGTCGGGCACATCATCGCCAGCGAGCAGCAGGCACATATCGTCGGCATACATATACACTTGGCAGTGTTGGACAACATTCGACACACTGTTCACATGCATGATATAGCCAATCGGCCCGTACACCGACCCAGTTGGCACACCAAGGCTCACCTCTGCCTCGGAACCAGTCGTCCCATTTATCACGGTTCTTAAAGTTCGGTTCGTTAAATATTCACGGAACCACTGGTTCATGGGTCCCCTGATGCCACACTCCTCCATGGCCTGAAGCAGTTGATCATGGTCCAGCGTGTCGAATGCTTTTTTGAAGTCTATATATACCACGAGAACCTGCCGCCCGCCGCCGAGACTAGTGTTAACATAGTTCGAGAACCGGGTCAAGGCCGTTGCAGTACTGCGCCCCTTACGGAAGCCGTGCTGCGCCGGCGACAATACATTATGATGTTCCAGAAATGCACTTATTTGTCCTATTACAATTTTTTCCACAATCTTATTTATAACTGGTAGTATGGCAATTGGTCTATAATTTGTGTAACTCAAATGGCTGCCTTGTTTGAATATAGGTCTTATTAACGATTTCTTTAATTGGTCGGGGTATACAACTTTTTCCATGCACATGTTAATAAAGTTTGCCAATGTTATACTTATATCCATTTTTACATATTTTATATCCTGTATCCTAATCTCATCGATGCCCGGCGCTTTCCGGCAACTCAAGTTGTCAATAATTTTCTCAACATAACTAGCACTAACTTTCCTGTACCTAAAAGAAACATCGGCCCTTTTTACATATAAATCACGGTTTAAAAATTTTTGGTTACAGTTATGTTTTATATCCAACACTTCCCGTGTGAACGTTTGCGAAAAATTACTACATATGTTTTGCACACTATCTGTTTTCCCCAAATATTTCATTATCGTACTATCTACATTTCCCTTAATTCTACCCATCCACCCATTAATGTTATTCCATATCTTCCTAAAGTCGCCCTCACACCTATTTATTTCGTTCTGCCTATACTCATTTTTGGCAGCATTTATAATTTTATTTACTCTATTTCTGAACCGGGTATATTCTAATCTAGAGGTCATACTTTTAGGATTAGATTTCCACGCTCTAAACAATTCATCTCTGCGCTGAATCATATTCTCCAGCTGTTTATTTACCCACGATTTAGATTTTCTCCGAGTTATCTGTTTAACTTCAATTAATGCCTGATTATAAATGCTGCCAAAAATTTGACACAGTTTTTCATACAGCAGTAATGGACATTTTATAGTTGATAACTCAGCCCAGTTAATCAGTTTTAATTTTTCTGTTACTAGTTTGTCACATAGTGCATACCGCACCGACGAGGGCGCATTCGGGTCACAATCGCTTGACTCGAGGTCTAACCGCACCCCTATCATATGATGATCGGATAACTTGCACGTTAGCATATGCGCAGTGGCGCGCGTTACACTGCTCCGGCGCAACCACGCGTGATCGATGCACGACGACTGCAGCCTTCCATCTACGATCGCCTCGCGTGTTATCTCGGTGGCCGGTATGGCACATTGGAGGCCGTGTCCACACAACATGGTTTTATATTTTGATAAAGTCGTATTCAAGTTGTTGCATAGTAAATCAAAATTAATATCGCCGATTAAAATAACATTATCAATAGGTGGAATTTGTTTTAAAATATTATTAATTTCTTGCAAAAAATTTAACTTGTTAGTTTTAGGTGGCCGATAGATAGATATAATATGCATTTTCTTCCCAGCTACATAAAGCTTCCCATGCAGTATTTCCGACGCCGTAGTATCACTAATGTCAGCACTGAAGTCCAGACCATCCTTGGCATAAATAAGAATGCCACCTCCCCTACTTTCTTCTCTTGTATTCGAAAACAAATTGTACCCAGTTATTGGAAAAAAAGATAACTCCTCTTGCTTAACGTTCACTTCAGATAATATGAGGATGTCTATATTTTCATCACATTGTTTTAATAAAACAATCAGTTCACTATATTGTTTCCTTAAAGACCTAATATTTAGGTGTACTACGTCTAACTGCTGGTTTTTATTTTTAATATTCTTACTCCATTCTTGAACGCTGTCGTATCTGGTATATTCAATATCATCATCTATATAATCAAACATTCCGTTGTTCATATCTTAGCTTACAAATCAACTAGTGTGTATTCACTCGTAAGTTGCAGTTATCGCTTGTTGTTTACTCTGTTTTTTCTACTATTTCAATGAGAGATTTTATGTCCTCCTCGTTTTTGATGGTATAAATTGTATCCTCCGTCTCACTCTTCTTTACCAATACATTAGAGTTCTGGAACCAAATGAACTTGTAAAAGTTTTTCAATTGGTTATTGGTGGACCAAAATAATTGTCGCTTATACTTGGTCATTTCCTCGTTGATATAAATTCTTTGTGTGCTGTCAGTCTTGTAAATTTTGCCATTTGTAATACGCGTCTTACGTTTCTGAATCCATTGATCCCGGGCTGCCTTAGTGCGCATCTTAATAATTATAGGCCGCGGCCGCTTGCGCTTTTCGCCGGAGTTTGCATCCACCTTCTTTTTACGCGGGGCACCTACCCTCTTCACTGACTCGATATCATCAATTGTTAAATCAAGCTCTTTCGCGATATTTGCCACCACTTCATCCAATTTTTCATTTTCCAATTCTTCTACGAAAGCTAGCTCGACGTTCTTCTCTTTCTCTTTTTGCTCAAGCATTTCCAGTCTTTCTTCCAGCGCGGCGTTACATTTTTGTAGATACACATTATTTCTCTCCAGCGCAATCAATTTAGCTTCCGTTTTTTCTTTAAAATCTGCCAATTCCGCATATTTTTCGGAGTAAAAATCGACCAGAGTTGATATCTCCTCCAGCTTGGTCTCAATTTTAAACACTACCTCTAACTTCTGATTTACTTCCTTCAGTAGGTTCTCGACAGTAAGTTTTCCCAAGTCCACGGAGATTTTTGGTGTTAGTGGTGGTGTAATTTGAGTTTATCCATAGTTTACATTGCCTCAATAGGAAGAGACTATTTTTTTCTGTTTTTAATACAAAATGAAAACCACAATCTTTACACAACACAATATTTTTTGTATAAATGGAAAAAACCAAAGATTTCAACGCTCTGAGTATCCTCTTTTAAAGCTAGTTTAAAACAGACACTAATTTTTCCGACACTTCATTCAGATTTCTCACATTAAGTGCATATTTTATTCATACCTACAAGTAAGCATTTGCGCGGTTTCATTAGCCCGCTAGAACTACAGACGCGCAGTCACCCATTTTCATGCAAAATGTCCTAGATTAAGCCATAAGCGGGGTCTTGATCCACGAAAGCAGTGGAGAAGGCACATGTATTTTATTTTGCAAGTATAAAAAAATAATAATGTTGTAGTGGCACGTGCTAACTCCGTAGCTAGCGGCTTTAACACATTCACTGCCAACGATTTCGTAGCGCTACGCGCGTATATAACATGGGGAAATGCGTATGTAGCGAAAATTTACTACGAGCACAGCGCCCATGGAGCGGATTCCCGGTGTTGAAAGTGTTAATAGAGATGTTTACAAATGAAGCGAAAATTGAAAAATTTAATGATTCGGACAGGATTCGAACCTGCGTTTCCAACGGCTTTCCGGGCCAACACTGGCGTCCTCCCAATTGGACCACCGAATCAGATGTCAGAGTCATTGAATTTTTCAACCAGTTGCTTCGACATGCCTTAGGGTGGCATCGTAGCGCCATCTACCGTAAAGATTTAGACTTTATCGTCGGCACCATCGTCTCAAATTTGTTGAGAATCGATAGTAACGATGTGCTTACACCCAAATTACTTATTTTTTATTAAAGCAGTAACGTCTGCTAACGTAAACTAAATGTTTACAAATGAAGCGAAAATTGAAAAATTTAATGATTCGGACAGGATTCGAACCTGCGTTTCCAACGGCTTTCCGGGCCAACACTGGCGTCCTCCCAATTGGACCACCGAATCAGATGTCAGAGTCATTGAATTTTTCAACCAGTTGCTTCGACATGCCTTAGGGTGGCATCGTAGCGCCATCTATCATCTTGGGAGGACGCCAGTGTTGGCCCGGAAAGCCGTTGGAAATGCAGGTTCGAATCCTGTCCGAATCATTAAATTTTTAAATTTTCGCTTCATTTGTAAACATTTAGTTTACGTTAGCAGACGTTACTGCTTTAATAAAAAATAAGTAATTTGGGTGTAGCACATCGTTACTATCGATTCTCAACAAATTTGAGACGATGGTGCCGACGATAAAGTCTAAATCTTTACGGTAGATGGCGCTACGATGCCACCCTAAGGCATGTCGAAGCAACTGGTTGAAAAATTCAATGACTCTGACATCTGATTCGGTGGTCCAATTGGGAGGACGCCAGTGTTGGCCCGGAAAGCCGTTGGAAACGCAGGTTCGAATCCTGTCCGAATCATTAAATGTTTCAATTTTCGCTTCATTTGTAAACATTTAGTTTACGTTAGCAGACGTTACTGCTTTAATAAAAAATAAATGTTAATAGAGAGTTTGAAAGATTAAGGGCTCGAAACGAAAAATTCAACAGGGAAGAGCCGTACTATACAACTTACCGCTACTTCACTTTTGGCACGACTCAACATCACCCGTCTTGTTCGCACGGTATTGAAATAAAGAAGCAGGCAATATTTGTCGTAGAACAAAGAATTACGTCTCTCAGTTTTGTTAGAGGTATTAATCTTTGAACTTGTGGTTAGATGTTAAAAGAGGCCTTTTTATGTGTCGATAAATTACCTGAGAACGTGGTATAGCAGTAGTTTAACCGTCGTATTTATTATAATGATTTTTTTATTTACTTGCCATATATTTTTTATTAAGTGAAACAAGTCAGTTCTATTCTTGCATATAAAAATGTCATTACATGGCAGCAAACAAAAATATTTTAAGTGACAATCATACACGACCTAGTGCCAAACTAAGCAATGCTATGGGTAATAGACGACGATATACAATATACCTACATAATAATATTATATAAATACACATCCATGACATAGGAACAAATGTTCTAGTTAAACAGTGAAATATTAATTCACCCTTGGTGTTGTACTTTATTATCGTCCTTCATAAAAGAGAAGAGTGTTTCATAGATAAGGTGTAATTTTGATGGATTATCAACTCTATGAAACATACTTCTATTTTATGACGGTCGATACGAAACTGAGGTACAAAACCACATAGTAGTACTGTTTTCTTTACTGAGATCGTACACAACGCCGTACAGAGGGACTATACGTACTTATGTCTACTCTCTCATAAAAAGTATTTGTGCTGGTCAAAGTATAATGCAGAATTTTCGATTATCGTCCATTGTTTCGTACATTCTCGTAAAACTCGGAATTCCTTAATATTACAGTGCATTCTTGCACCGCATCTACAACGTAGTTCGCCGAGATATTAAGATCTTATGTCGTAAGAAACTTGCCGCAGCACAGGCCATTTTGGGCATGAATAATAAAGGCCGGTGTGGTGCCATAATAGATGCTTTTACTTAATCGTGTATGCTTTGGTGCACTGATCACGTCTACTGCAGCGGGACGGTCGATACGTGGATCTTGGGTTGTCATGAATTTCTAATCCGATACGATTTCTTTTTATACTACGACAATGACAAACAAGCATGCACACCTAATGTTAAACAGTTACCGCCGCTGGCCGCTTGCGACGCCAGGAGTATCACACGCGCGTTGCCGACCCTTTAAGAACTTATTTACTCCCCTCTTGAAGAACCGCATACTGTAGCTCCCGGGGAAAATCTCGGCAGGGAGCTCATTACACATGCGGAGCGTTCGCGGTAGGAAATTCCTCTGGAACCGCACAGTTCTCGACCATTTAGACTCCAATGAGTACTTAAGTAAATTTTAATAAGTTCAGTACTACTAGATTATATTTGGATTACATCATACGAATGTCAGTTGAAAAAGCTTCTGGCCACATAAACCTCCAAGAGTTATTCCAGAATCGGTTCTAACATCATCAGCGTCATGCTATACGATTATTGCGAAAAAGGAACAAAAATTCGCAATAACTGTGATCAGATTAGACTGAGCCCCGAAACTACCTTTTCTTTTGTTAAAACATAGCCCCTTTAAGGCACTAAAAGGATCTTGCGCTACTGCATAGAGTTGAGCTTGTAAGACTTCTTGTTATTACAACTCCGACGTTCAGGGCTCAATGCAGAAAACAGGGCCTAGAACTATCCATCCATCCATGTTCATGAGAGTAAGGGATGATGACTGATATTGAATTCAACAACATAAGGTCAGGTGGGGTAAGGTACGTGAAACGCCTTGGAATATTTTCTATATAACAGTCTTAAATAAACATTACAACTTCAAGGACAACTATATTTTATTTTATTTTATCGGAACTGTTACAGAAAAACAGTTTCACCGACACAAACTATGATTTGTTTGGACTGTTTCCCTTACCCCCGTGTGTTTCTCTTACCATCTGACCTTATTACTTGTTGTTATTAATATTATGCATAGAAGAAGCTCCTACACAGACATTGATTCTAATAAAAATAGTATCGATTGATATCCTCATAAAAATTGTCATCATGCCTTATTCAATAATCTAATCGAAATTCAAACAGATATTAAAATTGGTAACAACATTAGCATGCTTGTGAAAACCAACCACAACACAGACCGTACAAAAATAATAGCACTACAATTCTACATAAAATATTAGGGAAAAACATTAGTATAAAGCTGAGTACTCACTAACAATGCACCCATGTGCATTTAGCTGAAACAATGGTTCTGGGGCGCTCGCATCAACTTTTCATGCAGCTAAGTGGCCCGGGTGAATTTCAGCGGGTGCAGTTACATCGAGAGCATAATCTGGCAGCGTGTACACGGCCTTAGCGCTGGTTTGTGTTATAATAGTTCGATATCGTGGACTGCGATTTTTAAGACGGTGCAATTTTTCATTACTCAAAAAACTTTAATGCACATTAAGAATGGACAACCACCCACAAAGAGACCTAAGTGGTTCCAAATTATGCTTTAGTAGGCTTATGTTGTGTTTAGATGACACAATACATACTAATATCAAATAAACATAATTATTATACTTAAGTACATAGAAACATCCATGACCTCAGTAGGCCAACTAAACAGCGACGGTAATGTTGTGGTTCGCTACCCAAGATAAATAATTAATGTATATATAAACTTAGTACTTATAATTATGTTGACATGTAAAACTATGTTTTATCAAAATAAATGAATGAATGAATGAATAGTATACATTACATACCTAGGACGGTGAATTAGATCGCAGATATTTGTGGCCCGAGTCGAAGGTGAGGCTTTACGAATTATCGCCGTGAGATTTTGCTCCCTGCGTAGAAAAAGGCTTTGGTTATGATTATGTTTGTAAATATCTAAATTTTCAATTCATGTTTTTCCTTTTAAAATAAAGTCAGTGTTTAATGTAAATTGTTTGTTTTCTTCGTTGCACAGAGATGCGGTTTACGCGCTTGGCTGCATACACGCATCCATGCATAAAATAACATAATTTGTCAGAATCTTGTACGGCACGACTGAGTTAACCTCACTCGACGTTTATGTGAGCAAAGCCTTAGAAATATCCCGAAAGATCCAGGTCTTTGGTTGCAAATGTTATATTTCACGTGGCTGGGTGTGGAGTATTTTAAAATCCAATAAAGCAATGTCCAACTGACCGAAGCTTAGGGCAGATGATAGCTAAAGCCTCTGAAGCCAACCAAAACCAAAGCCAAACGAAACCACAGTTTCGTTGCAGACGAATACAAGATCCATTTTTCAGTTCAAGTTACACCTGCCCGTCTAGCACACTTCGCGAATCTTGTCGCGTGACAGCATCGCCCGTCACGCTCTCACAGTACAGCGAAAACAGAGATAGATACTGTTTCTGGAGAAAGAGACGCATGTCACAGAGGCTAGAGGTTTTGTGCACCCAAAATTAAGCTTAAATGCAGCACTTTCTGTGTCAGCCTTTATTCACCGTGGCTTCTCAATCCTTTCGGCCTACGATCGTAGGAAGTATCATAGTAGTAGGTAGTAGACCGGGTGTAGTATGTAGCTAATGTATACATTTAGTATAGCATGCAGTATAACTGTAGCCTAATGCATATTGCTTGGATAAGCGTTAACCTTATTGTAAAAATGTATATAAGCTAATGTATTAAGTAATTAAACGTTCACTACTATCTAGAGCTCGGGCATATACTTTGTCTCCCATCAACGTCCCTTCTCTACATCATTAAATATATTACATGGCGATCCTGCACTAACGTTCCGAAGACGAACTTCTGAACCAGCCAGAACCTCAAAACCTCGCACCGGACGGTGCGGCGGGACACCGCACCGTCCGGGACACCAGCAACAGCGACAACGGCAAACACCTCAAGAATGAAGATTTGAATTAACTTGAAAAAAGAAGAAGACAATTATGAAAGAAGCCATAAGAAGAAACAAGTCTCAAGAAAAGAAGAGCGTCGTCCAGGGTTATCCCGGCTCGCAAATCAAGAGGAGTCCAGGGTTATCCCGGCCCATCTCAAGAGGTGTCCAGGGAAATCCCGGCCCATGCTCGAGGGTGTCCAGGGTCATCCCGGCCCGTCATCGCATCAGCAACGGCATCATGCTCCACGTGCCTGCCAGCCGCCAGCGCATCAACGTCCCGCCATGCATCGCGCAACGTGACGACACGTGATGACCTCAATATCGTTAGGCATTACTCCTACGTAAGCGTTGAATTAAGTAAGTGAATATTTTATTGTATAACTTATGTTTTTGGTTATAATTATTTTAGATTTACGCACGATTTAATTTTATTATGTCTACTGATTTGCAAGACTTATATACTAAGTGGAAATATATAAGAGAATATTTAGTTAAACTTGGCCCTCAGAGGCGTCAAAAGGAAATCGCATCTAAGAAATTAGAATGAGATTTTTTTTTATGATATTTTTTTTTATTATATAAAAACTAATTAGCTATACAGGTTAACGCCCAATTCATTCAAAATCTTTTTCTTTTACATACATAAATTGTTAGATAACTTTCGTACATGAAATTGTTACCCGTGTCAAGTTTAGCATTTCTAATTATTAATTTTTTAAACCAGATATCATCACTTACAATAATTGTAATAATCGTCGCTAATAATTTTTTTAGATGCAAATGTCTTAAACAACTTACACATTTCGCAATTTCCGACCGCAATGAAATGCATACGCCGCCGCGAAGTCCGCGCGTAAGCAAAAATTTTAAGTAGATCACGCGTGTTCGCTGTCTACAAGTAAACTTTTAATTATTGGTGAATGTAATTTGATATTCACACTTAGAAATTTTATTGAACAATTATACTATAGCTAGTTATTGGATTGATCACCTAATAATTTAGTGACAGTTAATTGAGTTATATTTGCGTAGATATTTCTTTTATAAAGTATTACAATATGAAATTTTAATTTCAAATATTTTTTTTTTACTCTCTCAGTACTTGGTAAGGTACGGTACAGGGTTATGTTAGGAGGTGAAGGCACATTTTTATAGTGTGTACTTGCATCGGTTAGTTCACAATACTTTTACTTGATCATAGTGTGACCTACCGTCCTCCGTGAGAGTATTTGGAGACTTTTAGTCTTAATATATTGTGTTTCTAAGTACAGGCGACGGACCTGATATGCCATGTGGGTGACCATGCCCATGTTTGAGTTAAGGGTGCGCACGGACGCGCAGCCCAGTTAGTATATTATTAAGGGTGACCATGCCCTGGGTAGCCATTCCCGT
This sequence comes from Apotomis betuletana, assembly GCA_932273695.1. NCBI lineage: Eukaryota > Metazoa > Arthropoda > Insecta > Lepidoptera > Tortricidae > Apotomis > Apotomis betuletana. The sequence goes on along the minus strand of OW026314.1, from coordinate 17,109,323 downwards.
TAATTATTTTTGGAGCGAAGACTCCATTGGTACGGCATTAGATATTTTATAGGGTACCTAAATGTACCGATACCGTAATACCAGTACCTTATATGTGATTAATACACAACTTTAATGGCAAATTTTTTATTATTTTTTTTATTTTGAGAGAGATTATTTGATAATAATACTGATTATTTTGTTAACACAGACAGGAATTTTAATAAAAATAATATTAACTTCAACTATAATATATTTCTTTTGAAACAGTGACACTGGGACATGACGATATTTTCTTTTGGGGAGACCTACTAATTATTTTTCTCTTTGATATATTCTTGTAAAGTGTATAAACTTAATTATAAGTAGTTTACACAGTGGTCCCCATCTTCATTTCGAATTGTAAACAAGTAACATGCATTTTTTTTTCTTTTTCTCCAGCACCCCGGGGGTGAAGGGATCTTACGGGGAAGCTGTAGTATGTAGCTAATGTATACATTTAGTATAGCATGCAGTATAACTGTAGCCTAATGCATATTGCTTGGATAAGCGTTAACCTTATTGTAAAAATGTATATAAGCTAATGTTTTAAGTAATTAAACGTTCACTACTATCTAGAGCTCGGCATATACTTTGTCTCCCATCAACGTCCCTTCTCTACATCATTAAATATATTACACGGGAAACATAGTACAATTTACTAATATTATGTGATGATGACGCCAGATTCCATTCTATTCTCGTGAAACTAAATAAAATCGGAAGGTCTGTGTTTCTATTCTGTGTACTATAACATTTGCACTCCAAAACCCACCTTATTGCGATGTGTGATCCCTGCAATTGTGATTTAATATAAGCGTGAGTGCTCTTTCTCCACTTTAAAACGTACATTGCACATAAATTGGATTTCAAAAGGATCCTTGATAAGACTGATAAAGTTAATGCGCAGAGAAAGCCTCTTGAGATGTCATTGTTTCTGTTGTTTTATTAAAAAAATGGTATCTTTGGGTAAAAATTGTTGGTATGATGTAATGTTTACAAATTTATCTATCCAAATATCATACCTCCATGATGCGTTCAAAAACTGCTTATTTTGGTGGTCACCTTAAAAATAGACTGCTTTGTTAGAACAAATTTCTCATCGGTAAAATGTTATTATTGCTAAAAAATAACATCGATTTCGATGATATTATTTCATTCAAATTTCGAACATCTCTGAAAAACAAAGAAATTTGATTTGACCTCTATTCTAATATCAGTCGAGATGACGTTTAGTTCGAAATGAATTGTCAATTTGCAATCAAATTTGACAAATGTCGCATGTAAGTAAGATATCGCACGATATGATAGTTGGGGCCGACTCTAGTTTGTCTTTAAATTAAAAATAAACTATGACAGCTCCCAGAAAACTTCATTACCGCCATTACCGGGTAAAATTTTTCATAATGTGCGGCTACTGAATGCATCATAGAGGCCATGATATGTGGGTAGATAAAGTAGATAGTGTATGTAACTGTACATAATTAGGCATTAAACACTCATGTGATGTTATTACGAAACTCGCCTTTGGCTCGTTTCAAAAACCCATGCTCGTATTTAACACCATTCATCCATTTTGAAACTCGCAAAGTTAGCTCACAGACCTACTAGTCATCTAGATAAGTATGAATACCATCGTCTTGAGCGGCTTGAGCCATAATTAGTTCAACTAGTATTTATTGACCGAGCGAGCAAAACTTGTCAGTTTCAGCTTGGCCCAATATGCTTTCGTACGTTCTCGCTACAGGTTGCATCTTTCAGACGAATGGAAATTTTGTGAGCAGTGGGGTTATCATATCTTGCCGCGACTTGGCTTGTAGCTACTCAGCGTGGTGACGCTGAGTAACCTACCTTGCGAGCAAGACAGGTGTGTCTTGCTCGCAAGGTAGGTATAGGTATTGAAAGGAAAGTCTTTTTAGTTTATTTTTAGTGTATATTTTTTGTAATAGCCGTATTTAAACATCAAATTATACTACAAATCGAATCAAATTATATCAAATTATACCACCTACTCTTTCATTGTTTATTTTTGCTCATTCTTCTACCCTACCCAAAGGTTGTCTGGAAGAGATCGCTCTTTAGCGATAAGCGCCTATTGTCTACCATTTATAAATTAGGGTTTCAATTGTAACATTTTTCTTGTTGGTGTGCAATACAGAATTGTTGTACCTATTTTATTGTATTGTATACTGAAAGTCAGTACTTTTAGTATTTGCTTTTGGTAACTACGGCTACCTGTCACCGCTCTTATTTTATTATATAAATAGAGTCCAACTCAAAATTCGAAGCAATTGAGTGGTTAGCACCCACGTATTCAGTAATCACATTAAGCTTTATTAAATAATACAAAGAAAATCTTTGAAATTCCTTTTTTGCCAAAATAACTTCTTCAGTTGCAAGGGTATTTCAAAATACGTGGGTGCTAAGAAGATTTAAGTACAAAACCTCGAAAATGGCGTACCTAATTCCGTAATTGCCGGGTATTCGTCGACCACACATATACACAATTACACATTAATAAGTACCTATTGAAACTTAAGTTTTTATTATTGACGACGCGGTTGGCGCAGTTGGTAGTGCACCTGCCTACTCTCGCTTATAATCATACCCCGTGGTTTTCGATGCGCAAATGGTTTGACGCCTACTGTCGGCCTAGTGTTAAATCATTTGTGCACCAAAAACCCCATACTATAAATATTATGAAACAAGGTAATGTCTCATTTTTTTAAGTGGGGACACACCACAATTTTTTTTTTATATTAAACCATTGATACAAAGATCAAAGCTCAAAGAAAAATTGAAATGCGTAACATAGAGGAAGAAACCGGGAATCGAACCGGGCACCTCTGGATTACTGGTCCAGCGCGTTAACCTTTTCGCCACTCTAACGCCCAGGTAACCTTTCGAATTTTTCCTTATGCTTTGTGTGTCGATCTTTGCATAGTTTATTTGAAAGGCTTTACACCAAAGCGCATACCCCGGAGTATGCTTATAAATTTAAGAACTCGTAGTCGGTGTGAACCCGGCTGAAGCTGAAGCCTGAAAGCGAGTCATTTAGTTTAGTACGTGGAAACGTGTTCGGTTTTCTTTCTCCGCTATTAAATTTGTTCGTTCTAGCATTACTCAAAGTGTGCTTTATAAGATGAAGTTCCGCGAGTACTTGCCAGAGGACTCCATTATGAAAGGATATTAGAAAGAGGAAAATATTTAGAAAAAAATATTCGGCGGAAGTTTTTCATTTCGCCGCGATCGTTTAGTATAAATTAAATATCCGTACGCTTTGGCTTTTAATAGATGATTATTTTTCGAGGAAAATTCTAAATTTTTATGACATCTGACGGAAATACAAGTGTCATCACTTTATGTCTACTTTGCCACTGTATATCCTTTGAAAGTCAACTTGTCAATCAACTTAATGTAACTCAAATAGGAAAAATCGTGATACAATGACATTTATACAGTCGTGGGATGCCATAATGTGATTGAATCGTTGAAAAAATAGACTTCTGAAATAACATAAGTACTATAATATTTTGGTCCCGGCTTCGAATTCTGGCCAGGGCAAATATTTGTGCTATGAACTCGAATATTTGTGCTTGTATCATGGTTGTTCTATGTATTTAAGTATATATTTATCTAAATAAGTATGTATATCGTCGTCTAGTACTCATAACACAAGCCTTCTTGAGCTTAATTTGGGACTAGATCGATTTGTGTGAGGTTGTCTGATACCTATTTATACGTTATACGTATATTATAGTTGTTATAGAGCGAGAGATACAGCTTAAGAGTAGCAGGGCGACAATTGGTCTTTGAAAAACCGGGTTAAACCCGAGTTCTTATAAAACAAAACGACGACGCTCTGTTACTCTTAAGCTGTATCGCTCTTAAGCAATTGTGATATGAACCTTTCCGATTTCACCCAAACTTGAATCCCAAAGCTCACAGACTGTAAGCAAAGTCAAACATTTCGTTTCAGCGGAACTCATTTAAATAACAGCGCCATCTATGCCAATGTCGTTGCACTACGTACGCGCGCCGTACTTACAAACTTAGGGAAACCAACCTGTCGACTGAGAGACTTATGGAAGTTGCGTGAAAGGATGGCAAGGAAGGAGAAACCAGAATTAGGTGTCTGTTTTAAGTAGGTTCAATTAACATTGAACTCGCTATCTTACACAACAAAGTGATCAAGTCCCAAATGAATTACTTTGACTTTACTGTTTACTTTCCGCAAGAGATGTAGGTATGCTACGGACATAATTACGGACCGAGAATATCCGAGGTAGTACAGTGGTGGTCCAGTTGGTAGGACGCCCGTGTTGGCCCGGAAAGCCGTTGGAATGGAAACGCAGGTTCGAATCCTGTCTGAACCATTATTTTTTTAATTTTTTCGCTTAATTGTAAACAATTCTATATATTATATTGTTGTCGGTTTAGTAAAACTACGTAGTTGTGTTTACAACGTCCACCTATTTTAATGTGACCTGATATGGCTACAAAATCATGTATTCAATAATCATTATTATTATTTTATTTGTTATTTGTAAGAACTGTCTTTTGTTGTGAACGACGAAAAAGATAGTTCCTGCGCTCCTACTATTTAGTTTAATGTAAGAATACGAGTACATTAACTATTAAGTGTATTTTTAGGTCCAAAATAGCTGAATAAGACGTGAATGATTCCAGTAACATTTACAACAATAACAGGGATTCAGAGATTTTTTGAAACTAATTGAAATGGTATGTTTTTAGGGTTCCGTAGTCAACTAGGAACCCTTATAGTTTCGCCATGTCCGTCTGTCCGTCTGTCCGTCCGCGGCTTAGCTCCGTGATCATAAGTGCTAGAAAGCTGAAATTTGGTATGAGTATGTGTATGTATCACGCCGACATAACGGTAAAATAAAAACTAAAAAAAATTTTTTTTTTTCGGGTTCCTCCCGTACACCTAAAGTGGGGGTGATATTTTTTTTTTCGTTCCTACTCTAGTGTGTGGGGTGTCGTTGAATAGCTATTTTAAAAACAATAGGGGTCTCCTAACATTATTTTTTGATAAAGTCAGCAGTTTTGTAAATCTTCGCTCCGAAAACAAAAAAAATAGTGTCCCCCCCCCTCTAACTTTTCAACCACGGGTCAAAAAAAAATCGGAAAAATTCATGTAAATGAGGCCTTATAAGTACTTTCAATGAAAACTATATTGAACAAAATCGGTCGAGCCGTTTTTGAGTTATCGCCAAATTTCATATTTTTTCTTTTAAAGGACGTAAGTTGACTTCCAGAAGGTAATAAGTGATTACAGTTTCTAGGGCGTTTACGACGTTTTTATAGAGCTTAAAATCTTTCTAAACTTAAAACTCGGGCTAAAAACAGCAGTTTATTGTGAAGGATGAGCAACTACGGAACCCTACACTGAGCGTGGCCCGACATGCTCTTGGCCGGTTTTTTCTATACCTACAGTTCATTTAAAATAGAGCATCTGTCTGCGGAAAGCATGAATAACTAAGTAACATGTCGAGGCAGCTAAAGGTATTGTTAAAGCCAGAGCAAACATGATTCTATGATTCCAAATTGGGTAAGCCCACAAGACCTCTCAATATCGCGTTATTAAATTTATTAACACTCCTACATACGAGCTCGATAAAATCGAATCAGACCCACAGCTTTAAATCGCATTTAGTTACCTCGAAGCATGCATCATCTTTGAGGTATAATTTAATCTGTGACGTCGAGAAATTGGCAATAAATTTTCATAATGAATGCCGAAGTTTAAGGGCCTTATCACACTTGCGATTTGCGAGCGTATTTTCTGTACAAATAAGCGACGCGGCGAACACGCTGCGCGATCGCCTTCATACAAAATACGCTCGCAAATCGCAAGTGTGATAAGGCTCTAAAGACGGTGAAATATCGTAGCGCGTTTGTATGTGGAATTCATTTCAAAGAAAGTATTTTTCTTTACATTGAGTTCCTAAAGGTTTCTCTTTTTTTTTGGTTTTTAGGATTTAGTGTCCTATTCGCTTTAAAATGCATAGTTTGAAAAGGCTTTTGTCCATGTTTATGATGTAGGACAACTTCTATGAAAACATTTAGCTACCGTTTGTGATAGGTAATTCTTTTAAGAATGTTATCAAAGATAAATTATTTGTCATCGAAGATATGACCTTCTCAGATAAAATGACATTATCACTTTTAATTTTAAAATTTCCGCTTATTATTACAACAAGAACGGGACTTCCACGTAGAAATATTAATCTATTTTCCTTTGCGTTAGTAATTTACTGACGATTTGACTCCCTAGTCGCCGTCTTCGTCTCGGAATATTGTGATGATGACTATTTCTATCTCTTTTGAAATAACTTAACTTAAAGGTCCTAAACACGTCCTAAAAATCTACCAGAAAGATATGTACCTTTGACAAAATAACCTTTCCATTTATACCAAAATTAAAAGTACAAACTTGCCATTTAGTTGATATATCTCCCTCCAGACTCCCATTACACAGTCAAAAACATAAATGTGTACAACAACAAACTAAAATTAAAAAGTGTAATAAAAAGTAGTAAGCAATATATAAATTAGTGGGCGCTGGTGGTAAATATAAAAGCTTACGGCCCGCCGTGGGATATCGTTTGTCATACAATTACTCCCGGCCTCGTGTAACCTTGTTAGTGAGGACGTGGATACTAGAAAAACAGCTGCTGGAACTGACTCGTATTTTTAGAAGTTATAATAATAATGAATAAAAACAAACAATCTAAAACTAGACAATTTACATACATGTGTAGATATAGTTATAATATAATTCATAAAGGAAGACAAATAGTATTGTTAAACAGCATTCCTGGACATTCAACAAGCCTTTGACAAAGTATGACACAAAGGATTCCTCTACGAGAGCAGTTTTTTGCCTCACAGTTACTTTACTTTAATTGAGTCTTAGTCTTACCTGTCAGTGTGATTTTTTTAAGTAATACATATAGGCCTTTGCGTCTATTGCAGACGAATTATGGTGTAGTGTTTGGGATACACCGTTTCTGGTGGCTAACTAAACCGATACGAGATCGACACATTTTACCGCAGGCCTGACAAGAGAAGTGTGCGACGGGTGGTACTGCGTCACCTTGTCGACGTCTTTGTCTCTTGTCAGCGAGTGCCGCGAACCAGGTCTCATCGCATAACTTGCGACCTTCAACAACGCATTTGCGCCACTCCGTCCGATTCTCCGCAAGCTTTTCCCATTTTTGATGGTCAATATGGAAGGCGGCCATGTCCCTCTTTGCGCAATCTTTAAAGCGAAGCAATGGTCTGCCAACGTTTCTTCTTGCATTCGCCACCGCGCCAAGAAGAACACTACGAGGAAGACGAGAGGGTTCCATCCTGTACACATGCCCTAGCCAACGCAGACGTCTCTGTTTGAGAAACGCGGTCAAACTAGGCAGCTGTGCAATTTCTAGAACCCTTTCGTTTGTTACCCTGTCTTGCCACGATATGCCCAAGATCTTACGAAGGCAACGCATGTAAAAAGAGTTTAAACGCCGTTCTACTTTTGCATACGTTGTCCAGGTTTCAGCTCCGTACAAGAGTATGCTTAGAATGGACGCCTGAAAAATTAGCATTTTGGTATTTGTCGTGAGATGTTTGTTTTGCCATACTCTTATACTAAGCTTCCCGAACATGGCGGCTGCTTTTCCGATACGTATGTCGACCTCCGCATCGAGCGTGAGGTTGTTCGTTACGGTCGACCCTAGGTAGCAAAACCTGTCCACTACTTCTAACAGCGTGCCATTGAGCGAGATCATGGGGGCCACAGTGCTATTTTGTGCTAGCACAACGGTCTTTTTGGCGTTTATAGACATGGCAAATAGGGAACATGCCTGGGAGAATTTACTCACCATTGACTGGAGCTCTTGTTCCGAGTGAGCGACAAAGGCTGCATCATCTGCATATAAAAGGTTGTCGACGAAAAGATCCTGACGGTTTCTTTTAGATTTGAGGAGAGAGATGTTAAACATCTTTCCGTCGGTCCTCGTGTGCAGATGGATACCCTGTTGGTTATCGCGGAAAGCTGTACGTAATATAAGGGAAAAGTATATACCAAACAGGGTAGGCGCCAAGACACAGCCCTGTCGCACTCCTCTGGACACAAGGAAAGGCTCTGATGGTTTGCCATTAAAAACTACCGTGCCCTTCGTGTTATCGTGGAAAGATGCCACGAGGTGCAGAAATTTTGATGGACACCCAATGCTCTCGAGCGCTGTGTACAAACCCTTTCGGCTAACCGTATCGAAGGCCTTATTAAGGTCCACGAAAGCCACAACTAAGGGGGTATTTTGTTCACGACACTTCTCCTGTATTTGGCGAAGTGTGAAAATCATGTCTACTGTGGAACGCTCAGAGCGGAAGCCACATTGTGACTCAGGATAAATACGTCCTGCAAGCTTTTGTAGTCTTGACAACACGACTAGACCGAAAAGCTTGCCTACAATGCTCAGTAGGGAGATACCGCGGTAGTTGTTGCAGTCACCGCGGTCGCCTTTCCCTTTGTACAACGTGACGATGTTAGCGTCACGCATATCCTGAGGCACACTTCCTGCTTGCCAGCATTTGCACAGCAGATTGTACAAAATTGGTCGCACGCATTTCAACAATCCCAAACAAATGGCAACAATCCAACTAAAGTAACTGGTTGTGAAATTCTATGGCTCGAGCATTACTTCTCTTGCTCAGTGATTGAATCGCCCGTATTGGCTCGAAGATCAGTAGGGTTAGGATATCTTGCCGCGACTTCGCTTGTTGCGGGACTCAGCATCTCTTGTCTATCTCGCACAGTACACAATAAATAGCACTAGTACATCAATTTCCATAAGAAAATAATAGCTAATGTCATTTCTATCTATGAGTTCTCTGTGGCGCCGCTACAAAGTATGCTCCCCAGCGGCGCCACAAACAATGTCCATTATTTCGTTCCCTGGTACAGGTACAGACAAAAACATGATAATATGTACATTATGTACGTTCAAGGTACATCATTTCACCGTATAATTCATTGATTTTCATTATGGTTGCGCCGCCACAGAGCAGCACACGTATGTTATCATACTGCCTGCGATGTGTTTGCTATTGGAGGCGCGAAGCCACTCAATAACGTGGACGAAAAGTCATTGAAGTCTACGTATGAAAGTAGGGCAGCAATTTGAAATAAAAACCAAGTCCGAATCAGACTCTCGCACCGAGGGTTCCGTACAACTAAATAATTTGAACTTTTTTTGATTTCTGTATTTTTTGTTATAGTAGCAACGGAAATACATCATCTGTGAAAGTATCAACTGTCTATCACAGTTAATCAGATACAGCCTGGTTACAGTATCGAGCAAGAACAGGCAAAAAATAATACAAAAACCGGCCAAGTGCGAGTCGATTTCTGACTTTTAGAGCAGTCTAAGTGTAGTCAGTCCCACATATACATTAGTAGGTAGTAATTGTATGGGCTGAATCAACTCGATCGCTTCGCGATCTCGTCGATCCAGCCCATACAATTACCTGTAGCGACAACAGCGTGCCGAATTTGACACGGCAGGTTATAAGTACTCATACTTTACTCGATTGCTAGCCGATCTCTTGTTGATGCAGCGCATACAATTACTTTTGTGGCGGCGCGACAGCGTTACCGGCTGTATCTATGATTCATGTTTCAGATCGCATAGGAACCCGACCGTATCAAACCATTTTAGAACGTTGTTATTATGCGCCAAACGAGTCAATAGTGATATTTATATCATTGTTGTTACAGAGATGTGTCAACTTTTGAATTACAAGACGTGAATTTAACTGGACTATGAAACGAAAATTATTGTACTAGGTATTTTGAATAATTTTGCCGCTTTACATTATTTTTCTCGATTTAATTTAGAAACGGAATCTGAAAGTTCGAAAGAAGAGTTCATGTTAGCTAGTTGGCATGATTATTCAAGTATAGAAAATCTGAGCTCCAATGGCAATATTCGAGTCAAGTAAATCTTGAAGTCATCTCAGTTTTTGGGGTTCCGCGTCCAAAGGGTGACAAATGGAGTCCTATTAATATAGCACCACCGTCCGTCAGTTTGTCTATCACAGGCAGTACATACTTCGCCTGTCTATTATTGCTTAACAAAAAATGTATTAAATAAAAAAAATACTTAGGCGGGATCCGCATACCAGAAATGCTTTATTCAAAAGTATTGCTCTGTGATAACGAAACCCTTCGCGCGCAAGTTCGCCTCGTTCTTGAATTATTAAAACATATGCCCATAGGTCTGGATAACCCTTATAATTACACAACTTTACAATATGCAACGAACATTTGCTCATTATTACAAATCTATAAGGTATCCCAACAAATCAAATTGTCAAATAAAATAATTATATGTGTTTTTCGGCCCAGTAGTCTAAATAACAGCGCGTGAGTCGGTGGAGAGTACATGCTGCTTCCTTTTAAGATTTGCGTATCGATTTTCATGTTACAAGGCGCTTTTGCACCTAACGCATTTCTTTTATGGAACGTAAAGGTGTGTTTATGATGAAGTCATAACTAAGAACAGTCGAAGTATTTATTGATTACTTGCATAAGGACTAAAGTTGTTTAGCTGTTTTCTTGTTTTAATTGTGCTGTCATCTAAGATTCTCTTACTTACCATTGTAATCGCGACTTAATAATATCGTGTTATAAAAAGGACAGCCGCCGATTTGCGCACATTATTTTTCGCAAACCGGGACTCCGACTGCACAGTCCGAGAGTTCGTGATTTTTAATAAAAATAAAATAAGCCTTCTTCGTTCGCTCCAGCCGAGCAAAAGTTACGCGGAACTTGCCTACAACAAGGAAACATGTAAGTGTATGTACCTATATAATACTTAATCGCTGGCAAGCCCATTTTGAAATTTTTTGCCAATTTTCTTAAAAAGTAAAATCAGTTCTGGCTTACCCAGAGATTTACTCGTAGTTTCACATTACGCCGCTATCTGTTAAATAAATACTCGTTCAGTTTATTAGTTTATTAGTTCGCAAAATACCTTGTGCTTCGTTGAAGAGTGGCCTTGGCCTCACGAAGAGCTTTGTCAGTTTCCGGACATGGATTCATGCGGTGTCTAAGAGCGGCGTCGCGCTTTGAGTCAATTAGAGGTTGGAGATGTTCAACGTTCTCCGAGAACCAGTCCTGTGACTTGGTTTCCACTAATCCGAAAACCTCAACGGCGCTTTCAGTCAGTAGCTTCTTGACACTCTCCCACTCATTGCTTATAGGCGTGTTGGAGTCCCATGCAGCCATTTCAGTTTTTGCCAAACACTCAAACTCACGATATTTTTCGTCATCCCTAGTATTAGAAAGATTCAACTTTCTTCTGCCAGGCGTTTTGGACGAATGTATCCTTTTATGAGCGATGGCTACATGTGCTGCTACTAACGAGTGGTCCGTGTCACAATCGGCACTATGGAACGTGCGTGTGTGGGTAAAGTCGCGGAGGTCCTTTCTTCTGGTAAGTATCACGTCCAACTGATGCCAGTGACCAGATCGCGGGTGTTTCCAGGAGACTTTTCGGGAAAACTTGCCTTTGAAGTATGTATTAGTTACACATAACTGGAAATCAGAGCAAAACTCTAGTAAACGTTGGCCGTTGTCATTTATGTTGCCAACTCCATGGTAACCAATACATTCAGGCCATGTGGAAAAATCCCGACCCACACGAGCATTAAAATCTCCTAGGATATAAAGGCGATCGCCACCGGGAACAGAGTTCACTGTGTCGGCCAGTTGGTCATAGAATTTGTCTTTTGTCTCGTCCGAAGATTTTAATGTCGGACCATAAGCAGTAATTAAAGTAGCATAACCGCAGCTGCTTTTCAGTCTCAAGACCATTATGCGTTCCGAAACGCCACGCGGGGTCTCAATGGCGCCAAGTATATCGTTACGGACCGCAAAGCCAACACCGTATTCGCGAACATCAGCGGAGTCTTTCCCTCTCCAGAAGAATGTATAAGAGGATTCCCGCAATGAGCCTTCGTCGGGCAATCTAGTCTCTTGGAGAGCGCATATTGAGATGTTAAGCCTGTTTAATTCTGTATCGACTACAGCAGTTTTACGCAGATTTTGTGCGCAACCGGAACCTCCACAAGTGTTCGGGAGGCCTGTCCTCATGGTTCGGACATTCCATGTTGCAATGCGCATGGATTGGTGAGGCGTGTCTTTATACTGCTTTTTGGAACCAGGTGTGTAGATTAACGACACCAGCTATCTAGCCGAAGGCTAGTGCTCCCTACACCTCAAAGGAGCAAGCTGGCAACGGGACGGATCGGTACCTTACTGTCCGGGGGCTGCCCAGATTAAAGCGGGCGGTAACCAATCGATGGGTCTGCGATGGACCCTCCCACTGTCGAAAGTGACCCCTAGCGTCCGCACTCACGCCCATCTGTGCAGGACTTATAACTGGTGACTGCCACTTCCCGTGTTGTTGCACACGCAGTGAAAACTGACGTGGGTGGAGTGACCTCTCCACAGACAATACACCGCCTGGGACGGATTTTAGGAAACGCAGGGATGCCCAGCACCTGCATCACCCTCTCGGCTTCACTGGCTTAGTCCACAGGAAAGGCAAGCCAATACGTGCGGAACCAGATTAGCTGCAGAAATTTGCCGTACATTTCGGGTTGTACCCTAATCACGCCTTACGATAACTCCGAACCGGGTTTAATTTTGGAGTTTTCCTTCTCCTAGATGGGTTGCAAGCCAATGCTTAGAGGCCCATCTCCCCTATTTCGAAGCATATGATGTCTGCTGCTTCGTTTGTGGACTTAGTCGCCTCTTACGACACCCTCGTCCTTCCCTAGGGTTGGCGCTATTCTTAATCCGGACACCCACACGGACATTTTAAGTAATGGGAGCACGATAAAGCCTCAAAGAAAAGAAATGAAAAAATAAAAGGTGTAATACCACAGGGCTCAATATTAGAGCCTGTTCTTTACACAATTGAAGCCGTGAGTGGATGAAGGTGTTACGTGACATTATTTGTTTTTTTTTTTTTTTTTAAGCCATAAAAGTCTCAAAGTCAATGATAAGGTGTTACGTACACAAAAAGTCAATCCTCCGTGGAAGAAGGTGTTAGAACTTATTAATGAGAAAGAAATTGTAATGAAAGAGTAGCGGGGGGTGTAATCTAGAGGTTATTTGTTGCTCAAACAATAACCATGTTTTGATAGATACTTAGACCACAACGTGTCCGTAATAATAATATATTTGCGTCTAAAATTGTATGGGTTATCTGTTTTAACCAATTGATTAATACAGATAAGAGAAACCACGCCGTGACACAGGCAGTTGAAGAATGTCCACATATCGTAAGGAGCAAAAGCAAGACCAACATACGTAATTACTCAGTGTCAAGTTAAAAGTCGTTTATATAATTACGGCAAATCATTGTGAATTATTTATCTTCCTACCAAAAGTGTGCAAGTATTAAAGAAACTATGCTGTTAGAAAAATATAGGTTATCAGAATCTTACATCACTTCCAGTGTCCACTAACTCCGTACGAGCTCATAAAAATCACCAGTTCAGTTTCTGCAGTGAAAACCAACTTGAATAATATGTTGAAACATCGTAAATTACGCTGGAAAATTGCAGAAAACTATGTTCTACGGTTCATGTACGAGTAAGTATCAGTTTAACATGCCATTATTTCACTAAGAAAAAACCTATTTTACGAGTATTAATTTTTATTGAGATGGGCCTTTAGAATACATTGGAATAGTGTTTTTTCAATTTACATAATAAAGACTTCAGTGAAAGCCCTGTCTGTGTCAAATTTCACAAACCTTCCTCTTTCCAATTCAGCGAATTGTCCTCATAATGGATGTACTTACAAGAATAATAATGCATGTAATCATATCAACGGTTTTTTGAGGTAAGGACTACCCAATGAAAAACAAAACAATGAAAAACATATTAAAATGTGAAATTCATGTCATCCAAAAGACTAACTAACAACAGCCAACGTTAATGATGCCATTTAAAAAATCATTTACTCGTAACCCGTTGTCCTATCAGACACTCAACTTTAATCAATTGCATTAATTGCATCTGCTGTTGGGGTGTGTCCTGGTCGAGTGATTTATACGTAGAACGAAACATTTGACTTTTCCACCGTGGGAGATATGGTTGGAATTGGAATGAAAAGGTGGGTAAAGACAATTTTATTTTAATCACTGGTATCGAACAATTGAACGGAGCCACAGACAATGAACGGTAATTACGACGTTCTCTCTTTGACTGAGCTTTACTTTTTCTCTTTAGGGCTGCTGTGGAAGTATTTAACGGTATTTGGCTATGTGTGTGTGCCTTGCTATAAAGGATATATGAGTGGATCTACGGATTGGAACGAACCAGTTATATAAATGCTCCATTTTTATTGAAATACTGAAAAAAGGTATATTAAGGTTCACATGATTCATTATTTGGCCTATTTGATGCCTGGTTAACTATCCCTTTATTTGACGTCGTATACTGTGAGATACATTCACAAAAAAAAATTCTACACAGTCTTCCGAAACATCTAAGTGAAAATTTAATATTTTATCTGGTCACACAATTTGTCCTAATTTAGGCAAAAATAGTTCTGAGTACTGGTAAAATTTTTAGCCGACAGTCAAAGGTCAAATTGGTGGACCTGCGGAGTGTACACACGTTTCGCAAAGTATTTATTACTTTTTAAAATATTTATAGCAATGTTTTGGGGCGAAATGCGGTTTAGGTATAATTGTAAATGTTTGCCATTGGATTGTGTCAGATTTTAATTTCGATTTGCACTAATTCCCACTAACTGCAATCGCCTAAAGTTGTTTGTATCTCACAGTATACATTGCCAAGAACGGGCACTAAGGCAACTAAACTTGTATGTATACCGTGATATACTTTGCCAAGAACGGACTTAATTTGTATGTATACCGGGATATACTTTGCCAAATATGAATGCAGCTTGGTTTTGGGGTGTTTTTGCTTTTTTCTTCCTTCTTTGCTTCTTAACAGCATGTGGTAAAGAATAGATCTGCGAAATGTTGTCCCTCATACCAAATGCGATGATAAAGAAAGAGGTTCAAGTATTTAGGGACCTTTCTTCCCCTGAATGCTTGTCTTCAACGCCATCCTTGGATTTTTTAAGTCTACTATGTAGCTCTGATGAAGAC
The DNA here is from genome assembly GCA_932273695.1 of Apotomis betuletana. NCBI lineage: Eukaryota > Metazoa > Arthropoda > Insecta > Lepidoptera > Tortricidae > Apotomis > Apotomis betuletana. The sequence continues at coordinate 17,094,096 of OW026314.1, read as the reverse complement.
GTCACAGAAAGAGTTAATACACAAATAGAACCTTGTGGCGCCGAAAAAAATGTTCCTTTGACCCCAACAATTCAAAAAATGTGCCGTTCATCGACACAGGAACCAGACTTTTTAAATATGCCATTAATTTCTTCATTACCATCCCTTCCATCTGTAACCAATGCTACCCCTCGAGCCACACCATCAACCACAAGAAAAACTCCGGCTAAAAAACGAATTGCCCCTGTGGCGAAGCAGGCTAAAAAAATTAAAAAGTTTAAAAAGTAAAAAGCAGTATTTCAACATGCAGCTATACTAGAACACCAAGATGACGGCGATTACGAAGACATACCAGACGATTCATCCCTTGATTATTTTAACAAATTCTTTTCTCCTGATATAATACCTATCCTTCATAACAGAACAGACTAACATTTATTCAGTTGGAAAAACTGGAAAGTCGATTCAATTAACCGACCATGAACTTGTAGATTTTATTGCCACACAAATTATAATGGGCATAGTTGATATGCCAGAAGATGACAACGGTATATTGCCTGAAATGCAATGCAAAGCTTTGTTTTGTGACAGGGAAAGATCCTCGAAAATGTTTCCTGAGCTTTCACACAAAATAAAATAATAGTTTCTAAATAAATTGCTTTTTTATTTAAAATTACCTTTCTGTTGCATATTTGACATTGTATATCACAGTATACATTCACTTCACTTCATTCTATTGGCATTGTATACTGTGGTATACATTAGTTTTCGGGAAAACTGGAAAAGCTAGATTTTTTTTACAATTTTTTCTAATCACATTTTATACCTAAAAGACCAAAAAAAATAAAAAAATACAAAATGTACACTTTTTCTGTCTTTGCCAAATAAAGGGCTATTTAAGTTCATGGTATTGATAACAATGATATTAGTTGATAATATTGTTTGTCGTTGTTGATAACACGAACAACATCTAAATAATATTTTTTGTAGGCTAATAGCAACTAGTTTCAGACTCTGATAGAGATCCTCGATATTTTTGATGCAAAATCAAGAATATCGAGGGTTTTAGTTTATAAATCTAAATTCATGAAAGTTACGGATTAAATATATAAAATATTTATTACGCAAACGGTAATGAATAAAAGTAAATACAACATAATAAGCAAATATAAATGCCCTTCAGTTAGACATTAATCATAATATTTAATTTAATAATTTAGTTGGATAATAAATTAAGGAACCCTTGATGTGGTGAATTAATTATATTTATTCATACATAAGTAAGTGCATGATGTGCTACCACGTATCGCAAGCTCACCTGTTTATCACTGGTAAGTCACGAAATGTTAATCGATATCTTAAGATTTAACAAGATTAACTCATACTTGTCTGATGTATGTATATAAAGAGTTTACAACCATTCGACTTTTAAGTGTTTAAAGGAAAGCCAACATCTTTAAAAACTATAAACTAAATTATTTCCTCTTAATGTTATTTTGTTAGCATTTTTGTTTTAGACATCAGAATTTTGACATTTTATGTCTGATGTGCCCGTCTGACACAACTAGAAATGGTTCGTGATCGTGACTCATGTCGCGCGACATAGCATCACCCGTCACTCTCTCACAGTACTGTACAGAAAGAGATAGGCAGTATATCTTGCGCGAGAAAGAGGCGCGTGTCACAGTTGTGCTAGAGGTGCTGTTTACTGCTACTAGTAACTAAGAATGTATTTTCTCATCAATTACTACTGTCTAAATAGGTTGACTTGCCTTGCACTGCAAAACGGCAAGGATAAGTTAGTGAAAGTAAAAAATATAAAATATGAATAATTTTTCACAGGTGTCATTATTGTCACGATCTAACTGTTTATTGTGGTAATAGAGTTTTGCAGTACAGGGCAAGTGAATCATGACGTCATCACAAAAGGCCTTGGACAGCTATTAATTTTCAATAGTTTGTGGATTTAACACTGATACGGTAGAACGGACTCACATTTTAACGTAAATTAATTAATTAAACCCCTTTTTCCTTGCATTCGTTGTGAAAAGAATGACGATTAGTCTCGGCAGAAAAAACAATAGATGAAATCGTATTAGAGTCGGCCTTGGGGTTGGCCTTCGAACTTGTTCGTCTATCTAATCAAATACTGTCTAAATAGGAACCTAATATAGAAGGAGGTATCATTATTTAATCGACCAGTAACATGTATAACAATATAAGGTTCCTTTAATCATTAAGTTGACATGAGAAATAATAGCACGAAAAAGGGGCACTTTTACAAGTCTACCAGTATTTTCGCAAGGAGAAAGACCAATGTTTAGAAAAATTGTCAGTAATTTTATTATAGTTCAACTACCGTGTATTTATGTTAGATTATTATTTAACTAGGAGGTTGTTTTAGTTAGGATTGCCCAAAAGATTTACTTTTATGCTTGCTTCCCTAAACGTACGTACCCATGAATCTGTAATATTTTGAATATTTGGAGGATATTACATAAAATACCTATCCGGAGCTGACTGAATAATATGAAAAAGTCCATCATCACCTACCAAATGAAAACAAGAAGTGGTTTCCGGACCCCGACAGGGAAGAGAACTTGTTTTACCTAGTGCGGGTAATCGGGTATCAGGTCCTTTCGACCCGTATACCCGATGTCCTAATAGCCGTACTAGATTTAAAGTCAGTTTATCTTGTGCAGAGCTCAAGTGCAGTTAAAATAAACAAAACAAGATAAATATCAGTGCGGTTTAGTTTTTTGCGTGTGTATGGTGCCCAACTATGACATGTAATACATTTACAGATAATTACATTTGGTGTTTTATTGTGGTTTTGTGAGTTCCCCATCATGAAGCTGTCTAGAATGATGCTTCTAATGTCCACTGGTGAAGATGAAGATACTATCAAAACTGTGTGTGAAGCTTGCAAGGAAACAGTATGTCTCGAATATTTCAGTAGCAAACTCATCAAGTGTTTTGTATAGTTTAATTTTCAAAGAAGTTGATTAATTTTATCGATATTTCATTTATACAACCCTAAAACTTTATCGATAATTTAACCATTCAGTACGGACATAAGGTTGAAAAGATCTGTCAAAAGAAAATTATTTTTATATATATTTCCCATTATCCGATTTAAAAACGGTTCAAGTGGTATGTTGACATATTCATTGAAAATGTGTAGCAATTTTAAAATAAGCTGAAATAATTACCTTCACCAAGTAATTTGCATAATATAATTATGCATCTCGAACAGATCTATTCGGCCCTATGACGCTGTATTGGATAGTTAAGAAGCAGGTCTAAGATGCCTGATACAGCACGAGCTAAAGGTTAACTAAATAGGCTGCCGCAATGAGCGTGTTAATCAATAAAACTATTTACGATACTCAATCGAATAGATCTAACGTGTCCAGCGACGAATTTAGGTTCTAGATGTTTAAGCTCTCAGAAAGTTCACTATGCAAATACGTAAGTCATTCGTAGTTGTCATGCCACACGCTATAAAATCCCGAAAGCAAATACACGCTTTGTGAACTAATCACTCGACGCAGCTCCACACGACAGCCGCATAAGCAATGAGCACGAATTAGCCGTGACTTTGCGACAAACGGTAGCGCAGCGGCTTACGGAATTCAGAACAACACAATACCTCTTCGTTTCTGCTTCTGTGTTGCGAGCATTTAAATCTCCATTAAAACCTGAGTATGTTTTTTAAATTTATGAAAAATATTATTCTATGTATTTAAGTATGTATATCGTCGTCTCAGTGATCCGTCAGAGAACCAAAGTTACCGAGATAGCTCACGTTATTAGCAATTTGAAGTGGCAGTGGGCTGGCCATATTAGCCGAAGAACCGATAACCGGTGGGGTAAACGTGTTCTTGAGTGGAGACCGCGTATCGGCAGGCGTGGTGTGGGACGGGACGCCCTCAGACTAGGTGGAGCGATGATCTGTGCAGAGTGGCTGGCAAAAGCTGGATGAGAGTAGCCGAGGATCGCTTACAATGGCGTGCAGTTGGAGAGGCCTATGTCCAGCAGTGGACAAGAATAGGCTGATGATGATGATGATGATCGTCGTCTAGTACTCATAACACAAGCCTTCTTGAGCTTAATTTGGGACTAGATCGATTTGTGTGAGGTTGTCTGATATTTATTTATTTTATTATTTTTGAAATCACACCAATATTATAAAGGCGAAAGTTTGTGAGTGTGTTTGTGTGTATGTTTGTTACTTCTTCACGCTCAAACGGCTGGACCAATTTTGATAAATTTTGGTATGAAGGTAGCTGATACCCTGGGTTAACACATAGGCTACTTTTTATCGTGAAAAATGTAGTGTTCCCGTGGGATGAGCGGGTAACACCGCGCTACGCCGCTAGTAAGATATAAATGCGAGCAAATTTACTTCTGATGTCTGGTTTTAAAATTGTGTTAATTATAGCCTTTCGAGTCTTGACTTGTGTTTTGTATTACAACTAAATTTTATTTTGTTATACCTATGAAAGTAATATACTTATGAAAATAAAACGTCTGCAGGTTCATAAATGTATATCAATAAGCGAAACGTTATTTGAATCGGCGAGTATTATAATATTGTTTGCTTCTTTTTTGCGTCTCCCAAATTTTGAATCGATTAATGGACCTAAATTATTTTTTCACAGAAATTACCTAACAGCTGAGGGTAATTTGTTAGAGAATACTTATATCACACGAAAAAGGGTGCTGATATTTATATTGCAAAACTTAAAAAAATATATATTTTTTTTATTTAAATATTTCTCTGCTTATAACTTATATACATCACATAAAAAATTAACCCTTATACTGGCAAAAATAAAGGTAGGTTTAGTTCACGTCTCGCTATGGCTAAGTAGAGCAAACAATTATGGGTCGAAGAAAAAATGCAAAAAAATTGGCTTTGCGATTATCGCGCGACATAGCATCGCCCGTCACTCTCTCACAGTACTGTGACGAAAGATACAGGTCATAGTTTTGCTAGAGGTGCTAGCATATCTTGCTGCGACTTTGCTTGTCGCGCGACTCAGTATCTCCTGTCTCGCTCGCCCGGTATTGGAAGGAAAGTGACAGTATTCAATACTGATGCTGAGTTGTCGTGCGACAAAGAGTCGTGTGTCACAGTTATACTAGACGTACAATCAACCACTTTTCGACTCTATTATACATGTAATAGAGTCCAAAAGTGGTAGACTATTTTCTCTGCTGACTGTACCATACCATGAGTTAACGTGTCCGTACTCGCTAGCGACTGCGTAAGCGATTTGTATGGAGAACAGTACAGCGCCCCTAGCGGTTACTTTGTAGAACTACAATTCTACATATAAATAGTTAACGCAATCATTAGCAATCGCTATAAATTCTTTTTTTTTTTTTTTTTTTTTTTTTTTTTTTTTTTTTTTTTTTTTTATGTTATAGGGAGCAAACGAGCAAACGTACCGCCTGATGGAAAGCGATTACCGTCGCCCATAAACACCTGCAACACCAGAGGAGTCACAAGTGCTTGCCTACCCGGAGGACGAAGATAGAATGCCTCTATGCTAGTAATTTCACCGGCTATCTTACCCCCACACCATAATTCATGGTAAGGGTACTGTTGCCATTTTAAGGGTTAAACCGGAGGGATGGCCGGTCGAGATAGTTCAGTTAACATGCACCACATAGCGATCGCACATATATTTGTAGTTATATTATGCGTATTTTAAACATGACGTGACATATTCACAATACGCACATCGCATTGAGTTATGGTTTCCACGTCACGCGCCATGACAGTTCAGTTTTACGTGTGTTTCGATACGCGGCCGATTTAAACGCGGTCGCTTCGCTTATGAGCAGATATCCGAATTTTGAGAGCGACGGGTAGGGTTTGTTATATCGATAACTTCTTTTATCGATGCCTTTAATACTATTGATCGCTTCCAGCTCCGTTTGTAAGTGTATATTTCATTCCTAAGATTTTTTTGGAGGCGATGGTGAAGCTGGTTAGGAGGGTAAGAAACATAGAAAAAAAAACAGTAGTCAAGAGGGAGACGGTTCTACGCCCGAAAGTTTGGAACATCTCGGATCGTTTATTTTAACAGTAATAAACAATTTTAATATATTTTTATTTTTACAATAAGTGTGTTTATCGATATGGGAATCCCTATTTGTCACTCACAATATTCCGATGTGTGCTTTAAAGTTTTGTATGTCGTACCTGAATTTCACGATAACTTGCACACTTAACTATTATGAGTTGTATTATATGTACAGTGATTTGCATTATAAAATAACGTACGTCACATTACTATACATAGATAAAAGTACCTTCCCTTCTGGATTCACAATGCAAATCGTATATCACCTTACTTATTTATTAACGCCACAGCTACTAAAGAAATTAAAATTTCTTTATACACATTAACCCTAGAATGCATCCTGACCTATATTGGATACGCAATATGCGTGTCACATTGAGTTACGGCTCTATTACATTTCGCGCAATGCCACAGTTACAGGCGTGTTCTGTTAACGTCATATACAAGATTATAGTTTATAGGTTAGACATGTCACATTAAAATATGAAAGTAGGGTATTTGATTCGATAGGTATGCGCATTAAGCCATGTGAACAAACGAACGAACAAAAGCATGACACGAACATCGACCTGCCCGTGTGGCACAACTATGATTCGCGACACTTGTCACGCGAGATAGCGCTACCCGTCACACTCTCACATCACTGCACAAAAAGAGACGGGGAACTACCTCGCGCGAGAAAATAGTCGCTTATGACAGTTATGCTAGAGGTGCTGCTGTGTTTAATGTTCGTTGGCGGTACGCACGTGCGAACAAAATGTTTGGTGAATGTTTTTGTTCGTTTGTCCGCACATGGGTTTACAAGACTAGACTAAATGTGACAAAACATAATCACATTAAAGAGCAACCATATTGATATAAATTTAGCTATCAAGCTATGTCGATAACAGTTACTTATCATGCCAATTGGCTGTTAATATCCATTCTAATTCTGGGCATACGCCTACGGCGACAAACGTCATCGGTCTATCCACGCCGCAGGTTCCAGCTCAAACGGATAATATTGACATTGTTTTTTTTTTTTGTCAGGGTGCAAACGAGCAAATGAATCGCCTAATGGAAAGCGATTACCATCGCCCATAGACACCTGCAACACCAGAAGAGTCACAAGTGCATTGCCAGCCTTAAATTATTAAGGCCGATTACTGTATCATTACCTATATTAACCAAAGCCTAAACAAAGTTTTAACCCTAAAATGCAATCTAATCACACGACGGCAATATGCGCGTCGCATTTTGAGTTATAGTTCTATTCCACGTCGCCGCGACAATGTCACGGGTGTTCGGATACGCGTCTGATTTATACGCTGCCGTGTGGTGCTCATGTTTATGGCATCGCATTTGCAATACATAAATTACTAAATTTGTAGAATATTAGTAGTAAATTGAAGAGCTTTTTCCATTTTAATTCTAATTTAATCTTGGTTATAACATCGAAAACGACGGTTTTACTAATGAAGTTCCCTAAAGTCATACCGTTCTTGACAAAGTCATAAATATGAGTAAAACAGTGAATGTTATTTTGATTGCATTGAACGCGTTTTGCCTGATTATATTTATGTCAATTACAATTTAATTTATTTATCATTAGCCAGTCCTCGTTAAAATGCAATCTAACCACACGCCGGCAATATGCGCGTCGCATTTTGAGTTACAATGTCACTGGTGTTCGGTACGCGTCTGATTTACACACGGCCATTTCTGCAAGTAACAGGAACAAATTATACGTTGGTGGTATTTCATTCAATATAATCCAGACGTCACTAAAGTGAATTAACGGAACACTGAAACCACATACTTTTTGATACAAATATAATTTCATCTCACTTAAATTATTTATTGGTACGATAACTACCAAAACTAAAAAGTTTTACTACACAATTTACTCTAAAATGCGTCCGAGTTATAACTCAGCACATACGCAATGTTGTTGTTGTTCTTTGTCGCTGCGTTCCAAATAACGCATCATAAATTGTGCGGTCGGCGCTTCACGTGTGCAGCTCTATGTGGCGCCATCTATGATCTCACTGGAAGATGAGCTGACTTTCGGGTTACCATTGAGGTGGGACCATTTCATAGCATAACTCATTATAATTTATAGTTTATAATAATGAAATAATGCTATAGTTTAATATAATGACAAAATGAACTTTATTCTGCAAGAAGGCCACAAGGGCACTTTTACATATCTGAGTCTACCGGCATTTCACTAGAGGAGCCCACTGTTGAGAAGAAACGCCGAAAGTAGGTAACTCAAGAGTCGGTCAGACGCTTGCTCGGCTATTGCAAATTGTATAAAAGCTCGTAAAATGCAATCTAATCACACCCAGCAATATGCGCATTTTGAGTTATAAATAGCCTTTTTCCACGTCGTCGTGACAGTGCCACGGGTGTTCGGATACGCGTCTTATTTACATGCTTATATTTGCATGTTTATAGTTTGTAACTTGTGCATGGAGTTGCATTAAATTATTATTATCAAAACGAAATGTGTCTCCAGTGCGCGTATACGTGTTTTATTTACGAAGTTTTAACCTTGTTTTGTTGCGTATATGTATATTGTGTAAATGTATTTGTATATTTTCTTTCTTTTAATTTTCTTCCTATTTATATTAGTATATCTTTGTCCAGCAACTGTCCGCTTTGGTCAAAACTTTCGGCCAAGTTTCAAGGCGAAACAATAACACCATAGAGCGTCTCGTCGTCCAGGGCAAAGTAGAAGGAACCAGATCACGTGGAAGACCCATGCGACTGACCGATTAGATCAAATCAACTGTGTTAATAAAAAAAAACATGAGTAGGCTCAGCCTTGATATTTATTGACATACACTGGCATCAGTAGTATGCGGCAACTTCAATCAGCATCAACACTACTACAATTGTAAACTAACTTAACTTATTTTTTAGGCACAGTGTTGTAAAGTTCCTATTTATACGAAGAACATATAAGTTTTTTTTTAAAGAACAGAACAGAACTTTCGGGTCCCAGGAATATTCGGCTATTCTAAACTAGTTAAATAAGTAAATATTAGAAAAGTTCATAAACAATCTATCTAGTCCCAAAATAAGCTCTAGCAGGCTTGTGGTTGGGTAGACTACGATAAACATATTTATATAAATAAATATATATAATTTAAATACATAGAAAACATCTTTGACCGGTAAATATACATATTTATCACAAATATAATTATGCCCATGGGATTTGAACCCATGACTCAATGTATAGAACTCCTCTTCTCTCTCCCTTTCTCTCACTCTTCATCAGAGGTTGAAGATAAGTCAAACGAGTGACGAACTTAATCAATGTCAAATGTTGCTGGATACAACGGCCGCACATACATATGTATAATAGGTAGGTGCATTGATCTGTCGATGTATCATAGTGTCATTGACACCCACGTTGGCTCCCAAGGTGTCTCATTTAGAATGTTATCTATAATTTGGGTTCGTTAAATCTATAGTAAAAGAAAACAAAACTTAAAAATTCTAGCACGAGATCCTAAACTAAAGCGCTTGTACATTATTTGATATCATTCCGAACTTCGTTTGTTAGGACGCCGGTTCCAAATACGATATTTCTTTTTCTTACCAGGCTTTATATGGATATTATCAAATAAAGGATAATAAATGAAATATAACCACATTTTTTCAGTGTCGAAAATACCAATCCCAAGTTGGGATTAAAAAAATCATTTGAAAAGTGCGTCATTCTAAAAGAGCGTATGCGACAAGTAGCTGAGGTCACAGTGCAGAAAACCATATACATAGTCAGACTATAATAATACCTAAATGAATGAAATAAGTCAACACTGAACAATATTTGAATATTTTAAATGTTGTTATTTAAATGACTTCCAAAAAGAGGAGGTCCACAATTTAGGTAATAATATTTTTTGTGTTTTTTTGTCATTTATACAACGACTAGCGACCCGCCCCGGCTTCGCGCGGTTGCAGTGTTATATTATGCATGTTTTATACATAGCCATATAAACATTCCTCATGAATCATTCTATCTATTAAATAAGTTTCTGTCAAAAATGACGTTTTAGTGGCAAGCTTTTATAGCCGACTGTACTTTTCTTTGGATATCCATCAAATGCTCACTGAGACGATTCTAAAAAGCCCAAGCTCGGTAGGATTGCTTTTTCTATTATAGAGTTCCTATGGCCACCTTCCGGCTCCATCATCAGATCAGCCCCATGGTACCATATTATTGTATTGTCATCAAAGTTAAGTAAGTATGCAAAATTTCAGCTCAATCGGTTGACGATATCTGCTTCAAAATTGAGTTGCAAGATTTCACCCGAACAAACATACTTTAAACATACAATGCAAGTTAATTAAAAGCTTTAAAAAAAAACCGCATCAAAATCCGTTGCGTGGTTTTAAAGACCTAAGCATACATAGGGACAGACAGACAGACAGCAGGAAGCGACTTTGCTTTATACTATGTAGTGATTTGGAAAACTCTTCAAATTAGTACAATTTTGGTCAAGATCTTATGACGAGATCTATGAGGAATTGAAATATCCTCCCAAATATTTATACGAATAGGCACATTATGGTTTCGATGATTTAGACTCATTCAGTTGTCATCGGAAATACGATTTCTTCTCATTGGAGTTGGTTTTGTTTTATATAAAGATATACGCACTTTAAACAGAAGATTAATTACATTTGACGATGCGTTTGGCTCGGTTTGTAGACACCTGCCTACAGAGCCGGCGGTCCCGGGTTCGAATCCCGGCCGGGGCAAATATTTGTGTGAAGAACTCGAATATTTGTGCTTGGGTCACGGTTGTTCTATACTGTATTTAAGTATAATATTTATCTATATAAGTACGTATATCGTTGTCTAGTACCCACAACACAAAATTTCTTGAGCTTAATTTGGGACTAGATCGATTTGTGTAAGGTTGTCCGATATTTATTTATTTATTTACATTATCAATACTTAAAACCAGATTCAACTAACATCCTATTTAGGAGCAATTCGTAAGGTCTAAACATCAAAGCCAAAACATCAAACTAATTGTCCGAGCGATTGTAGTTCTTATCTGCATACAAACTAGGTATACTTTGGCGCATAATTTGTTTGAATAGGCGTCCAATCTAATACGGAAGTGCGCGGAGTGAGTTAAAAGTAATAAATTGCTATTCAGCGTCCCGCGTCTCTGCACCCTCGTGGTTTTAGGTCATGGAGGTACGAAGAGTTTACAAATATTGGTTGGAGGAGTCGTAGAAATACCGTATTTGACTATACTCAAAATAACTTCGCTTGTATAAGAAGAAGAAGAAGAATATTTTTATTGAATAACTGTGTACATAAGCGGTGGTAGCCTAGTGGTTAGGGCATGCGACTTTCAATCCGGAGGTCGCGGGTTCGAACCCGGCCCGTACCAATGAGTTTTTCGGAACTTATGTACGGAATGTCATCTGATATTTACTACCACTCGCTTTTCGGTGAAGGAAAACATCGTGAGGAAACCACCTAAGTAAGCCCAATAAGGCCTAGTTTCCCCTCTGGGTTGGAAGGTCAGATGGCAGTCGCTTGCGTAAAAACTAGTGCCTACGCCACATCTTGGGATTTAGGTAGCCGACCCCGATTGAGAATTCATTCTCAAAAAATGGGACAAAGGCTAGGAGGATGGAACTGTGTACATAAACATAAGTTGGAAAATTAATTTGTTACAACAGTTTCCCGACTTCGGGCATACAATTGTTATACTTAAAAATTGGGCAAGTGCGAGTCCGACTCACGCATGAAGGGTTCCGTACCTATATATATTATATATAATCTATAACAAGTTTGTTGTATGGGAGCCCCCCTTAAATATTTATTTTATTTTATTTTTAGTATTTGTTGTTATAGCGGCAATAGAAATACATCATCTGTGAAAATACCACCGTTCTTGAGATACAGTCTGGTGACAGACGGACGGACGGACGGACGGACGGACAGCGAAGTCTCAGTAATAGGGTCCCGTTTTTACCCTTTGGGTACGGAACCCTAAAAACTAAGTTATAGCTAAAATGCGAAATTTTCACCAAGGCAAGAAAACTCTCTGAAACAGATTTTTTTTTAAATAAGTTTTTGTTAAATGCATTTCCTTCAAAAACCTTTAGTTCGGTCGGTAACTTATACTTACTTTAAAATATATTTCGTTTATTATTGAAACCACTAAACAAACGTTCAAAAATACACGGAACCAATAATCTACCGCTAACTTTTAAACATTATACTATTTTTAATTGGACAAAAACTGAAAAGAAGACGTATTTCGACTACTGATTTTTAGGGTTCCGTACCCAAAGGGTAAAAACGGGACCCTATTACTGAGACTTCGCTGTCCGTCCGTCCGTCCGTCCGTCCGTCCGTCCGTCCGTCCGTCCGTCCGTCCGTCCGTCCGTCCGTCTGTCACCAGGCTGTATCTCAACAACGGTGATAGCTAGACAGTTGAAATTTTCACAGATGATGTATTTCTATTGCCGCTATAACAACAAATACTAAAAATAAAATAAAATAAATATTTAAAGGGGGCTCCCATACAACAAACTTGTTATAGATTATATATATGTATAGGTACGGAACCCTTCATGCGCGAGTCGGGCTCGCACTTGCCCAATTTTTACTACGTTACAAGCCTTCTATCTATGTTTTTGTCATTTCATAAAGAGTAGCTGATTTGAGCTGTCATCAAATACCGTATTGAACTCATGTATCTTCTATAAGATATCGTCTTGTTTGCATATTTTTACGTCGTCTTCAAAAATAAGTAGGGTAGAAAGCATGGCTTTGGATTTGGCTCTGGCTCTCTGTGGAAATTTGGCCTTCGGCCTCTGTCGTGTTCAACTAAAACGCTTAAGTTTTATTTTAGTTAATTTCAAAAAGTGCTACTTTGAAACAAACTAAAATGGAAGCATATATACTCCAATGATGTTTATTTATCAGTTTCACTTCATATACAACGTGTGTTGCGCAACGACAATTAACCATCGAATAACGTACCCATACTTAAGTTCTATTTTAAGGTTCCTAATATTGTCCAAATCTTTTGGTCATTACCTATAAACACAACTGTGCTCTTAATGCTGGTTGCCGCATCTGTCCCACCTTGCATCCTTCCTATGCCAATGTCGGTACAATGAGTTCCAGAAAGTTCTGAACCGAGTGTCGACTATCTAGTGCTAGTTAAATCGCTTAATTGTTTTCGTTTGCGACTAACAAAACTTTTTATTGACAAATTGCCAGTGATTTTTCTAGCCTAGTTGCAGTAGTTTATAATAAATGAATAGACGATGTTACATTTATAAAATTCTAGATTTGTATTGATCAGATTTAGGAAAAATCTTAATAGCGTGATGCAGGATCGTCATGTTTTGTATGAGCGCGCGGCGCCATGCCAGCTTGGCGCCATCTGTTTGGCGTAATTTCCCGAAACGGCTGGATAGATTTTAACCAATTTTGGTACAGGGATAGCTGGACATCCAAAGATGGTTCATCATCATCATCATCATTTCAGCCACAGGACGTCCACTGCTGAACATAGGTCTCCCCCAGTGACTTCCAGACCGGCCGGTTGGAAGCGACCTGCATCCAGCGGCTTCCTGCAACCTTTATCAGGTCGTCTGTCGACCTTGTGGGTGAAAGATGGTTATAGGTTACTTTTAATCCGTCTACAGTCAGTAAAAATACGCGGACGAAGTTTCGGGTACCTCCTTGTATTGTATAAAGTGTAAAGACATGTCAAAAACATGCATACAAGTGTTATGACCAGGTCTTCCTGTGTCAATTATGTGATTAACTGGGTCTATGAACTATGGTTCTCTTATTTTTCGCAGAAAATTGTTACGCCGATTATCACTTCCCAACTCCCGTTTCGCGGGATTTTATTTCGCCGACCTTTCATTTCCCAACTTATCAATTGCCAACTTATTAATTGCCAACCTCACCGTTACCAACTTAACTTTTGGTCTGTGTTTTATTACGTAAATTTTTAAAACGCCACCTTTCATGTAGCAGAATGTTTTAGTTGGCATAATATACACTTAGTTGTTTATTGTTTACCAAATGTTTTATTGAGTAGCGTTTCGTTTAGCAACTCCATTTTATTAATACATCGTGGGTAAGCGCTACCTAACAGAATTCTTGAACATAAATCTACATACTCAGAAGAAAAATTATTGATGTGCATTGCTTCCAATTTGAAAGTGTAGTGGTATTATTAGTAGATTCTTGCTAATTTAATTTAAAACTAAAAATTAAAAACTATTCTAAAAGTAAATTATAAATATATGTATAATATGTTTTTTTTTTGTAATACTTGCAAGAATTTTAATATTACCTTCATGTAAGCAAGCAATCTGACGCTCCGCTCGCTTCGCTCGCTCCGCTTTCCATGGTCATAAAACAAACCTAACCTAACCTACAGTTTTTGGGTTTTGACCCATATTCCATTTTGTCGCAGTTACTCTTGCTTGCCAGAGTTTCGGCCAACCAAAAAATATGTAAGCATTGGTATGTATCTTTTTCTTATTTGTAACTTGCCTAATGTATGAAAAGGGAACTGTTCCATCAACGAAACATTAATCGTCCAAAAGTTGTTCGACCAAGTGAAAGATTTGACTAATGATTAGTCTGCCAAAAGTTTAGAGGCATAATAATAATCTGCTTTACAATAATTCTGCCAAGTGAAAAGTTGTCATACAAAAATTTGGTAATCGTTAGTTGTCAAAGTGAAAAGTCGGCGAAACGTTAGTTGGCAAATGAAATTCGGCCAAAAATAGTTCTGCGAAAAGGCAGGATACCATGAACTATGCCTTTCAACTATAGTAGCTTTTGTGACGCATTCATTCATGCAGTTTTGGAGAATCATTTCAAAAATCGCAGCCGCAAACACATTATCGAGTATGCGGCTACTTCCTGAATCGATAATTACTTACTATTTTTGTGTTTTTAAGCGTCTTATCTACTTTGAAATGTATTATTTTGATATTGTTGTTATTGTACCAGCTCTAGTAGTTGCAATTTATATTTCCTAGGATCCGTAAAAGACATTGCCAACTATGCGCAAAAATTTAGAAATCTCCTAAAATAAAAATACCACATAGGAACAATAATAGTGTCATAGTATCTAAACAGTGTATACAACTAAACTTAAATATTCTTCCTTTTGGCTTTGCCGTAATCGGGTAAAAAGAGCAAGTTGCTAAAGTAGACAAAACGAATTAACCCCTGATACTATTAAGAATTTGCTAGTATTGTAGATTACTCTTCAGCTATGTTCTGTACAACTGAACAACGATGCCGAACCAATTTAAAAATATTTTATAAGTTCATTCCGTTGTGATATTTTTAAGTTCTTTCAAAAGGTTCAGTACATAAATTAATAAAGACGACGATGGGATGGTTTATATACATAGTGTAGTTTTGAGGATAAAGGAAATATAATATCCATTAATTTAAAAGCATTATGTGCAATAATGTCAAAAATCAAGCCTCCTTGACACTTCGGGCGAACATGGGCGTTTTAGGTCGCATTCGAACAAACTTTTATTCCAAGAATATAGCTTACTCTCGGATAGTAATGTCAATCTGATATGGAGTTTTGCCATTACTAATATGGCGTTTACTAAGTATACCCGCGCGGCAAACGATGATTCCTATGACACCTGTCATCGCAGTACATTTTGCCTGATTTTGCCGATTATAGGTCATAAAATGTACTGAGACGACAGGTGTCATTATGAATCATCGTTCGCCACGCGGGGTTATAATACAGAGTTTTGTCATAACTATCCGCAAGTAAGCGTTATCACTCAAGCATCGTTGTTTTGCCATTTGCTGTAATGGCTCCCTTCAACATTTTTTTAAGCGGCGCGGTTTTTTGTATATTGTTAGGTTAACAAGAAGATGTAATTGTTTTAGCGTTATTTTAAAATAAAAGTTTGGTCGAATGCAGTCTTAATCTGTTTAACATTTCCTCGCCATTTCATTTTTAACCAGTACTCTTACCATGACTTTACAGTGATAGTACTCGCTTGCATAGCGAGGTCGCTAAAACCCCTAGGCTAAATAAATGAAAAAAAAAAAAAAACTCCATAAACGATTTGTATGGAGATTGTAGTTGTACAAAGTAGCCGCTAGGGGCGCTGTGTTATTCTCCATACAAATCATTTACGCTGTCGCTAGCGAGTACGGTGACGTCAACTCATGGTTAGGGTCCAGTCATACTGACTAAGAAACTAGTGCTCACAGTCAATAGTTTAAAATAGGGGTTTCAAAGTCCTCCCACGGAACCCTGATTCAAAAGTACTTAAGGCCATTGGGGAAATTTATTTTGCTCCGGCCGCTGGCATCGCCGCTTAAGCCTTTTCATCATCCTAATAGGTTTCCCACAAAGGATCTAAACTCGTGAGCCAATACGCTTTACAACTTATTGTTTGCTTCATTTGTACAGGTGCTTTTGAGATTTGGGAACTGGCCAAACAAAGGGGTAGTTTATGAAGTGCATTTTTCATGAGCGTAATGGTATTAATAATTAGAATAGTTTCGTTTATATCTTTAAGCTCGAGGCTAGGCATTTTTTCATTCATTTCTCCTCATCAAGCCTTATAGTGAACCATCATCATCATCATAAATTTAATAGCTACGCTTTTGAATAAAACACCGCTGTTTTTGTTTTTTGAGTGGTGTATTTTTTTATTTCATTGAATAATATGTTTGATAAAAGCACTATACATGCCTAGCCGTGAAAAGGGCTTGCCGGATTCGTATCACTATACCGGCCTGCCTACGGTCGGCGTCTGTAGCTATGTGCTATTTTACGCCCAAGTAGTACCACATAGTACAAAATCTATAAACAAAGACATTCCCAAAAACTCTACAAACCTCTACAATAAAGACAGCAGCACACTAAACAATACATTGTAAAAAACGTGACGCCGTAAATAACGACAAACATAAAAGGCTATCTATAACCGATCTTTCATAGCGTTGTATGTCAAGCACGTCCCTCCCTTCGCCAAGGTTCCATCTTCCATGAAAAGGGTTGGAGATTTATAACCTTTGCTAACTTACGCGCTATAACGCATTTGTATCTGTGACACCTCCTATAATACGTTAAATTGCTTGACGTTTTTATCTTTCGAGATAAGCTAATTTATGTTTTGGGGATTAGTAAATGTATCGGTGTTTTGAGTTGAAATAAAGGATTTTACTGATGAAATTTCAGTTGGAATTGTGTAATTTAATTTATTGCTGCATAAATTGCTGGTTACACGTTATTAATGCTTTCGGTTTCGGGTATAATGAAACAGTTTTTTGTTGATGGCAAAATTATCATAGAATTGTTGAAAACGAAACCGAAGAAAAGGCAAGACTAATTATAATATTATAACTCTGTTATATTACAGCGATAAGTCTGTGATATGACTTGACTATGTGCTAAAGTGAATATAGGATAATAGCTCTGACACGCTAAGTCTGGAATCCAGTTAAAATGGTCAAAATATACCTCCAAAAATATGTCCATCACTAGGAATATAAATGTTGTTGTCAAATGCAATGACAACTGTAACAAATGTTACCATTAGGTACCCTAAGTATATACCCATGTATATAAGTACAACAGTTACCACGCGCTGGTTTTCACTAAAAACACATTTTGAAGTAGGAAGCGATGAATTAAACAATAGGCCCTAATATTTTTGGAAAGTTTGACGGACAAAAGAAATTAGAAACGATTGCAAACGTTTACTTAAATGTATAGGTTCGAATTTATGAGTCTCGGATTTATTGTGCTTTGCGTAGAAATAACTTGCACATGTTGCACAAAGCACGGCGGCGTGGATTTAAGACAATAGGCAAACAAGATAATTTTTCAACTGAATAGCGATAGTCTTACACGTGCAGCCCTGTGTCGGCAGAATTTCGGCACCATAAAGCAATTTTAAGTAAACGAGCAATAGAACAAAAGGACTTAGTCGTGGGAATTTTTAGAGGCAATCAAATCTGGGATTTTGAGGAACTGCGTGAGAGTAGGGATAAGGGGATGACGAACAGTCAAGGTTTGGTTTCCGAAGGAGGAGGTAACTCTTGACTGACCTCGAGATAATGGTGTCCCGCGTACGTACAGTGTGATTGTTCTAAGTTCAGTCTACAGAAGTGTAAATTGGAATTAAATTCAGTGAAGCGCTAAGCTTATATATGGGCAATTTGTGAATTAAGTGTTTAATATACAAGAATAACTTTAACTTCAGTGCGGCACTTATAATTAAGAGAAGAACACTTTATAGACTGTGTAGTTTTAAGTAACGAGTAATTAAGCTAAGTACTAACATTATTTTCGCTAGTCTAGGGGAGTGAGGGCGCGAGAGTTGATCATCTATGTCGTTACGTGTTCTGCGATTGAAACTGCGGCGCGTGGCATTGAAGCTGAGGGCGATAAACTACGTTCCTGATTAATTTCCTTGATTATTTTGAGTTGGAGCAGTAGCGCAGCGGAACAGCATCGGAGCGGACATCGCACAGTATTTACGTCGAATTCTAGGACAAATAGTTAATTGTGACAGGAAGTTACACACCAGTATGGCCTCTACTCATATTGAAATACTGCTATAGGATACGGCAGGATTGTGCTCGCGTGTCGAAGGCACTGACACGAAGCGTGCAATTTGGCGTCGTTTTCCTCCTTTAGGACTCGGGATTCGTGGCTTGATGCGGACTGTGCTCTGGTTGTCGATTGCGACAGTGCGTACAGTTGGTATCGCTATCTGTGATTCCCATCAATGCCATACTGGTGTTTAACTAAAGAGAAGAGAGATATTCATGAGAGAAATCGACGTGTGTTGAGTGACGGTTTGGAACTTAGCTAAATTAGCTTTGTACAGGATTTGGCAGACGCGTTGCCTAGGCAGGAGGCACTTTTCCCACAGGTACACGGGGCGTAAGGCGAGTTTTTGAGAGTTCTGCGTCTTCTAAGCAAATCGTTAGGTAATCCTCATTCTACCTAGACGTAACTGTCTCATCATTGTTAGTTTAAATTTTATATTATTAGTTATAATATAATTGTAATAGATTTAAGTACAATTGATGAAAAAATGACTTACTGTTGAGTTTCTTTCGGCTTTCTTCTCAACAGCGGTCTCCTCTTGGGAAACGCCGGTAGACTCATTTTCAAACAAAAGCAAAATAAACGCTTTGAATTTAATCTTGATCTTTTGATTTTAAGCTCCTCATTTAGTCGAGTTTCTTGATTTAGTTTAACAAGTGAGCGACAAGTATTGTGCCACGCCATAACCATAAGTTACCGTAATAAAAATAAGCGTTAGGAAGTGAGCTAAGTGCGCGACGACCCAGACTAGTGGAGAGCAAGTTCGAGAGACTGAGCAACGTCGTGATCCTGACGCTCGCGCTCGCTGAGACGCCACGCCGAGCCGCATCGCAGACGCTGAAGCGCTGTACTTCGTACGAGTTGACGCCGAGACCGTCGCTTACAAGTTAAATGATCATGATACAAGATGAATCGGTGAGTGACAATGAGATATTGAAATTAGACGATCACACAAACGTTATTCTGGCCACTATTATTTCGAGGAAATACACACAACGTATGGGGTCCTTTAAATCGGCTAATTTAGGTCGTATATAAGATAGTGCTAGGTAGGTTACATAATATATACATAGATAGGATAGGCTTTAGATAGAGATAGGTATAGCTATATTTAGGGAGGTAAGAGACGCGTATTACACAACGCAGTTTGCACTTTTTACAACGTGAAGAGACATACGATTTATACTTTCCATTAAGACAACAGCAAATCTTTATAAAGTTTCCAAATGAAAAAAAAAATGTCTGTTACCTTGCACCTTGCCGTCTACAAAAAGTTTCACAAACGAGAGCATTTGTTATGCTTTTCTATTAAGCTTTCCGTTTCGCAGTGCGAAAAAGCTCTAATGGTTAATCTAGCTTATCATAAAAGTGACAGTGGCAGTGGTAGTCGCGTCAGTGCGCAGGTGTTAATCGGGTGGGCCCTCATTAACGCAGAACAACGCATAAAGCGTAGATGCATAATACGCTTTGTGCAGCACAGCTTTTAACAGCGAATAGTGAGAAAAGTTTCTCTAGATAGACATATTCAGTCAAACCTGTGTTTCTAATTAATGTAGCTTATTATAAAAGTAACACTGGTGTGGTATATGTGTATATATAGTGTAAATTAAAGTTAGATCAACTAAAGATGCGTTATGTGTTTAGATCAACAACAACTGAACGAGAACTATGAAAGTTAGGTGTACACTTTGGGTTAATCTAGCTTATCATAAAAGTGACAGTGGCAGTGATAGTCGCGTTGGTGCACAGGTGTTAATCGGGTGGGCCCTCATTAACGCAGAACAACGCATAAAGCGTAGATGCGCCAGCAGCACAACTTTGAACAGCAAATAGTGAGAAAAGTTTCTCTAGATAGACATAGTCAGTTAAAGCTGTGTTTCTAATTAACGTAGCTTATTATAAAAGTAACAGTGGTGTGGTATATATGTATATAAAAAGTACTTTAAAGTTAAATCAACTAAAATGTGTTATATGCCTGATTAACAACAACTGAACGGGAACTATGAAAATAAGATGTACCCATTGGGTTAATCTAGCTTATCATAAAAGTGACAGTGACAGCGATAGTCGCTTTGGTGCGCAGGTGTTAATCGGGTTGTCCCACAGAACAGCTCACAAAGCTTAGATGCGTCACATACAGTGATAGCCTTGGATGGCACAACACCACGATATTTCGAGTAGAAATGTACGTTTAGGTATATTTTCGCGATCTTATTTAAAAACAAAATTCTATTGAGTGTTATTATAAATGTATTATATGCAATATTTATAGTCCGGTTAATACCTTTGCACGGTTCATGATGATAATATCCGGTCCGGATTAATTATACTAACTTTACGAAAAAAAATACTAAAATACTAGTTTCATTCGGCTTTATTCTAAAAAGTGGTTTATTCTAAATACCGGTATATTCACAATCAGACTTGTAAAAGTACCCTTATGGCCTTCTTACTGAATAATTCATTTCGTTTCATTACAGCTCATATTATTAGGTATATGGCTGATAGCCTGACGAATATAGACAAATTATCATTACCGTAAAATAAAATAAAAAATATATAAAAATACATATATATATAATATAAACATTTTGGTTTACGCTAGCAGACCCCACTGCTTTAATGAAAATTAATCGTATTTAATTGTAAATTTATATTTAGGCTCACGAAAACTAGTTAATTTATATGAGTATCGGTATAGTTTTGTATTCAATATTCATCTATTCTACGTGTAAACCATAAGTCACCTATATGCTCGTAGTAGGTAGATATTAATAGTATGATTTAAGTGGTTAATTTCTACGTAAGTGGCGTCATTATGGTGTAAGTAATTTGTCAGTGTTCTTGATGCTCACTGTTACTGTACTGTAAATTCTCATTAAGTAAATGTTAAATTTGTTTTGAGCCAATTAGTATTACCGTTTCTAACCATAGAAAGCATCGAAGTCGTTAACGCTGTAACCGCACGGCTAACTCGCTGTAATGAAGCTTTGCCGGCGCCGAATAAAGGAGCTTTTAATACAACACTATACCGGCTAGTTGGATTTAGAGCTTTTTTGTTGTACCTACTATGATTCTTTAATTAAATAATGTGATTAAGTTTTAAGTTCACTGGCTAGACTGTAAGTTCATGATAAAGTAGGTGCAACTACGTTTATGTAAAAATAGTATTTTATGCAATCGTTGCACAATGAAGGTTCTTAAAGTCAAGTACCGCGTTTGGCCTACATAAGTAGGATACGAGATTTTAAAAACTAATTGTGTAAATATTGCAAACAATAAGTACTTTTTATACCAGCAAAACACAGAAAAACGTTTTTTAGTTTAATCGTCATTGCCCACTATGAATAATTATTTTTGATGTAATCTTTTTCGTTCAAACTCAAAACTGTCCTATTATGAAAAAAACATGATCGCGATGGTCATGGCGAGTGCCTTAGCTGGCGGGTGACAAGTTATTTCAACCAATCAGGGAACAGTAGCGTGTTTTTTTTTATCGAATATGCTGATGTTTGATTCTTTTTGAAATTCCTTTGAGTTGAGTACAGAGATGTTTTATAAATATTTAAGTTCAGTAGCGGGTACCATTGAGTATAGAATTTTGGTACAAGTTTAAAAAGTGCGTTATTGTAATTTTATCTGTGAAATCATAATTGACAAAGGGTCTTTTTACCCTGTTTCCTGTTTCACACGTCAGAATTAGGAATAATTCCGATGGAGTCGGACAGCATTTGAACTGCAATTCAGTTGTAAAATGTTTATTATTTATTTTATGTTTATAAACGAAAATAAATAACGATTAATGGATTAACGAATTAATGCCCACACGTGTCCATTAGAGACCTTTCAAACCCCATCATCGGTTCTTCTCACTATATGCCCAACCCCAATTTGAAATCAGCAATTGCTCCAGACTTTTGCCTCTTTTGACATACAGTCGATGAAAAAGTAGTGCTTTTAGAAACGTATGACTTGTATGCTACAAAGGAACAAGATTAGCATGCAAATTGAATCAGCTCGCACGGTGTCAGGGCAAAGCTTTGCGACTTCAGACTTGCAGCGTTTTTGTTCCGTTTTTGAAAACGTGTGCCGGTTGTTCTTGACTTGTGCATGAGAGTGTACTTTGGTAATTTCCTAGTTAAGGAGGTATTAGCATACTTGCGCCCAATGAATGTTGCAGTCAAAAGAGAATCTAAACTGCAGACGGCAGTTGATACTTTAAAAGGGAATATAAAAGAAGTGTTATCGTCCTTCGCAGCATTTCATCACGTCAACGGGGTCTTAGTTAATATATTGCACCGTAAATTATTAAAAAAATCTAACTTTATTTTTCATATAAAATAATTCGGCACGCAATGTATTTGTTTGTTGTTGTTTGTTGACACTTAACATCGTTTTGCGAAAACTGTCACTAGTAGTAACTAAGCCATACATTCATCATCATCATCATCATCTCAGCCATAGGACGTCCACTGCTGAACATAGGCCTCCCCTTTGGACTTCCATATATACCGGTTGGAAGCGACCTGCATCCAGCGCCTTCCGGCGACCTTTATAGGCGCCATACATTGCTGCTCAGAAAATTTTCAAATATTAATTACGCTATGGCAGTTAACGCTAAACTAATAATTGTTATAAATATCAGAATATACCACTAAAATCTCCGTCTGGCTTCAATTTGCGGTTATATCAAATATACACGTTGTATAAATCGTCGGTCTATCTTGCTGCGGGCCTTCCCACGCTGCTTCTTACTGGTAATCTGACGCGACTGAAACCCTTTTCTGCACCAAAGGCCAACAACTTTCTAATCTATGCTGATCTTGTCTGGAAGGATCTGGGGAAGAGTTTGGAGAGCTGGTTACCTTGAAGCTGGCCAAAAAAATAATTTCTGTAGTTTAGTTTCTAATGTATACTCACCTTAATATAGGTTTTAACTGGAAAGAACTAGTACATTCATAAAGCTGCCGAGAAACTTGAACAATATTTTAAGCTCCAAGTTTTCCAGTGATAATACTTTTAGCCATGGAACATGTGAGGTGTCAACTTGAGTTAAACTTTGTACCAACTAGCTGATGTTTGCTAATGTACTTTAACTTTTGCTAATATAAGAGCTTTGCCGGCACATGAAGGTTTATGGCAAAAGTTATCGTGTCAATAAGGTGCTGCTGTTTAAAATTGATACTGTACCATTTAACATACTCGGTCTGCAAGTATTAAGGCGTTTGCATTTTATGTATTGTACCTATAATGCTAGCTTATACTTTACAAAAACTTCCCGAAAAATCCCGTCCCAAAAAGTCACAACGTTTCCAACATATTGCAACGATTCAAAATAGTTTCCTACAAACTCTTTATTCAAAATAGTTTCCTACAAACTCTTTATTCAAAATAGTTTCCTACAAACTCTTTATTCAAAATTTCTCGCTCAGCCTCTAAAGCAATACAGCGAGGTAATGCTGCTAGCGTCTTTGGTACAATGCCATGGGGCCCATTTTTAGACATAAGTAGTTTAGTTTTAGATTAAGTTTAATAATGGTACAATTTTAGACTTATTTTTAATGAGTGATCGTTAATGTATTGTGTTGTGTTCAATAAAAAATTGTTCAAGAAATTGAACATTTTTTGTATCGTAATTACCTTGTCTCAACCTCAATGTCAAAGCTCCCAAATTCATCATGTTATACTTGAGAGAGTATTTTAGGGCCCAAAATTAATTAACTACAATTTGATAGCCTGATTCAATTTACATTCAGAGTACGACTTGGTCGGACAAAGGAATCGTCGGAAGATTAGAAAAATTTACGAGATGCCCGGCTGGATAACGGAACGGACGAAATTTCGAGAAGAAGTTTGGTCACTTATCTTGACTTGTGACAAGGGTGCCTGAATTTATTCGGCCGAATGCGCGAGTTTAACGGTCTTTTAATTTTTGGCCTGGTTTCTGGAAACCTAGATTGGTTTTTGTTGAATTGTCTAGCAGGGAGTACTGGGCTTCTTTGATATTTACATAATTATAGCAATTTAAGAGCAGATCCCGTGGACTGCCTTCCGTACAAATGAGTCAATCCTATAACACCTACGGGAAAGCGGCTTTGAACTATCATGCTGTATTTGCGGTATTTTGGACACATTACGCGGAGACCCTGGGACAATATCGACCGGCTTCTTGTACCTGGCAAGAGGCAGGGCAAGAGACCACGTGACCGCAGACCAACGCGATAGACGGATTTAATACTGAAGGCAGGCAAGAGACCATTCCATGAGGCCTTCAGGCTGGCGCAGGACCGAGTGCGCTGGCGACAGCTTGTCGATGAAGACAAATTAGTAGACGTGGCCACGATACTCAACTCTTGAGGGACTGACTAAGGAGCAGGAGGAAGAGACATGAGATATTGACAAGCTGTAACCTAGGCCTTAGGTGATATCAAAGAGATAGTATATAATATGGAATTAGTTCCATACATAACTCTTTGACTTCTCGAAGATATCCCCGCTAACCCAGTCGCGTTTAGTTTGCGCTTTATATATATTCAATGCCACAGATATTAGGCGAAAACTTAACCCGGCCGGGTAGTAACAGTTTGACAAAGTGTTATATACACTGTGATAACTTGAGTTTCAATCTCCACTTTACGTATTAACTTACAATCATAAATTCTTGTATTTGTTTACGTGTTTAATTTGTGGAAATGGAAACTCAAGTTATCACAGTGTATATTGTTTCAATTAGATTGCAATTAGGGTCAGGACCAAAAAGTTGGATGAAATTAAGTCGTAGTTAGCGAGGAATTAAAAACAATTGAGAAAGTTCCGTTGTGCGACAAAAAATAACGATACAATAAGGAACCTTAAAATAGAATATTAAGGTACGTTATTGAAAGGTTAACTGTCGTCGCACAATGGAGACTTTGACACAAATATTCTTGAGTTATTATTGAGTGAGTTAAGGGTGAGTTAACGTTGCAAACTTTTTGGTCTTTACCCTAGATAAATTTAATTTAAACTGAAAAAAGATTCTATAAAAATATTTAGAACAGCGCCATCTCTCTCGCAGTCTTCACACTTGCTGTAAAGCAAAATCGTGCGTCGTAAAGCGCACATCCCAGGGTATGGCTATTGCGCATAAGCATTTCAAACACATATGACGCAGAGGGCGCTCCAGTAGCGTAAGAATTATGGCATGAAAGATTTGGTGTGAATGACGTAGCGATCTAATAGCTCAGTTGGGAGAGCAATGCGCCGGAAACGCAGAAGTCACAGGTTCGAGTCCTGCTTAGTTTGTAGCGGATCGCATTCAATTTTTCTTTCTTAATTTACCTTTGTGTCATTATTTATAAAAATAAAATTGTGGTATTTCCACATAAAAAATTGAATCTATAAAAAATATTCTATAAAAATATCTAATAGTTTCACTCGGGTTTGCTAGACAGATATTTAGAAAGGTATAATTTACAATATTCATTAAGGTGGTTGCAGAGGAAACAAAACTAGACATTCCACGCTAGATGGCGCTGGGAAGCAAGATTTGTAGTTTTTGTGTATTATTTCGTATGTTACTTGAGTTTGAAGTAAAATTTGTGTATGGGCGAGTCCGCGTATTTGTCTTTTATTCATGTAGTATTAGTAGCACGTCATACATTGTATTATTCTCCCGTGTATTAGCAATTTGTGAAAAATCAGCAAGTACTCACACTAATAGACACTAATTGTGAGTGTATGCGGGTGATTCATTCATTAAAGGGTCGCGTATCATCTGTCAGTTTGATAGTAAGCGCAGAATAAATAAGCAGGCAATGATATTTGATTTTGATGATGAAGTAAAGATGCACCTCTAGCACAACTGTGACACGCAACTCTTTCTCGCGCGAGAAAAATTACCTATCTCTTTCTTTTCGGTACTGTAGGAGACTGACGGGCGTTGCTATGTCTCGCGACAAGAACCGTGAAGCCTAGTTGTATTAGACGGGCTGGATTGTCAAAATAAATAATACGAAGAAATTACAAATCTTTAGCAGTTCTATATTTTTAAAGTATGTGGTGAAATAAATAAGTATTTTTGTTGGGTTTCTTTTCTGATATATTGTGATTCTGATTTGTGATGTTATTGAGTTTGTCCTAAGTGTTTCTGAATGATAGATTGGGGTATAGCAAAAAGGACCCAATTTTAGGGTACATATCGATGGCAAAAAGCGAGAACGTAGTAACCGCCAAAATGCAAACTTTACACCAGAGCCAAAAAACTTTTCGATTTCGAGAAAAAAAATCATAACTCTTTCATTTATGAACGAAAGTGCTTGATATTTGGACCTAATTCATAACTTATGGTTTTCTTTCAACTGGCATATTTAATATTTAACAAAAAAGACTGGTTTACGACTTAGTGGCGGTTACGACAATTGAACTCTTTTTTTCGTTACGCGAAAACGCTGTAAACGCCAGAAGTAAATGTACTAAAATGGTGAAACGAGTATTATTTCCATATAGCATAAATGCTGTAACCAGATGCATATTTATTTTAAGATTCAATAATTTTGACGTACATGTCATTACGTTCTTTATAGGACTAACTGAAATGTGGTAAGTGTCCACCGGCAAAAAGAAACTGTGAAAATAAAACGACTTAAGTATCAATCAACTTTTATCAACATACTTTTTTAAAATGTTTCCAAATTTTAAATGCAGGTTTCTTACAAATGAAAAGCTCAGAAGCAACAATTACCGTCTGAACATATCAAATACTATCTAGTCTCAATTTCTCTGTATAAAAACATTACGAAAGTTACTTAAAACCGCTCCGTTGATTGTAACATTTCAAAAGGCTAATTAAATCTCTCATATTATAAAATCACAACCTTGTACTTATCGTGCTAAAAACAAACATAAATATACTTAGGGTTAATCAGACTATAATATCGTTATCCGCTAAAACTAAATATTATAGGTAATGAGGTTTAATATTCCCGTGAAAACTTTAAAACTCTCTACATTTTATCTTCAGTTTTGGCATTCAACTGTCTTTTAAGTAACTTTTATCGATATAAAACTCACTACCTATTAAACCCACTAACTATAAAATATGTTTTGAATGTAAGTATTACTTATTATATAAGTTTTAACATAATTCTTAAACAATTGTTTGAACACAACTATCACCTCAATTATAAAAATATTTCTTTGAACTAATCTCACTGAACCATTAATATTTAACTTTAATAACTAGACGTTATATCACTATGGTACCGTACAAATTAAAATTGTTATTATTTATTTAAATAAAAACTCGGAGTCATTTTTCTTAGGCAGAATATCAATTGACATTAAAATAGGAACCTAAAAATTGCATTCCAATGGAATTCGTTTTCATAATAACATAATTCAAATAACTGTTCTTAAAAAAATACTAAAAATTCCACTCTAAAATGCATTGTTTTATAATAACACTCCTCAAAATGTTTGTCATAATTAACTCAAAAATCGCCCCTCTAAAGTAATGAAAATTAGTGTAATAATGACTGATGGACATGTGCATTCTTCCAATCCTGACCTACGGAGCGCAGACTTGGTCTTTGACAAAAGTTCAGAAGTCCACCCTCAAGGTTTGTCAAAGAGCCATGGAACGCAGTATTCCGGGCGAAAAACTAACTGACAGAATTAAGAACACAGCTGATGTAGCTCAAGCAGCCGCAAAGCTGTATATTATGTCCGTGATAAAACGAATCACGACAGTTGTCGCAGTGGTTTAAGCAGCTGCCTACTGAGCCGACGGTCCTGGGACGGAATCCCGGCAAGGGCAAATATTTGTGTGATGAACTCGAATATTTGTCGAATAATATATTCATGGATGTTATTTGTATTTAAGTACGAGTATGTATTTATCTTTACCAGTATGTTCACTTGTGTCCAGAACACAAGCCTCCTAGAACTTACTGTGGTACTTGATTAATTTGTGTGAGGTTGCCCGATTATGCCATGCGTATGGTTATTGTGAAAATATTAATCGAATCAGGCACCAGTTAACCGGTAAAATTTAAATACCGTACAGTTGTTTATCAACCGCAGCTCAACAAATTTAGTGCTTATCCTGATTCTAGCCCTTGGACAATAAAAATGCGGACGTGACACCCCAAACTAGTTTGATCCGGCTTGAGTCAGCTTTTTAGGGGTTAGACCAATTAACTCTTAATGGTTGTAGTGAAACGTAGTAGATTACAGCAAAACTTTCTTCTAGCGATTACAACCGTAAACTAGATATACATATTATACTAATTAAAAAAAAAACATTATTTTAAATCGAAATCAAAATTGAAATGTAGGTATACCTATTCTGTAAGTAGGCCACTTTACATGTCTGAATCTGAATTTATCGGCATTTCACAAGAGGAGGCCGCTGTCGAGAAGAAAGCCGAAAAAAGATAATATTTTTTTCATTTTTTTTTAATCATCATGCGAGCGTTTGCTCGTATCTTTTGATTGCCTTGAAGCTGAAGATAAGCAGACCTTTGATGATATTTGATGTTAATTCCAGCTTTATACCTCCACGCGTTCCTGAGAAAAAGGTCTCGACAAATAGATAGACAGGTACAAAAGTGATCCTATTTAAGTTTAGTTTTTGGCGATTGAGGCACGGAACTCTCAAAGCTGCCAACTTTTTCTTTTTTTTTCTTCCAACAAAACGTAATAAAAACATTTTTGCTGCCCTTTCAATATTAATAAAGCAAATAAATATGCTAGTTATGTTTTATCCCAATATTCATATTTTCCATTAAACCCGCAACATATTTTTACATCCAAAAAAGGCATGTACACAGACTACGCACACCCACTCGCTCCGGCGATCGCCGATAGACTAAATCACAGGTCGTATTCACGAGCCACATCGCCGCGAGCGCACATTTTTATTGCTGTATCTTCAAGCACTACCCACTTCACGTTGTGTTTCAAATGTCGTTACTGTAGCTTGCTGTTAATTCATTTTCGAATGAAATGTAGTAAGCGTCAATCATAGATAATTTATTTTAGGATAATTGCAGTAAGCTTGGTTCGTAATTTTTTCACTACATGCATAAATGCTGCAACCGCCACGGAACAAAATTTCGGCAACGCTGTAACCGGCACACCCTTTGATTTATGAAAGAACAAAATTAGCGTAAATGTACTCGTTTAGAAAATTGCTACTATTTGGGTGTTTACAGCAATTAGATGTGGGCATCGTCAAAAAAATACATTCGTTTTGCAACGTAGTCCAGTTTTTTCTAAGCGTCGTAGAGCCATGGGACCCAGACCAGTCGACGCAGAAAAATTCGCTGATTCCGAATATGCAAAAAAATTTTTTTTGACCAAGTGGCGGTTACTACGTTCTCGCTTTTTGCCATCGATATTTAGCTGAAAAATATTTTTCTCATTTTTGATTACAACTAAAGAGTACATTAAAATAAGTATCTATTATAAATTACAATTGTTTGATTAACTTTCCCGTTTAAGAACTAGAGCGGTACTAAGCTACGTAGCCTGGGACTACTTGTACTATCATCTATTCTGTGCTGGGACTTAGAAATTTACGATGAAAAAAAAATCACAAGTATACCTCTAATATTTTCTTCGGTTTCCGCGACTGTCACACATTTAAATAAAACAATTTAAACGGATTATATCGCGTATATTAATTATTTACAGAGAAAAATTGTGTTTTTCTCAGTCAACCTTTGACAACGGTATCTGTAAAGGTACTGAAACGTCAGGGAGGCTCAAATAATTAATATACGCGATATAATCCGTTTAAATTGTTTTATTTAAGTATACCTCTGTTTTTTATTACTTAATGACAAGATCGGGCCCTTTTTGGTATACTCTGACCTGATATACAAAAACCCGACATCAAGAATAGTAGGTACTGATTAGAGTTGGGATTTTCGTGGTTCTAGATCGTGGTTCCATGGAGTTCAGTCTAAAAATGTATAACTACTAGAACTACTACTAACTGAGCGCAGCACCATATAAAAATATATAACAATATATTGTTATTATATATGGATTTTAGAACCACCAACCCCACTAAATAAAATAAAACAATTTTGTTACGTGTGAGTTTTATTATAATACTAATGATTGTATGAGTTGTAGACGTCGCTTTAATTCGAAATGGTGGATTATTTTTCTTTTTTACCCCCCAGATCTTCGCCATTTTCAATTTTTTCGTTAAAACTAGGTCTAATTACCTAGGCTTCTTTCTGTTTAGTGCTGTTTAGTGGATAGTACGGCTGCCTGAAAACGAAGGTTTATATTTACATATGTGGTTTACAAGTATACGTTGTAATATTATTTTAGGCAACACGCATGGTTTGCAGAAAATTATAAGTTTCTGCAGCTTTTCTTGGATGAAGCCTTCATCTGTACGAATTTTAATTGTCATTATTGTTGTTGATAAATCAATGAAGGAAATCATCTTGCAGTAATCCCTTTTGATGAAGGTCTAAGCTGGCCTTGAATCTGTAAAGAAATTATTTATTACGTCACAAGAATGCCAGCAATGGAAACCGCTGTATGCAGTACCTATTATGTGATTATCTTATAGGGTGTTAGGGTAATTAGTGTTATTACAGTTAACCTTCAAGGAGGTGTGGTGACCAACCTGCTTACTCTCACCACAAGGCTGCGCGCCAAATCGCCGCGCAACATCGTCGCGCTCCATGGCAACGAAATAACAAGAATGTCACTTCTCTTACTGCTTCTACAAACGTTTTCATGATATTCTGTTGTAAAATAATTAATGTAATTTATTGTAAATATCGTTGTACATAAACAGCTTTAAATAGAATATTTGTTTCTCTTCGTCGGGTGCATAACGCGCACCCACATTGGTGACCACCGACTAAAGAATCTGAAAATACGAAAACGCCATGGCCGACGAAACTTCGGAAGAAAAATTTGCCGACGCTGATGGTAGCGCCACGGAGACGAAAGGTGAAGTACGAGGGGCGTCTGAAAGGTTCTAAGCCTAAGATAGAAAAAAACAATTTACACAAATGAACTCGTGTTTATTTTTCAATATAGTCTCCTCCTAAATCAATGCATTTTTTACATTTTTTATACAGTGCTTTTAGGCCATTAAAAAAATAATCTTCATTTTGCCCTTCAAAATGCTCCTGTACAGCCGCCTTCATCTCTTCGTCACTTCTAAATCGCTTTCCCCTCAACTCTTTCTTCAAATTATTGAATAGAAAATAATCGCTTGGGGCTAGATCTGGGCTGTAGGGTGGGTGGTCAATTTCGTCAAAACCAACTTCCTTCAGAGCACGCCTCGCAACATTAGCGGTGTGAACGGGTGCGTTGTCTTGCAAAAACAAAATGCCTTTCCTTAGTTTACCCCGCCTTTTCTCAACTATGGCTTGTCGCACCTGTCTTATTAGATTTGCATAATAAGTTCCGTTTATCGTAGAGCCTTTTTCTAAATAATCGATTAAAAGAATGCCATCACAATCCCAAAATACCGTAGCCATTAACTTAGAGGCCGACTTTTGCACTTTAAATTTCTTCGGCGGCCTTTCACCCTTTTCAATCCACTGCATCGACTCAGACTTACACTCCGGATCATACTGTCTGATCCATGTTTCATCAACAGTTACTATTCGGGAACAAACTTCATCTAAATCATCTTCGCACAATTCTAAAAACGCCCGAGAAGTTTCCACACGACGTACTTTATCGAAGGCCGTTAGCATTTTCGGTACCCAACGAGCACTGACTTTACTCATGTACAAATGTTCATGTAAAATTTCTCCGACTCTTTCTTTACTAATACCTAAGACCTCAGCTATTTGCCAAACCTTAATTCTTCTATCTTCTAATACCAGCTTTTTGACTTTTGCTACGTTTTCTTCGGTCACCACCGATATTGGCCGCCCTGAGCGGGGGTCGTCTTCGATCGATTCCCGTCCGAGTTTAAATAAGCGACTCCACTTTTTGACTGTGGCATAAGAAGGCCCAGAATCACCGTAAATAATAGCCATTTCCTCAAAAATACACTGCGGTGATTTGTCACTCTTTGTAAGGAATTTAATTACAGCACGGTGCTAAATTTTCGTAATATTCGTTGGTAATTCACACATGATGTACTTTTCCGTTGAATATCTCGAAACAGAATAATAAAAACGTGACATGTTATTTTTTAATAATTTGTTTTTAAATGGCCTTTCTAGTGGCCAGTATCATAAACGCATATATAACCTCGAAATACCTTAGGCTTAGAACTTTTCAGACGCCCCTCGTATACAGAGTCGGGATCCGCGTACCGCCTTTCAACGCCGACGAGCCCGCGCTGAGGTTCGCACAAATTGAAGCGCAATTTACGTTATCTGGCATTAAATGCGACAGTACAAAATTTTATTATGTAGCTAGCCAACTTGATGCTCGATATGCCGGCAAATATGACAGAATTAAATTGGAATTAATAAAACGTCTGTCAGCGTCTCAAGAGCAGCGTACACGGCAACTATTAGTTCGCGAAGAGCTAGGCGATCGTAGACTGTCGCAGTTTTTACGACATCTACAAAATTTAGGCTACGTCAGATTTAGTAAAAACTTTGTGGACTGATCGTTTACCTAGCAATGTACAGACGATTGTGGCTTCACAGTTCGACCAGCCGTTGAACAGACTCGCTGACCTAGCGGACAGAATTTACGAGCTAGCTCCGCCTACTCCTCATGCTCCACAGGTAGCTTCTACTTCTGCTGCCGCTGCCACTTACTTGCCTGTGCCACCTGTCCACGCATCCATACCACCTGCAACCTGCGCACCTGCTCCGCCTTCCGACTACGTGATGCAGCAAATAAGTGAGTTGACAAGGCAAGTTGCTCTACTTACTAGCCGTTTTGACAACAGAGGACGATCACACTCGCGCTCACGTTCGAGGTCAAATTCAAGGCCATACAGTCGTTCACGATCTCGTCCACCGCACCCGCCGCCGAACCATCCACGCTGCTTCTACCACTACAATTATGCACGAAGTGCTCGGAAGTGCAATCAACCTTGCAGTTTTAATTCGGAAAACTCTCCGGGCGGTCGGAACTAGCGGCCAACGACTGCCCCTTTGCTTCAGGCCGTATTTTCTTAACCGATCGGACAACGAAAATACGTTACCTCATAGACACTGGTTCAGATTTATGTGTTTATCCCCGATCGGCCATTAAGACGTCCTGTCCTCGATCGAAATATGACCTTATTGCTGCCAATAATTTTGTCATCCATACTTACGGCCCTATCCAGATCACTGTCAACCTGGGACTAAGAAGAGCTTTTCCGTGGAACTTCACTGTAGCTGATGTCACGAGGCCTATCATAGGAGTCGATTTTCTCGCCTATTACAATTTACTTGTGGATGTCAAAAATCAACGGTTATTAGATAACACTACTACGCTGTCTGTAGCCGCTGTCAACTACAGATCTGCTGAAAATATAGCTTCTGTCAAAGCAGTAACAGGTGAAACAGAATTCCACGACATTTTACGTGAGTACCCTGATATAACTAGACCTCCAGGTAGACACTCACCATCCAAGCACAACACTTTGCACTACATCAGGACTACACCTGGACAGCCAGTATCCTGCAAGCCTCGCCGCCTCGATCCGATGCGCATGCAGGCCGCAAAGAAGGAGTTCGAGGATATGCTGAATTCAGGTATAGCTCGACGTTCTGAAAGTCCTTGGGCCAGCGCTCTACATCTGGTGAAGAAAAAGGACGACACCTGGAGACCATGTGGAGATTACAGAGCTCTCAATGCCAGAACCATTCCGGACAAGTACCCCATACGTCATATACACGATTTTTCATACCAACTGTCAGGATGCACAATATTTTCAACCATCGACTTAGTCAAGGCGTACAACCAAATAGCCGTAAACCCTAATGACATACCCAAGACAGCTATCATCACGCCATTCGGGCTGTATGAGTTCCCTTACATGACATTTGGACTCAGGAATGCTGCGCAGACGTTCCAGAGGTTTATTGACGAGGTTCTGCTGGGACTTGACTTCTGCTACGGTTACTTAGACGACATCTTGGTTTTTTCATCATCCCTAGAACAACACAAAAGTCATCTTCGTCAGCTGTTCGAGCGCTTAACACAGTATGGTGTATGGATCAACATCTCGAAATAACTATTTGGTCAATCCGAAGTCACCTTTCTCGGATACCACGTGACAGCTTCAGGCACCAAACCGTTGGAGGCAAAAGTTCAAGCAATCCAGGATTACCCAGTTCCGAAAACGGTTAAAGAACTAAGACGTTTCCTGGGTATGATAAACTTTTACCGCCGATTCATACCCAACGCTGCACAGCTCCAAGCACCACTTCACTCTCTTCTGGCAGGTCCAAAGATCAAAGGATCACATCCGGTAAACATGACTCCAAATTTACTACAATCTTTCGAAGATTGCAAATCATCGCTATCCACTGCAACACTATTGGCTCATCCAGACTCATCAGCACAACTGGCTATCTTCACTGACGCTTCTGACTCCTCGATTGGCGCCGTGCTGCAGCAGCTCAGTGACGACAACTGGCAACCTTTGGCATTCTACTCACACAAACTTTCAACAGCACAGCGAAAGTACAGCCCGTACGATCGAGAACTACTGGCAGTGTACGAAGCCATCAAGTACTTCCGTCATATGGTCGAAGCCAGAGATTTCACAGTGTTCACCGACCACAAACCTCTCACCTTTGCCTTCTCCACGAACAGAAATAAATGCTCACCTAGGCAATTCAGATACCTAGACTTTATCTCGCAGTTCACAACGGACGTACAATACTTACCCGGAAAACTCAATATTGTCGCTGATGCTCTATCTCGAGTCGAAGAAATCGCCAATCCTATTGACTACCAGGCTCTTGCACAATCTCAGGAACATGATCCAGAGCTGCAAGACCTGCTTCTAAATGGTTCATCGCTCAAACTTAAAAAGATGCCTACGCTTGATAGTGACTTACCTGTCTACTGCGATATCTCTACTCGGCAACCTCGTCCATACATCACTCCGCAGTTCCGCAAACAAGTCTTTGACCAGCTACACCAACTTCATCATCCAGGATCCTCAGCTACTGTGCGACTGGCCGCTGAGAGATTCGTATGGCCAGGGATACGCAAGGATTGTAGAGAGTGGGTCAGGCATTGCTTGAAATGCCAACAATCAAAAATCACTCGTCATACCATTTCACCACTTTCCACCTTCACCACTCCATCCTCGAGGTTCACTCATATCCATCTAGACCTCGTAGGACCCCTAATCCCTTCCTCCAATTACAGATTCTGCCTCACAGTCATCGACAGATTTACGCGATGGCCTGAGGTGTTTCCGCTCAGAGACATCACTGCCGAGTCCTGCGCTTCTGCACTCGTTTCTGGCTGGTTTGCCAGATTTGGTTGTCCACTGCGGATAACCACGGACCGTGGACGCCAATTCGAAAGCCATCTCTTCAAAGCTCTGACAGCCATGGTTGGAGCTCGCCACTTCCGGACCACGGCGTATCATCCAGCTGCCAACGGGATGATCGAGAGACTACATCGCCAGCTCAAGGCAGCTATCATGTGCCACTCCTCATCATCAACGTGGACGGAAGCTCTGCCACTGATTCTGCTTGGCGTGAGAAGTGCGGTGAAGGAAGACCTACAGGTAACTCCGGCTGAACTTGTATATGGCGAAACACTCCGCTTACCCGGTCAGTTCCTGTCACCTCAAACTGACTTCACGACTGCAGACGTCACAGAATACGCCACACGACTCCGCTCTCACATGGCCAAACTAACACCAAAACCTGCATCAAGGCACGTTTCATCTTCGCCATTCTACATTCCACGGACGCTGCAAACTTGTACGCATGTTTTTCAACGTGTCGACCGCGTTCGAAATTCTCTAGAGCCGCCTTATGAAGGACCTTACAAGGTGTTAAAACGTCAAGCCAAATTCTACACCATTGAGATCAAAGGCAAGCCAAACAACGTGTCCATCGACAGACTGAAGCCCGCATACATCATGCGCGAGGTAACTCTCGACAACAACACTACCACGCCTGCTGAGACACGCACTAGAAGCGGTAGACTAGTCACCTTCCCTGCAAGATATCGACCGTAGTTACGGTCTGGCCAGGGGGAACATGTGGTGACCAACCTGCTTACTCTCACCACAAGGCTGCGCGCCAAATCGCCGCGCAACATCGTCGCGCTCCATGGCAACGAAATAACAAGAATGTCACTTCTCTTACTTACTGCTTCTACAAACGTTTTCATGATATTCTGTTGTAAAATAATTAATGTAATTTATTGTAAATATCGTTGTACATAAACAGCTGTAAATAGAATATTTGTTTCTCTTCGTCGGGTGCATAACGCGCACCCACAGAGGAAACTTAGTCACTGAACCGATAATTCCAAAACAATTTGGTTTCCCACACGTATTGAAAAACATGGGTATATAGATCTTGGTATCAATTCAGTCAGAGAGAAGAAACTACCTATATGAACCTACTATGAACAGCTTTGTTTTTTTTTCATCACCCAAAGCGAGGGATTGCGTTCAGTTTTTGTGATTGGTTACACGGTTGTCATCACGCCATGCTTGTCTTCGCCTAAAAAGAAAATAGCACGAGACACCTCTTTCACGGCAGGACGCTTCGATTTGTAATATTTACAAACACAATACTTTCCCCGCAATTTCTGACCCATGATATCGCAATATCATTTAGCGATCACTATGTCCTGAGTACACATGTTTATTATATGCACGTTTCATTATTCACACTACATAAAGTAAAAACTCACAAAATGAAAAAAATGCAAACCAAACATGATTCATTTTTATACGAATTTCCACAATTGACAGTATAGTATTGACACAATTCATTATTTCATTCACAAGATTTAGTGCGTTCGAAATCTATTCCACTTTATTGTTATGAGCAAATAAACACAATAGGTAGGTACCTATCTTTAAAACCAAATGTTTCCAATTATTTGTTACATGTTTAATGAAAGCTGTAATCATTAAAAAAAATAAACTGTTATGCATTCATATCGAAACATCAATTAAAACGTATTATCCTAAATCATAAGTTAAGTAGTATTATATTTCAGAACACTGTTCATGAATAGCTTTACGTGCGCTTACGTTTGTATGTTGTGTAAAAGCAACGCACACATACATACATGGACAATATTTCAACGGGTTTTAAAGCTTTAATAACTTTGTAATTGTATGATTTATAGCAAAACTGATTTCATTGGCGAATATAAGATAGCTTAAAGATTTTTTTAAGAATGTTTAATAACCTACAGCCATAACCGCCTAAGTGTGTAGTGATCAAACAATTTGTATGAAAGCGACATCTCTGCAACCACCTTAAGAGTCCGCAGCAAGCTCGATTCTTCATACAAACGTAGTTACGTCCTTATTTTAATATAACATGTCACATTATCATGAAATTCTCTAAATATAATGAGATAAGATATATCTAGGGCTAAAACTAGTTTATGACTCTTGAAATGTTAATAGAAAGAAAATAGAGCGAGTACAAGTTTTGCATTTTTAGACCCCAGAAAGTTGTTCAGTTTGGCGGCATACTACGACCAAAATATAGTTTAGATTGAAGTCAAAACCTATTTCCGGTGTCGATTAAACTATGCAGTTTGATAAGAAAAAAGATTTATCAAAATTGATCTCGTAGTTTTAAAATGAGAGCGTAACTACGAAAACCTTAAAATAAATTACAAAAAATTGTTGCGAAACTGCAGCGAATTACTCTAGCGCGGGGAACGGTCCGGGGGGGCGGCGGTAAGCACCGCCCCCCGCTAGCGCGCTCTCGCTTTACTGCTAGCGCCCTGTCTTCCTCTAGGTGAAACAACAACATTTTAAAGCGTAAGCGCGCGATCTCAACGCGGAGTTGAGCGGACCTTGCTGCGGACTCTTAAATCGTCAGATTAATAGCAAAAAATCTTGATCGCTATCTAATCTGACATTTCCTTCCTTATTTTCATTTTATCATTTCAGTTTATTTTTTAACCTCTCAATTTATTAAGGTTTTCACCAAATTCAGAGCTTCATTATTTATTGAAAGAGATTGAAAATTCAGCCCAAATATCGGGCACTCAAAGGGCAGGTTACGTGGTACCTAATAACGAGAAAGCTGTTACAGTAGGTTATCTTTATTAACAGAATATTATCCGTACATAGTATAAAACAAAGTCGCCACCTGCTTTCTGTCCGTCTGTCCCTACGCAACGGTTTTTGATGCTTTTTAGTGTTCCGTACCTCAATCGGAAAAAAACGGAACCCTTATAGGATCACTTTGTTGTCCCTCCGTCTGTCTGTCAAGACCCTTTATCTCGAGAACGCGTGGAGGTATCGAGTTGAAATTTAAACCATATTATACTTAAATCTACGGTCACTTGAAGCTGTGAAAAAATCAAACTTCTACGTTAACGTGAAAAAAAGATACGGCCGTTTATGCCGCAAAAAAACGTACATTTCGACACTCTCAAGGGAAACAAAATGATAGGGTACTTTCCGATGACAGAACTACTTATGAAAGGCAAGTAATATTTTCAAATACTATAAATATTTATAAAAATCTGAATACTATACATTTGTTATAAAATCATAAAAAAATATAGTCCTTTTCAAACATCATACTTGGAGAACTCGGTTGCGTTAAGTTTGCACCTCGTTTGTAAGTTTGCACCGGCGCCATACATTTCAGGTGCAAACTTAACTCAACCAGGCCAATTAAGATGTGATAAGTGAAAGTTTGTACAGAAACCTCGGTGCGCGAGTCAGACTCGCACTTAGCCGGTTTTTAATAGAGTATTAAAGAGGAAGGTTTATGTGTATAATACATGCATAATATAGCTTGCACCCGTGCGAAGCCGGGGCGGGTCGCTAGTCCATATCCATACTAATATTATAAATGCGAAAGTGTGTCTGTCTGTCTGTCTGTCTGTCTGTCTGTCTGTGTCTGTTACCTCTTCACGCTTAAACCGCTGAACCGACTTAGATGAAATTTGGTATGGAGATAGTTTGAGACCCGGGAAAGGACATAGGATACTTTTCATCCCGAATAAATTTAGTGTTCCCGTGGGATGAGCGGGTAACACCGCGGGGCACAGCTAGTATTTTATAAAACAAACTCACCTTTCTATTAAGTAATTTATAAAAAATTCTGTAGTTACTAGTATCAAAATTGTATAAATTATAATATTATCACGCCAATATTTATAATTACGCTTAATATATCGATTTCGAACTGTCACTCACTGATATCTCCGCAAATATATGAAATAAATAACAAATTCTCCTAAAAAATTAGTTAAGGTGGGATAAGAGTAAAATAATTTATTGTCTAATGGGGTAAATCTCAACTATGACGATAACAATCGAATCAGGACCTTGTTAAAATTGGCTCTTTGGCCTACTGTAATTTGTCTCCGCTGTGACGTTACCCGATACAAAACGGATGTAGTTTAATAATTAAAATAGATGGGAAAAATGCCTCCCGGCTAAACCAATTACCGTGAAGTCCTGCGCCCGCGGCGAGAGCCTTCAAAACTTGTCCAAAACGTTTCGACGAAGCTTTTAGATTTTCACTATCACTTACAAATATTGTACCTAAAAAAGCTATTGTAAGTACCTAAAGTTGGCGCAAACCTAAGCCTGTTTCAACTCCAATCTACTTGAATGATTAGGAAAGTGTATAATACCATATACACAATACGACGCTTATATGAATCAATACCGTCTAACTAACATTTTTTTACGTTTTTCACCTTTTAATGTAGTTAGGGTCAGAAAAAACCGAATAAAATGCCATAAGGGTCATTTTTTTTTCTTGTTACTTAGACATATAATTCCGCAGTAGTACACACACACACTTCGCTGGATCAAATATTAATTATAGGGTTCCATGTGTCACTTTTGGGTAATTGAAATTTGAACATTGTTATAGAGACATAACATTTTATCTTAATTACTTTAAAAATGTAACCTAGAACCCTGTTGGCCAGCGAGTTCCTGATTTCTTACCAGGCGTACCTAAGTATGCATATTGCGTGAGTCTGATTTGTAATGTATGTACTATGTTTGGGTGGAATCATGCAACTCAATTTTGAAGCAGACATCTTCAATCGATTGAGCTGAAATGTTGCATGCCTACTTACATGCGATACTAATATAGAGGGCTGTGGGCCTAGCATACTTTGACAAGACTTCGCTTGTCGCGCGACTTGGCGTTATCTGTCTTGCTCCCACAGTATTGAAAGGCAAGTGACAGGTTGTATTTGTTACGCGACAAAGTGTCGCGAGTCACAATTATGCAGAAACTTATTTTAAAACTGAGGACACTAAATGTCATTATCACTGACCTAAATAGATAACAAAATGTAGCTTAGCTTTATCTTTGTACTTACATCGTTATTCGTGACTTCTGTCGAAGAATCGTAACGAAGAAAAGTTGGAGCCATCCAACAAATAACTAACAAACAACGGACCGATAAGGTTTTCCTGGGAG
Organism: Apotomis betuletana; assembly: GCA_932273695.1. NCBI lineage: Eukaryota > Metazoa > Arthropoda > Insecta > Lepidoptera > Tortricidae > Apotomis > Apotomis betuletana. Next base: position 17,052,846 of record OW026314.1, on the reverse strand, counting down.
ATAACGTTAATAAGAGAGCTTACACACTGCGCCGTATGGGAACCGAAAACCTTCTATATAGCTACAGCAGCAGCTAAAGATTTATTTATTATTGAAACAAGTTACACAGCATTACAGTAAAAACCAAGGCAATGTGATATATAAAAATACATATAAACAAAGACTTAAAACTAGTTAGATTTAGGCGACACAACGGCGTGGCTTCCGTTGCGTCGTCTGATTTCATGTAAGAGAACAGAAAGAAGCCACAGAAATAGAAGAGAGTTACGGAGACAATTATCTAGAGAATAAGGGTTGTAGGATGTGTTATTTTGCGTGGCTACTTTTGCTGCTAACCAGGGGCCCCTGATGGCTGCTTTTATCACGCGATAAGTGACAAAGCATCCGTCACGTTTCGAAAAAAAGGCAATGCAAAATACGAATCCAGGATTCGAAGCTCTAGGGTAAGTTGGTTAACACTGGATCACTCCATTTTTCAGTGGCCCTATCTGCAGAAATAATTGTGTTATACAAAATATTTTTGGACTGTTGCTTAAACAATTTATTCAAGATTATGCTTACAATCCTAGATTTCTAACCATCTGGACATGAAAAAGCTTTTTTTAAAAAATGGGATTTGACCCACTGTGCACTAGGGGGGGTGAACAATGGGTATACCAGTAGTTCACAGTGGACCAAGGAACATTTAATAAGCATGATAAGGGTAAAACCAATAAAATACGAGCATCTTTCATTTTTTTTTTTAAAGGAATCAGTCACGTTTAGTTAATAATACAAAACTTTCATCAGTAGGTTAAACAAAAATCGGAGACAATTTTTTTTCCGCCCTTATATGTTACGGTCATATAAAATCTAGCAATACTAAAATACTAATCACAAATCTTTTAAGAGTTCATATTTACGAAATTTGTTATTTCAGACGAACGAGATCAGCAGTAGGAACTTAAACAAAATTAACACTTACACACTTCGTCAATCTACCAATTTTAAATAGAATAGAAGATTAAAAAATCATTAAAAATCTAACTAACTTCCACCATATGCAAGATCGGTAAAAGCCATACAAAAATAGTGTCGAACTAGCTAATTCAGTAGCTCTAATAAAACTAAATAAAAAAAAAGAACATAAATGAAGGTATTTCACTATTTGCTGAAGCTTGCCGAATACTCGTCCCGTTTTTAATACTAATCAGGGCTTCTTCCATTTGTTCCGCAGATACACTGCCTAGGGGAAGATTGGCACCATTCGTACACGGGGCAGCTTCATACAGTCACTATTACAGCTTATCAGGACAATATATTTATTACGGGTTTGTGTGTGTGGGTAGGCGCTGACGGCGCCCGGTGGACCACGAAGTTAGCTGTCAGTGCGGTTACCAAGAGCGACACGAGAGGGCGTTATTTGTTTTCGCACCCTTTAAATAAATTTATCGTCGATGTTCTCGGATGTATCGTGCTTAAATGAAGCAGTAAATCTGAAAACTTTGTTGATCAACAGTAAGTAAATACTATCATTTCCATGATAAAGTACATATTTTGTGTATTTCTCTTCATGAATTTTGTGTAGTTACCAATATTTTATTTTTGACCTTCGGGGCAGGTTCGTACGCCTACACCTGGGGCACATTCATATACGTCATGCATGTACCTCCTATTAACATGTTCCTTTTTATTTCAGAAAATTAGCAAAAATAGTTCGGAATTATACGAAAAAGAGTTTTCTAACGAAATAGAGTCACAATTGATCGAATATATTGAAAATTTTCGAAAATGCATTGCGGGCTCAAAAGTCAGAAAGCTGTCATATGATTATGCCAAAGAATTGAATCGGAAATATCCGCCAATGGGATTGGCGGGTATTGACTTGTTTTTAAAGACCATTTTAACTATTTTTGATATTATAATTGCTGTTTTATTTGACATGTACGAAGTTATCTCACACTGTCTAAATGTTCCCCGACCCATGTACGAATGTGCCCCTTGAGTGGGGTAGATTCGGACATTTGACAGCTTCTACTAAAAGTCGATCTACTCGTTTGTTGTAAAAGTAGGCGACTTCTAACTTTTTAATTAGGAAGCTAATTGTATCTGCTATATTATAGAGGCCAATGGACGAATCTATCTTTAAAAATAAAAATTACAAAAACCGGAATGTAAAAAGTGTACGAATGGTGCCAATCTTCCCCTATATATTTATACCTTTCTGCATGTAGCCTTTTTTCTCGGCATTCTGTAAAAAAAAAACGAAAGTTTTATTGTAATGAAACATTAAGTACACAGTGGGTCAGATGACCCATTGTGTCCTTGACCCACTTGACCCAGTGTCAACCCACACACCAAAAAAACAATAAAAAATAAAAAAAAGGAATAGATAGTTTCAGCGAAAATATACTTAAACCTCAAAATACCTTATGAACCATAAAACTAATAACCACAATTACACTCGCACTCATTTTGGAAAAACACTTTAAATTCCAACTTACGTAAATGTTAGACCCGCGGAGCTGAGATTCTCACACGCATGGACACAACGTTCCTCTTGCGCAATCGCACGGGCACTGAGCTAGTAGTGACGTGTTCGCCAGAGGTATCTTTTGCGCGTAGTGAAGTAATAAAAATACTGTGCGTTTTGTAGTTGTGTGCGTTACCCACTGTGCACCAGCAACCCACTGTCGACCATCTTACCGTTTACCGTTAACCGTTCACAAGGATCTGCCTAAACCGGCTCCTCGGGAGTCAAAATGTGACAAGGATGGCTTCATCAAGGTGGAAAGGAGGAAGAAGCCGGCTTGCCGAAATCAGTGCGGTACCGCACCGACTGGGCCCAAACACCTGCTGCGTCCCGCCCTGCCGACGACGCAATTGTATGTGTCCCGTCTACATTACTCTACGAAGGCCGAGGAGATCGTAGAGTATGTACGTGTGAAGACCGGAATTATCCTGAGGGTCGTGAAGTTGGAGTCTCGCCACAAAGTGAATTTTAATTCTTATGTGTTGGGGGTTCCGACTGACCAGCTAGCGACCTTCATGAAGGAAGAATTTTGGCCGAAAGATGTTTTATTCCGACGTTTCCGCGGTCGGCTACCCAACACCACGGACTTACGAAAAACATCGTGACCTAGTTGTTTAGTAATTTAATATGTATGTTAGATTGTAAGGTATTTATCTATGGGCCTTTGATGCCTGAAATAAATAATAAATAATAATAAATTATTATTATTATTATTACCCTACATAAATACTGAGTGCTATTATGTTGTGACGAGGGTTAAATACAAAATTATAATATCAACTAAAAAAACAAATGAATGGTTGATTTACATAGGTTTTACTGTTCCCAAGCGTTGCGCCTACAGCTTATTCATCGCCATTTTGACCTTGCATTAGAAAGCACTTCCAGTTGCATTGAATATAAATAATTCAAAATAAATGAATTTGAAGAGGACTGTTTTTACTTAAGGCCGTTCCCTGAGCCAGAACCCCGAGCCCCTCCTCAGGCCACCCGTCCCTGTCACATCACAGTCACATTTCAAAAGAGTGACGGAGACAGAGCTTGCGGGTCGTAAGGCGATATCTTTTTTCGTAAGAATTTGTCGATGATTATTTATTTTAAAAATATTGGCTTCAATTATTGAAATTCGGAAGCTGTAAAATTACTATTTTAGTTATGATTGATTTTTCTCCTTTTTTTGTTTCATAGTGTCACGTAGAAAAAAAACAAGTAAAGTTGGAGTAAAAATTCGAATTGGAGGTTACTTTGGGAATTAATTGTATCGAGCGAAGTGTTATGAATCGTGTATCGAATGCTGTGTTATTAAAGATAATATAATCAAGAATGATATATATTTTTCCCTCGTTTACTAATATCAACGTTTCGTAGAAAAATAGGATAATTTTTGGGGTATTTTTGCAAATCTGGCTCAGGGAACGGCCTTAAGTATATGTCCCCAATCAACGCTGTTTACTGTGAGTCTGATTTGTTTGTCTGATTAATCGTTTTCAAAAAAGTATGCTTGAATGTTTTTTTTAAGAAAATTGATTTCCTAGGTTCATAATCTTACTTAGGAATCCTTTGTGCATTTGAGCCTCATTCAAGAAAAAAGTGAACCAAAAGTTTGTATGATAATATTTTTCTAGTGCGTTTATAATATAAAAAGAATACAGTCATACAAACACGTGAGGATCTGGAAAGTGGGATACATACTTGTTTGAGGTTTGAATGTACTAAACGATTCTAAGCTTAAGATGAGCCTAAAAAATCTATTTTCTGAAAAACTTGCTCCTTTTTTGAAGAATAATCGGGGTGAATATCAAAACAGCATTTTTTACGTGTCCAAGCTGACAATCCCAGTGTAAAATGCATATTTTTTTTTCAAATTTTTATGGTTAATTATTGGAATAACAAAATAGTTGGCTACAAGTTTAGATTGCAGTAAACATATATATTTATTAAAATAAAAAATAAAAAGTAAATTATTTAAGAATAAGGTGGCTTGTCCTCAACGTACTTCTTCTGAAACAAGCGCTCAGCATGGCTATGTTTTATGCTTGTATATAAATAAGGCATCAAATTAACAATTTATGAAGTCATAGCCAGTTAATGTTGGTATAATTTTCATCATTTTACCTATTTAAATACACATGACTCTGGATCAAAGTTTGTCCAGGCAGAATTGTAAGTTCGGGTGGCGAAATTTCAAGATGTCGTTGCTGGTTATTAAATGGCGCAGGAGTTGTCGCGTTGGTTTACCCCACTTATGTCAGTCGTGCGCTAGCGCTTGCGCGGAGTGGAAGTGCGACTGAGACGGTGTGTTTCCTGCCATAACGTACGTAACCTCTTTGGTGGCATTTTGTTCAACGATTTGTTAGTTTTGGTGGCTCGAATTGTGCGCTTGTTCTTTGTTGTTCGTGTCGTAAGTATACAGTGTTTTAGTATGTAGTTCAATTTATTCTATAATTACAATCTTAAAATAAATCATTAAATTGTAACCATTTTTTTTCGTAAATTTTCAGTTTAGGTGGCTATATATCATTTTTCATACAAATAGTAAGGAAGTTTCAGTTCTTGGTGGGCAAGATTAAGTTTTGGTGGCGTATATTTAAGATTAGGTGGGCAAATTTCAGTTTTGGTGGCAACTCAAACATTTGGGTGCTCATATTTCATTAATTATTGTTAAAATTCTTGGAGAAATATGAAAAAATGTAATATTGTGAATAGATATTTAGTATTATAACTTAATTTCTTCTTGAAAACTAAAAAAAAAATGTGCCACCAAAACTTAAAAAAATTTGCAATGTTGATATTCACCCGCTTACCATAGGTAAAATACTTTCCATAAAAATATTCTCCATAAAATAGCAAACTGGATGATACGATATTAAAAAAACAGAATTGTAAAAGTTGAAATCCACTTAAACTCTTGGGTATTTTATTCGTTTCCAAGTTATTAGAAAACAGTACTTTTGATTGACACGATTTAATTTGTGGGCTTACCTTTTAGACAGTTTTTATTAAAACATCACTTTCGCCTTCCTGAGTTACTCGTATTATTGGGGTCGGCTTTTTTGGTTTTTCATTTCTGTTTTCGTAAGGAGTTGCTTTCTTGTGAAGCGGTGCATAATAAAATTGTTTCAATTTTATATTAGAGTATATTTTATTATTAGTAGAAAGTTTTTATTCTATTAGACGATCTATTTTAGACGAGATATAATTAGTAATGTAGAAAAACTGCAAATACATAATAATAAATAAACAAATTTATTAATAGACACTCTTACACAATTCCCGACCTAATCCCAAACTAAGCAAAGCTATATACTATTATACTATAGGTATGTACGTCGAGTTCATTTAAGTTTCAAAAATATCTGAACACGACTTTATGCTCCTGACAATAGGGTCGTGTTCAGATATTTTTGCTCTCGTAAGTGTGTAGATGTAAATGAACTCGACTGTACTAGACGACGACATACATAATAAATAAATACACATGTAGATAACATCCATGACCCAGGAACAAATATTCGAGTTCATCACACAAATATTTGCCCTGGCATTCGGCCCGGGATTCGAACCCAGGATATTGTACATCACATACCTTAGAGCGGTGAATTCGTGAATGTCACAGATCGCAGGTGTTTGTGGCTCGAAGCGAAGGTGAGGGCCATAAATATGCGATCTGAGGCTTTACGGATTACCGCCCGTGGTTTGTCTAAAGTTGACCAGAAAATCCTACTTACGGCCTGGGGTGATGTAAATATCATTAATTACCTATTTTTAGTAAAGAGCATCAAAATCCAATCCCAACCATCCAAATTCCAATGTGTACCTACCCATCATAAATTCAAACAGAACAAACAGGGAAGTTCCAAATTCTCGTGTTTAAGTTGAGCTCCAGTTACTAAATTAATTAATACGTAAGTACGTCTGAGTCCCGAGCCCACAGCACATCACCTGCACTGCACTGTTTGCTCTGCAAACTGTCGTATATTACAGCAGCATCAGATACCAGTAATTGCTTGCCCATTGTGTGACTGAGTTTCAGGACTATTACACTACACTCAGGGACAAAATAATAGGGAACATGCACGAAGTTGGAGTCCATAATTATTTGCCAGTTTATAAACACTACATTAACTCCAAAAATATAAATCATCATAATCATTTCTAAAGTCAGGTATTCTCATCTCTTTATTTTTTGTTGGTAAGTCGGCATGTTATCTTGTTTTGTAGTGGTACGCAAGGGATCTTTGATATTCATTATCATTAAAAGTCATGATGTAATCTTCGCCATAAAATATTTTTTTAATCTAGAAGCCTTATTCCTTTTAAATTTGAATTTTGTCAAAGTTGAAAAAAAAGCAAACAGTTTTCTGCGTGAATATTGTTAATTTTAAGTAGTTTTTGAAACAATTTTTTTTTATGAAAAATTCAAACTATGAGTATCGAATATTACATACTATCCATCAAAATAAATATTTCTTAAATTAATTTTTTTTTAGATCAGTTTGGATAAAGTAAACAAAAAATGAATTTTAACAGTTTTGAATAACAATTAGGTAAAGTGAAAAAAAATGTTTTTCTGAGTTTGCTCGTGTACCTATAAATAGTAGATTGTTAACCAAGGGTAGAAAGTTACCCATTGCACCCGAGATATTTCTGGCGCTCGAACGAAGTGAGAGCGCCAATAGTTCGAGGGTGAAATGGGTAATTTCACCCGAGTTAAACACTCTACTTTTCATTTCGACTGCGAGGAAAATAAAATACTACACTCACATGTCATGAGTGAGTTAAATTAATGTCCATTTTATTTTTAACCTATAATCAATAAAAGACATGGTATTTATATTTAATCTGCGTCCTGCTTTTTCTATTGCAAACTTTCATTATAATTATTTTTAATAGAAAAAAAAAGTTAAAATATACGTACCGCTAATATTTAAAAAAAAAACAAATCCAATGGTTTCAATTTTGTTTTCTATATAAATGTATGATTCTATCAATAAAATGAGGGACAGAATTATATGTCTGTATTATAAATACAATAATACATATTTATATTTCATAATAATTGGATATAAATAAATATATCTAACCTTTGGAGATTTTTTTTAATGGCCACTTACCACGGCCGACTAGATTGTACCTAATTGAGTTGGTCACGACGTGCATCTAGATGGCAATTGTCTTTGACTCCGTGGCAATTAAAAAAAAATTACTTTCCACCCTAGGGATGGAAAAGCTATTTTCCACCCGGCTATCTACTCATGAAAATGACACCTTCCGAACAGGAGAGATGAAAAAATATGTTTTATACTCTCCTGTACTATCGTACCTTTTTGTGTCACTTATATTATAGCTAGCTCTTTTCTAGATATTTTTGGGTATGAAATCGGATCAATAACATTAAAAAATTTCATCGAGACAACTAACTAGGGATTGGAAATTCAGGTGGACATTTACCTAAAGTTGTCAAAATCGTATTGCTATCTCACTCGTACCTCAAACAAGGCCGCCTATAAGTACCTACAGGCTACAACTGAACAACAAAGCCGCCGCCAAAGTTTAGGTACCTATAATAGCTTCCGATTATCCGATGCCTAATACTAACGCACAGCGCCATTCTTATTGACCTTTAGACCTCACTTGTTTTTTAAATAATCCCGTTATACTAAATTACGTATAGATTGGTAATTAGATGTACAGTAAAACAATAGTATTAATAGTACTACGCTATTTATTGCTGTCCCTATCCCACTTACACCTGACTATAATATTTCTCTCTCGTGCTCCATGGAACACACAAACAATGCCGAATAGTATTCTGATTTACGTTATTAGGTTTAAATACATTTTTCTCATAAGAATTTTAACTAATTCACTCAAACGAGAATTTATGTACTTATATTAGTAATAAGTAACTTATAACGACGAAAAACGCTCAATGTAAAAAAAATCTAAGTAAAAAGGAATCAAAACAAAAAACTTAATATTCACCTCAGTATATGCAGAGAGCCATTCCTCAAAACAAAACGGATAGCTCTAGATTTTTTTTCAATAGTTACGTAATTAATATTGTTATACTTATAAGAGTAAAGTTGTTACAATATTATAACAAAAGATCATTCTAAAATTACAGTTTGTTTGCAAGTGACATCTAATGCAGTGCTCCGGTTACTGGAACATTTTTAATATCCTAAATTAGGTTCAGATGAAGTCTAAAGGTAGGTTAAAAATATTTTACCACGCGCCAGCCAACCATACCTTCTTGTACATTCATGTAAACTTTTTTTTCACAAGGAAAACATAGGATCCCATTTTCAGGGGGAGGACCCTGGGTATGTCGGTGACTAGGTGATGCAGAATTACCTTGATAATGTTTCTACCTCTTGTTAGTTAATGCACTAAACCATAGGTGCCTACCGTTGAGTTTCTTTCGGCTTTCTTCTCAACAGCGGTGTCCTCTTGGGAAATGCCGGTAAATTCACAATCTGACTTGTAAAATTTCCCGTGTGGCCTACTTACTGAATAATTATTTCATTTCATTTTATTTCATTTCGTAGCAGGAGTTGTGACCGACCACAACACACTTGCACTTGCACCAAACTTGCCGTTTCTATTATTCATCGAGACTACAGTCAATCCATTATTTCTGCGACTTGTAAACTAAGCTTACAGCTTCATGACAATGCTGCAACGTACATTACAGTCTACATTAATCCTTCACGAGCTTGTAATCCTTTGTTATCCCCTCTAAATTATGAAGGGAGAATTACCATAATAATCGGCCGACTAAGACCTGGTTGTTGTCACCTTGCAAGCGTATTACTGCAACGTAGCCTCTATGGATTAAAGTGATTTAGGCACAGATTATGAATTTAGTTTGTGCCTATTTATAGTCTGCCTCTAGGAGTTTAAACGACAGGTACATCGTACGCCTTAACCAACTGTCATTAGTCTGAAGACTTGACACCTACTAACCGCAAGCAGTTTACTTTCAGTTTCCTAAAGTGCTGCTTCACCGCGTCGCTAAAGTTATGTCACCAGCCACTGTAACAAAACATATGGAATACGTTAAATACGTAAAGTATGCTGCCATGGCATTCCAGTGGGACTGAGCTCTAAAAGTTTCAGCATGATGCTAGCTCTTGAGCTACTGACTCTTGAGTCAGCGCTGATCTTCTGATAGGGCCATATAGTTGGCGCCACGTAGAGCTACACCCACCGGATGCGACGTGCGATTATAGACGTGATGCTCTCTTTCATGTCTATTCTATGGTAGATCTGTTCCCACGTGCAACCGGATCCCACTAATTAAGTGACTGCAGTTAATGTCTCGAGGATTTATAGCCTCTGCTCTCAGCACTGATCAAAAATTAAACCACAAACTGTTGTGCAGCTTCATAACCCTAGATTTAAGCTCGTTTAGAGTTTGGAAATGGGGTTTCCAAACTCTAATCAAGCATAAATCTAGGTGGTCCATGAACAGGCTAAACAGCTGATTTATATTTTTTTGGGTGGTGTATTTTTTTATCTCATTGCATATGTTTGAGAAAAGCACTATACATGTCTTAACCGAGAAAAGGGCTTGCCGGCTTCGTATCACTATCCCTATATGTCTTTAACACCTAGTCACCCGGCAAGCCTTCTTTCCTGGCGTCTTCAGTAATGTACTATTACTACGGAGATGGATCATTGTTTCAAGAAAAAACTTAACTGCGCGATGCAGCAGAGTAGCGCCAGCCTTTCACGTACAGCACCATCTTTAAAGAGGTAAAAAAGTCCTCGCAAGGGGCCAAAACGATTCGTTTTTTTTTTACTAATTTTAGTATAGGGAAAGCTTGACATCCAAAGATGATTAAAGGATACTTTTTATACGATTCTGGTAAAGAAAAAATACGGTCTTTATGTTATAAGACCTTAAAAATAATAAAGATACAGTTTGCAATAAAAGCTAGTCAAAAAAAAAGTATTTGTCAATAACTTATTTTAAAAAGCAGTCAGTTCAAAGGTGATTAGTAACCTTGTAATGGCTAAGCCAGCATGAATCTGGTGAAATGAAATGAGATATGAGATGTCAGATTGTGAATCTACCGACATTTCCTAAGAGACCGCTGTTGAGAAGAAAGCCGAAAGAAACTCAATAGTAAGTAATTTTTTTCGTAAATAATACTTAAAACATTCAATGACATTTTATTAATATTCTATTTATTTCTATTCTACTCTTTCGGTTCTATGGACGCCAAGCCACTGGAGTATAGATACTAGTATCTTACGGCTTCCTATAAAACTATACAATACGTCGGTAAATCCCATCTGTTTCGGCTACCGAAGTCACGTGTGCCTCAAGTCATAAAATTGCAGTAAATCTGTAGGTAATCTTGAAAATGCGATGGTGATAGTTTGCCAAAACCGAAATACTTGGCAAGAACCTATTACTTTCATGATAAGGGAGATTTGAAGAGTTTGTCTTTCCAATACAGTATAATAATAGTACTTTTCTCAAACATATGCAATGAAATGAAAAGATACAATTCAACTGTTTAGCCTATTCATGAACACAGACGCCATCGCCATGTATAATGTAGCGACTTGGTTACGTAAAAATAATTTGAGTATAAACACCAACACAGCAACAACAATCTTTAAATAAAAATTGTAAAAAAACACTATTTTTTAGTAAAATAAACGATCAAGTTATAAAAGAATCATCTCAAACTGTTTTTCTTGGTATTACTATAGATTATAAATGTTCTTGGCATAGACAAGATGTATAGCAAAATTAATTCCTTTGCCTACGCACTATGGCGTCTTACGAAAACGTGTGAAAAAAATACAGTGATCCAAGCGTATCATGGATACATAGCTTCCTTGCTCAAGTATGGTATCTCTTTCTGGGGAAATTCATACCATGTTGGCCGAGCTCTCATTGCACAAAAGCAGTGCACTAGAACAATAATATGTGGCGTAAATGTGATGACCTCATGTCGCCTCCTCTTCAAGGAGTTACATCTTATGACCGTTCCGTCAATGAACTTTTATGAAATGTCCGTGTTTGTAAAAAGCCATCCTGATTATTACAAAACCTTAAAGGATAATTGCAATTTTCGTACACGATATCCAAATAGAATCATTATGCCTACAAGAAAGACCCAGTTATATACGAGGAGCACATAATATTGTATGTCTGTGAAAATATTTAATAATCTACCAGAGAGATTTAAGACGTTGCCGTATGCCGTATGGTAAAAAGATAATTAAAAAATTCGCTAATAGAGAAATGCTTTTACTCGGTAGATGAGTATCTCAACAACGATCACAGCATCAGACAGCGTTAATCTTATATTATGAATATTATTGTTTCGATAATTAATTATTGTGTATTTATTATATCCCTCATTGACATTTTAAAATATTTCTCATTGGATTTATGTATTTGTTTTAATTATATTATTGAATATTAGTAGTAGTGAATTGATGTACTAAGTTGAAATTTTACGTGTCGTTTTAACGACAAGACATATTGTGATACCTACTATAATTATGTAACACCTGTGTTGTTCATGTATCATATTTTATGTAATATAAATATATTGATTGATTGAGGGACAGACTTAACCCTTAACTACCTACCTGCTTCTTTGGTCACACAAACACCTACCTCCCGTCCCTAAGACGGATACATAATGTCGGCCTTATATATTACATTTTATATATCGGATGGGAAATTTAAAATAATACTGGCAATATAGACATATTAAAATATTTATTAAGCTATTAATCATTCTCGAAACATTCACATAACAATTTTATGCTGTAAGCATATGGCAACAGTCCTTATTTCTACTTTAGGAACTATGTATCCTTTGGAAGGTGAGATCAACAAAAATGTTGACTTTATATACAGATCTAAGTAATTATTTCTAATTATCCAATATTTGACAATGCCAAATAAATAAATTTCTTTAAAATAAAGGTAATATTTCTATAAAATTGCAGACCACTAATTTATTCGATTTGTTCGCGGCAGATAATATAAGTTTGTTTGCACATTCTAGGCAAATAGATTTTTTGCATTAGAAACATAAGTACTGTATCCCGTTTTTTCTTCGGATCACAAGTAGAACAGGTTTTCCGTACTTCCAATCACTACCATCCTGACTAAGCGGTCGGCTAAGTAAAGAAAAAATGTATCCATAGTCACGTAAGCACCTGCCACCCGTCTCCGAGACCCTTAAGAAAAAATACGTATCCACCTACCACCCGTCTCAGAAACGGTCGGAGACAGTAACATGCTCACCAAAATTAAATGCGTACACGACCGACGTTGTCGATCGACGACGGGGCACTGAGGTAGGAGGGGAGAAGGTACAAGGACACAAACGTTTGTAGGATGCTCGCACATAGGTATGTAAACAATTTTAGGTTCATTCAAACCTGTCTGTGAGACGGGAGGTAGGTGATTAAGGGTTAACTTTGCCGTGAGCAAACTATTGTTCCCATATGCACATCGATATAGGTCGAGTAAATGCAAATACAAAATATTGTTTAAAAAAATGCGGACGATTTACTTAGAACTAAAAATTTCTGTTCTTATAAACCCGGTATGTACTAATGTATGTTGTAAAAGGTTCTTTTCATCAAAAATTAAAAAAAGAAAAAAAAAACTTGTAAATGTAGTATGTACTACATACAAATTTGCGGTTTTTGGACGTTTTCTTTCTCTTATGCTATAAATGATGGTGCTTGTTGGCAAATTTCGTGATTCTAGACCTACGGGAGTTATCCTATAGGTTTTGATTCCCTTAAACCTTATCAGACGAACAACCGTTCCAACAACAAGAGTTCCGTTTTTGCCGACTAAGGTACGGAACCCAAAAATACGAAAATCCAAACGATATATACACACTAACACTTAAATAAATTGTAGCTACTACACACCAGACCTTTAGGTCATAGCGTAGATTTTACCGAAATTACCTATAGGTACCTAGTATTTATGTTAATATGTGTTCACAAAAGTAGCTGTGGAACTGAATAGGTAGGTATAATAGACTTGTTTTTAAACATAGTTCATCGACCTAAAAAAAACGACTTTCATAGTGTCTACCACGGTCATGAATATTAAACGGTATTTAGGTTACTTTGAATTACTATTGTTGATAAAATAATTGTATTGAAATGTAAACGGAAATTTATGTTTAAACAAACCTTTGTTAGAGATCCGTGAGTCTTGTGGTTATGAACTTTTGTTTTTGTAATCCAAATTATTATAATGACTATCCCGTATGACTAACATGACTGAAACAAAACTTAGTCAGTCGGAACAAGCACGCCTAACATACGTTATTGAAAAGTACAGATGAAAAAGGAAAAAAAGGTAAAGATGAAAAGTCATAATTATACCCTTTTACAACTACGCAACTATACTCGTCAATCAGTAAATGCACTGAAGATGTGGTACGGACGCTTGGGGTATCGTGGACTGAGCTCAAGACCAACGTTTCAATTATAGAGGAGCTTCGAATTAAAGTGCGTCTGCTCTGTGTCGTCAGATCTCGGATCCGTAATTTTTTTGGGCATGTGTCTAGGCGAGACGGAACGTCCTTATAACGCCTCGTAGTTCAAGGGAGAGTAGAGCTAGATGAAGATCGCCGATGAGATGGGCTGATCAGATCAAAGCCAGTGTGTTGGCTACCGTCAATGAATGCTAACGGAAAGCGGCTCTACGGCGGCGACGTGTCGTCAAACGGGGACTCAGAACTCCACAAATACATAATGGACATGACCACTCTGTAAAGAGTCCACCGAAGAAGAACTATACCTACTCGTAGTTAGCAAAACTAAGGTCTATGTGTTATAACATTCTGTACTTTTTGACATTTCGATATGGTACATGCGCTTGTCCCGCTAGCACATTTGTTACGATTGCCCTTGTTAAGTTACAAAAATAAAGAAAAAACTACAGAACCCTCAATCTTTTTAAATAATTTCTCAGCTATTTTGACAGTCGTTTATATAAATGCAGCCTTACCCGATTCAAGTACGAGTCGTATCGCTGTCGTAATTGCTGGCAGTTGTTTCCTCACATCGCTTTTTTGACCATGGCTCCCGTACCTCAAGAGACGGTTGTTGACAGAGAAGCCCCGGCCCCAGTGCCCAGGCCTTTGACTGGAGATGAAGTGGTTATCAGTGGGATTTCGGGGATATTTCCCAGCTCCGATAGCGTTCAGGAGTTTATGGACAATCTTTTTAATAAGGTGAGCGCTATATTGATAAAAAAGGCCCAGACGGAGATGGCGGGATGACAGGTTGCTGAGGGACAAGACGCATTCCCCAGCAACTGGTAAGAGAAAGCATCAGACAGGGACCTGTGGAAATCTAAGGAGTTTGCCCAGCAGTGGGGCACTCCTTTAGGCTAGTTAAAAAAAATGGACGTTGTCAGCGTATAAAATTGTAACAGCGGCACTTTATGTTTGAGAGTTGTCTTCTGGTTGGATGAACTTCCAAGACGCTTAGAACTTTAAATTTTATAAAAGGGAGATAATAAGACATTCTTAATTTTTTTTATAGTGCAGAAGGGATTACGACGTTATAATTTTTTATACGCATTATTTTTTTTTGGAAATACGTTACGAATTTATAGAGAAACGAGATCCCATCCTATTTTGACTTATCTCTTTTCTATAACCTTCACTCAGAATTTCAGCAAGGCCTATGATATTTAGGTATTTGTTCGGATGCCTCCCACCTAGCTCTTACCGTGATTTCAGACCTGTGACCGATTACTTACCCAGAATCGGTAGACCCAAGGTTGGATTTTAACTGGTGTCGAGCTTTTTTGATTTAAATTATGTGATTAAAAATTATAAAAACACTAAATTATAAGAGCCCAAAATAAATAAATAATTTTCTTATAAAATTACCAGGTTGACATGGTGACGGACAAGGACCCTCGCTGGGAGTTCAACCACCCCGAGGTGCCGAAACATTTGGGCAAAGTGAACGGCATGGGCAAGTTCGACGCTCAGTTCTTCAGAGTTCACTACAAGCAGGCCTGTGCTATGGAGCCGATGAGCAGAAAGCTGTTGGAGCATGCGTATTCTGCTATATTCGATTCAGGTTTGTAATATTTTATAAAATATCGCTCTAAGACTTGGGAAAAGTAAACGGCATGGTTAAGTATGACCCTCAGTTCTTCAGAGTCCACTACAAGCAAGCTTGTGCTATGGAGCCGATGAGCAGACAGCTGTTGAAGCACGCGTATTCCGCTATATTCAACTCAGGTTAGTGAATGTTTATAAAATACCGCTCTAAGACTTGGGCAAGGTGAACGGCATGGACAAGTTCGACGCTCAGTTCTTCAGAGTCCACTACAAGCAGGCCTGTGCTATGGAGCCGATGAGCAGAAAGCTGTTGGAGCAGGCGTATTCTGCTATATTAGATTCCGGTTAGTATTTTTTTATAAAATACCGCTCAAAGACTTGGGCAAAGTTAAATGGTCAGGGTTTCATTTCATCAGGGTACATCCTATGTTCAGCAGTGGACGTCCTATGGCTGAGATGATGACATGCTATGGAGCCCTGGAGCCGGAAGAAGGAGGTGGAGGAGAGTAGCTTGAGTGGAGTTCCGTTATAATAACAAATTGTCTATAGGTACTATGTCTAGCCATATTAAGAAGTAAATAAACTTATAGCGACCGCTAAAAAATAGCCAAAATGTAAACATATTGTAATCAACACTTAGTAAGTAAACAAATATAGGAACCGCTCGAGTGTGAGCGAGGTCGTAACATTGTTGTCCAGTCAAGAAAATTATTTCCCGTGCAATATACTGCATTGGAAACCACCTTCTGTCTGGTCACTTCGTACTTTATAAAATAAAAAAAATTAGATATCGGCAAGTATCGCAAAATTTGCTCTCCAACTCTAGAGTTGATCCCTAGGGCTGTTACCAGAAATTCGTGTCGCAATATCCAGCTCATTCAGACATAATTTTGAGACAATTAGTCTTCAGAATAAAATTTTCTACGGTAGTTATTAATGCTGTAACCTAAGCAGAAGAATTAACCAATTCCTTAATTATCTAAAGATTGCCACGGAGTGCCTGCTAGAAGCCGATGTGATAAATCAAATGAAATAAATATTATTACATAATTAAGATAAAGATAGATACACACACTGGCGCTGTCCCACCTTCACGGAACATACGGCAGAGCTGGCGCGGCTGCTGAAGCGGCTGAAAAACTAAAGAGGACTAAATATATGGGCCGTGGCCCCGAATACAATTTTGTACCTTTTGGGGTCGAGACGCTCCATGGGGTCCCAGCGCTATAAAACTTCACAAAGAGCTCTCCAAAAGGCTTAAAGAGACCACTGGGGACGGAAGAGCTGGCAGCTTCCTCGCATAGCGTATCAGCATAGCTGTTCAGCGAGGAAATGCTGCCAGCATTTTCGGTACCTTGCCAAAGGGGAGCAATTTTTTGAATTTGTTTGTTTATTTTAATTTTAGCTTTTTTGTACATAGTAGTTAGTAGTGTTTAAGTTTTTTTTATTATCTATCACTTTCTTTTGTCATTCTTTGTTATCTTTGAATAAAGTAATAATTTATTTATTAAGATAAAACAATTATATTTTCTAGGAATCAACCCGCTGCAACTCCGTGGAAGGAAAGTTGGCGTCTTCATTGGATCTACTTTCTCGGAATCGGAAAAGATTGTCATTTACGAGAATATTCAGCGCAACGGCTTTGGGATCACTGGGTAAGTGACTTAAAATTATACAAATGAAATCTATTTTTTACTCTGTAAACTTATAATTTTTTTAGATGTACATATATTTTATATATTTTGATACATTAGTCGAAGATATGTATACTCGATTAAAAGTTTTAAAGTCACGGCCAAAACAACTAGTGTGTAATACATAAAAAAATAAGGTTAACAAATAACGAGTGTACAACGTTTGAGTTAAACATTAACTAATACTTAATATAACTAATTATTAATAAAATTAATATAATTGTTACTGTTTCTTAGTAAAGGGACATAAAAATTCCATGATATGTCGTTAATTTTTTGTTGACTTAAAGAGTTATAATATATATTATTTTTCTGCTTGCCGGTACAAGTTTTAGTTTTCATTACTATAAAATTATATATAGCTCACCGGATTAGCAAGTTGAAGTGGCAATGGGCAGGCCACATAGCACGCAGAGCAGATGGCCGATGGGGCCGAAAAGTGCTCGAGTGGAGACCTCGGACCAGCAAGCGCAGCGTAGGACGTCCACCTACAAGATGGACAGATGACCTTATAAAGGTCGCCGGAAGGCGCTGGATGCAGGTCGCTTCCAACCGGTATATTATATGGAAGTCCAAAGGGGAGGCCTATGTTCAGCAGTGGACGTCCTATGGCTGAGATGATGATGATGATGATGACTATAAAATTCCACCGCTATCACTCTGACGCTACATTTACCCTGTTAATGTTAAGTCACGAGACCGAGCGTAATTAAATTCGTTGTTTAATCAAATTTTGTCAAAATTATTTTGTTAATGTAATTTTCAACGCAATTAGGTTTTCGGTAGGGTACTTTTACTACCCTAGTACTAACCTATATACTTAATATAGGTAAGTACGAAAACAATAGAGTCCTAATTTCATTGACGTTGACAATTTACAGTTTAAGCGATGTATCATAATACAATGTCCATCGAAGAGATCCAGCTAACATAATATATGATGGTAGTGTCTTTATTCTGTGATGATGGGCCAATTCGTCACGCAATAGATCAATGAAAACACAGCTGTCAGGGGCCCAATTCGAGAATGCCGTTGGAGATATCTCCAAACGTCAAATCTCCATTAGATAACAGTTATATCGCCATTGAACTGTCATTTAAATGCGATGAGCTTAAAAGTGACATATCTCATCTCAATTTTGGAAATACGAAGGCGATAATGATTGTCAAAAATGTTATTCATGTATATAAATTTCTGTTTAACGAAACGTAACGGACCAGTTTCTCGTACTATGCGGTCAATTTAAAGTATGCGCCTGTTATTTATGCCGTCACATACAAAGAAAACGAAAATTTTGCGCGTCCGAATTGACGAAGTTGCGATGTTCTAGGGATATCGCCACTTGTCAAGTAGGCACACGTCAAAAGTGACGGATGGCGATGAAAAGGAGAGATCTCCATTATATCTCTAAAATTGGTCGAATACCCCCCGTTTTTGAAAAGATCCGACCGAGATCTCAGTCTGTGTGTCAGTCGCGGCTTGTCTCGGCTAGAAACGTCCGAGATTCTCCGAGAGGACCCGATTTGAATTTAGTGCGAGTTAATTCGCTTGAGAAACAGACGAAACAGACTCCCATTATCAGTAGGTAAATAAAACTATTATATCACAATAAATACAAATCTATTTTCATATTATTTTTTAAGTTTAAAAGTTAACTTAATTCTCTGTCCGCTCTCGATTTTGACCGAGAAAAAAAAACAGTCGCGCCTAACTTTCTGACAAGCATGTATTGTAGGTATGAGAGTGAAAAATGCGATTTTATTTATTTTTCGCATGATAAACGCTACCATAAAAGACCTGCAAGATTCTTCCTTCAGTTTATAAGTCGGTTAAAATCGAGATAGCAAGAAGTAAAGTGCGGTGGGTCAGAAAGTTGACCGGAACCTACTAGTTACAGCCTAGACAGGCGCGATTTATGTTCACCTTTAATATATTACGTCTGTTGCGGTTGGTGGTCATATTAGTACTAGATACTTTCTCGTCCATTGCGTTGGTAGTTCATAATGTAGTCCAAGGATTGACACTTTATTTTATTACATCATCACATTTGCTATTTTTGCATGTCTCTGTGATGAAACATGTAGTTCTTAAAATACATTTAAGGCCACCTGGTATGTACCATATTGGAGCAAAAAAACGACTTATTCTGATTCTGATTTTTGAAATGGAGAGAGAGGTTTATTATAATAAACTTTATCGTACGAAACAAAAATCAGTAACATATGGCGGTCTTAATGCGAAATGGCTTTCTTTACCAGTCAATCATAGGGCTAAAAAGAGATAGTAGAAGCAGATCAGTTTAATTGTTCTGAGAGCTTCTGAAATACGAGTATTTAATATACGAATATATTTGTAATTACTGGATATACATATACAGTTACACATTACATATTACATATTTGTGATGGGTAAGTGTATATGTGTATATGCAGTAATGTAAGTACTAGTTAATATTTTGTTGGTCACAACTTATACATTGTTTTCTAGAGTGAAATTAAATTAAGTATATATTTTTTAATGTAGTCCACCGAGCAGCAGTGTAAAGCGTTTCACCTTTATGACAACTGTCCTCCCAGGATTACTCACAGACAAAACTCGGGCGGAGGTCTTTATTAGCTCTCGTAATTCGGTGAGTATTTTAACAAAAGACTCGAGTAATAATACGTTGCTAAACAAAAGTAAATTGAGAAAGTTTTACAGACTTAAGAAGCTGGTGGGGGTTAAGTTGTGCGGGTGCTACGGGTAATAAGCAGTTGTTTTATTTTTAATAATTTTGTAATTGTACATTATACGAGTATTTACAGTGAACAGCAAAAGTAGCTAACAAGGAAGGGTACCCAACTATTCAACTCCGATTTTATTCATTTTGATATATGTTATAGATTAGTCTAAAAATAGCAGACACGTATTATTTTTTTAGTTGCCCAAATTCAACCTGTCAGAAGAAATTGTCCTTCAAAGTACTAAAAATTTACCAAACCCTCTAACTTCTGTAGAGAGATCTGAGATTCTGTAGGTTAAAACATCATTCAGAGTAATACAGAATACAAGTATTGTTATTATACATTTCGCTATACTAGACAATCCAATAAACAAGCAAACAATTTTATTAAAGCGTAGTATAATTTTAATAGGGCTTACTTTTGTATACTCTTACTTCCAAATTGAACCTTATTTAAAACTACTTGGTCTCAAGTTCAGTAGTTACCTAAATGAAGATATATGGCATTAAAACCTCTTGAATTCTGAAGTCCTCAGGAAGGGTGATAGCTTGCCGAAGGCATTTTGGAATCACCCCTAAATGTTTGGCCTTAATTCTATTAGGTAGTGTAATAAATTGGACGATCGATGCATATTTATGGCATGTATTTAACGCGGCGACAAATTAATCTGATTTAGGGATTTATAAAAAATTAAAGGGGGTAGCAAAAATAATAAGTTGGCGACTAATTGCGGAGACTAGTATGAAGTAAAAAGTAGCAGCTAAGTAATCAATTTTCGGCTTTGTTTCAATATAAACTAGCATCGAGTTATTGTTTTGGCGATTGAATTAACTAATTAAGCGGAAACATAACAGCGGATAAAAAGTTGAAAATGGCCTACTCTAATTTTTCAATGGAAATTGCATATAAAATAAATCAAGGTCATAAAAAAAATACTTTGTTTTGTATGTACAACTTTTTTCTAAACTTAATAATTACCGAGATATGGACTCCTAAACCGACAATATTTTTTGGATATTGTGTCAGACTCTGCCTTAGCTCCGGCGCTGCGGGAAGTGCAGCCCTTCCGCCCTTGCGTGACAAAGCACGGTCGCCCGAGCTTTGTCACGGCGGGCGAGGGCTGCTCTCCCTCCGCGCCTCCGGCTTTTTATATACACTCTAGGGGTAGGGCAGACAAGACCGCGTGGAATCGGGGGTGACAGCTTCGGTTCTGAGGCAAGTCTTCTGCTAATATTAGTCGCCAAGTCATTATTTATAGTACCTCGCCTATGATTTCAGTAATCTTGTTTATTATTTCTGCTACCTTAAAGTAGCTGCCATTATTTGAATTTTAAAATATCCTTAGTTTAAAGCTCATTTAATATAAATAGTAGAGTTGTTAATCCGCTGTTTTCTAACATAATTGTGCGCATCGGGTTACAAGCATGAAATTTCTACCATCGATAGAGTGTTCCATGGTGATTATTTTCAGATGTGGAGGGAAGTCAGATTCGTCCCCTGTGAGGCGGGAGAGTGGAGTGAATAGGGCCAAGTATCCCTATTTTCTTTCTTTATTGCTGGTCAGTTAAGTCTACCAGAACGTGTTTGGTATCGTTTCCGTGTAAAACAAATATCAGAAATGAATTTTTTATGTTATTTTTGTATAGTTCTATATAAAAATATGGTTGTATGGCCGAAAAGGTAAGAATCACAACAAGTTTTTTTATTCAGTGAGGTAAATTAGTCCAATTTCGTGAACATTTTCAAATTATTATTATTATTTTGAAAAGCTCATTTAAACTAGTTTCTAAAAATATATGCATGTTGGGCACTTCTCATACAAACAGTAGCTTAAAATATATCTTTACGTCGGCCTAACCAACGTAAATCTCCGAACGCATCCTATTTTGCTTCAATAAATACATTAAATAATGATTATTAACATGCTTTTACATGTAATATTTACTATATACGTCCTAGAAAAACAAATGAATGCAATTAAAAAAAATTTTTTTTGCTTATGTATCACGAGCACACGGGCTAATCTCAACATCAACAATTTATTTAAGTTACTGTTTGTATGAAAAGTGCCCAACATGTATATGTTTTTAGAAACTAAATTAAATTTTCTATTTTGCGATATTTTTGTTTGTTGTTAATATTCAGAAAATATAACTAATTTATCTCCCTGAATAAAAAAAACTTGTTGTGATTTTTACAATTTCGGAAATAAAACCATATTTTTATTTGGTACTCTGAATAAATAACATGAAAAATAAATAACTGATATCTGTTTTACACGAAAACGATACCACACAAGTCCTAGTAGCGTTATCTGATCAGTAATATAAAAAGAAAAAGAGGACTCCTTTGTCCTATTCACCCCGCTTTCCCGCCGCACAGGGGACGAATCTGACTTCCCTCCACATCTGAAAATAATCACCGCAGAATACTCTATCTGTGGTAGAAATTTTGTGGTTGTATCCCGATGTACACAATTTCGCGACTTAGAAAAATGTACTAGAACACGCAGGCTAAGCTTAACATCAACATTTTTTTCAAGGATTTTTTTGTATGAGATGTGCCCAATATGTATACATTTTTAAAAACAAGATTAAATTTGCTGTTTAGTAATATTTTTCTAAATTGTAAATATTCAGGATAGATAACTAATTTATCGTTCTGAATAAAAAAACTTGTTGTGATTTTTACCTTTTCGGCAATAAACCCAAATTTTAATAAGAAACTATTCTTAAATAACATACAAAATTAATAGTTGATATCTATTTTACACGAAAGCGATGTCGCACGAGCCCTAATAGCCTTTACTGATCAGTAATAAAAAAAAGAAAAAGAGCAGTACTTGGTCCTCTTCACCCCGCTCTCCCACCACACAGGGGACGAATCTGACTTCCCTCCACATCTGAAAATAATCACCGTGGAACGCTCTATGTGTGGTAAAAATTTCATGCTTGTAACCCGATGCGCACAATTTCGCGGCTTAGCAACTCTACTAAAATGATTGCCAAAATATTTAATCGCTGACAAGTTATTATTTTAGTTGCAAATAGTTTGCTGCTCTTTAATTTTTCTGTCGCCGCGAAAATAATAAGCCCATATGTATTATATCTAAATATTTGAATAGTTTGATGCGATACAGGGGCGTAGCCTTAGATACCTAATGTGATTTATACTTCTAAATACAGAACGGATTGGGCAGGTTTTTTAATACACCCCATACTTTAGTTAGTTTTTTTTTAAAGCTGACTGATTCAAAATGGTCTATTAATTTCATAACTTACATATTAAAATTTTTTAACAAAAAAAAGAACCGACTTCAGTAAAACTAAAAAAGCCAACAATAACCCGTTCAAGTACAGATTACATTTGACTCACCCTTCGAAGTCGATCCCAAACCAGTTCTTATATTTATATATTATAGTTTACGCGAGGTTTGGCACCGACTTCGAAGGGTGAGTCAAATGTAATCTGTACTTGAACGGGTTATTGTTGGCTTTTTTAGTTTTACTGAAGTCGGTTCTTTTTATTGTTATTTTTTTTTTTTTTTTTTGCTTTTTAGTGATTCGTATGTGTTCATCATCAGTTTCCTTACACCAAATCCTATTTACTGAATGTAAATTCTTGACTTTATCAATAAATTACCGAAAGCGCCGTACATGTCCCTATAACATTTGAAGAGTTCCCTCGATTTCTCCAAGATTCCATCATCAGATCCCGACTTAGTACCAACGGGACCAACTCGGAGTTATACCCTTTCGATTAAAAAGAAAATCGGTTCACGGTTCTCGGAGATATCGAGTAACAAACATACAAAAAAAAATTTAAAAAAAATTAGTTCGAATTGAGAACCTCCGCCTTTTTTGAAGTCGGTTAATAAAGCCAACCAAATCAGTCAAATGACCTGTCATCACAGGGTTATCAGAAGTGGAAGAAAGAATAACAGATAAAGGAATATATATTATGCGGAATTGTCCTCCACCTTCCGATATTAAATTTTTGAACCGTTCGACCACTGCGCCCGGGAATCTAATAAGCACCAATATAGTTCTTGAGCGACCAAAGCGCAATGAATCTTGTGATAATAAAATCGGTATAACAGCTTTGACCTGGCGATGAATTCCAATTTTAACCCATATTTTCCTCATACTTTTAATTCTTAAAGAGCCTGTTTTTTTTGTTTTATTGACTGATTATTTTATTATATCTGTAAATAACGCGGCTTGATGCTATTATAGTTACATAATATTAATTACTCATTCGTATTTTATGTTATATAATTTTTATTTCAAACGTCAGAACGTTTTTTGTCCGTATAAAAAATAATCATAAAGCCCTTTTTTGGCTTACCGTACGCGTAGCTTAGTATATTATGAATGACTGTGTAGTAATCGCCAATGTATTAGTAAGTGTACCATATACCTATATATCTTTTTCTTTTCAAATCGCTAGATTTCGGACACAAGTCATTAAACATGTAGTGACGTGCCTATAATCGATTTAGACTCGTCTGAAATCTCGCAGGCACGGTAAATAGTAAGGTTATGCGTTTGACACGACACCACTCACATCAGAAGTGAAGGCGTCGACGACGTGAGCCGGAATCCTCTTAACTAAAAATATATCCGACGGAACTCTGATCCAAGTTATAAGCTGCTAACGACAGTATTTTACTCGACAGAGGCGGAAAATGGATTTTTAGGGTTCCGTAGTCAACTAGGAACCCTTATAGTTTCGCCATGTCCGTCTGTCCGTCCGTCCGCGGCTTAGCTCCGAGATCATTAGTACTAGAAAGCTGAAATTTTGTATGAGTATGTGTATGTGTCACGCCGACAGAACGGTAAAATAAAAACTAAAAAAAAAACTTTTTTTCGTGTACACCTAAAGTGGGGTGTTTTTTTTTTCGTTCCAACACTAGTGTGTGGGGTATCGTTGAATAGGTCTTTTAAAAATTATAGTCTTCAAACATTATTGTTTGATAAAATCAGCAGTTTTGTAAATATTCGCTCCGGAAATCCAAAAAATTGCGTCCGGAAAGCATAAACGGAAAGATAAAAATAAGGCCTTATAAGTAGGGGAAACCGGGGCATTACAGGCACCCGGGGCAATATGAACACTCTATCTCCTCTCCCTACCAACCCGCGAACGCCGAAGGTTAGAGCTTAGACGGGCGTCAGATGACCCCGCGACCGCGCGGTGACTGGTGATGTTGACATTCGTGCGCGCCTCCCGAAGCCAGCGACAAATTTACGTAAGTACGAATTTTGATCTAATTTTTCTATATTTTGTGTTCTCTGAATCTGATAGATATTTGTGTTATTCTTTAATCAACAATAACGTTTTAATACTTAAATATCTTTAGTTTGTATATGACTCAAAGTAATTTTAATTTAAATAAAGGTTTATAGATTTCAGGGTTAGTTAGTTAAAATTATGATGTTGGGGCATTATGGGCGGGGTAATATGGGCAGGGCCCGTGCTGCCCCGCTAAAATTAATAAGTGCAATATGGGCAGTGATGGGCCCTCTGATTTGGGATGAGTTTTAAGATAATTATAATAATCTGATGATATTTTTCTTGCAGCAGCAAACATGGTCAGATTATAAAAGGAATGCTAATCGCGGTGGTCGGGACAGTCAAAAAATGAAGTTACTGGAGTTATAAGTTAACCCTATAAAATGGAACTGGAAAAATCAAAGCCCCAGAGAAAAATGATGAAGATGTAGAGTGCCTAAATTGTGGAAATTGGTACTCTCAATCCAAAGAGGGTTGGGTATCTTTTTGCGCGTGTAAAAGCATAACACGTGAGCGTAGGCTCATTGTTCATGTGCAGACGAAGACAACGATGATGAATCCTTATAATCTGTTCCTTTTGTGCTATATTTCAGCTTATATACTTTTTTGTTTCTTGCCCATAGTGCACCGACTCATAATGCCCCAGGTATGACCATATTGCCCCGAGCACGGGGCAATATGAGCAATTTGCATTTTTTGGTTTAATGTTAATGGACCACGGGAATGGTAGACTGAGCTAATTATTTTGTGTTATAATTAACGACTGTTAGTGTAATAAATTACTACTTAAGGAATTATGTATGTTACTCCATTCCCATTTTATCACGACATATCCTTAAGGGGCCCATATTGCCCCGGGTTCCCCTACTTTCAATGAAAACTATAATATGAATAAAATGGGTCGAGCCGTTTTTGAGTTATCGCAAAAAAAAATATTTTTTTTTAAACTGACGTCAGTGCCGCGTGTTGTCCTTATACTTCGAACGTGATACATATTAGTTAAGTAGCCATAGTGCATTAAAACATTCCGCTCAATCTGGCGCGTATAATCGATAACTTCCAGAAGGTAGTAATTACAGTTACTTAGGCGTTTACGACCCTTTTATAGAGCTGAAATCTTTCTAATAATTTAAATTCCATTGTCTATTGTGAAGAATGGGCAACTACGGAACCCTACACTGAGCATGGCCCGACATGCTCTTGGCCGGTTTTGTTATAGAAAGAGCCGTAACGATTGCAGAGATATAGCATAAGCAATTTTTTTTCGATATTAAAAAATCACTATGCATCAAAATAACTTTCCGTATGAAGACGGGAGACGGGAAGAACTAAATAAATAACAGCAATATTCTCGTTGTGAAAATATTTTCATGTTTCCGCCACTCGTTTACTTCTTGTTTCGACATGTCAGAAACATACTCGCTACTTCTTCCCTTATAAAACGCCGGTGACTGTGGGACTATTTACGTCACTATTATATTTAATAAATAAAAAGCAATATACGAGCTTTTAACCGCGGCTTTGCTCGCGTTAAAACATAATTATACACTGTTCTACAGTGCTCGGCCTCTATGATGCTTCTATTGGGCATGAAAAAGAGCCTTTGTGTTAAGTTAGGGTGTACCTAAACTATATTTGTTCCAAATTTAATGTAAATCCGTCAAGCTGTTTCGGCGCGAAGAAGTGTGAAAACGTTGGTACACACGAACTTTTGTTCCAAAGGTTGTCTGGAAGAGATCGCTCTTTAGCGATAAGACCGCCTGTTGTTTACCTCTGATTGTAATTTCTTGTATGTTGTGTAAGGTGTGCAATAAAAAGTACTACCTACCACTATAAGATATTTTGATTACCCTCTTATCATAGAATGTAGATTTGGGTTTTGCAGTAGAAATTTTAAGGGAATTTCCGGGACTTTCATAAAAAAAAAACCTGGTACTGCACCTTAATACGGATGGTTCTTGTTTAAAACCGCCTGAGAATTGTATTTTACTGGTTTTTTGTGTAAAATGCGAAGCAATTACGGACATACGACTTTCGGCGGCAGGTAGCGCGGCGACCGGTTGAGCGAGATTCGTGCGCGGTGGCCATGTACGAGTGAGCGAGATACACGTACCGCGCACCGCTGCCGCTCGCCACTTAATCGTGGCTCGGTTACTTGTGGGTGCGACACGACAGGCGAATGTGTGCTATGTAACCACGAACGCGCGCCTATTTTACCCGAACAAAGGCGGAAGGCTTAGCCGAGCATTCTTGATAGTGTGCAGTGGCATGAAGGCTACTAGCGCGTAATATAATAGGAATGTTCCACAGCTGCTGCCACGAATTTTAACAAGATCAGATACTTAATTAATACTTAGGCTTCCTCTAGTTTTATACAATAGAATAGAATAGAATAGAATACTCTTTATTGCACACCTCCAGAAGAAAGAAATACAAATACAAATGACACTTAACATTACAATAGAGGCAAACAATAGGCGATCTTATCGCTAAAAAGCGATCTCTTCCAGACAACCTATTATTTAAGTACAAAATATATCAAATTTAATACCTAAATACCTGCTAGGATTACATGAAATGTAAAAAATAAAAGCCTTTTGACATTACAAACGTCCTCAAATAAAACAAAGGCCAAAAACATGTCGCCCAAACACGTTAGCCCAAATCCTTTTTTTCCCATAATAATATAAAAATGATCCAACAGCCGTCGGCCGCAGGTGCGGCGCTACGGAACTAATAAGGAAATAATTATGAATAAGCATCCAACTTGGCTTGGGGCCGTTTATTAAAATGGTAATAAAATACAGCTTTTTAACGGCGAGTGAAAAAAAGTTTGTGGCGTTAAGGTGTTTGTTTCGGTGTAAATAAGTTAATGTTTTCTTTGAGTTTTAATTTCAGAAATGGAATACGAGTATTTGCACAATCGAGCGTCTCAGTTTCAGTTTGGAATAAAACTCTTTCGTATAGTACAACAGGGGATTTTTAGTGATACTAATTTATCTAACTGGCAAACTCAAACTTTTGGTAACTGACGTTAAAATCGGTGAATGTCACTGATGTACACAAAGAAGAAACAGGATTATTTCCGCAAATTTCAAGCATTTTTGCAAAATAAAGGCTAAACTATCCACAGTAATGAAAGTCATGTATTTTTTTTTTCAATAGGACTCAGGCTTTATTTCGCAAGTAGAACGAAGGATTGAGCAGCATTCCGGTAAACAAAGTTTTGAATTTGGTTAAAGACAAATCCTTGACAAATCGCTCTTGTCGTTTAATAATGCAAATATATGACGTGTGCATATTATTGCCATCATGAAAGCTGTTTTTAGCGCCACTATCCCTAGGCCAGACCGACACTTGTTAGGCTATACGGCCGGATATCCTAGATATTTATACAATAATATTTACTACTAAATAGCTATGCTTCATTACCAGCTTGCCCATTTTATAAGGTGTTGCCTATTTTGGAAAAAAGTAACCTAAATCGGCCCCAGCTTATAATAACACGCCAATGTTGTTGTGTATTATTTTTACTGAAGCAAGTAAGAAAGTAAATAAAAGCAAACAAAAGTTTGGATAAAATAGATAAAACGAAAACAATAAGTGATGCATTGCGAACCGTGACTGACCCCCACAGAGAAACCAAAACAACTATTATTGTTTCTACCGATAGCGGTGAATTTTAGCTTTACTATAATATTGCTTTTGCCCGCGGTTTCTCTCGGGTTAAAGCATAATCCTACGCTGCCGGTAGTGCGGGAACCGTGAACTTTTTGGATAAAATAAGTAAGCCTATGTGTGGGGTATAAATTTTATGCATATACGTCCGGTCTCCGGTGTGAAGAAGTAACAATCATACACACTCACACACTTACGCACAGAAAATTACTCGCTTTAATACATAAACACTAGTTGGATGCACGTATTTTAATGTTAATGTCGTCTCCTTTAGCTCTCTGACCTCGTAATGGCAGCATTCCGATGCCTCGTAACGATTTTCCCCCATACGATTACGTAGATACCAGTTCTTTACAACTTGCTACAAGATTTGTGTCTCTTTTGCTATAGTTAGTTAGTTAGTTGCGCTGGGCATTTTCCGCAAGTCGACATCCAACGTGCCTATTTTGCTATAACAACTTTCATTAAAATCTTCATAAACACTCGTTGGTAGAGTAATTTGACCTGGAGTACTTTCTTTAGAACCTCCTTGATTTGACCCAGAATATTCTAGAACTTACTCTCCTAACATTTTCATCGATCCCATACAGACCGCATCCATTGACTCCCCGCTACCCTCGAGGTCATCCGTTCATCTAGTCGGGGGCTGGCCCACGCTGCGCTTTCCTATGCAGCGTGGGCTGCGCTTTCATATACCTACGTGGTCGCTACTTTGTTGCTCCAACGGCCATCCATTTTTCGGGCTACATAGCCTGCCCATTATACCTTGGTTTTTTTGCGGATATCCTCATTTTGCTCCCTCTTCGTCCTCCTCATTGTGCATTGCACGTTGCGTGACTCTTAGCCGCCTAGTCATTGTAAACGAACATGTCTCACTTAATCTTCTACCATTCATAATTTCCAGAGTAATACATAGATATTATAGACAGTCTATTAGTAAAACAAATTCGTGACTTTTCTACGGATCAACAACTTATTTGATTGGTAGGATTCCTACAGTATCACGTTACATCTGATGAATGCCGCTCGTTACCGAAATCTGGACCATCCTCATCCGCCATTAGGCCTATCGCTGTGTATGCCCTTAACCCCCGAGTATCCATCGTTATATT
The DNA here is from genome assembly GCA_932273695.1 of Apotomis betuletana. Classification (NCBI taxonomy): domain Eukaryota; kingdom Metazoa; phylum Arthropoda; class Insecta; order Lepidoptera; family Tortricidae; genus Apotomis; species Apotomis betuletana. Next base: position 17,022,740 of record OW026314.1, on the reverse strand, counting down.
GATAGATGTGGCCATTTCTCCCCAACGTCCCCAGTTACGAAGCTGGCGAACTTTTTATCTTTGATGCAACAATATAAATCTTAGATATTGGGCGGCGATATGAAAGATACAGATGCGACAATAGATAACACTGTTTAGTTATATATTCACTTTTGACTTTGTATCATAACTTTGTACATAATATAGCCACAACTAAAATGCGACGTCGTTCATAAATGACGGCTGAGAAAGATTGTTAGTATCAATTGACACTGCGTCCACGTATGTCATAAGTTTATTACGTCCTACAGTTTTAATATCCTATACGATCGTTTGCTTCTCTTTACCACAAGCGTAACCTGAGACACCAGTGTCGGCAGGGTGGCATCATCGATAGGCGCAACATTGATTTGTCAATTATGCGGCCGTGGCTGTCGCTCTCGTATCGGGCTATCCAGCCATCTTCGTAAATGCCGCACTTTATTAGACGCTGCCTAACTCATTCGTTAAAGATGTAAAAGGCCAATGATGGTGATGATAGGTTTACGTACATACCTATTACCTATACTTTTCTGTGTTATTTATTGATTTTTTTATCACCAGTTTATTTTATTATTTCGCCAGGATATGTGACCTAAAACGTGTATGACGGTGAATGATGATCCCTGAGACACTTCACAAAATGTGATAAATTTCTAATAATATTGCTTGAATGCGAAGTTTTCGTACGAATATGCTGTATATTTCTATCAGGTTTACAAAAAAAAAAATTGTGCCATCGACGCGCCATTACTAAGAAGTTAATTTCCAAAATCTAAAAAAAATAGGGTGTACAACAAAATAAAAACCTGCCCAACTCGCTCGGTTTGGCACAACATACCTACAAATATTTTGCTCAACTGATGCAAAATGATACTGAAACTCAGAGCGTGTTTACTGTACTATACTAGATAGGTACTTATCCAGACATGTGGCGGTTCTCGACGGATTACCGCCAGTTACTCTTTGCTACAATCGTACCGGTTTCGATTTGCGCTCATTTTGTTTTACGACCGTATTTTGTGTTTTATTTATGAGTCCGGGACTGGATTACGGTTCAAGAATAGAGGGAAGTGAAAAAACGAACCGCCACCACTTTGCGTTCCCAAAATATGAATGATTTATATATTGGGATCGTTTGCAAACGGCCTGTGGTCAATGATGGGAGGAGGGACCGCGTATAATCATATTTTAGTGTCGAATGCCGTGTTTATTTGTCATACTCAGCTTTAAGATGCTATTTGAATATGAATATATAGGGATGACGACTGATGTTGAATGCTATAGCATTCTGTAGGTATATGAATACAATTAGCTCAATTTGTTATGAAACAAAGGAAAAAATATCTAATGAAATACTATTATTTGAAATATGAGACTCCAAAGTTTCTTTTTTTAATCCAAATAAAATTTTGAAATTGTTTTCAGAATCCTCATAATTTACCAAAACAATAACTTAAACACACTTTTCGTGGTGAAAATGGCAAATTACTTATTGTCTTCATACAGGTTCTGAGCGCTCCGTAGGAAAGTTGAACTTAGACGGTCATTTTTTACTTTTACAGAAGTCTAAGTGTAGTTAGTCTCATATAGGTACTTAGACATTCGGTCCCAATAAAAAATTTGATCGATTGACATACAAAGAAAATCCTCATGCCTGTTATGTATTTAGCACGGTATAGTTTTTCTTTTTTTGAACTTTGTATAAAACAGACGTGTCCGTACCACTGATTAAAGGGTGAAGAATATTAAGTGCAAGTGTGCTAGCGAGGAAAGTACAGATGTTATATGGTATGTGGTATGGTATAACATTATTTCATCAAACAGTAGTTCAAGTAATATTGTAAAAAAAAACACATTTTTGTGAAGTGTCTCAGGGATTACCATTCGCCATCACACACGTTTAAGGTCACATTTTCCGGCGAAATAATAAAAAAAAAAAACATAAAATAACTCAATTAACGTTATACAGTAGTATGACATACATATGTTCTGTTGCAGAGATAGGCAAAAGTTAATCGATTAACGATAAGATTAACCTACTAAATCGCGATTAACGATAAAAACTGTCGATTAGTTAATCTAATCGTACGAGTTCCAATTAATTTAATCCCGATTAAGTTAATCGTAGATTAATATCTAGTGATTAAATTTTTATCGATTAATTAATTCGATTAATTTTCTCTCGATTAATATTAGGAAGAAATAAGATATTTTTGTAAGTCTAAGTCCCTGCCTAGAACATCTTAGAGTACTGCACTATAAAAACCACCTTGTATTAGGTACTGTAACAAGTTTATTTAACACAGCACAACAGAATGTTTTTTCTAGTTTACACATGACAAGACAAGGCATATTGTATTTTCGTAAAATGCACAAATGAGCGTGTTCCAACTTTTAATCGAGAATTAATCATGAAATTTAATCGATTAACATGACGCTTAGTTAATCGAAGACTCTGTCGATTAGTTTAATCGTGATTAAATTTTCGCGATTAATTTTGACGATTAATTAGTTTAATCGATTAAAAAATTAATTGTTCTGGTGTTACTAAACACCATTTTACAACCACTACAGAGTTAATTGGAAGAAGTAAGATGGCGGAAGTAGTATAACATCTGTACTTTATGGTAGGTGCCTACGTCCAGCTAACATTGGTAACATTTATAATATGATCATAGAGAAAAATGTGTAAAACAATCAACATTTTTGAAGCAATACGTAAGGAGCCTTCATTTTGGGTTGGTAAAACAGACCTAATTTATCTTAATTGGTTGGACTGGCTGAGCATTTAAAACTCTGCAAAGCTCCGTGTCTTAGGACTAAAGATTTTATGTGTAAAACAATCAAAATTTTTGAAGCAATACGTAAGGAGCCTTAATTTTGGGTTGGTAAAACAGACCTAATTTATCTTAATTGGTTGGACTGGCTGAGCATTTAAAACTCTGCAAAGCTCCGTGTCTTAGGACTAAAGATTTTATTACAAGCATTACATCATGAATTTCGATAATTACAATTAACAAAGGGATGTGCAACTAATCAAAGCAGCGGGCTTATGATGGTTCCTTTTATAAATCCTGCTCATATTTACTATTTTTTATACTATAGAAACGTATAACAAACGAGTAAAATACTTCTCTAATTAGAGAACTGTAGAGTTCCATGAGAATCCCGAAAAACCGCGACTCTATTTTATAATTATCCGAACCAAACTGCGGAAGTTTTAGCATTCATGTTAGTGCCTGAGTGAGAATCTAATTAGAACTTGCGCGGTATGTTAAATTGGCTTCCAGTGTACGGATGTAATTTAAGCTTTGGTAAAGATAAAAACAGCTATGTCAGTCTGCGTGACAAATGCTCTATTTTTAAGTTAGTCTAAGCGAAGTTAGTCATTAATAATACAAACTAGTTAACTGTGATCGAGCCAGCTATGCTTGAATGTGTGCCGTTTTTGAAATCGTCTCCCGATTTGAATGGGGGCGTTCTCGAGAATTGCACATCTCTAGCTATCATCAAAGTTTTCGTGCGTTATCGTATCATAAAATAACTCCAAGTCGTTGACATTATATCAAAGATTTACCAGACTTTGTACCGATTGGCATTCATACAGAAAAGTTCTTCAGTGGATACTAAGTTGTGTGAGAAAGCCGCGCATGTACGATTCCCACTGACCGGGCGGAGTCGGCGCGCGCTCAAGCGCATCTAAATAGTTGCCAAAGGAATGTAGAGCTTCTGTACAACAGTCAGATCCCATATTCAAATGTTATTGGCGCCGCTGCCGGCCGATCGGGCGCTTGCGGACGCGGATGGAGGTGCTCGGCTGTCGTCGCGCGTAAGCGGCTCCGTTCGGTCTTCGCCTCGCGCCATCGGCTCCGTTCGCTCGTCCGTCGCCCTAGAATTTAATCGCTCGGACGGACACAGTCGGCTGCCGCCGGGCGCTCCAGCGTCTGCTGGAACGTGGTGGCAGCCGAACCCGCCCGACCTGGTCACTGGACGCGATCGGCCGCTGCCGGCTGCCAGAGCTCCCGCTGCGACGCGGCGGCAGCCGACCCGGCCCGGCCCGGTCAATGTGAATCGTACATAACAGTGCAGCGAGGAAAGAAATGATAATATTTCTTGCGCGAGAAAGATCTTGTGTCTGAGTTGTGCTAGAGTTGCTATTTAGACAAGTGAATTAAAAATCTGATCAGAATCTGATAAGCTGCGTTTTAATGTCTTTATTGTACTATCTGCGGCTACCACGTCTGTGCAGCCGGTGTATTTGATGGCCGACTAGTACGGTCCATTGTTCCCGGTGTTGCCGCTTTTCATACTTTATCACAATTAATTCAGGCTTCCGCGTCCCGTCAGTTATATTAACTTTCATATTCCGCGTTCATTCAAAAATATGACCGGCCAACTTTGTTAAAAATCAGTATAGAACGGCTTTATTAAGCGGAGTTTATTTATTTTAAGCAGGTTCTACTTTAGGAATTTCGCAGACCGTTCGGCAAATACTGATCGTATAAAATTACATAATCATTTATGTAAGTATATATTTCTGAAAAGTGAGATACACATATTTGTAAAATATTCACTGAATACATAATATTTGATCTTAGGAAAATCAAATTCAAAATAACTTGTTCAATTTCCCTCCGTTCACTTTGAGAGTACCTGTTAATCATTTTATCACAAAAAATGACAGACTTCGACAACAATTGAGCTACTAACTATTAAAAAACACCGCAATCATCATAGATTTGCCTGTAATATTTGAAGAGTTCTTTTGATTCCTCGTAGATGTCATCATCAAAATCTTCAACAAAATTTAAAATGGCCACTTTTGTATGCCAACTCTGTAAGCAAAATATTTTTAAATTTAATACAGATACTGAACATTGAAAGCACAGTATTCAAAGGACCATCAAATGACAAGCTCTATTTCCTTTCATGCAAAAAAAAGAAAAACAATCAATATACGAAATCCGGTAACGTAAACATGCATCGCAATCCCTTTGTGAGGATTTAATCATCGGCTTTGCTCTTTAATTATTCATCGCGAGCCGTCAAGTCCTGTCAGTCTGTTCAATGTATGAGAGTACCGATGACAGTGCGGCGTCCTTTGTAAATAAAGAAACCATTTATGGGATTCAGGGTCATTCAAAATACAATTAAATTGAGTTAATATGATCTGTGAAAAAATTGACATCTTTTATTTTTTCGGCTGTCATTCGTGCTTATCGTTTTGGAATATATATACGTATAGGATTTGTAGTGCCTTTTAGCTTGCTTACTCTATTGACTTAATATAAAAAGTGGAGATAGCAATATAGAACCAAGCATTTCCGAAAAAACTGTGTGTGACTCACACTACAGTACATATACGAGAGACAGCGGTTTACCTCTCTTCCTATATTTTTACCTCTAACTATAATCTTTACGAACGAACGGTATCAAGCTAAGACTGCTTTTAAAATCCGAAACAGCATCACGAAATAGCGTATTAAACACAGCATTCATAAACGATATTCAAAAGCCGATGACAACTGATCATCCTACGAATAATGCAGCGTGAGGTTTAAAAATTCATGTCAACACGCATTATGCAGGCAGAGCGCGCTGAATATTTATTCATGGTCTGATCCATTCGGCATTCGCATCGATGGCTTTTAAATTAGTTACCGTGTGTTAGTGCGGATGTTATTGTCGGTTATTCTAATATGGTTGGTCATTTAAATGTCTATTTCAATTGGAATCTAATTTGTTGTCATCTATAAACATTGGTGTTTCAATTGTTTGTTTCTGAAATAGCGACCTTTGGTCTTTATAATGTTAGCAAATTTTACTGCATTTGTTTCAATCTTGTACTATTTACTGTAGTATTTTACAATCCATTTTTTTTCTTAAATTATTTTAGGATCCTACCGCAAAGATTGTCAAATCAAAGATATTCATCACTTCTTAATCTACAAGTGGTCCTTATCTAATTACTAAAGAAATAATCCTTATTCAGTTGATAAAAATATTACTTACCTTATGGAATATATATGAAAACAAAAGGTAATATTAAGGATATATGCAATGGATTTGCGGAAACTTTTTCTAGTGAAATAGATCTCATTAAACATAAGTGTAATGACAAATGGTTGGATAGGAAAGAATACGCAAAAGAGTCAGAAGTGTGTATGCGGTGGCAACCGGTGAGTAGTAAAGACATGACGCGAGTAATTAATAGTATGAGCTCTAAGAAGTCTCCGGGTTGCGATCACGTACGCATGCGCGACTTGAAAACAGCATGTGACCAAGTAAGTCCTGTCTTAGCTAAGTTAGTTAATATGTCAGTAAGCAAATCTTGTTTCCCTGAAGGCCTTAAACAAGCAATAATTCGTCCAATACATAAGAAAGGTGACTGTAAATCATATTCCAACTATAGACCCATAGCGATACTTTCTAGCATAGACAAAGTAATTGAAAAGTGCATAGTCAACCAATTAGGATCATACTTACAGAAAAATAATATCTTAAATAAGTGTCAACATGGATTCCAAAAGGGCAAAAGTACAAGCACATTACTATCAAATTTTACTAATGAAATAAATGGTTATTTAGCAAACAAAAAAGTAGTTGTAGCTGTATTTTTCGACTTTCGGAAAGCATTTGACACCCTAGAGACCAATACACTAATCGAGGCCATGCGGGAGTGCGGGGTGGGCCAGCCACTGAGCCAGTGGTTCAGTGACTATCTCACCGCGCGCTCTTACCGCGTGAAGGTGGCGTCGACGCTGGGTGCCGAGCGGGCGGTGCGGTGCGGGGTGCCGCAGGGCTCGGGATGCGGCCCGGTGTGCTACTTGCTGCACGTGAACAGCCTGTGCGGCGTGCTGCGGCACTGCTCCCCGCACATGTTCGCCGACGACCTGTGCGTGCTGCGCGCCGGCGCCGCGGCCGACCTCGCCGGCACCTGCCGCTCGGTACAGCAGGACGTCGACGCCGTAGTCAAGTGGTCGCACGATAATGGTATAGTGTTAAACGCAGATAAAACAAAACTAATCATTTTACATTCACCTTATTTAAACCCTTCCTGTTCGCCAGAGCCTACAATAGTTACACATGACTTCTCCTGTTTCCATAATAATCTAGTTCCATGCCAATGTAAGCCAATTGAGCGTGTAAAATGCATCACTTACCTTGGCATGAAAATAGATGAAAACTTCTCATGGTCATCTCATATAGACTATATTTGTAGTAAATTAAGAGTCCTACTTGGTAGGTTTTATCATCTAAGCTATAGAGTCCCAACAAGCACCCTAAAATGTATTTATGTGTCACTAGTAGAATCCATTATAGGTTACTCTCTGGATAGCTATGGCCTCACTTTTAAAACGAATTTGGAAAAAATAGAAAGATTACAAATTAGATTCCTCAAGCTATTAGTAAACAATAAAACTAAAAATAAATATAAAAATGATTATTACAAGTTATTTAAAGTATGTAAAATTCTTCCGGCAAGCCTAAAACACAAATACTTATTATCAGTCAATCAACACAGTAATCAAGAGAGTAACCTATCTAAAATGAGCCATAACCATGGCACCAAGTCCGTAGCTGCAGGTAAGTATGCTGTACCCAGAGTAAGCAATTACTACGGGGACAGGCTCATCGAAAAGCGCTTACCATATTTACTTAACGCCTTACCTGCGGCTATTAGGACAGAGTCAAATAAAAATAAATTTAAAAAAGCTGTACTAAAATACTACCTAGACAGTATTTAACTTAATTAAGTCAAAAGTTTGAGCTAAAATTGTATAGATATTTGCCACTTACCTACCTATATTATCATTAATTAAGATTTAGATTTTAACACTTGAGTATTACTATTGTATAGAAAGGATCCCACAGTCAAACTGTGAAAACAGTTTTGTGAGACGATGTACCTTACCTGACATGTTCTTGACATTTGAATAAAATATATAAATAAAAAAAAAAAAAAAAAAAGTCATCACACAAATATTGACCCTTGCTGGGATTCGAACGCTAGTTTTCTAGGTGCTCTGATGCAAACCACGTCATCAAGTAAATTCTAACCATATTCTTCCATTGCTTCAGATGCAACAAAGCCATGTACGCCAACCGCATCTCTTACTGGATCGACGGCAAGGGGCCATCGTTTGCTCTCGACCTGGCTTGCGCCAGCTCCATGGCTTGCCTGGAGCACGCCTACAGAAGTATCAGCACCGGAGAGTGTGATGCTGCTATCGTTGGAGGTTGCAACTTGTGCATGCATCCGAATGTGTGCCTTAATTTGAAAAGGTTTGACATTTAAATTTTTGTAAATTTATGAAACATGCAATGTCTCATTTTGTTTAATGTGGGTACACCACAATTTTTATTTAAGGTACCGGGTTCGATTCCCGGTCCCTTCCACCAGGTAGCTCCTTTTTCAATTTTTCTTTAAGCTTTGATCTTTGTATTCATAGTTTATTTAAATTTTTGGTTCAATTTGTTATTTTTGCTCAAAAAGTTTTATTCAAAATGATAGTTTATTTTTGTCCTTATTTTTTATTATTATTACTTATATTATCAGCAGCTATATCTTCAGTGGTAATTAGTTTTTAACTGATTATAATATATTCTACATCTATTTGTACTCAAGACGATGTCGATGACAAGGCAAAGGTATTGTGATATGTAGGCAAAGTAACGTGATATGATCCCACCATGTAAGTTAATATTTAGAAAGACAATGTCTTAGTCTGTTACCAAGGTTTCCATAAATAGATACGAATAATAGAACAGCCAATAACTGATATTTGTGGTGAATGTGGTATAGCATAATAAGAAGAATTGTCTTCAAGTGGCTTATCTTCTTAAAAGTTTACACAGTAATACCAATAAACATATTTAGTAATATTTAGTTAATTGATTTATCAAAAAAGTTATTACAAATAAGGTTATTATTTACAGAGCCGGTTTCTTGTGTTTGGATGGCAAAACTAAATGCTTTGATAAGAATGGTGATGGTTATGTCAGATCCGATTCTATCAACGTGCTCTTTTTGCAAAGAGCTAAAGATGCTAAAAGGTATGTAATATGTTTTATGTTAAATAATAGTTAAATGTTGTTTTTATTAGATCACTACAAAAATAACTGAAATTACTGGTGCTGGTCTGCCGAAAATTTGCTACTTATTGGGCCCATACCATTTGGAAGAGGGAAATATGCCGTTAGTCCGCTACTTAAGACATGATATTAATCATGTATATTTTTTCAAATATTCAAATTTGCAGAATCTACTCACAAGTTTACCATGCTAAAGGAAACTACAGCTTAAAGCCGGACGCTGACTTTATGCCAGTCCGAAAATCACAGGATATCCAAGATTTTCTTGACGAATTCTACTCCGAAATTGACGTTTCACCTAGAGACGTCGAGTATGTTGAAGCGTGTGGTTCAGGTAAAAAAATAGTCTACAATCTACTGAATTGAAGTGATATTTATTCAATATTTATCAGATCAAAGTTTATCAAATTTGAGTTTAATTTAACAACACACATTAAGTGAAATTTTTATTTCTTTCAGCTATCGCTGAAGCAGATGGCCCAGAGTTAGACGCTGTTGGGAAAGTGTTCGCAAAAGACTCGACCGTAATGGTCGGCAGTGTTAAATCTAATATGGGTCATAGTGAACCAGCATCGGGAACTAATGCTCTTACTAAGGTAATATTATATTTCTTTATTTACATAATTTGTTAAGTCTTTCCTCTTGTAGCTTGCAAAATCTTCCATACTAGGCTAGTTTTAGAGATGCGATACCTAAAACGCTCACTTACTTTATGACTTGAGACTTGCTTTTAAAAATCTACTGAGATTCCGGGTAATAATCATTAATGATTATTGTGGAAGTTGTTTCTGGAGCACCAAAGGCATAATAATAAAATCCTTTGACAAACAAACAAATATTATCTCCCCTAATTAGGTTTTTTCTCGCTCAGATTTTTATAACATACATTCTTATTACAGGTGTGCCTGGCATTCCACAAAGGTCAAATCCCAGCCAACTTGCACTACTACAATCCTCAAGACATTCCAGCTGTCAAAGATGGAAGGGTTCAGGTACTCCAAGACCATGGCAGCTTCAACAGGTCTTTTGCAGCTTTGAACTCTTTCTCTTACACTGGAACTAATATTCACGTACTGCTGAAAGGACATTACAAGGAGAAGGTAAATAATATATATATTTTTCATTTGAAAACATCATGGGCTAAAGTAAATGAAATGTTATGACAGGGGGATACCTTGTCAATTTCGTACGATTAAACTTTGTATCATACTCTTTGCCTGTTATTTTCCTAAATTTGAAGTACACTGGAAAAGGTGAAAAAAGAGTTTTTTTTTTAAGGATAACAGTCGCTATCAGAGCAGCATACCTCGTTTAGTAACTCTATCTGGAAGACAAGATACCGGCGTGCAGAAGATTATAGATACCCTCAAGAAACAGCCCATTGATCCTGAACAGATTGGACTGCTGCATAGCATCCACGAAAGTGAAATTCCTGGACATTTAAGCAGGGGTTACACAATTCTAGGTAATATTAATATGAACACAGTTATGTTTAAGTCCCAATTAAGGCTTATTTTTGAACGAGTGATGAAAAAATAAAAAGATACAGCATTTTCCATATCCACGTCAATTGAGGCAATCGTATTGAATACAAACAGTTAGACTGAACCTCCTCATTTTAGATACCGACGAAAACAACCAAACGGTCAATCTGTCAGAGAGTGTCAGCTATTTTGGTGGAAGTCGTGAACCCTTGTGGTTCGTGTACAGTGGTATGGGTTCCCAGTGGGCTGGCATGGGTGCAGAACTGATGAGGTTCCCTACTTTTGCTGTTGCTATCGAAAAGTAAGTATTATCATAACTTCACTTAATAAACTGGTTTGATCCAGTCAGTTACGAGTCCAGATACTATTACTTAAATATCTTTACAGATGTCGCAGAGTCCTAGAGCCCAAAGGCATCGATCTTTTGAGGATCATTTCCGATCCTGATAAGACGATTTATGACAACATTCTACACTCTTTTGTCGGTATTGCTGCAGTGCAAATTGGTTTAACTGACATTCTAGCTGAAATGGGAATTGTTCCGGATAATATAATAGGTCAGTGAATTTTAAACACAATCAATTAATTTTTGTCCAGCTAATTGGTTCTGAGCTTGAATTATGTCAAATTGGTGTAGGTACATAACTGAAGTATATACCTTAAAAGAAGCATATTTAGCATAGGTAAGTTTTATTTTAATGCTTATTCACAAAAGTAATGTTATTCTAAATTTTATTCAGTTTACGTTTTGCGTTTAACGTAACTATAAAATTAACACAGAATACAAGATTTGCTTTCTCGAAGTCGAAGTCTTGATTTCTGAGTGACGTAAAATTAAATAAAAAAAACTGTTTGTAAAAATATTAAATGCCATGTTTCTAACTTAAGATTTTCACTTCAGGTCACAGTGTCGGTGAGTTGGGTTGCGCGTACGCCGATGGTTGCTTCACGGCTGAAGAGATGATCCTAGCGGCCTACAGCCGAGGTCTGGTGTCCGTGCAAACTCCATTCATCAAGGGATCCATGGCTGCTGTTGGTCTGGGATACAATGATGTGAGTAACTGTACTAAGGGATATCAAGTTAAAAACAGCAAACTTAAATACAAAACTACTAACCCTTAAAAAAAAGAAATATTGATAAACCTTTAAATACGAAACTTCTTAATGATCGGGTAAAAAGTTTCATAAGAATTAATTAAGAAATAGTAGAAGTAGAAAACGCATTTGCAAGATTTGAAACAAACAATTATTATATCAAGCTAAATAAAACCGTTCAAAAAGTATACCCATATGAGTGAGTATAACCGTGCACCATGCATTTTGCAAACTGCCCTTCGACACGATGAAACCGAAAATCCAAATATCATAAAAAACTTCTACCGAAAACATATTCAGATATGTACCTTAAAAACACAATATAGACTATTGTAAACCACTGAACTATTTGAATATACTGATTTGCAACACAATTTATCAAATTTTGTCTACCCACAGGTGCTACCGCTATGTCCTCCAGAGATAGAAGTTGCGTGCCACAACAGCTCCGAGTCAGCCACGATCTCAGGACCCGCCGATATAATGAAGGATTTCGTGGCAAGCCTTACGGAAAAGGGCATTTTCGCTAAGGAAGTGCCCTGCTCAAACATCGCCTACCATTCTAGATATATCGCTGGAGCAGGTAAATCTTATACCGATTTTTCATTTTATAGAACTGCCGACAATATTTTCTCTGTAATCCTAAACTCAATGATTTTTTTTTTTTTTATTAAAGCAGTAACGTCTGCTAACGTAAACCAAATGTTTACAATGAAGCGAACAATTGAAAAAGAAAATTAATGATTCAGACAGGATGCTGTCTGAACCATTAATTTTTTCAATTTTTCGCTTCATTGCAAACATTTCAATGAATCAACATCGAGGATGGGAGTCTTCTTTTGGAAAGAGGACTTTGCTAACGGCAATGTTATTGGTCATACGCATTGCAGACCTTTGTGACTTACTTAATTCTACATTGTCGGGGAGGTAGTACGCACTCTTTTTCTTAATATCGTCTAAACTAAAGAGGTTTTGGCTACAAGAAAGCAACTATGACTGATGACGACATTTACATACACCTTCTACCTCCAGTATGAATTATTATAACCAACTCCTGATAGTTATAACACTCTCGCCTTATAATATATATTGCTTTATTTCGTTCAAAATTAAAATATTGATTCTGTAAGTAGGCCACAAGGGCACTTTTAGAAGTCTCAGTTCTGAATCTGAATGTACCGGCATTTCAAAAGAGAAGACCGCTGTTGAGAAGAAATCCAAAAGAACCTTTATAGTGGTTTATAGTGTAACTCTGTTATACTTATGCTAAAATGTATGCTTTTAGGTGCCGGTCTGTTAAAATACTTGAACGAAGTGATCAAAGACCCGAAACCTCGCAGCGATAAGTGGAAGTCCACTTCAGTACCGCAAGATAAGTGGGATCAACCTATGGCTATGTTATCGTCGGCTGAGTACCACACTAATAACTTACTGGTAAGTATTTTATCTTTTACAGTCAATGACAGCTGAGGTCCTTTCATTTAACATTGGCTTACACTTACACACTGCAAGTTTTAATTTATTTTACTGCTACAACGCATGGGTTTAAAATTGTAAAAAGAGTATTTTTTCTTGTAGTAAAATATTTACATTCATTGAGTATAATATTTACATAATCAACTAACATCCTTCTCAGTGCTGTGAAATAAATTCAGTTTGAGTGTACTTAATTGAACATTGTAATTTTTTTGTTCTTTTGAATATTCTAAAAGAGTGTAGCTGTCAAGTAACTTATCACTGCATAGAAAATAATACAGAAATATTTTTAGTCTTGCAGCGTAAATTTTAGTCAGTAATTCTTTTAATCAACTTATTAATTATTCCCATAGAACCCCGTGCTATTCGAAGAAACGTCCAAACTCATCCCAGACAAGGCAATAATGATTGAGATCGCTCCACACGGTTTGCTTCAAGCCATCTTGAAGAGGTCGCACAAGGAATGCATCAATATACCAATGACGAGACGTGGGTACAAGGAACCTGTGAAATTCCTATTAGAATCTATTGGAAAGTAAGTAATAGTTAGTAGGAACATAACTGCAGAGCGGGTATCTACTGGTTTTTATATTTGGCAAGTCTTGAACCGTGACTCGGACTTAATGTGCCGTACAAAGCTAGTAACGGTAATATTAAATTCGTACCACAGGAGTGATATCTTCATCAGTGTGAACTGGCATGGTTCTAGTCAAACTCAATGATCCCTTCATTTGGAAAAATAAACGAAGGTCGATAATTGAAACCAAGGTTGAATATAGAAAACTATTCGAAAAACAAAAAGATGCTAAGCAAGTGAGGTCATTCAGATGACCGTTGCCAACTAAAAATGTAACCGGTGGTGTATAACCACCATTCATCATACCTATCTCAGTCTTAGTTATAGTTTGTTATACGGTGTGTTATTTTTTTTAAAGACAAAGAGCTTTGTGTAAATTCCTATATAACATAGAGGAAGAAATTTTAGCTAACGGTATAAGTACATTCATAATAATTAGCTAAAGTTATTATTGTCGACCCGGACAATTAAAATATTTGCTTTTTGCCATTCATTTGTTACGACTACGATAAAATTATTTGTTTTAGAATGTATGAAGCAGGACTGAATCCTAAAATCGACGCGTTGTATCCAAAGATCGAATACCCAGTTTCAACGGAAACCCCTCTGCTGTCTCATCTTGTTGAATGGGTGCACACTGAAGAATGGTAAGTTGAAAGGAAAAAGAAATTGCAATTCAAGAAAGCGCGTAAATAAGTAGGTTATTTTAACAATTTGCTCATGAACTAGCATCATCAGAATACTAGCTGAATAAAATATATACCTTTCACAAAACTGTGATGGGCGCCACCTGTATCCAGCGGATTCTAGCGACCTTCACTAGGTCATAAATAATCTTAACCAGGAGAGGGTCCGCTCACTCTCCTAATAACATCAATTTTATAAAAATAACATCAATTATTTAATCATAAATGCACACGGACGAACAAAATTCATATACGGTCAAACACGTACCTTTTTCGCTCTTCTCACCATTGTGATTAAAATAAGGTCAAAAAGCGCCTACGCGTTTAAGTTTCTTTTACTGTACCTACTTTTACTACAAATTATATTAAATTTTATATCAGTTATTTGTGTTTGTAGGCCCCAGGCGAAGTACAATCAAGCTAAGTGCCAAAAAACAGCATCAATCCGTGACTTTTACATCTCTCTGCACGATGACGACTACAAGTTCTTAGAGGAGCATGTTCGAAACGGTAAATGTAACAAAATAACGGAACGGAATGGTTCTTATTGTACTGCAACTGTAATCAAAATTTGCTAATGCCACAGCTCAATCCATGGTTTTTCTGTGAACTATTACCTACTCTTGTTGTTAATTTCAGGTAAATACGTGTATCCAGAAGCAGGTATCTTGGTCCTTGTATGGGAAACATTAGCTATGCACCTCAACAGTAACTACAGGCAGTTCCCTGTTACATTCAAAGACGTGCAATTTTACCAAGAGGCTATCATAGGAGCCGAGAGACCTGAAAGGCTCCGTATTTCTATTCTCAAAGGCAGTAACGGTTTCGAGGTAAACATTCTTTACTATTATGCACTTATTATTACTTATTATAATCTAAACATTTCTACGTCAACGCTGAATATAGATTTAATTTAAGCAACGAAATCCACGAAGCCCATAAGATGCATGATTACCCAGCCACGGAAACAGAATAAATATATCGATGACATGATAATATTGCTTTCCAAAACTGTGATACCTACGAATTCCTGATATCGCACTTATTTCAAAGTCTAATTAAGGTCTATATTAAATTAAAATTGATAAATATTTATTTGATGTTTCCAGGTTTGTTACAATAATACCACTTTAGCGACGGGTACTATTATCCAAAACAAGACAACGTTATACGAATCCCGGTTTTCGCAAGAGAAGTCCGAGGAAGGAATAATGTTAAACTCTAAAGAAATTTATAAAACGTTTGATCTAGCTGGTTTCACTTACAGGTACGTTAAATCGCGGGCTCATTTCATTGTGACTAATGATATTAATTTAAAAAAATACCAGTATATTATGACAATACCCTGGGGTATTCGGGGCACAAATGATTTAAATCAAGGCCAATAGTAGACGTCAAATCATTTGTGCACCAAAAACCCTGGGTCACGATTATGACTACTGCTATGTGCTCTATTAAAAGTGATCGGTCTAATCTTTTCTTTCCCATTGATATTTACAATATTTCTGTAAATTTTAAATTCAATTTATACCGCTAGAGGAAAGCTGATAATAACGAGCAACAATTTAGGCATATCTTAATAATGTTAACTTGTTAATTTCATCCAATGTTAATTATTATATATCTGAATAGGATACAACTAAATCGGGAATATCGAAGGCCTTGTCTAAAATTCATCTCAGATTATTTATGTTTGATCGTTCGATGAAATAGATTATATCTAGGTTTTATATTGTTTCCAGAGGAGAATTCGAATCATTACAATCGGTCGCAGCTGGTGGCAGCAAAGGAACAGTCAAGTGGAACAACGAATGGGTGATGTTCTTAGATGCTCTCATCCAACTGAATATTATTGCGAGAGATGGCGCCAGTGTCCTGACTCCTAAAATGATAAAAAGATTGACTATCGCTACAGATTTACATCTTACCATGCCAACTGTCAATGTCGATGATCAAAAATGTTACGTTGCTGAATATTCTAAAGTCCTTAATATCACCATGTAAGTGGAAATATTTTAAGAGTTTGGTAAAGATTATGAAGGCGTTGATGATAATGATTGATTACGTATATTTTTGGATTAACAATGAAAATTTTTCAATAGGTGCGGAGGTGTCGAGCTTGACAATATAATTTTCAATGAGAAACCATTAGTAGAAGATGAGACAGAGTACTTAGAAATTAAATCCTTTATGCCGCATTTCCTAACAGGCAATGTTGATGTAAGTATAGAATATAGTTGACAAAGATCCCAGGTTGTGGGGTCAAATTTCATCACGTTAGCGATGTTCATGTTGTGATATCATTAAATTCTAGTTAGCTATTTTTCCATATTATAGAAATGAATTGGCTAAGCCATAAGACAACATTGTTTATTTATTAAACTAATTAAAGATGTGACAATTATTTTTCCAGATTTACAGAGCATTGCAAATCAACCTGCAGCTAGTAGCCGACAACGTAGAAGATAAAGTGACTGTAACAGAGTTTGTTGGAGCTGCGCCTACTATGACTGCTCTCATCAAAGAAGTTGCTGATCAAATTCCAACTACTGAATTCGACGTACACCTAGTGAATGCTGAGAATATTACATTGGATAATTTGATTGGCAGAGAGCAGAGTATTGGGAAATCGGACTTGTTCATTGTTTACAATTTACTGGGAGATGAAAAGGTAACATAATTAAACAAGGTATAATTGGCCTCGAACAAAATTAGATATTTTACATAATAGTATTTCTTATCTAAACTATTATAAAAGTCTTAAATTGTAGTAAAACTATTTTGTACTCTTTTCTGTTTGTCATTTATTTGAAATTAACCATTTTTATTTTCAGAAAATGAAAAACCTGTACCATATTCTATCAAACAACACCTTCGTCTTAGCCCTAGAGCAAGACACTACAAAAATTCACCCCAAATATAAACTATTCAACGTTATAACTGCCATGTCCGTGCAGAAGCATATATTTGTTTTATTAAAGAAGGCAGATATAAAGAAGGAAAATGTTATTTACCTGCCAATTGCACATGATAGCAAGTTCAACTGGGTGCCGAGAGTGTTGAGCGAACTGCAGAAACCGCGACATGTAACATTAGTGTCGGAAAGGCAACCATTTTGCGGTATCATAGGTAAGTCTTAACATGTTTTGTATGTTAGCATCAGAAGAAGCCGACAATTTCACTTCCGGTATATGTCAAACTAGCTTTTGCCCGCGACTACGTCCGCGTGGAACTTGGAAGTATGGAAGCAACCTCGTACAACACGATAGATATCCACCTAATCACCTTAATTAATAAAAGGGATTATTAAAAGCGCCTAAGCAAATGTAAGAGCAATTGTGCTTTTGGTCTAATCATTACATTTCCTACAGGGTCATCAATGTCATCATGAATTACTTCCTCACTTTTCAATCTTTTTAGGGATAATTTCCAGGATGAAAACTATCCTATGTCCTTCCTCGGATCTTAAACTATCTCCATGCCAAATTTCATCAAAATCGATTCAGCGGTTTAAGCGTGAAGAGGTAACAAACAGACAGACACACTTTCGCATTTATAATATTAGTATGGTTTTGTTTTGTATCTTTTTAAATTGGATGTTTTCTATGTTTTGTCTGGCCTTATGATGCCAAACTGTTAGACGGATTTCAATTATTTTGGTAAGCGGGTTTTTACTACCGATTGAGTTAATAAATACTTTTTACCCGACTAAGAAGAGAAGTAACAAAACAATTTTGACTATTTTTACGCACGGACTAAGCTATGAGCACTTTTTATTAGTACTGATAATGCTAATAAATTGCTACTGCTACTAGAGACTAGGTATCCATAAAATAAATATTTACGTATTGAATTACATTATAGGTTTAGTAAAGAAACTAAAGAAACAGTACGCTAACAAAATCAGCGTGATTGTCGTGGACGACTATCATGCGCCTTCGTTTAGCCCGGATCACTCGGTGTTCAAGGATCAGATTCAGAAGAACCTGACTTTTAATATACTGAAGCAGGTAATATTTTTTTACTTACATATACAAGAGTTTGTGACATTTTACGTTTGTTGATTTAAACTTACACAATCTTCACACATTATTATAAGTGTTCTGTGTCGGTCGAGTGGCAACCCTCAGTGAGCAAACTGATAATAAAGACCAAGTGCGGGTAGTTTGAAATACTCGCGCGACAAGAAGACGTCGATGTCCGAATCTTCAGTCCCTTTCGAGACCATGAACGTAACGTCTATCCATGGAGCCATAACCAACAAAAACGTTACGTTTTCATCATCATCGTCATAAATTTAAGAGCTATGCTCTTTCTGGTGGAGTAATTTCCATGTATCTTGTTCCTGTGCCTTTTCCTTGACAGCCTGGTATGACACGGCTTTCACCTTCTCCTTTACTTATTTGGTCTATGTAAGCTCTCTTTGGTCTTCCTCTCTTTCTCCTCCCTTCAATATTTCTATTATGGTCTTTATATATTCGTTGTGTCGCAGCAGGTGTCCAACCATTTGTCCTCTTAAATGTCGAGGTACTAAATTTAATAGACACGTTTTGAACACGATTAAGTCCCGTTTGGTTGTAATAATTCTACATTTGATTTGTGTCACCGCTCGATTAGATTAGTTTAAGTAGAAATAGACTGTGTTTTTATAAAGGTAAGTACAAGATTCCAGTCTTGTTCTCTTTTTCAGGGTCATTGGGGAGGTTTCTACAACCTTACAAGTCCGAAGTCGGCTTTAACCCGTAACGTTCAGCTTCAAATCACTACTCCGGGAGATTTGGACACGCTGCACTGGAATGAAGCTCACTTAAAACCAGAAAACAAACCTTTAGTTCAGGTATTTACACATGATAATTGTGTGTGCATAATTTATTTACTTTTTTTTTTTTTTTTTTTTTATGTCATAGGGGGCAAACGAGCAAACGAATCGCCTGATGGAAAGCGATTACCGTCGCCCATAGACACCTGCAACACCAGAGGAGTCACAAGTGCGTTGCCGGCCTTTCAGGTGGGAATACGCTCTTTTCTTGAAGGTTTGAAGGTCGTATCGGTCCGGAAATACCGCAAGCGACAATTCATTTCACAATGCAGTCGTGCGAGGCAGGAAATTTCTAGAAAAGCGCACAGTTGTGGATTTACATACCAAGGGCGGTAAATTCGTCAATGTCCCACGTCGCGAGTATTTGTGGCCCGAACCTAAGGTGAGGGTCATAAATATACGATCTGTTGCTTTACGAATTACCGCCCGTAGTTTATCTAAAGTTTTGCTTCCTGCCTTGGTCAGAAAATGAGTTTTTCTCCCCGCAGGGCAGTAAATTCCTTTAATTTAACATCGAAATACACGACGTCACGTATCGTCACGCTTTTTATATAACGTCTATAGGCCCACAGTATATAGATAGTTAATGTTGTACCTATCTTACATAAGTTCGGTTATCTGATTAATAACCGTAATTTAAACAGTATTTCGAGATAACGAAAATATTATTTCTAGGTGTGTTATGCAGCCACGTCATACAAAGACGCGCAACAGATTTTAAAGGGGAAAATTAACGAAAATGAGTTTGGAATGGACTTTAGTGGTGTTGACAATAGGTAAGATGTCATAAACTGTTATAATATAAGCAATATGAGTAAAATGTTTAAGCCCTTAAATACAAGAGTAGCTTCTAGCTGCAAGCGAGACAAGTAAACCCGGAGGCTACCCTTAAATGCATACATGATTGTTTTTTTTTTTCTAATTTGAAATAGGATAGTTTGCAAATTTTTCATACATAAATAAAATGTGCGTAAGTGCGTAAAATACTTTACTAAAGGTAAGGTAAAATAGAAACCTAAAGAGACTCTCTCTAGATGGCTAGATCAAGGGTCATATTCTAAAGTCCCCTTACGGTAGGATTTTTATGATGTGTTTATAATTTGTAACGTATTTTTTTATTTACGTAAATTTATATACTAGGTATTTAACGTAAAAAAATACATATTATTATTATTAAAATGTATAATGTTGTCTACAGTGGTAATAAAGTAATGGGGCTCGTACAAGGCGGGGCACTCGCCTCCATTGTTCAAGCGGACAAGGACTTGCTCTGGCCCGTTCCTGACTATTGGTCTTTGGAAGACGCTGCTACTGTACCGCTTCCGTATGCCTTGGCTTACTACTGCTTGGTAACTATATTTGATATCATTTGATGAAAATTTCTACGAGGTTATTACTGTTCCTCTTTATAGCATAGTTTCATTGTTTCTGGTAGCCATGGTAATCCCATGAACAACGTACATTTCTAATGATCTTCACTCAATTGCGTTTATCACTTGAAAAATAAATGGCATTTGTCACCCTTGCACTTGTCTGCTTGTCAAAAAGTGAGGGATCCGTTGTCAATTACCTATTTTTTCTTCTTCTCCTTCCTCGCTTTCTTATGACTAAGGGTCATAACCATTTGAGGCCGTTATCCCTTGCACCAAAACTCTCCACTCCACACGGTTTTCCGGCTTTTGGATAGACGCCTGTAGTTTCCTGACAGGCAGTTAATTTAATTGTAATTGGACCTTTTAATTCAGCACCGCTTCAGTAGATATTAGGCAGCCTAAACCTCTGGGGTTTTTGACTAGTTAAAAAAAAATCATTTCTTTTCGTTTTGCCTCCTCATTTTAGTTACAAACACATAAATGTAATTTATCACTTTCTTCATTTTCCATTCTCAAAAAGGTTCGTTTTTGTCAAATATTCTGAACAAACACATAGATATAACTATGAGATATGAAAGTTATCCATAAACACCCATGACTAATATTTTTACACAAATAACTCACCATATAAATAACAAATGTTATACTACTATTACCACCACTACTGCCACTACTACTGACACTACTACAAATCATACTAACTAGGAGGTTTTGTCTTTATTAAGCCTTTGTGTGCAATTTATTAAATGTTATTAAATGTACAAAACGAGATTACTCCCGTCGTAGAAGTCGAATATCGCTGGACTAATTTCGAATCGGTTCACGATTCATGACAGAAGAGCCGATCAGTCGCGGCGGCGGCCAACCGATCACCGTTTCGTATGTATTTCAATATGTCTGAGACTAACGGTAGTTTTCTATGTACAATTTTATTCAAAACTTACCTATATATACATTTCCTTTGACTACTGAAAAACCTTATATAAACGTGTTTTAGGGGATCAGGATAAAGTTAATCAGCGGCGCACGAATCTTCGTGGTCGGAGGAGCGGGAGCGTTTGGTCAGGCCGTGATTTCAGTATGCCTGGCCAATGGTTGCGAAGTGTACACAGCGGTCAGTGACGTTTACAAGAAACGCTTCCTACTGAAGATGTTCCCACAACTCAAGGGTAAGTAATCTTACAGGATTTTTTTCGGCAAGCGAGTGGAGCGTCTGTTTCATCTTGACCTAGAATTTCTCACCTAGAGGTCGCATTTTTCAACGGATTCTCTAATTATCGTTAATTATATTGTTTATTTTTTAGATCAACCAATTTGAAGAAAAAGAATTCCAAATTTTGTAGTTATGTTTAGTTTTAGAAGCATTATCTATATCACCCATTGAATGAGGGTCTCATGTTGACCAGCTACTTATGTCAGCTACGTGTGGGGTATTTAAAAATTTTCATTTAGGTTATAATGTTTTTCATTTTGTCAAGTGTTATTTTTATTTGTACAGAACACCACATCGGCAACTCCCGTGATTTGTCGATGCTTCACACTATGATGCAAGACCAGAAGTATTGCGATGTCGCGATCAACTGCCTGGGCGGTATTTATAGAGAGGTTTGTATGAAATATGAAGCAAATATAATTATTGAGTCAAAAATTATATTTGCCTTGGCTTGAATAGGGCTGGCATTATTATGTATTTTTTTTATGTACTTACCTAGTTATATATGTGTATGTAGGTTTATATATATGGTAAAGAGAAAGAGCGATCTCTTCCAGACAGCCTTTGGGTAGTGAAATTCATCAAAGATAACTAAATATATAGAGTAGGTGACGCAAAAGGGGTCCATTTTGACTCCTAGAAAGTTATTTCGTCGAGTGTTTCATTTCGCCGAAATTCATTTCGTAGAAAGATTTTTTCTTGCAACCTTAAACTTTTCGAGATTATTATAAAATAAGTGTAACCTTACCTAGCCTAATTAATGAGAGAGAGAAATGTATGACTACAGAGTAATAAAAATTCTGCGAAATGATTTTTAAGTCAAATGAAACATTCGACGAAAAAAGTTTCCAGGAGTCAAGGGGTGCCTGTATTCAAATTAAAAAAACATTATTTTACTTAGAGTAAAATATTAGCTTGTAAATATACTGTTTTTTTAATGTTTTCAGGAGGTAATGAAAGGTTTGGCTCCATTCGGCACTTTCCTCGACATCAATGACGAATACATGGAAGCCAATGAGCCTTTTGGCATGAACTTCGTTTCTTCCGAACGATGCTACATGGCCGTTCGGCTCTCTACCGTATTCAGACCGGAATTCGCAGAATTGAAAAAGGTATGATATAGGGGTTAGTTTCTTACATTGCGATTCTGATAAGATAATGGTTATAGAAAATTAAGGCCCATACGAATTCTACAAACTTTTCAGTAGTTTTCCTACACATTCTTCTAAAAAACAATTAACAAAACTACGTAATTTAATATCGCCAATGCGGTGATCTCTTCGAGATATCAGACTTGAAAGATATTTTAAGCGCCATCTATATATCACATTTTATTGGACTATTAATGGTAGTCAAATTATCAAATAAATACTTGTGTTTAGATTTGCGTAAAGAAATATGGTGTCATAAAATATATTTTCGACTTTGTTTTTTTATTATTCCGTCTCTTATGTTACCCTGTATTATATAGAGGTCATCTTTCAGAAACTGCAATCGATGATATTCAACGGCATCCAAACTGGTGCAGTCCGGCCTTTAAGTCGCGTTGTGTACCCACCTTCAGAAGTTTGTAGAGCGTTCAGGCTGCTGTCTGCTAGCAGGCACAGGGGCCGTGTTGTGATCAAGATGACGGATCCTGCTACGCTTAGCAGCGGGTTCAGCGTGACGCCTAAGTAGGTGTTATATAAGTAAACAAAATAATTAAACCGTGGAACAATATACAGCTTGGAACAATATCGCTGAATTTCCGGACCGATACGACCTTCAAACCTTCAAGAAAAAAGCGAGCTCGCCTGAAAGGCCGGGCACGCACTTGTGACTCCTTTGGTGTTGCAGGTGTCTATGGGCGACGGAAATCGCTTTCCATCATGCGATCCGTTTGCTCGTTTGCCCCCTATGACTAATAGTATATTACTGCAGACGCCGGGAAATAAGAGCTTGCCGGCTGAGTAGGTATAGACCGGATAGTGATCCGAAGCCGGCAAGCCCTTTTCACGGCTAAGGCATGTATAGTGCTTTTCTCAAACATAATTATGCAATGAAATAAAAAAATATCCCACTCAAAAAAACATAATTCAGCTGTTTAGCCCGTTCATGAACACAGACGCCATGTTTAAAAAAATTACTTCCCGGCCGAGGCCTTCAATTTTGTATGAAATTCATTTACTCTCGAATTTTTCCGCCCGAAACTTGACATTTCGAAGCCTGTTTTAACGCACGTTATGACGATATTTCATTGCATGTTTGAGAAGCATAAATAATATATGGTAGGTATATATTTTAAAAAACCTTCACCTACTTTTTAAATGTTTTCAATCGGCAATTACGTATTAAAAAGTATTTCATTGCGATAGATAAACCAATGGTAAAAAATATATTTCTCTAGCCAACTGTGCATTAAAACAAGTGTTGCTACCGATAAACCCAACTTAAAGAAATAGTGTAGGAATCCTAAGATCATTTGACGCATGACTGCAAGGATTCTATAGCTGCCTTTCGTGACATTTATATGTTACACTCTGTATACTTTCTTTAATTGTCAAACAGGAAAATATTTCAAATTGGAAAGATCTACAACCTCATACTTTTTTTATTAGCCTGTATTTGTGTCCCACAGTCCCACAACTGTTCAGTGCTAACTATTTCTATCCAATTATTTAGGAACGAGTCCAGATCATACAAACTTACGTGTGCATACTTAAAATTATTTTCTTTTAGGTTATCCCTTTCTTCCAAGAACACTTACGTGGTAGTCAGCGATGAGGATGGTCTGGGCATCGAGCTGGCAGACCACTTTGTGAACAGGGGAGCCTCGAAACTCGCCATACATCTTAAAGCAAATGCTGTTGGTGGATACTTCTGTACTAAATTGGCGTGAGTATTTTTTATGGATAGAGGATTTACCTTAATTACTTAGTAGTTTTAAACGGTCTCCGTTCTAGGGCACTCAAATTAAGCGCAATACAATCCTTCTTATATATCAGCTAGCATAAATAGTTACATGTTCAATCATACTAAACCTCAGAGATATATTTATGTATACAGCTAGAAAAAAAATGTAACACTGGTAGGGCAGAACTATGCCAATTCTCATAGTTCGCATCAAAAAATATCTATATATCACAAATTAATAGTAAAAAAATATTTATTTCGGACATCCATAATTAGTAAGGCTTACAAATTAAGCTAGTAAACTTAGCACTAGATTTAGAGTCTAGACCTAGACCTTCAACCTTATCGAATTTATAGGGAAGAAAACACTACATAAATGATCTTTTATATAATACTAAATGTGGAAAATTAAACCTAAAGAAATAAATGCGTGGCATATGAACCAATGACTAGTCATCGATATTTACCTACTTGAGATTCTGTATTTCCCTGCTTTAAACGAATATTTTTTTCAGAAAATGGCGAAAGGCAGGAGTTTCAATTAAAATATCTTCGGAAAATCTTCAAACAGAAAAAGGCTGCGCGAATTTGCTTAAAGAGGCAGCCGAATTAGGTCCAATTGAAGGTCTTTTCATCGTCCAGGGTCCTGACGCGATCGAGAAAAGTTTCGAACAGAAAGACTTTGTCGACAAGTTCAACAATAGAGCCCTAGTTGTTAATAATCTTGATTTGGTGTCGAGGAATCTTTGTCAGGAATTAAGGTCAGTTCTGTTGTTTCTATTAATGGGGGTGTTACTCGGAAGTTTTCAATCCGAAGTTTGTATTGCCATAACTCTTGCTCTTGTTTAAACTGTATTCGAATGAACGGCAGTGCGGTACGAACTTAGGATTTCGAACTTTAAAGTAACTACTGTGAAAGATTGGGCTGGAGGAAATGAAAGGATGGACATCTTTTAAGTTTATTATAAGACAACTGTTTTTTGTTCCCACTAATCTGCTAATCTGGAAGCGCAAACAATGTGTTTACCATGTATGAGTCATCAATTAAGTAGGTACCTACAACAGCTAAGATTGGTTCCACACAAGTAGTCATTAAAAAAAAACGAGATTTATTCATATAAGCGTAGCATTTTATACACGTAATAGTAGATTGCTACTTTTACGTCCAAATGCATTGGCATTTGCCACCTTTAGTTGCTTGAATTGCATGTGTAACTACTTATTTGAAATTTCAGTAGCGGTTTTAAATATTTTTTTCAATAAAATATTTGTTTTATGAAATTATGTTATGTTTCAGATATTTTGCGTTACTCATTCGTCCTTCTCGAAGTGTTACTGACGAATTCGCTTCGTCTGTAGAAGAGAAGATCTGCCAGTCCAGGAATGAAATTGGCTTACCGGCCTTGGCCCTACGTATCGACTCGTTGAAAGTGGTAATATATATTTAAACTAGGCGGTGCCGGCAATTTCAGCCGCGTATATTTTTCTGTACCTTAGTCGGGTGTCCTATGCATGTCCACCTATCCCCTGTACGAAAATTGGTTAAAATTCGTCCAGCAGTTTTGACGTGATGAGAAGACAAAGAAATTATGACCAACAGATGGCGCCAGACTGGCATGGCGTAAACTCCGGGGTATGGATTACTCGAGCACGGTTCGCTTCACTGGAAACAAACCCTAAAATATTTATCTTTTATTGAAATTGGCGAAGTAAATCTTTAAACTCACATTATGTTCTCAATTTAACCACGACTGGGTGTATGAACATTTTGCCTAGCATTATCATCAGAAGCATCCATAATCCAACCTGTACAACATATCCATAGAACCCTAAAAAAATGCATCCCGTACCTAATCAATAGTTTACTGGAGGAAATACGACGAGAGCCAAACAAAAACAAGTTCAAAAGAATGTTAAAATAACACTTCTTCACACTGCTACCGTAATGCTACCGTAATACATACCTTGTACCTAAACTAGAGATTCCACAAAGATCCCACAGTCAAACCAGCTACTGGTTTTGTGGGAAAATGTATCTAGATTTAAGGAAATTGTAGTTCCTAATAAATAAATAAATAAAATAAAATAAATAATCGGTGATTTATTTCTATGCATGCAAATCACTGTTTAGGCCACAAAAGATTTTAAAGTTAGAATGCCATTTAGTACAAAAGAAAAATGACTGCCTTTACAAAACCGCCCAAGCGGATACGCCGAGACTGTATCGTCTTTTGTTTAAAACAGTGGAATTATCTTTCATGCCAGTTACTCTCAAACAAAAGACGTAACTAAATTGCAGACGGAAACTATTCCGTGTACAGAGTAACGTTAGTTTTCTTAACTTTTTTTTAGTTTGACCAAAACACGGAGAATTCGAAGACAAAGGCCCTGTCGGTGTCAGCGGTGTTCAAAGCGCTAGAAACGAGTTTGAAACTGAAATACAACAACGTTGTTACGTTCAATTTGAAAAAGACCGTGCATTTTGACTTCTTGGAAAAGATTGGAAAGGCTTTGGGTAAGTGCATAAGATTTTTATAATTTTTGGTATGAAGAAGGTTCATTTGATTATACCCATGTGATATTTATTATTTATGTGTTTAAAGTAAGTAAAATATGATACAAATAATTAATATGTAACTTCAGTTGGCCCCACGTTGGCCGCCAATCTAACGAGGCTCAAAATTAAAAGAGCGGTACATATGAAACCTTCTGATAATTTAATACTTATTAAGTAATGGCCAATAAGTATTATTTCGATGGATGCGCGAGACGTAACTGATTCAATAAATACAAATCCACGATCTTCTGCCAAGGAGTGTACCTATCTGTAGGTAGTGCTTGTTTTCAAAATACGAGGAAATAGTAGACATAAGTTTTTGCAATTAATATAACTATGATATAATGACTGTGATAGTGTTTAGCAAAAGGTCCTATTATGGTTTTCATAAACGAATAAGGCACCAGAATTATTGCAATGTATGGAGCTGCAGAATTGCATGGCCCATTTATGACTAAATTCATGGGCCATGCATTTGTGCAGCCTAATCTATCTATTCTATGTATCTATGTTTGTTCGGGAGACATTTTGCAACTTCATTTTGGAGCAAATATCTTCAACCGATTGTGCTGAAATTTTGTTCTGATCTTTGATGACAATACAATAATTAGGGGTTATGGGGCTGATGATGAAGCCGAAAGGTGGCCCTAGAAACTCTATAAATGATAAAGCAATGCTACCGAGTTTGCGGTCTTTAGAATCCTCTCAGTACGCAATTGATGGACGTTCAAAGAAAAGTATAGTCGGCTATAAAAGTTAGTCACAAAAATGTATTTTATTAAACAGAAACTTATTTTTATTAGGAACTTCCTTACACACCCTGAAACCAACAATGTCTACTATTTAGAAAGGCCATAAGTCACAAACTTAAGAACTCACTAAGGCTTACACTATGTATATTTATATATTTGTCTTTAACTCAATTACAACTACGCACAATATTTTAGAATATTTGTAAAGTGCATACAACTATGAGCCAGCATGCATCAACTAAATACTTTACTAAGGTTACACCAAAATTACTACGTGGGTAATGTCCTGTGGGCAGTACAAATAAGAACACTAATTTCAAAAGTAAATATGTCTAAATCTGGATTTTCCTTTAACAAATTATCATACTAGACTACACTTACTACATTTTAGAAAGGCAAACGCATTGTGATTTTCCGTAATTAATATTCGAAACACAACAAGCAATGTTAATTGCATTTTCGCATTGCCACGATAGCATTCCAAACTGGAACTCAATTGTGTAGCTGCTATCCGGTAGGAATTTCTATTTCATAGAGCATAATTAGAGCGATGAGAGATAATAAATAGATGATATTTCTGGTTAATTGATAATATGAATTAGGAATTTCCAGTAAACACTACATCACGGTATGTATAGTTTATACAGAGTGACTTTTTACTATTGATATTTTTTTTTTTCGAGATTTCGTGGTTGTCCCCATAGTGAAAGTTGCTCAGCGTCACCCTCCTCATCACCCACTGGCACTACCAATCATGACTAAAAATTCAATCTGTATATGTAACTAATGGCTCTGTGAGCTCTAGACGAGTTTGTTTCGAAATGCCAGAAATTTGAAATTTTCTCTGTTTTTAACCCCCATATCGATTACAAAATTTCATGAGAATCAGTTAAAGTATTAAACTTTAAACACTGTGCGAGACAATGGCCACAACATACTAATAGACAAGGACAGTCACTCTTCTTTACACTACGCGAACAACACGGCCCACTGTAAAAACTGTATAAATAATTATTATTACATTCAATTGAAATATTAATTATGTTGTTTCATTGAACACAACATAAAAGTGGTCTCTCGAACGCACAAGTATGTAACAGTTTCCTTGTTCAACAGGAGTGAAAAAAATCGAGGACATCAATGAAAAGTTAACCCTAAATGATTTATGTTTATCCAAGATTCAATTAGAAGAAATTCGTGTACTTATTCAAGAAACCTACGACTTAATTTTCCCGGTAGATAAACTGAGAAAAACTACAATTTCCAGGTAAATAAATTATTAAGTTCTTATTTTCATAATTAACAGTCTCCATTTCGGGAAACAATACAAAAATTAATGGCTTTGGCTTGGATACATGATTATTCTTATGCACCTATCTATCTTACGGAATCCTTACAAAAAAAGACAAGTCCTTTACTTTGCTACGCCGGACATCATACCGCAGTGAGCGCATTACCAGTAGTTGTGACAATGCAATTCATCATTTTTCCCATTATATTATATTATAATTTTTCCCATTATGTAATATATTACATTATATTATATTATATTATAATGGGAAAAATGATGAATTGCATTGTCACAACTACTGGTAATGCGCTCACTGCAATAGTAAGGTCTAATATGTGGTCACATTATAATGACTAATAAAATATCCTGATATTCTAGTATCAAGACATTGGGCAACGATCTCAACCTTCATAGAACCAACTTTAAGAGCGGATTAGGAGCTTTCTATACATTTATAGACGAGGATGAATGTATGGCAACAGAGCCTATGGTCAACATGCCGACAAAATTGGCGAACGCAGCAGAAGTAAGTTTAGAATTGAAATTATTTGTAATTTATGATAAAAATCCTAAAAAACTAATTAATTTTTGTATCTGAAATTACACAGTGAAACTAATTACAAAACAAAAGGAAAACACAAAATATTTCAAAAATCTGTACATTAAATAGAACATAATTAAAACGATTTTTAAAAGGGTTGAAATTTAAGAATTCGAAATAGGTAGTATAATAGTTATTTTTAGTTAGTCGATAATTAGGATAAGTGACTAATGAAGTGATAATTTCTCAATTAACAGAAAGAGGAGGAATTGGATCCGAAAGCAACTTACCTGATGATGATACCGGGTTTCGAAGGACACCACGAGATGATGGTGCCTATATGCCAAAGACTAAAAATGCAGGTGCAGGTACTTCAACTAGGGCCGGATCTAACGAATGACGACGTGCAACAAATGGCGGTTAATATCATGAAGGTAAGTCAATATATCACAAATCTAAAAATCTTTAAAGATAAAGCCGAATATACAAAAAATATTTTTAATATTATTGTAATAATAGGGTCAAATTTTGATCATCATTATCAAGGATCGGATATTCAGGTGGGTTTATAATAATATGTTGATGTTGAGTTGTGTGGAGGCGAACTCAATTTAATTTTAGGTTTATTCGAATATCCGATGCCTGTGGGCCTATAGGATGGTTGCTTTTATCACGCGAAAAATAAGTGACAAAGCCTCCGTCACGTTATGACAAAATGCGAGTGTGAGCGACATATGCTTTGTCACTTATTTATCACGTGATAAACGCAACCATGATAGGCCCCTGATAATCATTGAACCACGGTTATCATCACAATCACTTGTCACTTTGTAACTTTAATTAAATAAACTTAATCTAAAGACCTATGTTCAGCAGTGGACGTCTGTGGCTGATAGATAGATAGATAGAATCTAAAGACGCCGTAAAGCCGTAAAGAAACTTAATCTAAGGGTGCCGTGGCGTGACCGGCCTTAGAATAATTCTAAGGCCGTATTAATAATATACCGGGAGATGGGCAGCAGCGTCTTCCAGAGACCTTAAAGAAAAAAACTGCGCGCGCCAACCCGCCTGCCAAGCGTGGCGCGTACGGCAAATCCCCCGTTTATGATGAGTCACACAAATACCAGGCCCCCAGTCTCCGGCAGCTCTGCTATCCCTGGCGTGGGTAGCGGCCAAGGTAATAGCGGAGCAGGGGGTGCTAAGAATCCCCGGACGAAATCCGGCTACCCATCCCCACGACGACTGGCCCTGGTAACACACAACATACGCACAATGAGGACTGATGAAAAGATTTGCGAGTTGGAAGAGGAACTGAGCAGGTTACACTGGGACATTGTAGGATTATGCGAAGTCCGTAGAGAGGGGGAGGACACCGTAACCCTGAAGTATGGTAACCTGCTCTACTACCGGGAGGGCGCCCAACAGTCCCAAGGTGGTGTCGGGTTTCTCGTTCACAAGTCCCTCGTTAACAACATCACTACCATCGACAGTGTGTCGAGCAGGGTGGTATACCTAATACTCAGAATATCCAAAAGATATTCGTTGAAGGTCATTCAGGTATACGCACCGACCTCGTCACATTCTGATGAGGAAGTAGAGGCTATGTATGAGGACGTAAGTAGGGCCATACATACTTCCAAAACCTACTTCACTGTTGTTATGGGGGACTTCAATGCAAAGTTGGGCAAGAACAGCGGTGATGAGTTGAGAGTGGGGTAATTTGGATACGGGCAACGGAACCCTAGGGGACAGAGGCTGGCCGACTTTCTAGAGAAAGAGGAACTCTTCATGATGAACTCTTTCTTCCAGAAGCCGCCTCACAGGAAATGGACCTGGATAAGTCCCGATGGTTCCACGAGAAACGAGATTGACTTCATCATGACCGACAAGAAACGGATTTTCAGTGATGTGTCTGTGATCAATAGGGTCAAGACCGGCAGTGATCATCGAATCGTAAGAGGCACACTGAATATCAATGTTAAATTGGAAAGGTCCAGTCTGATGAAGTCTACGCTCCGACCTACTCAGGCCCATATTCAAAACCCCGAGAGCTTTCAACTCGATATCTCCAACCGCTTCGCTTGTCTGGAGAACTTTGTCTCAGTGGACGAGATCAACGACGGGCTAGTGGAAACTGTCCACACGGTAGGGTCTAAGTTTTTCAGACCCCGCCGTAAAGATAGACCTCAGAAATTGTCTGATCGAACCTTAAACCTCATGGCTGAACGACGCTCGCTACAGTTGCAGTCTCCCAATGACGCGAGGTCCTATAGGCAGCTTAATAGACGTATATCGAAGTCCTTGCGACATGATCTGCGGCTCTTTAATACAAACCTTGTTAAAGAGACCATTGAGCAGAACAAAGGCTCCAAAGTGTTCGCAAAGGACAAGTCTATTGGACAAAGCCAGCTGACAGAGCTGAAACGGGAAGATGGCAGCATAGCGTCGACCAAAGCAGAGGTTCTAGGCGAGATCGAGAGGTTCTATGGTCAGTAATACACTTCAGTCGCAAAGCCCGTTGACAGCTTGGTAGGCGATCCAAGAGCCAAGCTGTCCCGACATTATACCGAAGACATCCCGGACATCAGTCTGTACGAGATTAGGATGGCCCTGAAGCAGCTTAAGAACAACAAGGCGCCGGGCGAAGACGGAATCACCTCAGAGCTTCTGAGAGCGGGTGGAACACCGGTACTTAAGGTCCTCCGGAAGCTCTTTAATTCCGTCTTGTCCGAGGGCAAAACGCCTGAAGCATGGAATAGAGGCGAGGTGGTACTGTTCTTCAAGAAAGGTGATAATAGCCTATTGAAGAACTACAGGCCCATCACGCTTCTAAGCCATGTTTATAAGCTGTTTTCAAGGGTCATCACGAACCGTCTCGAACATAGACTTGATGACTTCCAGCCTCCCGAACAAGCCGGTTTCCGAAGAAGCTATAGTACCATAGACCACATACATACGCTGCGGCAAGTTATACAGAAGACTGAAGAGTATAACTTGCCATTATGCTTAGCGTTTGTGGACTATGAGAAAGCCTTCGATTCGGTGGAAACATGGGCGGTGCTCGAGTCACTTCAGCGATGCCATATTGACTATCGGTACATTGAAGTGTTGAAGTGTTTGTATAGTAACGCCACCATGTCGGTCCGAGTTCAGGAGCAGAGCACAAAGGCCATTCCATTGAGAAGAGGCGTAAGACAGGGGGACGTTGTGTCCCCGAAACTGTTTACGGCCGTTATGGAAGACGCCTTCAAGCTCCTGGAATGGCAAGGACTTGGCATCAACATCAATGGCGAATACATCACTCACCTTCGGTTTGCCGACGACATCGTAGTCATGGCAAAGTCGATGGAGGAACTCAGCATGATGCTCGATGACCTCAATCGAGTTTCTCAACGGGTGGGCTTAAAAATGAACATGGACAAGACGAAACTCATGTCAAATGCCAAGGTTGTGCCCATCCCAGTCTCTGTTGAAAACTCGGTACTCGAAGTTGTTGACTCATACATCTACCTAGGACAAGTGGTCCAATTAGGTAGGTCCAACTTCGAGAAAGAGGTCAACCGCCGAATCCAACTCGGCTGGGCAGCGTTCGGGAAACTACGCAATGTCTTTTCGTCCGACATACCTCAGTGCCTCAAGACGAAAGTCTTCAACCAATGTGTGTTACCAGTGATGACTTACGGCACCGAAACGTGGTCTTTCACTATCGGCCTCATCTCAAAGCTCAAAGTCGCTCAACGAGCAATGGAGAGGGCTATGCTCGGGGTGTCTCTACGTGATCGAATCAGAAATGAGGAAATCCGTAGACGAACTAAAGTGACCGATATAGCTCACCGGATTAGCAAGTTGAAGTGGCAATGGGCAGGCCACATAGCACGCAGAGCAGATGGCCGATGGGGCCGAAAAGTGCTCGAGTGGAGACCTCGGACCAGCAAGCGCAGCGTAGGACGTCCACCTACAAGATGGACAGATGACCTTATAAAGGTCGCCGGAAGGCGCTGGATGCAGGTCGCTTCCAACCGGTATATATGGAAGTCCAAAGGGGAGGCCTATGTTCAGCAGTGGACGTCCTATGGCTGAGATGATGATGATGAATCTAAAGACTGACTTATCGCTTCTTAAAAAGTTAACTTATCAATATCATTATTTGCGGACAAGAAACGGGAATGACGGAAAATGTTAAATATTTGCCCAGCGACAATTAACAACTTAACTCATAAACAACTTATAGAAATATCCGTACATTTATTCTTCAAAACAAGATCACATACTCCATTTCTTAATTTTGTAGACTTACAATTTCAATGATTTTTGCCGTTTTACTTATGATGATGGGTACCTATTTACTTTTTAAAATAAATTGGTATAGATACAAGTTAATATGATTTAAAGAAATTAATGTATTTCCTTTTTTAGGGTTCCGTACCCAAAGGGTAAAAACGGGACCCTCTTACTGAGACTTCGCTGTCCGTCCGTCCGTCCGTCCGTCAGTCGGTCCGTCCGTCCGTCCGTCCGTCCGTCCGTCCGTCCGTCTGTCACCAGGTTGTATCTCAACAACGGTGATAGCTAGACAGTTGAAATTTTCACAGATGATGTATTTCTATTGCCGCTATAACAACAAATACTAAAAATAAAATAAAATTAATATTTAAGGGGGGCTCCCATACAACAAACAACTTATAGATTATATATATATATATATATAACTCGCACTTGCCCATTTTTTTACAGTAGTCGGATAAGAAATTGCCTAAACCATTCTTGCATGTCCAACTGAGTAGCTTACGGCTGTACCATTAAATTCTCGAAATCCAAGCCGTTTAGGCATTATATAAGGACATAAGATATTCCAACACTGAATGTCTAAAAGATGGTGATGTGTAAGCAAGCATCCGTTAGCCATTCTCATACAATTTGAGAGCACAGCACGCACTGATAAGATAATATTTTTGCAATAAAGCCAAAGATTGAAGAAGAAGTCGTTGAAGCAACCTGAACATTAATAATTAATAATAAGTAATATTAGATATTTGAAAAAGCTGCCAGCACTGTCAAATTAGTCTACCAAATAAAAAATGGACTTTCTTAATAAGATTCCTCGCAAAACCCTCTAGCTAACTTTTAATGCTCAAACGACTAATAAAGGTAGAATCAGCGAAATTATTCCAAACCGTTCGAGAGTTTTTAACTCGGAGCAAATATTTTCCTTTAATGTTAACTGTAG
Source organism: Apotomis betuletana (assembly GCA_932273695.1). Lineage (NCBI taxonomy): Eukaryota > Metazoa > Arthropoda > Insecta > Lepidoptera > Tortricidae > Apotomis > Apotomis betuletana. The sequence continues at coordinate 16,987,643 of OW026314.1, read as the reverse complement.
TTCAGTTGCCCGTAGCAATTTCGCTTTGATAAACAAATTGGAAATATTTAAGTTTCTTTGTTCTTAATTGATATTTTAATATTTTCAGTTTATGAAGAATCGCTTCGAGCTCAAGTCAAAGTTTTACCTGTTTGGGTATTCGTTCGGTGTTAACGTTGCTTTGGAGTTAGCGGCACTGATTGAGAAAGAAGGTAAGCGACATCCTGAAAAACATTCTAAATTGCGTGTATACACACTTTCGTGAACTATTAAAATAGCCAGAATGATGGTGGGAAAAATTCAAAACTAACGACCATAGAGTGAGTAAGACAGACATATACCTACCTAAATCAATGTAGTTTCGGTTTTTTCTAAAATCATCTAGTAACAAGATTAGGTTTGAGACTTGTAAGATTGATATACTTATTTACCTAATTATTTATTTCAGGTCATGTTGGAGTCGTGTACTGTTTAGACAGTAGCCCGGATGCATTACGAGCTCAGCTTAATGCCTACCTTGGTAACCTGACAGATACCAAGCTACAAGACACCATCGTGCAACACATGTACCGCCTCATGGCCGGCTATGAAGACCAGGATCTCAACAAAGATTTGAAAGAAGCAGAGACTTGGTCCGACAAGATTGAAGTATGCTTGAAGCGACTAAGAGGCTTGGTTCATTACTCCAACCAATATACTCGCTCTGTCCTCGAATCCGCCTACAATAGAATTTTGACCACAAGAAACTACGAACCAAACTTCAAGCTGAATTCAGAAATCATTCTAATGAAAGGTATTCCACACCCTAATTCCCAAGAACTACCCGACGATTACAATTTATCTAAATACACTAATCAGCCTGTTAAAATATTCCACTTGGCATCTGACCATGCTCTGGCACCTCATGACACTAGGGTTGCCAATATTATCAATAAACTTTTTGAACCCAAGATTTTGGAGGAGTTCAATGAGAAGAATTTGTGTGAAACGTACATGACTGAGATGTACAAGGTGTTTTAATATTGTAATATTTATACGGCCACTTATTCAAAGTTATTAATAAACTAGTGAGTTAGTTTGAAATATGTGTTTTATTGTGTTTTGGGTACCTCTTAAATTAGGTGAAGTTTAGAGATAATCTTAAAATTTTAATAAAAATATCAAATAATCTCTTATTTAGAGACGCCATCTTGTAAGTTTAACAAAGAAAAAATATTTTTTCTCAGTCTATCAATGATTACGGAAACAAAAAAATAACTTCTGAAACATCGAGAAACTGAAATAATTGGTATACGCAATATAATCTGTTCATTTTGTTCAAACGAGGGTCAAGAACCATACGAAATCTATGGGAAAAATACCTTTTTAAGGAGAACGTACAATTTTATTATATTGATCAATGGAACGTGACTTTGTATTGGCAGTCTTCTTAAATTATTGGTCAATTAAAGGAATTACGTTTAAAGGCTATGCCTAGCGCCAATTCTGCAAAACGACCAGGTTGGTAGATTTATTTATTTGCAGCAACGCAGCAATTAAAGCGTTTATTCACGTTTGAGCCAACATGCCTGCAAATGGCGGAAAGTAAACTTTATGATGTTTATAGAAAGTAGACATTGTATAATAAAATGGCTAGTAACTCTAAGCGATTGGTTCTTGGAATTCGAATTTGCTTAAATACAATTCCACAAGTGAATTGATTGAAATCTCATCGTCTTGGAATACAAATTTGCTAAAATAGAATTCCACTAGTGAATTGATTAAAATCTCATCGTCACTCTAGTTAGATTTTTGCAGAAATTTCATTAGTAGTTAGACAGTGTATATTATCAGCAAAACATAGCCGACAAATTACTAGACCTAACAAAGAAAAGACCTGTCAAGATTGAGCCATGACTCGGGGAGGAAGGAAGCCGATACCTGCAATAAGTTATTAGTTAATAAGTTATTGGAAGTTCCAGGTCTAATTCGCAATGCCAGTCACAAATTATATAGTAAGAAAGAAAGAAAGAAAATAACATTTATTCAAATTGGATCACAAGTATCACTTTTGCATCGTCAAAAGGGTTAAACTAAACAATTTAACACAGGTAATAATTAGGTTTATAGGTATTTGTCAAAAGTTACTAAATAAATTATAAATTAAAATATTATTATTGCAACACATTAAATTAATCATATCATATTAATTACACATTAATCATATAAATTGAGACAAAATAAACATAAAAATTAGCAAAACATAAAATAAAACAGAAAAAAAAAAAACATCAAATAAAACAGAAATCAAATTCAATCACATCAAATAAAATAAAACAGAATGAATGGATTGAGTGGTAAGCACGCATCATCGCAAATGGCAACACCACTGCAAAACTGCCATTGCCAAAACTTCAAACCATTCATATGTCCATCCGGTATACACTAAACTAGAAACGAAGAAACATACAGTACAAGTCAGTGTGGTTTGCAATTAATAATTGCACGTAAGGAGCGACAGTAAAAGTTTACTGCTCAAAATGTGTACAGCGCAGGGTTTGCGAAAACAATCAATATTAAAACTATTCACTAAACACAGTACCATAGAACAAAACCGTTGAAGGATTAAACACCCTCAACCGGAAATAATTTAACAATGGTAAGCTATATGTCATTTTCTTAAAACTACGTCATTGTCATTAAAATGATTCATTTAATAATTGGATATAAGTATGTACTAAAATAATTTCCCTGAAGTGATTATACCCTAAATTCGTGATTGAGTCTTTGTGAACTGCTTGTGGCCGATTTGATTTGGTCAGTCTACCTCATGGCAGACCTTCCGTGTGGTCTAGTACACGGTCTACGTTGCCCTGAACCACCAGGTGCTTAATGGACAAAGCTCCACAACTTTTGCTGTCAAGGTGTCTTGATTCAAGACTTCACTATGGAGGACAGACTCTGTGATCAGATTAGCTACCCAGCAAATTCTTAAGACCGAAATCATCAGTAAGGGACCGAATTTGACTGACATTTACAAAATAACAATTTGATGATGGTTTGGACCCAATGTCAATTTAAAAAGCCACTTAGGCGGCGGTAGCGAATTATTGTAGCTAGGTCACTAATTAAGACTACGAGTATTTTATAAAGCGTGAGCAATTATATAGTAACGCTATTATTAGTAGTAGGAGTAACCTTATCTTCTTTTATCTTAGGTGATGATGCCTATCTTCTGTGATGACGGTGGCGAGAAAATAAGGAATACCAGAAAGTTTAGTGTAAATGAATCGCCAAAACATACTCAAGTGTATTCTCACTACAACAATCTTAATAGTGCGTACCTACTCACAAAAACCCTCACGTCCCATTCCCATGCATCCCAACAACCGTGGAAAACAGGATCACATTTAAAATTTCAAACCAACAGAAAATAAAACGAGGACGGGGCCGTCTGTCACGGGATTAGGTAAATGGTTCGGAGCTTCGGGCGCACATACATACACTCAGGCTGATTTAGGAATCGGACATGTAACTAGGGCGCCGTTAAAAACTCGGTGGAGTTAAGTGCAGTAGCACTTAGTTGCAGTAAAAGCTTTGCGGGGACATCGATCGACCGAGGATTGTGACCTGATTTTGGAAATGAAAATAATATTTTTAGTCAAAGAAAATACTACCGAGTTATGAAAATAAAGAATTGCAGTTTAAAATGCTACCGCTACAGTTTTAAATTTCGTTATAAAATATTTGGCTTTCGACCTTTCTCTGCGTTTAACCATTTGTCTGGTTTGCTGATTTCACAGTATTAATTAAACGAAATAATAGTTTTTATTTAAGAAGCAACCATAATTAAATTACTATTTTCTTCTCCTTCTTAAAAAGCAGCGATGTTATATCTATGCCTAGCGGAACTAAATTGGTCGTTTAAGCCCCTGGATTGGGTTTCAATGGAAATCATATAATAACTAATAGGTACCTATTAAAACGAAAAACAAAACATGTTAGGGGCCAGCTACAGACTAGATACGGATAATTATAAACGAATCAATCCGATATAACGAACTAAATTCTTGTAGGTACTTTTTAGGGTTCCGTACCCAAAGGGTAAAAACGGGACCCTATTACTGAGACTTCGCTGTCCGTCCGTCCGTCCGTCTGTCACCAGGCTGTATCTCAAGAACGGTGATAGCTAGACAGTTGAAATTTTCACAGATGATGTATTTCTATTGCCGCTATAACAACAAATACTAAAAATAAAATAAATATTTAAGGGGGGCTCCCATACAACAAACTTGTTATAGATTATGGTACGGAACCCTTCATGCGCGAGTCGGACTCGCACTTGCCCAATTTTTTCTGATCTCTCAATTGTCTATGCCTGCTATTTCATAGTTCAAATAATCAGTGAGCCTTTGGGCATGATGATTATACCATGGATATATCCAATAATTTTAATTGTATCGCGTTCGAAATAAATAGCAGTGCTTAACTAACCGCCATTTGAACCTAAGCTTTTCCTAATCTTCCATCCAGCGACCTACCGCGACCTTCATCATCTTGTAAGTCCACCCAGTGGGAGTCCCGCTTACGCCGCGAAATTCTATACTTACAAATACCATTTTATTCTCAAAACAGCACAATATCTTTAACACTGCAGTAAACCTAAAACAAAAGAAGGGGAAACAATAGAATATGTCGGAACTTTCCAGAGATTAACCGTGTTAATCTGGAGGCAGCCCTTAAATTGTCGAGACAAGTGAGCGAACTTTCAGCGATAGCGGGTCGAGGTTTGACGGAGACTCGTTTTTGGATTCTATGCAGTATGTATGAATTGGTTTTGTGTGTTTATTTTTGCAAGACGGTAATCTATATATAAATTAACGCTGGAGAGAAACAGAAAACTTCAAAACTGAATCCAAGTTTTTTTTGCGCTTAAATATTTTCTGAGTAAGTACATTAATCATTATGGCCCTTTGGCCAACCCGGTTGCGTTAATTTTGCGCCCCATTTATATGCGAAGCCATAGATGACAGGCGCAAACTTGACCGGTTAATGAAAATAATATAATATCTTGTTCTAACACAGATAAAATTAATTAAATATTAATTTTGTAGCTTATTGAAGCGCTAGCTTTGGTAAAAGTAAAGAAATGGTATTTTTTATTTTATTGTTGCATGCCAATATTTATATCATATAATTATCTTTACTTTATGCTCAATATTATGTGACGCATATCAAAATCGGATAACTAGTAGAATTAAAAATATTGGCGAAATATCAATTTTGTTTTTTTTTTACTAAAATATATATTAGGTTTTAATGTGTATATTGCTGGCTGTATTCAATGTAGATTTGAATGAGTAGTCTTATTCTGTGTCATAAAAATCACAACAATTTTATGACACTTCACCTTTAGACGTTTCTATTATACAGTACAAATATTATTTGCTATGTTTCATTTATAATCTTTTGATAGTTTACTTGCGCTCTAGTGCATTTCTATGCGCTCTGCGGGAGCTTCCCGTCACAATATAAATCAATTTTGTTTTTTTTTACTAAAATATAAAGTTTGAGGGGACGAAATTTTGCATACTTATTACTAGAAGAAACCCAGGTCATGAAAAAAAAAATACAAGCCATTACTCTCTGGGGGCAGATTCACTTGGCTTATCCTGGCATGGCCTTTTAAAGGTAACGATATCTCACCTCGCCACTACTTACATATAGCATCATGCATCTTTATGCAGATATGTAGATTTATATTAGGTTCTAGTATTATATGTATATTTTACTCATAAGTATGCGATATTGACAAACGCTTTTCATAAATTATACATTCAAACAATTTGAATACGCCCAATCGATGTTTTCATTAAATTTACATATATTTGGAATGATTCGGTGAATTCGGGGTCTTTAAAACAATGGGTATTTTTATTTTATGAGCCTGTGCTTATTCGAGTTTAAATAAAACATTCATGTGGGGTACATTACATTCACGGTACATTGATAATAATATCGAGTCATCAAAAGAGTGTATGGAGTTTGTGATGTAAGTTACTCAACTTGCACGTTTACGTTTCTTAGCGACGGTTTGGTTAATGCGAAAATTTCAATGGGTAAGTTACAGAAACTTACTTGAAATTTGAGAATATTTTTTACTTTGGAAACGTAACTAGAGAAATTTACATGTATTCTAAGTGAAAGTACCACTTTGAAAACTTACAAGCTGCCCTCCATCACTGGATGTAAGTTACATCTAGTGATGTTACATCATGTAACACGTAAACACGTAATTAGGAATACTCTTAATCCGATCTCTATCGACTGGTATAAAATCGATAGTCATAATGTTATATTTATTGTAATGTTCTAAAGTTATATTTTTTTTTTCTCATTAACTATACATAATTGTAATAATAGTCACCCAACCTAATCCTCCTTCCTATCCTTAATCTAACCTAACTTGTTAAAGCGGCCGTAGTAATTCATATTATTCGAAAATGTTCAGTATTTAAGTATTGCAGTCTATCAATACAAAATATAATATAAATAAAAATAATATTTTTAAATTTGGTTTACGTTAGCAGACGTTACTGCTTTCCTACCTCTGACTATGGGGCTCACTTAACTGATCTCATTTCGTATTGTGACGTTAAAAAAATATTTTAAATAATTTATTAGACCTCAAACTTTAATTGTTAATAGTCAGTGGATCGTGAATTGCGATTATTAATTTGATATTTGACTTCTCTTAAAGATACACATTTATATAATTATACTGTCAATTTAGCATTGGATTGCGTACATTGAAAATAACATTTAACTGCATGAAAAAATCAAATTAAGAGTGAAAATATTTTTAAAAAGTTGCAAAACAAAAGATGCTCAGTTTGGAGAGCATAATTAAACCTTGCATATAAAGACTCATGGTCAGAAAAACCCTGTATACATATAACTAGGACGAACACAGGGAGACGTAGTAGTTTCCAAGAGAAACTTCGTCGATAGCCGCATATTGGACGCAATAATAGTCCGAAGCCGCGCCGGGACTCCCACTGTCAATTTGTCTCGGCCATCGTACATTTTGTAGCCAACTACAGATTCAATGCAGCGGCAATGGCGGTTTTAATGGAGTTACTAATATTTCCTCCACATCCACATGACATGTGCATGGGACCCTTCAAACGAAACGTGAAGAAGCATCTCTCGGGCCAGCATCGCAGTGTCAACTGAGAAGGCACCGTTGGTTTCATGTCAGTTGCCATTGTGATTTGGGCTCCCCTTTTTGGGCCACCATCGGGCAAAGCGAAGCCTCTATGTTGTGACATTATATTTAAAAAAGTATTTGTTTTGATAGACCATAAAATAAACACTAGTAATTACAGCCACTGACACACTAGATACTGCACTTGCAAACTCATATAAAAGACCACAGGTCACATAGATGGGTGACATAAGAGAGACAGCAGGGCCAACGAAGATTAAAATAACCTCATCACAAACAAAATGGCATAAAATGAGATCTTTAACATGGACACCAGGTATATAATGAGATGAAAAAGATGGAGAATCAACAACTGGCGGTCAACAACTTTGTTATCGAAGATGCTAAACTACAAATACCTTTTCAATTGAATAAGTGAGTAATTTTGTTTTAGAAGAGAGGGAAATTAAGGATTATTTAGAACGTACAGCTCCGGACGCCCTAGATCGCCGTTCTAATGTCGCCCACAGACCATGGTCAGTGTCACGAACAAATTTGTAAAGCGAAACTGTGCGTTTTTCTAGAAATTTCCTGCCTCGCACGACTGCATTGTGGAATGAATTGTCGCTTCCGGTATTTCTGGACCGATACGACCTTCAAACCTTCAATAAAAGAGAGTACTCCCACCTGAAAGGCCGGCAACGCACTTGTAATTCCTCTGGTGTTGCAATTGTCTATGGGCGACGGTAATCGCTTTCCATCAGGCGATCCGTTTGCTTATTTGCCCCCTATGACATAAACAAAAACTTTATATAATTCATCAGCAACATCGAATTACTAAAGCGAACTACACTTAATAAATTGATTCTAACGATTGCTTACTCCAACATGTAGTAGCTCAGTTGCAATTTATAGCAGAACTCTGCGCTTGTCACTTCTGCAGTATTAATAGGCCAAATTTGAATCAGTTTTGCTGTTCAGTCGTCTTGAATCGGAAGACGGCTTTGGTTCTATTCAAATTATAATTGCTTTGCAGCGAAATTGCGAATTCGAAAATGTAGTTTAATTGCAAATATCGCTGGAAAGAAGTGAAAAATTTAAATTGGTATGGTGGTTTATTATTGGAAGTATTTTTTTTTACAATGTTAAATCCTGTCACATACGAATCATGACAAATGTATAGAATCCAGTCTATTATCACTGGTACTAAATATAACTAACTATAATTATATAGTATGTATGTTAAATAACGATTAAATATTAAATGTGGCTGTACCTAGAACTGTGTTACTACAAAACAATGTTGAGGGCATGGCTCCTAACATTTTTAATGGATTGCCTAAAATATTACTGCCATACATTTTTAATAGTTTTATATTGGTTTTGGTCGGAAGAAACATTTATATTACTCTGTTATTGTAGATAATTTGACAAGGGGCTAAATAAGCTACGAACGAATGGACGAACGAGCGAAACGAGCTAGTAAAATCTAACCTTTAATAGCATGACAATACGGACCGAAACAAGGCTCTGTGCGAAACAGTACCCTTACCATGAGTTTACAGTGGCCGTACTCGCGAGCGACTGCGTAAACGATGTGTATGGAGAATTGTAGTTCTACAAAGTAACCGCTAGGGGCGCTTTACTATTCTCCATACAAATTGTTTACGCAACCGCTAGCGAGTACGGTCACTAACTCATGGTAAGGATTTGTACTCTTAACGTCACAATCACCCATCAATTAAAATGAGGAATAAAACAAATTCCATTCACGTTGGTAAAAGTATAAGAATTTCAAAATTAGGAATAATAAATAAATGAACTCGTTACCATTTACTGAAACAAATAACTTTAATGTATTTAATTAAAGTTGATGATTTTATTTTGCGCAATTCGTTCAATTAATTAAAATAAATGAACTTATTCGGTCCAGTTAACGTCAGTATAACTTTGATTTATAGTGCTTTGGAAAATCACTGAACGTAAATTTAATTACTCTTAAGCAGGCATTGGAATCATTAATGAGATATCAAGCACATACCTAACAAGTCGGTACATAAAAAATGGGCAAGTGCGAGTCCGACTCGCGCATGAAGGGTTCCGTACCTATACATATATATAATCTATAACAAGTTTGTTGTATGGGAGCCCCCCTTAAATATTTATTTTATTTTATTTTTAGTATTTGTTGTTAGAGCGGCAATAGAAATACATCATCTGTGAAAATTTCAACTGTCTAGCTATCACCGTTGTTGAGATACAGCCTGGTGACAGACGGACGGACGGACGGACGGACGGACGGACGGACGGACGGACGGACAGCGAAGTCTCAGTAATAGGGTCCCGTTTTTACCCTTTGGGTACGGAACCCTAAAAAAACACTTAAATGTTCTTAGCCATTGACAAAGTCAAACTTTACAATCAATCCATAAAAGTACATTACTTACTGCAGACGCCGAAAAAAAAGGGTTTGCCGGTTGAGAAGGTATATCCATATCCATATCCATTTATTCAGTATTAGTCATACATTGTCAACAAGTATAATACAATCAGCAATTATATATTTTTTTTTTATCTAGCCTGTTTGTGTGTGTCCCACTGCTGGGCAAATGCCGCCCCTCTTTCTCTCCAGTCGTCTCGCTGAAGAGCAAGTTGCTCCCAAACGTTCTCAAATGCGTACAGGTCATCCCGCCATCTTCGTTTCGGTCTGCCTCTGCACCGGTACCCATCCTGCGGTATCCACTCTGTGGATAGTTTGGCCCAACGTTCCGGATGCATTCGGCAGACGTGTCCTGCCCAGTCCCACTTGAGCAATTATATTATAGTAACTATTGAAGTTAGGGATTAGGTACATTATAATATGAAATACAAGTTACTGAGTAGGGTCAATTTCATCTAAAAATTCATTAACTGAATAATAGGCCTTTTGAAGTAGCATCAATTTTAATTTGGAGTTAAAACCCGTAGTGGTTTTTAGGGTTCCGTACCCAAAGGGTAAAAACGGGACCCTATTACTGAGACTTCGCTGTCCGTCCGTCCGTCCGTCCGTCCGTCCGTCCGTCCGTCCGTCCGTCCGTCCGTCCGTCCGTCCGTCCGTCCGTCTGTCACCAGGCTGTATCTCAACAACGGTGATAGCTAGACAGTTGAAATTTTCACAGATGATGTATTTTTATTGCCGCTATAACAACAAATACTAAAAATTAAATTAAATAAATATTTAAGGGGGGCTCCCATACAACAAACTTGTTAAAGATTATATATATGTATGTATAGGTACGGAACCCTTCATGCGCGAGTCGGGCTCGCACTTGCCCAATTTTTATTATACCTTTAATGTGACATGGGAGTTTATTAAATTTTTTAACTCCGATTACATGCATACAATTGCTAGTCCACGTTAACCGATGAGTGGGCAGTTCTAAGTCATACTGACGGACGGCTGTCAAAATGCCTGCTACTTTTCCAGCGTTTTTTTGGAAAATAATGTCAGGTTAGCCCGGACATACTTTGCTACCTCAAATATAAATAGGGAGGGGAGTGTCAGAGGATATAGTGATACGAAGCCGGCAAGACTTTTTCACGCCTAAGGCATATATAGTGTTTCTCTCAAACATATGCAACGAAAAAAACCGGTCAAGTGCGAGTCGGACTCGCGCACCGAGGGTTTCGTACAAACACTTTCCATCCTTAAGTGTTTAAGTTAAGTTTGCACCTGGTATGTATAGCGCTCGATACAAATGAGGTGCAAAGTTAACGCAACCAATCCCTTTGTTGTATGGGAGCCCCCCTTAAATATTAATTTTATTTTATTTTTAGTATTTGTTGTTATAGCGGCAATAGAAATACATCATCTGTGAAAATTTCAACTGTCTAGCTATCACCGTTCTTGAGATACAGCCTGGTGACAGACGGACGGACGGACGGACGGACGGACGGACGGACGGACAGTGAAGTCTCAGTAATAGGGTCCCGTTTTTACCCTTTGGGTACGGAACCCTAATAAAAAGTACACCACTCAAAAATATATAATTGAGCTGTTTAGCCTGTTCATGAACACAGACGTCACGTTCAAAAAAATACTTCCCGGCTTAGGCCTTCAATTTTGTATGAAATTGCTTTACAGTTCTCTCGAGTTTTTTCGCCCGAAACGTTCGAAGCCTAATGTTTACAATGAAGCGAAAAGTTGAAAAATTTAATGGTTCAGACAGGATTTGAACCTGCGTTTCCAACGGCTTTCCGGGCCAACACGGGCGTCCTACCAACTGGACCACCGAACCAGATGTCAGAGCCATTGAATCTTTCAACCAGTTGCTTCAACATGCCGACAACATACGCCATGAAATCTAGTTAGCTCTTGGGAGTGAAACCACTTTTTTGTTTTACAAAGTCAATGTTACAAGCAAATCGTTGACACACATGATTGACACACAATGATTGAATCGTAGACACACATACATAAAACAAAAAGCGGCGCCGCCAAATGCATTAGTTTCAATACTATTCCAATATGCTATGTGGTCCGGTTGAGACAGGGAATTAAAATCAGACACGCATTCAATTTAATACCTATTTTCCGAAAATAACATTCCATATATCTCATATTCTTTGCTTCAAAACTCAGTAAAATTAAGTCGCAGTTTCTCAAATATTCTAAAATTGACCAAAGCTACGTATGCATTTAATATGATATAGGTATTCGGATATTCTAGATCCGATCTCTCAGCAGCAGGAAAAATATAGTAAGAGATTGAATTTCTTTCTTACAGCGAAGATCAGCAATTCTTTGTGTGAAATCGGGATATTTTTGGTAATGTTATTTATGCTTATTTTATTGAACCATCAAAATATCGACCACCTGCTCCCAAAGTCAATTTGAAGTATTGAAAAGGGATACAATATACTACATTACGATGATTACTTTCAAACCTTTGTCATCGTAAAAATACATTTTGAGACTTTTGTTATGGACTATAAAATGTTTTCGGAAGTAATCTTTTATTTCTCAATGTTTTCACGTATGCGTTTTTGAAAAGGATATTATGAAACCTGTCGTGGGTGGCGGAGGTCTGGTAATAATGGCATTTAAGGCTAATGATCATAACGATGATGGATCAAATTAATGATATAATATATATAGCTTTAAAGTCATATCCAAGCAACGTGCCACGTTATCGCAGCAATAGACATCATATTGTCGTGAATTTTTACTGTTCTACACATTCCCCATTCCAATCCATTTTATTATTTGTATGAGAATAGGTAGAACAAAAAGTTTGGCACGTATCGGTGGCGGTGGCGTGGTTGACACGTTGAATCGGTAATCTAGAGTTACCGGGTTCGATTCCCGGCGTCTTCCGCTAGACATTCAAATTTTATTTATGCTTTGTTCTTTGTGTCATTGGTTTAATGTGTCGCGTAATAAATATTCAACCAATTTGATTTCTAGGCCACTATAGAGCCTTGTCACAATGACAATGACATGAGATTTCAAGCGGCTTTCATATTGACGTTTACTGTGACAAGGTAGGAATCAAATTGGTTGACTATTACGTATACTGAATTCGATTTTATACTACAATTCTGAATTTACCACACGACGACGCAAAATGAGTCAGTTATGTACCTCTTTTATATGCAGTGTAAATTACGCGACTCATTTTACACTCGCAACTCAAAAAGTTGCACTCGGTCGGCCTTTATGAAAGGACTCAAAGAGATGAAAGCACCTAGTACATACTAGTCTCGGCAATTAAGTACTCCAGGCACAATTTTACACTACGACTTCAAAGAAAGCTAAATAAATAAATATCATAGTGAGACCTGTAACTTGACATTAACAAGCGCAATCACCCATTAAATGATGATGATTAGTGATGCCTACGCCAACAATTATGATGGATGTTGAGGATTTATATTGTATGTTTCAGTTTGTCTATTTATTTTTTGGGATGGCGGAATTAAATCGTGAAATTCCTGCACACACTTTCGAAAATATATCCGATAGAAAACTGTCAAGCTGGCAAATTCGCGGCGATGTTCGAGGCTCTGGAAGATGCCCCAAGCCGGAAAAGCATCACCAATGAGTCTAAGGGATCGATGTTCTACTGAATCCAAGGTAACCAACTGGTACTTGGCAGAGCCGTCCCAAAGATGGCAGCAGTACTCCATACACGAACGGACTTGAGCTTTGTAAAATGTGAGAAGCTCTTTAGGCGTGAAAAATACCTCTTCACCTTGATAAAAATATTGTTTTCTTAGAGCTTGTCAAAAAAACTTAACTTTCATCACTGCTAATAGTTTTGGCTTTATTATTCTAATGTAATTTGAAATTAGTGAAATATTTAGTCCTGTTTTCTCTTTGATTACACCAATTATAGTGTTATATTCTCTTTGCCAATGACATTAGCTGAATTACAACGTCAGTGACCGAAAATGTGTCATTGCCAGTAAAACACATTAGTACCACCCAAAATCCGCAATATGGCGTGGGCTAAAAACAAGGGTCTGACACGCTTTGATAGAGAAAGATAGCCTTATTCAGATTCCTAAAAGAAGAAATAGAAAAGTGTGCCATGTTTTGTCTTTATCAGCGACCGAGCATTTTTTCATGGTCGGGTTATTGGCACAATTCAAATTCGAAGCAAAACAATCAGCTAGTGTCAAAACTGCTAAAGAAATAGAAGGTTTTCTAAATTAAATTATTATAATTACCACATAATTTACATACTAATGGATGTGGAGTGTTTACGCGTAGCATCAAAAATGGTGGGATGTTCAGTGCTTGGCTGTAAAAGCAACAGCTTACAAAAAGAAGCGAATGTTACATTTCATGCGTAAGTACAAGTTTTTTGTGTTTTGATCACCTATTTCTTTCTCAAATCTCACAAGAATCAAGTTACAAAGTTAAATCATTAGTTATATCATGAAAAAACTTGATAAAATAGGAAAAATCTGTAAATTATTTTCATAATAACTCAAAGCATTTTGACATGTAAATATTGCAAATCGGTCAAATTGCGTAGGTAGCATAAATCTACGATAGAAGCCAGCTAATATAGACGTCTAAATAAATCAGTCGGTTTATAATCCAATTTGGGGATGCCTAGATATAAAATAAAAATTACCCCCATATTTGGGGAATCTATAGCAAATTGATATTCGAAAAATTAGATTTTCGCAACTGATATTTGGTGATATCCATCTACTTATGTCGTTTAAAATTTTACTATTTAATTTTGCTTTGTTACAGAATGTCCCAATAAGGCGGTGCGTCCATGAACGTGGACTGTCACAATGGATTAAAAGTATCCTGAGTAGAATAGAAGAAAAAGAAGAAAGAAGAAGTTTCACCCTATTTTTTTAGCACTGGCCAGAAAAGTTCTACAGTACCTATTCATGATTAAATCAACAATTTTGTTTAGAAGCAAGTGTTGTAAATACATATTATTTAAAGTTTAAACTAATTTCATTATTTTTATTATCAGAGGACCCAAGTGTATTATTTTTATTTGATTATACGGACTAGTTTTGAAAATAGTAAAGATGAAGGTGAAAGCAGCGTCGTCTAAGACTCAAATCAATCAGCACTCAAATGACGCATTGTGGAAAATTGACAGTCGTAGCCTATAAAAGAACAGCGCTACAATTTTCATACTAAATCCGCCTTAGTAATAGTCCGACTGTATGATTTACTGCGCTGTGACCAATTACCTGTCGCCTATGGTCTTTTAAAATGAGGAACAAATAAATTGTTATCGTTAATTGGAATATTTTCAAAAATATAAAAAAGGGAATATGTACCTACATAATTTTTTTATCCTTTATTTGATGTTATCGGAAAATGAGTAACAAAAAAAAAATTATGTGAATTCGAGTACTTGGAACGTTTCTCTCTAACCACTTTTATGGTTTTTTTTTTTACGACCATGGCAACCCCACATTTTGACGTCATTATATGTCTTTCTCTTACGCCTGGTCGCTCTGTGGCAAATCTATAACTACTATACTATATCTATGACTAAAAAACACCCTGTTCGGCTGTAATATTTGTCACCTACTGTACTAATTCGCACTGCAAACAATTTCCCGTTAGTCCGTCTGTGCGTCGTATAATTGATGATTAAACGAACTTACCTGAAGTGAAGTTCTATCACAATTACACGAACGCCTCGTACGAAGAGATTATTAAATATATTTTACACATGTAGTAATCACAGGTACTACCACTCTAACACTTATTTGAGAGAAACTCTGTTTTTTTTTTTTTTTTTTTTATTCTCTGCACTCCCGCGCCATTTTACCTGTCAATGTCATATAGTTCAAAGTTCTTATTAATAATTATGGGTAGTTTCCCTAAATCCTTACTGATTTTTCGCACTGCAGCAGCACTTAAGTGCTGGTCCTGGGTCATATTGGGAGGGTGGGTCCTAATAATCTCTTCGTACGAGGCGTTCGTGTAATTGTGATAGAACTTCACTTCAGGTAAGTTCGTTTAATCATCAATTATACTTCACGCCTCGTACTCGAGATTATTAAATATATTTTACACATGTAGACTTTGAGAGTAAGGAGGTAAAGTTGTAGGGAAACTACAAAAGGTACAAAGGTGACCAGCATGTACCAGTAAAAAGCTATTAGGTACGAATCAATCTGTATTCTAAACACTTTGGAGACACACCATTAGTCTTAAAATTATTAAATCTTAGAGATTAACAATCATCACAGTAGAGTTTTATACTACTTAAGTACAAGAGAGATCAAATATCGACTCTGCTACTATTAATTATATTCCTATTATAGAGTTTTGGCACCATCAATCATAAGATTATTAAAAATTAGTTAGAGATTAACAATCATCACAGTAGAGTTACTACTTAAGTACCAGAGAGATCAAATATCGACTCTGCTACCGACATGTCATTGCGATTAATTATAATCCTATTATAAAATTTGGCGAATACCTTCGATTCACCACTCCACCCAGCGGTGGAACGTATGGCGTCAATGTGGACGCCTCGTGCGGCCGCGTGAGAGGTCGCAGCATGCCGCGTTGAATGTGCTGTGAAGATGTCTGTGTCAATTCCACTATCAGCCAACGTGTGCTTGATCCAGCGACTCAGCGTCTGGGTACCTACTTCTTTATGTGGTCTTTTTATAGCAATAAACAAATTATCGTTAATCCTAATTGATTTAGTGCGGTCAATATAAGACAGTAGGGCCCTTGCTGGACATATGTTTGGCTTTTCTGAGAAAAAAGGGATACAAAGTATTGGTTGTTTACAACCTGGTCTAGTAGTTTTTATAACTGCAGGGATTTTTATCATTAATCTATCAGTAATGTTTTGGATATTCTTGATATTAATTTTAGATAAAGTTTGTACTCTTTGAGCTGTTGCCAAAGCTAATAACGTTATAGTTTTCCTAGATAATGTATCTAATGCTAATTCCTCATTTGGAAACAAATTATTTAGGTAGTTTAAGACAATATTTGTGTCCCATGTAACAGTATATTTAGGTAATGAAGGTCGAAGACGAAAAACTCCTTTAAGGAAACGGTGTATGTTTTCATCTTTGGAAATGACTGAGCCAAGTACTAATGCTAATGCAGACCTGTATGTATTTAGGGTACCATATTGACAACCTCCATTAAACATCTCAGTAAGAAAGTCAATAACGTTTGGGATGGTAGGCTGATAAACGTTAATTTTGTTTTTAGAACAATAGTCCCACCATTTTCTGAGTCCGACATCATATTGTTTGACCGAATTTTGCGATAATGATGCCATCATAATATCTAGCGATGGTGATGGTAATCCTCTTCTCGAAAACGCCTGCCGCACAATACTCCGACAACCAGGGTAATTTTCTTGTGAATCTGGGTGCTGGAATGAGAAATTAAGGATTGTTTGTTTGGGGGAAATACTACAGTGTCTGTAATGAGCAATGCTTTAAAAAGAGGATACCAGGGTTGAGCTGGCCAGTGTGGCACAACCATTATTCCTCGAGCTTTATCGGTTATGATTTTTCTAAGTGTCTTTAATATCATTGATACTGGAGGAAAAGCATAAAAATATGTCCCTGTCCATGTAATGGTAAAAGAATTTATGGCGAAGGCATCAGGATCTCTGTGCCATGAAACATATTTCGCACACTTGTGATTTATTCGACTAGCGAAAAAATCAATTTCAGGTTGTCCGAACATTTTCACTAGACTAGCGAAGCAGGTATCAGATAATTCCCATTCTATATCTGGGTGATTTTTACGCGATTCTGCGTCTGCAATAACATTGTCTGCTGATCTTATGTATGATGCATATATGAAAATTCGCCTGTCTTCACACCACTGCCAGATTTCTTTTGTGATTTTAGTGAGGTGAGGGTATTGTACCCCGCCCATACGGTTTATGTATGATATCGCGGTAGTGTTATCTATTCGTAATAGTATTTGGCAGCAATTAAGATCCTTTGCAAATATTTTAAGGCCAATAAAAGCAGCTAATAGCTCTAGACAATTTATGTGCCTATCACGTTCTGAAACCGACCACTGTCCGCTGGCAGTGTCGCTGCCACAGGCTGCTCCCCACCCCGTAGTCGAAGAGTCACTGAATATTTCGGTACAATATACATCATCTCGTATTGGATGCACCGAATTATTTACGGCTTGCATCCACCAATTTAGATCCGGTTTTAAAATGTCAGGTATTGCAATGAGTCTATCATAATTGGAATTTTCTTTTAAAGCAAGGAATTTACAACGTTCTAATTCTTTAGTATACAGCCAGCCATACTCTACTGCTGGACAGGCTGATACCAAAAGGCCAGTTATTTGTGCCAATTTTCTAACTTTACATCTTTTAAGCGTTAAAAACTGACTTAATTCAGATTTTATGTGTGCCCGTTTCTCTATTGGTAAGCTTAGATTAAACTTATGGGAATCAATTATCAAACCTAAGAATTTACATGATATTGATGGTGTTAGAACACTTTTTTCTTGGTTTATTATGAACCCAAGGCAAGGAAGATAAAAGGTAAGGAAGTATGATGTTCATAGTAAGGAGCGTACGCCGATAAAGATTTTATCGTCGGGGAACTAGATGCCTCCGTATGTATCAAAATGAATTAAAACGGCGTTTCAGTAGCGACATAAACGAAATAGAACGGTGTTCATAATTAACAACTTTTGCAGAGTTTTGTAAGTTATACCTTGTTGACAATAGATGGCGTTTCCACGTTGTGCTTTTACAATTTTTGATATGTTGAGAAGTTTTTTCACTGAGGGTAATTTTTCGCTTTTAAGGCTTTTATGGTTGATTAAGTATTTATTATGGATGAAATATTTCAAGTCAAGCCTTTGAAGTAAGCCTGGCCATGTACTGGCCATAGTGCTATAGGTAAGTGTGATATACTGTCAAATGATGTTTTGTCTCTTTCAGTTTGAATGTAACGTCATGAAAATGTCATTAGTTTTTGATTGATGCTTATTGTAATATAGTTTTGCTATTTTCGATTTACGTTCCGCTTAAGGGAGGTTTATTATCAAAATTTATGACTGGTTAATAAATAGTTTTCAAATGACAATCCTAAACCTTCATTGTAAGAACATCATTTTATTCTGACAAGGTTAGCATCACTAGATTGCTTAGTTTAAACAGTTTAAGAAAAGGCTTAAATAGCGTGCTGCCATGCTACTACATTAAATTCATATAGGTTCTATATTTTTTAGGTAATGAATGACATGTTATGCCAAAGCAGATACTAATTTTAGAAAGTATTGAAGTTTTGCATCTAAAGCGCTGAATTTTATGATTAAATAATGGGCGCAATGCGAATTTGAATTTTCAGTTGAAATCATCTGTAATGCAATGAACCAGAATTAAAATCTCACTGGTATGGTAGTAGAGGCATAACGCCAAAAGAAAGACGGAAGCGAAAGCTTTTAGAAATATATGCTGAAGAAAAAAATAGGTTTAAAGAAGACTCTATTCGTAGAGAAAACTCTATTCTTGGCGTGCTTAAAGTGTTGATTAAAGATTCCTAAAGTTTCTTTCAGTACGGAACACATGAGGGGGCATTTAACGGTACAGAAGATTGAAATTGACAAGTCGTATTATGGCTACCTATATAAGTATGGCTTACGTCAAATTAAAGCAGAAATAATCGCGATTCAGCGATTTTTGTATATGATGAAGTGAGATATTTTGACCAAAGACCAATTGGAATAAAATGGGCTTAACTAGTATTTATAATTACTTCTTCATATTGAACTTTATAGTGTGCCGTATGTTGTTAAAGTGTGTTAAAATTTTGGTGTGCTTTCGTTGATCATTGTTCATAATAAAGATATACAATAAAAATAACTAGCAGAATGTATTATTTACTATTTAAGCCAGTATTAGTACTCGTAGTATTAATATACTCGGGTACTTATGTAATACCTACTTAAAATAGTTTAATGCAAAGGGTAATAATTATAAATATAGGTATACCTAATCTCTCGTACAAATTAGTCGTGTCAAACTCATTGCATAGTAGTCATTACTGCGCAATGAGTTTGCCATCTCTCTTTTTCCGTGTAATAAGACGTGTATTTCAATGTAATAAGACGAACATAAATGGCCACGAATTTCTGAACGGGTTGTCGTATAGGTAGTTCTGGCTAATGTATGATATAGATATGATATCATTGGAGCGCTAGGAAAGTACGGACGTAAGGTTATGACTTATGATGTTGGCTGTACCTATTCAATAACGATCACGGCTAGCATAACTTTGACACGCGACTCTTTCTCGCGCGAGATATACTACCTGTCTCTATCTGTACAGTACTATGAGATAGTGACGGATGATGCTATCTCGCGCGACATGAGTCGCGTGTCAAAGTTAATGCTAGACGTGCAGTCTGCTTGATTATTCGTGATTAAGAAATCAACACGAGTAGTTTCAGCGCCATCTAGTTAAGAACTATACAGATACCACGCTGTCTATTTTTGGTATAACGCTAAGTGACAATGACATCTATTATGTGTTTTAATAAAACATTGCGCATCTACGTCTTATAATCAGCGCCATCTAGAAATAAGACGGTATTTGAGCTTTCTTCTGGAGTACGTTTTTTTGTATGAGGTTGTCAATCCATATGTATAATCCTTGACCCAAGGGCAGTCAAGAGCCTTTTAGTTATGTCTAGATTTTCAAGACATTCATGTTTTGACCTACCTAACAATAACCAGTCATCTAGATAAACAGTTGATATAAAGCCAGCTGAACGTAACAGTTTTACAACAGGTTTAGTAATTTTAGTAAATATATATGGTGCTATATTGAGGCCAAAGGGTAAAACATTATATTGATAAGTTTTCCCCTGATATGAAAAACGTAAAAATTTTCTGGACTCTTCATGGATTTTTATGGAAAAATAGGCATCTTTTAAGTCAACTGTTGCCATGTAACAGTCTGGAGTAACTAATTTTATGGCAGTTCTTAAATCTTCTAACTTAAAATGGTCAGTTATGATAAATTTATTAAGATTCTTAAGATTTAAAATGAGCCTCATTTTTCCATTTGGTTTTGGGGTAAGGAAGATACTTGAGAGGAACTGGTCCTCACATGGTTCGCACTCAGAAATAGCTCCTATCTGTATTAAATTAGTAATGGCCTCATGAATACGTATACTATCCTGTGTGCTATAATCAGACCAGACAGGAACAGCACTTTGGACTACAGGGTTTGTAAACATAATTTTATAACCGCTTATCCATGATAGTATAGTGTGGTCACAAGTAATCATCGACCACTGATACAAATAATTGGAGAGACGACCAACATACTCAACTGTATTTAGTGCGTCCTGCGATATGGTGGCGCTGTCGGAGCACGATGCGACGACGGCCTCGATGAGCGCCCTGGCTGCGCCTGGGGAGGCGGCGCGCGTGGGGCTGCATACTCGCGGTGAGGCGGCCCCGTCGGCCGGCGTGCTGCCGTCGGGGCCACTCTCCGGTTTAAAGGTTTAGGTGGAGCAGGTTTATCTGTCTTCAGGTTGTTTGAGACTGGCTTGAAGGTATTGTTAGCTTTTAACTCGGTTCCAGATTTATTAACAGCTTTTGCTGACTTCAGGGTTTCAGCCAGATTTGTACTGAACAACATAGTATCTATTTTAGTAAGGTTCAGGTGTTCTTTCATTTCTTTCTTGACAGAAAATAAGACAAAGTTCCTTCTTGTCACCGAGTCCCCATGTTGAATATCGCATAGAATCCTTTGCGCATCCATAATTCTTTGTATTATGTTATTATTTTTATTCTGGGTGGTAAGCAGGGTATTTAATGCTTGACCCAAGCAGGAGATGGCACTGGCCAGTTGTTTTTGTTTGGCCTCGATACCTTTGTCTCTTTTAGCTACTTGCTCAGGTATTGCAGCTTTTATTTCTGCATTCATTTTGGGGCCATCGATGAGCAGGCAGTTTTCCGGAGTTAAATATTGGTCTGTCAAGGCCTTACGTGCTTCCTTGCTCAAGCCCTGAGTTGCAATATGCTGCAGGCGACTCGCTAGCTCTGCTCTTAAAGGTGAACCATGTTTTTCAGAGGATGCGGGGTCTTCACCTAAGATCTTCAATGTTTCTTCATCAAGTGGATCTTCCTCCTCCTGTGGTTTAGGTGTCGTGCTTATCTTGTTTTCCTCCTCAACTATAGGAAGTGGAATATTTGAATCCTCTGTCTGCGTGTCCTCCGGTGTCTCTTCTTGCAAATTTTGTGGCTCTTCAACCAGGTCGGTGAAATCAACCTCTTTGACTGGACTCGCTGTGGAGGAAAATTTTCTATTTATGGAGTATGCCAAGCATGTGTAGAAATAGCCCCAATGACTATTCAGGTTACATACTTAATGAGACACCAGCCTAATATACCAATCAGGTATAAAACTCCAGGTATACATGAATGCATAATCTATTGAGTATGGGTCGAGATAGCCCCAGTGACTACTCCGGGTATATACTACAGCTTATGCTTCAATAAATAGCAATAATAACTGGCTAGCGCTAGTTATTTGTTCCCTTGTTATAGTACAACTCCCAACGATTTGTACGTCAAGGACAAAGTTGTAATGCGGCGAAATAGCCCCAGTGGCTAATCTGATTGCATTATTATAAGTTATAACTTATAAAATATTATAGGTAAATACCTGCTTCATCCGATTCTTGGATATTTTCGGGAGATGACGGCGACGTACTTTTATCCATCTTTCGCTTTAGCTTCTTCATTTTGTGCTTTAAATAAGCAAGTTCTTCCTCGTAATCCTTCGTTTTCCTTTTTGGCATTGTTATTTAACGTGGTTTTAGCTAATTATTCGTTTTAAGATTAAGATCGTGTTGAGCGGTTAAGCACTTAAAACGTGAATGACATTGACAGGTAAAATGGCGCGGGAGTGCAGAGAATAAAAAAAAAAAAAAAAACAGAGTTTCTCTCAAATAAGTGTTAGAGTGGTAGTACCTGTGATTACTACATGTGTAAAATATATTTAATAATCTCGAGTACGAGGCGTGAAGTATAATCATTAATCTCGAGCCGGACAGTCAGTGACGAGCACCACGATGGATGAATGATCATGAAGTACCTGGATAAGGCATCGCTAGAAGTGCCACACAGCGACCAACCGAATTACGATCAATAACGACCAACAGACACAACTATACGGAGATGCCACGACTTGATGCGGCCAGCGACGCGGCAAGCAATTGAGCGAGAAATCAGCACCTCTAGCACAACTGTGATACGCGACTCTTTTTCGGGCGAGATATTTATCAATCTCTTTCTGTGCAGTACTGTGAGAGAGTAACAGGCGACGCTATGCCGCATGACGAGTGTTGCGAAGCATAGTTCTGCTACACGGGCTGTACCCTTACTATGTTTACAGTAATCGCGTATGAGTCGCTAGCAACTGCGTTGACTATTTGTATGGAGAATTGTATTTCTACAAAGTAACCGCTATGGGCGCAGTACTATTCTCCATTCAAATCACTTACGCAGTCGCTAGCGAGTAGGGTCACGTTAACTTGTGATAAGGGTACTGAGCGTGGCGGCATAATGAATGAGCGAGACATACGCACCTACACCGCTGTCGCTGTAGCGCAAAGTCATGTCATCTCCGAAAGTCACGGCAGGCTCACAATTTCACATGCGCCGCGCTAATATCGCACCATTGCAACCGTTCTGTATTCTACTGTTGTTCGGCACGCGTTCCTAGCCTGTTATAGCAGTATGTACAACTTAAGAGGATTTTCACTGCTCATTTTTCGCTCTCTCTGTCTCTCTTTTCTGCTCATTCTCGACTGTTTCCTCCTTCAAAACTTAAACAATCATAACGAAATTTTGGCAACCGAATGGGAAGAAAATGTATCGTTTCGATTTTGCGCTTATAATTATACAATTTGTGTACTAGGTGTCTGGTTTTGGCCAACATTTTGTTTCAAAGTTATTAGGCGACGCCAAAGCTACCAGGTGCAAACTTAAAGTGAACGGACAGTAAAGCAAAATGGGCAGTAGTATTTTCTCTTACTAAAGGACTAGATGTAGCAGTTATCAGGTGGTATTGCGAAAACTGATGACCCCTTGTGGTACTTTAATATATTCTGAAGATTAATTTTAAATAATGAACTACCTGGATAAGGCACCGCTGTAAATGCCACTCAACAGTCCAAACTACGAATATACCCAGATTATTTTATCGTCGCCACTAATATAAACATCTGGTTTATAAAAAAAAACGCGGACGAAGTTGGTGCAATCTTCTAGTAATTAAAATAAAGCTCGAGTTCATAGAATTTAAACACTCGCAAAATTCTACCAATAGAGATGATAAACAAAATACGAATTACGCTCTTACCTAATCCAGTTCCGTATATCAGCGTCAGTTCGAGTATGAATTCGACCCAGTTTCTGAACTGCAGAAAGATTGATTTAGTAGTTTAAAGCCCGCAATAACCTAGTCTGGGAAATTCAACAGCATTTCTGAGGCGCAAGGAAAGTTTTTTCATTCCAATTTTAAATTTTAATCAGAGATCTTATGACAACTAAACGATGTATTGTGAAGATGTGAAGTGGAAAATTTCGACACGGACAATTTTTTTCTGCTAAGGTATAGTGTATAGACATCCTTATGTAATAGTGTCCCCGCCACCTGCCCGCTGCCGCCTTTAATATGACAGACGTCAACGGGAGCGGACAGGTCGTGGTCCACAGTAAACCCATCTACGTTGTTTTATTACCTATTCCCGTCCTGAAACCCTAGACGTCGCATAAGGTACAATGCGCTAATTTGACGGAATTTTATAATATTTCGGCTTGTTTGGGATTCGAGCTGCAAATAAGGATAGTGCGAGTATAACCGGTGCATTGAATGTCTTGATACTTTCTAGTTTTTGCGGCCTATCACGAGTGTGGAGTTTAGTCCTAATTGTATCTAGTTGCACTGTGATCTCGCGTATCTATTTAGAAATGGTTGAACATTATTTCAACCATTTCCAAACAGGTTTTTTTACGTTTCAAACCCATATCCCAGCCACTCAATATTTGAATGAGTGGGACAGAACGATAATGATAATGAAGTTTAAATTTCAAACATTGGAGTAACCAGACCTATCCGTCCGATACCATGGCGTTTGCTGCGGACGGACGCACAAATAGACAGGCACACGTGGATGTTATGCATTCGCGCCATAAGGGGACAAGGAAATCCAAAAAGAAAATTGAGTAGTTATCTCAGGTAAGTGTATAGACATCCTTATGTAATAGTGTCCCCGCCACCTGCCCGCTGCCGCCTTTAATATGACAGACGTCAACGGGAGCGGACAGGTCGTGGTCCACAGTAAACCCATCTACGTTGTTTTATTACCTATTCCCGTCCTGAAACCCTAGACGTCGCATAAGGTACAATGCGCTAATTTGACGGAATTTTATAATATTTCGGCTTGTTTGGGATTCGAGCTGCAAATAAGGATAGTGCGAGTATAACCGGTGCATTGAATGTCTTGATACTTTCTAGTTTTTGCGGCCTATCACGAGTGTGGAGTTTAGTCCTAATTGTATCTAGTTGCACTGTGATCTCGCGTATCTATTTAGAAATGGTTGAACATTATTTCAACCATTTCCAAACAGGTTTTTTTACGTTTCAAACCCATATCCCAGCCACTCAATATTTGAATGAGTGGGACAGAACGATAATGATAATGAAGTTTAAATTTCAAACATTGGAGTAACCAGACCTATCCGTCCGATACCATGGCGTTTGCTGCGGACGGACGCACAAATAGACAGGCACACGTGGATGTTATGCATTCGCGCCATAAGGGGACAAGGAAATCCAAAAAGAAAATTGAGTAGTTATCTCAGAACTACAAAGGGAAGGATTGGAACTTGGTGCCCTTTGTATCCACCGAACTCCGTTAAGAGTAGTGAATAAAAGATCGCGATCACTTAGAATATTTTGCCAACGACGCGGCTTCTCGCCATACATCATGCAACAGCTCAGCTCGACTCAGGTTTAGCTTGGTCTTTCTTTAGTACCGCATCCTTAGTACAAACGACTCATGAACTGGTTCTCAACGACATACATGGTTTTATCAGGATTTCAATTCAATAATGCCTTAGGTACGATACGCCAAAAGCAATATCTTGGCCGTATCACCAAATTTAAAATGCGTTTATTCAAAGTTGAAAAAATAGCAAAATAAATTCAATACGTCAAACCAAAAGGGGTCAAACACAATTGCGCTTTGTGGTACGACGCGACGTCGTATCAGGGTGCGACTGTCGTGTCATGGAAACACATCAATCCAAAATCAACTTTATTTTCATGTTACAAGATTTCGAGATTGAAATACTAAAAACTGATAACAAACTTTTATTGCAAGAATGACACTTACTCTCGCATAGTAAAGTCTAAACTCCAATTAGTTTGACATTAGTACCAAAGAGTAAAGCATTAGTCTTGGAATAAAAGTTTGGTCGAATGCAGTCTTAGATAAGATATGTCACAAACTGCTTGCGTGAAGTATGCGTGCACGTGCTTGCACACACATATCTTATGAGGATTCATACTTTGCAACGGGCACGCGACGAACATGCCACGCATACGTTCGCTTCGCTGCACATCACGGATATCCTCCGATGTGCTCCAGCCTTTACATCCCACATTATCATAATAAGGCCCTCGTGCGTTTTATTAAAAACTACTCTGACAAATGACCCCGCTGCGGCAGCTTTGGCAAACCCGTGTCATAATAATTTGCATCAAATAAGCCTTCGCGGCGCAAACATGGTGCCTTATCAGACGCGTGCATATGAGACGCTATTTCGTTTGAATTATTGCACCATTATTGTGCAAATTTTGTGCATTTACGTGCGGTTATCGCATACCAAGGTGAACCCTAATGTATTATGCAGCGGAAAATATGCTTAGTGACACCAAAAGTATTTTACTTTTACCGCTTAATAGTCATGTTTCGCGAATTTTAAATGAGTTGAGCCAAAAGCTCTTTGTACGTCTGGGAATGTCGCAAATTCACGTTTTAAGTTGAAAATGTTTGTCACACCGACGGACAAGAGAGACTCTTGGAGTTATTACTCTCACAATATTCTCTGCCTCACGGAATTACTTAGGAGATGGATTTTTTTGCACTTCGGTGTGACACGGTGTGGTTTTTTTTGGACTTTCCGTATTTTAGCCTTTGTTGTCTCCTCTTTGCGTTACATTGTTCGGAATTCTGGAAATTGCGAACGTTGTTAAATTCTGTAGGGATATTGAAATTATTAGGTGGATTCCACGTACGTAATATACGAGAATTGCTTTGGCATTTGAGGGTAGTTTGCGAATCGGATGCGCTACGTTCGGCATTAAAATTGTATCGGTTTCTGAATAGATTCTGCATAATTGGAAGTTATTGAACGAGCAGTTGCGGTATTTAACTAGAATTAAAATGGCTTCGCGATACGGGAGTATAATAACAATGCAGAGTTCGGATTGCAGTTTTTAATTCTTTTATTACCATGGCTCATGTTGTTTACGGATAAAGTTGATACGGAAATTTGTGTTGTTACTAACTTTGCATAAGCGTCTGACGATGTTTGCGGTTTTGCTTACGTCTGTAGGAAACATTGTTATTGGTTAAATCACGGTCTGAACCGCTCGGTTTAGCGATAGTAGAAACGCACCATACCATGTATTATGATAATAGGTATATAACTAGTCCCAACTATACATATATTTACTTACATTATATGTAACTTTTGGTGTCAATAGTCGCTCTAAGTAGATGGCTAAAAATGTGATGAACTCGAATATTTGTTCCTGAGTCATGGATGTTATTTATATATTATGTATATCGTCGTCTAGCTCCCATAGTACAAGCTTTGCTTAGTTTGGGATTTGGTCGATTTGTGTCAGATTGTCCTTTAATATTTATTTATCGGATTTTAGGAGTCGAGGGAGTAAGGGGTCCAAGATCTCAGCAGAGACAGCTGAATTAATGCGACAGAGACGAGAGATGCCGGCGGATTCTTCAGAATGTCACCTTCTTAATAAGCGTATAAAAAAGCAAATACGCTCTGACCTGCGTAAAAGCCATACTCGAGAAATCGAGGATGCAATCAAGCGAAACAAAGGCTCAAAGGTATTTGCTAAGCAATTGGGAAGGAGTCATCTGACGAAGCTGACGGCATCTGATGGTCGAGTTATGACATCCAAACAGGACCTACTCGTCGAAGCTGAGACCTTCTATCGACGCCTATACTCTTCTCACGCACCAAAACCCACAATATCCGCCGTAGAAGATAAACGTGCCAAATTAACCCGCCACTTTACGGACGAGCTACCGGACTTCGAAAATGCCGAAATTGAGAGGGCTCTCGTGCAGCTCAAGAACAATAAAGCACCTGGAGACGACGGTATTACATCAGAGCTGCTAAAAGCTGGAGGACGCCCAGTCCTAGACCAGCTTCGAAAGCTGTTTAATACCGTACTCCAGAAAGGTACAACACCCGAGGCGTGGTCTAGAAGTGTGGTTATCCTGTTCTTCAAGAAAGGCGATAAAACGCTCTTGAAGAACTATCGACCGATATCACTTCTAAGCCACGTCTATAAGCTGTTCTCGAGAGTCATCTCAAATCGTCTCGCCCGAAGGCTCGACGACTTCCAACCTCCGGAACAGGCCGGGTTTCGAAAAGGCTACAGTACCGTGGACCACATTCACACCTTACGGCAGATTGTACAGAAGACCGAGGAGTACAATCGCCCTCTTTGCCTTGCGTTTGTGGACTACGAAAAAGCCTTCGACTCCATCGAAACTTGGGCCGTTCTTGAGTCGCTTCAGCGATGCCAAGTCGATTGGCGATACATCGAGGTGCTGAAATGCTTATATAGAGCCGCTACGATGACCGTCCAAATCCAGGATGTCCAGACGCGTCCAATCCCATTGCAACGCGGAGTGAGACAGGGAGACGTTATCTCTCCGAAACTGTTCACGAACGCTCTGGAGGACGTATTTAAAACACTGGACTGGAATGGACGGGGCATCAATATAAACGGTGAATATATTTCACACCTTCGATTCGCCGACGACATAGTCATTTTGGCTGAATCGCTGGAGGACTTGTCGGAGATGTTGCGGAGCCTAAATGTTTCTTCCAGACGGGTGGGTCTGGGAATGAATGTGGATAAAACTAAAGTTATGTTCAATTCATTCGTAGACCCAATACCGATCACCGTCGATAATGTTAGCATCGAAGTTGTTAAAGAGTACACGTACCTAGGCCAGATGGTCCAGCTAGGTAGAAACAACTTCGACAAGGAAGCTGACAGAAGAATCAGGTTGGGCTGGGCAGCATATGGGAAGTTGCGCCATATTTTTTCAGTCATCATCACTGCCCCAGTGCCTTAAGTCCAAAGTCTTCGACCAGTGCGTCCTTCCGGTCCTTATTTATGGGGCCGAGACGTGGACACTAACAAAAGGCCTCGTCCACAAATTCCAAGTTGCTCAACGAGCTATGGAGAGGGCTATGCTCGGAGTTTCTCTGAAGGACAAAATCCGGAACCAGGAGATCCGACGGAGAACCAAAGTGACCGACATAGTCCTTAAGATATGCAAGTTGAAGTGGCAGTGGGCGGGGCATATTTGTCGTAGAGCCGATGGTCGATGGGGCAGACGAGTTCTAGAGTGGAGACCACGAACGACACGCCCTGTAGGACGGCCTCCCGCCAGGTGGACCGACGACCTAAAAAGAGTGGCGGGAAGCGGTTGGATGCGGAAAGCTGAGGACCGGGTATGGTGGCGCGAACTGGGGAAGGCCTATGTCCAGCAGTGGACGACTCCGGGCTGATGATGATGATGATGATGATTTATTTATATTAGTCCCACCAAAAATCCCAACTCTAATTATATGGCATGTCATTCTATTTTCATACTACTCACCAGCTTAAACGAAGAAACAATACACCACGTGTTGCAGGCCGGCCCTCCTTAAATTTCCCTTTATCCTTGCATCATTTTACAACGTTAATCAACAATATCATATTACACTGCTTACACTGAAAATATGTAAATTCATTAATCACATACAGGAGACAGCTATTGCAACATCATTCGTTCATTCCATTAATACAAACTCATTCCAGTGACACCTAACGACATCCAGCTTTACCACCCTTTCAGCAAAAACCTATTTATCAATAATGATTTAGTTATGTTCATTGTGCCGATGTGGATTTAAAGGTATAAACTAGGCTTTATTTGGGCCCTTTTTTGAGAGGGATTGGATTAAAAATCGCTTTGCATTTATACTGGGTATTGTGCCGGTATATCATATTGTGATCAAGCATTTTATTGATATTGCTGGAATTTTTTGAATTCTTTTTTTTAAGCGTGCATTATTATTTCATGCAGGGTATTACAGATTCAGGGGTTCAGGGCCTTTCCTCCGTTTTAAGTTCTTCTTTCTAGATGTCTCACTCTTGTCAGAGAGGTCGTGGTCTCGATGGTGATGTATTTGTACACCGCTGATCTTCGTTTCTCGGTCCTCTCGACTTTCGGGTCTATCGAGATAGTTTTTATTTGCCTTTATTTTCTAACGTTTTGACGTAGTTACATACGCCGTGGTCTCAGAATATGAAATTAGAAATGAAAAATATTTATTTTAATTTTTTTACAAGGTAAACTCAGAATTACAGAACATCACACATCAGATGTTAATTATATAAGAGACTTGTCAGTTGTGTGATATAAGTATAACAGCGATCTCTTTTTTACCGACAGCAGCTCCATACTAAAATTGTGATAGGAATGTCTACATAAATTAGTAAATAATATTACAAAATTTTCTGCAGTACAACACAAATTTCAAACATAACACTTTGTTAAATAGGGAAGCATGGAATCACATGAACCGTTCTTACAAATATGCAAATAGTTGCGTAAACGACTCAATAAATCAAGTGAAACACACATTGTGTTGAATAAAATATTAGTACCGGCCCAAGCATTCGCAATTTGTTGTTTGCTGCGGTGCTTATGTAAATTAAAATGTTAAACAGATGTATACATATATTATAATAAATAAATAAAACTCAAACTTAAGATGAATTTTATTTACTATATTCACACATTAGAAACGTCTTATTTTTCTGCTTAAACTGGATAGGATCCCAAGTTTTCAACTGGCACGATACCAATTAACTCAAGAAACAGTAGGGCCTTAATTGGCTCTCTTCATAAACTGGCACCCTTATGTAGTTGTAAGACCCTTGACTAATTACGTTTTACGGTTAAGGAGGGCGGCACGGTGAGTTAACAAGCGCCTTAATAAAGTTGCTTGAGTTTTTGAAGTTATAGTTAACACAGGGCTTGATACAGGAAATAATAAGTGGACCAACAATTTGGAGATTTCAGAAATGCATTCGTTGTGGCTAACCGTGCCAATGGTTGTTGTGGAGGTCATCGATAAAATGTTATAATTATGTGATACTATAAAGAGGTAGGTACAACTACATACCTAAACACAAGCACAGAGTACCTAATCATCATCATCATTGGCCTTTTACATCTTTAACAGATGAGTTAAGCAGTTTTTAATAAAGTGCGGAAGAACGACGAACTAAGATGGCTGGATAGCTCGATATGAGAGCAACAGCCACGGTCGCATAATTGACAAATAACTTAATGATCTACCTTTAAACCTTGTACCACATGTTTCGTAGTATTCTAGCAAATAAAACGTTTCTATTCTATTCTGTCTTGAGCGCGTCGTGGTAGTTGGATTCGTGTGCAGTGCAGATTTGTTCGTACCAACGCATTGCATCTAATTTCACTAGGTTTTCTTTTTATCAAGTCCCCGACGCAAAAAGGGGGCTTTATAAGTTTACTTTTGTATCTGTGTGTCTGTCTGTGGCATCGTAGCTCCCACGACGGAGGGACCCATTTTAATGCGTTGCGTTGCGTGCGTTTTTTTTAATCGAAAGACTTCTCCGTCGAAATGGTGCTTAGCTATTTTGGTAGAAATAGGACCATTAGTTTCCAAGATATTCAGCTTTAATTGGAACAAATTACAGAATCTCAGCCAATATTGTGTAGTTATGTTCAGTTTTAGTAGCATTTTCTATCTCATTGTCGAGGCGCTCTGAGTCTTTTTGGGGATTTATCTAAAAGACTCAGAGAAGTTAGGGGACCGGAAAGCTGGCAGTTACCTCGCTCAACGTATTAGTCTCGCAGTTCAGCGGGGTTACGCAGCCAGCATCTTAGGTACCATGCCACGAGGGCCTTTTTTAGATTTAGGTTAGTTAACATGTATGTATTTAGGTAAATGATAGTTTTAAGATGATTTGTATGTTTTGTTTTATTTTAAAATTGACTTATTTTGTTATTTCATGTTCACATTTTGTACGGTTTTTTAATAAATTAAATATATCTCATTGATAAGGGTCTCATGATGACCAGCTACTTATGTCGGGGGTATTTTAAATTTTAAATTTAGCTTATCTAAATCAAAGCCATCATCGGAAAATAGCTTCAGACAAACAAAAATACAAAGACAAACTGCTATTTAGGCGCCTTAAACATGTTTCGAAATAAGGAATACGGGACAAAAATCTTCTGGAACAAGACTTCATTGGCCGATGTCCAACCGTTCAAAATAGCAAAATGTACTCGATTTACAAAAACTGCGCCCAATAAAAAACCGTTCAATACAGTACTAAAATCTAAAGACGTTCGTATAAAAAAATATGAGGGTTCCAGCATATGTCGCTGGCTCTGAATATAAAAGGAAAGCCTCTTTTAGTTGCTGTTTGAGTTAACGCTTTAAGAAAATTGCCATTTAGTTCTTATTTTGCACAGAGACATCGAAGTTAACTTATTATATAAGATTCAGGCAGATAGCACTACTTACTTATTAATATAATCAAAAAGTTGTTTGTTTTAAGTAGTAATTTCTTCTATCCTCCTCAAATAAGTACATTAACAGAAAAAGACAACTTACATAGGTACTGACCCAAGGACATTAAAAACTGCGCCAACCGCGTCATCGAAATACTTATATGTTATCATATACATTTGTACATGCTTAAAACAGGATTAATGGTCAATGTTAACCCATTGATCAAAGTACCCCAGTCTACGTTACATCCATATCCATACTTAATATTATAAATGCGAAAGTGTGTCTGTCTGTCTGTTACCTCTCCACGCTTAAACCGCTGAATCGATTTTGACGAAATTTGGCATGGAGATAGTTTAAGATCCGAGGAAGGACATAGGATAGTTTTCATCCTGGAAATAATCCCTAAAAAGATTGAAAAGTGAGTAAGTAATTCATGACGACATTGATGACCCTGTAGGAAATGTAATTATTAGACCAAAAGCACAATTGCTCTTACATTTGCTTAGGCGCTTTTAATAATCCCTTTTATTAATTAAGGTGATTAGGTGGATATGGATATCTATCGTGTTGTACGAGTTTGCTTCCATACTTCCAAGTTCCACGCGGACGTAGTCGCGGGCAAAAGCTAGTAAATTATATAAAGGGCCTTTATCACATAAATTCATACATTTGCATATCACAGGGTCGAAAGCCACTTAGCAATGGTAGGTTGGTCAAATGTTAGATTAATTGAATACATAATTTTAAAATTTAAGATGAGCAAAATTTTAGATATGGTTGAGTTTATAACGCGATTGAAAATTATTGTATGATTAGCAAACCACGGGGTTTTCGGCGCACAAATGATTTAACACGACACTCTATCCGGATAGGTATTCTATTATATATATATTTTTTAATGGCAACCGGTCACAGTTAAGCGACCATTACTGCCAATGTCTCGTTGCCAATCGCACTCGGCGACTAGATAGAGGATTGATACCACGTTGTACGGTGAGTTGATAAAATCGTGCTTTTTGTAAAGTGATAGCGATTTACAAAAAACCACGCGGACTATCGGGCCTTGACCCAGGAAGGGCTATGTACACTTCAAGTTGAATTCTTCATTAGCTATTCACACATTCGTTTGATCACTGCACAATACGCTAGCAATACTACACATTGAACAACAAAAATGAATAAATAACGAACAACAAAAATTAAACGCATGCGGCCATCTTGAGTCACGGACCGGAAGCCTTTTCCGGATGGGTATATTTAACTAAAATGTATACAAACCTTGGCTGTCAAAGTTGACATATTCAGGTGTACTCAACATTTTATCAATTTAAACTATTAATACAGTTTGCTTGTGGTATACCTACCTACATTAAAAAAAAATAGACATTACATGCTTCATAAAATTTTATCAATTGTTCAATTTTAATTCTTACTTTCCATTATTCTTTTGGTAGACAGACTGATCAAGGTTCGGCAAAGTAGAAAAATAATTAAATGGCCTTTGCCAAGTGACATACGTAATACACAGATATTGTCTATGAATAGACATTCAATCTTTTAAATGTATTTTTTTCTGTATTGCTCACAAACACTAACGCAGGTAGATATGTAAACTACACGTTACGTTATTTATAAAAAAATAGTACGTTATTGAGTTACTTTTTTTTAACCGTTGGGGCAAACTATTATTAAATGAAATAACAATATGATCAATAACAAACCAAACTAACAAGAAAACGAATGCAAGCGAAAATACCGACTAGTATAGTATATACGAAAACGAATACACGAGAAGTCGCCCCCTGCCTGCTATACGGCCACATCTCAAAAAAAAATTTTTTTCGGATTATTGCAGATTCGTAGTCAGAATAGGTTAATTTACCACCTTATTTCGAGAGCCATAAGAAAAAGTGTCCTTAAGAGCCTTTTTTCCACAAGTGGCCTTATGGATCGGACCAAAAATTGTCAGTTGACTCCCTGCAAGACAGCCACTTTTCAGTTGTGGCTGTATAGCATAAATTTGTAATATTTTTTTGAGTTGCGTCTCATAGAAATAACGTAGGTATATTCTAGTATTATTACGATGAATCCCTTTAAATAATTATAAGCGAAATAAACGTCATTGTGCGCTGTTGAGCCAAACTGGCGCGCAATACTCTGTTGTGGAGTAAACTAGGCTAAGACTGGTAGTGCGTAGCACATCAGTTGTTGCTCCCCAAGTAGTTCCCCTTAGTCTGTGGAGTATGTAATTCGGCGTCTGTAGCTTCTTCGCCTTACCGCTTACCTATATACGTAGGTAAGACTGCGGTCTAGAGTGACACAAGTACTTTTGTGTAGGATTTAATTTAAGCGCAGTCTCTCTGAAGCATATATTTGGCTCATAATTTGCTTCTTTGTTGCAAGGATGGAATGTCGCAACTTCTGTTTTACTAGCATTGGGGCAGTCTAATCAGAAATGTCATTCCAGATTGCGAGTAAGAGCTTCCTTCAAGGATTTAAATTTGCCATGCTGGTTTGTGATGGCGATGTCATCACCGTACATAAATTTCCGACTCTCTGTTTTCAGAATCGGTCCTGACCCACTCCTGTTCAACCTATACACACACGATATGGGTTAAACAGGAGCAGGGCCAGGACCGATCCTTGAGGTAGTCCATTGTTCAGCTGTCTGACTTTGCTCGGAGTGCTTCCGAGGATAGAGTTGATTAGTCCCACCATTTGCACCACGGTCAGGAGCTTATAGATAAGCTTCTGTCTACATACGCTATCGAATGCAGCTGAGAGGTCGAAAATACTGCCACGGTTTTCTCTCTCCTTTGAAAATCAGCCTCTATGTGTGTTGTGCGCGACATTTACCTGATCCACGTAGTTCGGACCACTACGGAATCCAGCCTGCTGCACAGGAATTATTTTGTCGACAAAAGGTTCGATTTGATTGTAGATTAGCCTCTCCAAAAATTTGTAGATGCAATTAAGTAGTAGAGGTCGGTAACCCTTTGTTTCGTTGCCTGGCTTACCCGGACTGAGTGTGGCTATTATATTTGAGCAGTTGAACTTAGGTGGAATTATATTATCCGAGACTATGTCTAAATAGAACTGTGAGAGCCACGTCCTACATCTTGGGCAAGGTGTTCTAAAAATTCGTTGTAAATACCGACTCACATAAATTGGGACTTTGATTCGAACCAGTCTTCATCCAGTATTGCTAAACCTAAAAGTAGAAAACGCAAAGCTTATCCTGCACTATGAAAAGGTAATATTGTAAAGAAGTTGAAGAATTCTGGAAAACAGTACACTAATATCAACGGGAACCTAGTCCACGCTAAAACCTAAAACTATGGGGCCTCCTTGTACATGGTACATGTTATATATAGTATTATACCATATATGGTACATGTTAACACGATAATTAAAGATACAAGTGTAGTACAAGTTGCATGTTTCAGAAAAGTATTTTGTGAGCACCTGTACGCGTAACTAAATGAATACCTATGAGATATATTCGAAAAATGCGGCAAGCACCTCTCCAAAGGACTAAAAACACAATACGACCAAATCATAAAAGAGCACTTGAGAACCCTTTTCCAGGGTACTTTAATAATGATATCAATCAAATACCTCTTATACCCATCGGCCTTTTAGCCCTTTGGATCTCTATACCCTTTCGGTTGATGTTTGTGGAGTCAAGAGGTTTTTATTTCAGTTTCAAGTGCGAGTCGAACTCGAGCACGAACGTTTCCGTACCAATATTGAGCAAATAACACGTTCTATGTATAATTTTTAATTACCCTTCAATTTTTACTTATAGAATAGAATACTCTTTATTGCACACCTCAAAAAGAAAGAAATACAAATACAGATATATGACACTTAACATTGCAATAGAGGCAAACAATAGGCGATCTTATCGCTAAAAAGCGATCTCTTCCAGTTACTTTTTATTTCTATTATTTTTTTGTTATAGTAACAAAAATATACATTTAAAATTGTACATATAAAATTAAACTAGTGGTGTGTACCCGATAAAAAAAAATGAGACATTACGTTTCATCAATTTATAAAATAATAGCGCCCGCTCGCTTGCTAGCTCTGTGCTGTAAAGTAGTGCGGTAATATGTGAATATTAACGTATTCACATAGAGGTCGCTAAAGCCTTTCAAATAAACAATGCAAAGATCGACACACATAGCATAAGGAAAAATTCGATAGGTTGCTTGGGAGTTAGGGTAGCGAAGCGGTTAACGCGCTGGACCGGCAGTCCAGAGGTACCGGGTTCGATTCCCGGTCTCTTCCACCAGGTAACTCATCTCAATTTTTCTTCAAGCTTTGATCTTTGTTTCAATGGATTAAGCCTATAACGTTTTATTCATAGTCGCCCCCGCCCCACATCGCAGTCTACGGCATTGAAATATGAATGCAACCGCGAAATTATTTTACGAATCTATTTACATTGTTTTCATCTATGAATTCCAAAAGTTTGAACAACGAAGGGTAGTTTTCAATTGTAAACTACTCATTTGTTCCTTTGTTTTGTTTCTCGCATGCCGTAGCAATAAAACTAGTTTTTATTGTTTTATCGTGGAGTATGCAAAAGTGGAGTACCAGTAATGTTTTAACTTATTTAATTATAAATTGGCAGAATTTCCAAGGCATATACCTATGAGACGACGCGGTTGGCTCAGTTTGTAAGCACTTGCCTACTGAGCCGGCTGTCCCGGGTTCGAATCCTGGCCAGGGCAAATATTTGTGTGATGAACTCGAATATTTGTGCTTGGGTCATGGTTGTTCTATGTATTTAAGTATATATTTATCTATATAACTATATCGTCGTCTAGTTAGTACCCATAAAACAAGCCTTCTTGGGCTTAATTTGGGACTAGATCGATTTGTGTGAGGTTGTCTGATATTTATCTATTTATTATTTATTTATTTACGTAAATATACTATATATATCCTCATCGTATCTGACAACGGCGACTCTAACAATTTCCGTTCATGTACGCGGATGTGATTTGAAATTACCAATCAATGGTATTTCTTACCCTTTGTAACCCCTGTAATTAGTGACTTAAAAAAGATTTTTACCTCATACTATTGACATTTAATTATAGTTTACTGGACTATATAAGTACGAGTACCTACAGTCGCAGAATAAAAAGCTTCTGCTTCCAGTAGCTGTATTTTGTTGATTTACACTTACACTATTGTAACAAACTGGGAGTTAAACGCGTTCAAAAAAATTGTTTCTTTAATCACCTCGACGTTGAAGGGACCCAGGATCAGTCCCTTCGAAAGCATGAACGTAATATTTTTACTTTTAACTAGATTAAGTCCCATTTTGTTATAATAATGTATTTTGTTGTTTGTATTATATATGCAGAATGTGTACGATTGCCGATGTCTCGACTATGCTCTTGAAGGGGAATCGTGAACCGATTCATGACATATCGAGCGATAATCGCCTTGAACAACGTCAGTAAACCCGTTTCAAATGTATTTTAGTATACATAGGTATGCAGAATTGAAAATATCAACCTAATAAACAAACTTAATACGGTACAATAATAGCTTAGTTAGCATTAAATAGAAATATGAGTTTCGAAATGTTACAGTAGTCCCCAATTCACCTCGATCGCAATTATTAACAAACAATCCGTATGTTAATCACTATTTGCCTCCGCACATTTGCAGCGTGTGCAAACTTAAACTTTGCGCTCAAATATTGCCATACGCCGTATTTATGCCTTCATTGTTGCTCAAACACGAAGCGAATCGAATATGCATGCGCGCCACCAACCGATACACGACTGTGTTTTGTTTTACCGAACCGAACAATGTATTTTTGAATGACATTATTTTGTCACTACTCGAGGAACAGTACCAGGTCTTACTCTATGAACCCTAATTTATGGCTCAGGCCTGAAATGCCCGTCTTGTTCCCAAAATTTCTGTTTTTCATAATGACTACTTTCGCATAATGTCAACTTATCATAATGTCTGCCCCCAAGAATGCCAGTTTTCGTATAATATTCGCTTTCCAGAATGTGCTTATTCCCAAAATCTCTGCAATCATTAATCATCTTTAACATTTTTAATGAAATATTTTCTAATTTGAAGAGTTTTGTGGAGGTGTATGAATGTCTCTGTCAGTCACTAATGTCATTAATGTTATCTTGAGTGCCAATAATTGTATGTGATAAGGTCAAAGCGTACGTATGCAAGTATTAAGCCGTTTACAAAACATCTGAAATTAAGCAGACATTATGAGAAAACAAACATAATACGACAATGGCCTATATACCAAACCGAACATTACGGAAAAACACAATTTATGCTAATGCTGATAATACGCAAAGACTGATATTATAGGAAGGTTAACGTTATGAATAGAAAGACCTTCTGATGCTGCACTCATTCTAAACAGAAGACATTTTGATAAAGCTCACAATGTAGGAATAATGGCATTGTGAGAACGCAGACGTTTTGAGGATGGTAAATTTTAGGAAAACAGATATTTTAGAGCCTAATTTACTCGATGACGCACTAGACTAAAGGACTGTAGCTTCGGTTCTTAGCGACAGTGACACATGAATGTGACCAGCGACCGCGACCCACTGTTTTGTATGGATTATGTCGCGCGGTATGGTTAATGTGTTAATATCGTGTCAGTTTAAATCAATATATTACATTAGCGAGTGGCGTCTGAATTAAGACATTAAATTATTTTGTTAATGAATATTGGACCCGAGTGTATACTGGATCTGCCGTGTACACTCGGCGTTAAATATAACGTAACATCGACATACTGATCCGAACGTAAATACAATGACTACATATCGCAGGACTCGAACTTATGAATTCGGTCCTGTCTACATTTTTCAAATTCCATTTCAATGTTGTATACTAAGCCATCTAGTAATTTATATTTTTCTACTCACTCTGTATTTGTCTAAAATCAATTTAAAATACAATGTTTTTAAGGATTTGAAACAAATAAAAAACATTTCTAAAACCCGTATCTAAAAACCTTTTAAATGCTTATCACGCGCCGTAGAATCAATTTACACTGAATTTAAAAACAAAGCAAATTCACTAGCTCTTAAACAGAAATTTATGGGTTGTTCTGCCGCCCGAAAAGCATCGATTTGGGATGCATTTTAAAATAAAAGCGGTCAAGTCAAGTGCATTGTGCATTCTGTAATGGGTTCTACATAAAATATTTAGAGCCAGTATACTTTGAAAACTTCACATGAGTTCTAGTTTAATAGAATGAAGTAAAATTCAGTTCAGAGACAGACACCAACCAGAGGCAAGCGGAAATTGATATCCGGATCCAGAATGCTCTAAGATATTACTAGCGTCAAAGCGTATCAGCAGAAGAACCAAGATCAGAATTTACAAGACTGTTATAAGACCGATTTTGGTTGTGATTGGCGAGGCTTGGGCGTTAATCTTGAAAGAGGAGAAAAATCTCTCAGTAGCAGAAAAGAAGATACTCAGGAAGATTCTAGAGCCCGCAAAGGCAGACGAGAGAAATTGGAGAGAACGAAATAAACGGAAATTGAAGGGCTGGTTTAAATAAATGTGCGTGACTTTGCTGGCTTGGTCGTGTCGAAAGAATGGAAGAGGATCGTGCAGCCAAGAGAGTTTACCTTGGACGTCCTAATGAACGTCGAGCGGTCGGGCGACCGAGGTATTGCTGGATCGACGAAGTCCGGAAAGACGTATGCCAGCTTCAGGGAGTCGACTTAGATTGGCGACAAGCTACGCAAGATAGAGGAGGAAGGTGTAGCTTGGTGTCAGAGGCCAAGATCCACTTCGGGTCACTGAGTCAGCGTAGTAGGTAAGTAAAATTCACTTCGATGCACGTTTTGATTTCTCCTCCGTGCATTGTAATCCTCATTGCCGAGGGTCTTGACATTCACCATGGATCAGTTTCCTCAGGATGATTTTGCGCCAGTTTCCGCGTTCAGTAAGTGGTAGTGGGTCGGACTATCGCACGTCTCCGTCCTAAGATTACACGTATTAAATTATAACGTTTCAAAAATTACATTATGGATATATAAATTTGTCTATGGCCTCATGTATGCCCGGAAAATCTTGCTTCGGAAAATCCTGTGACCTACCAAGAGGAATGATGGTGCGTGGTGAATCTGTACTAACGCCAAGATTGAGGAGCTGTGGGCCGAGACGAACATTATCGGAGAGACAAAATAGTTAGTTAGTTTATAAAAATTACAAAAAGTGAATCGTGTAACGTAAAAATCCAATGAAGTGAGAGTTTAACTCGCACCCGACGGATAACGTTCTACCGCTTCTTCTATATTTATTTTCAAGAAACGTTTAAAATTATATTTGTTAGACCAGCAGCTTGGTCCAGCACGGTAGGCTTTTCGTGTTCCAGGTCGGATTATATTCTGTCACAGTCTGATTTTGTAAAGTTTAAACGTGTTAGTTTTGGTTTTAGTCACGGTTTTGTGAGATAAACATGCCTACTTATAGTACTTTATATAAATGTATTACAATCAGTTTGTTCACTCTATTTTTGGTTCAATGGGAATATGAATGTATAACGTGCAGTCCTGTTTCGCTCAACTTGAGGATCCACATAATACCAGCCGTCAAGTCACCCCCGTGGTTTGGCAATGTGCTGACTCCTTTTTCGCACAATGCTTGTAATTTTTATGTTATAATATGTAAGTACTTAATACTAATTGCGGCGAAATAAATTTTCTTTCTTTCTTTCTTTCTTTCTTTCTTTCTTTCTTTCTTTCTTTCTTTCTTTCTTTCTTTCTTTCTTTCTTTCTTTCTTTCTTTCTTTCTTTCTTTCTTTCTTTCTTTCTTACCGTGTGAATTTTTCAATAAACTATTTGTCAGTATTCTGGCCATACTTTGTAATAAGGTTAATTAAGTGTATATAATAATCAAAGTCACGGTTGAAGTTGCAATAGACGGGCCATGTAGACCGGAGAACGGATGGCCGTTGGGGCAGCAAAGTCCTGGAATGGCGATCACGTATTGGGAAAGTGCAGTGTGGGACGGCCCCTGACTAGTTGGACGAAAGACCTCGTGAGGGTAGCGGCGAGTCGATGGATGCGGTCTGCACAGCATCGCCTTTCATGGCAAACTAAATGAGAGGCCTATGTTCAGCAGTAGACGTCTATGACTGCTAGATAGACTATAATCGCAAATTATGAACGAAAACGCAGCTGTTATAAGGAAATTGACAGTTCTCTCTAACATCATTTAGCGCAATTAGAAACCATTCATTCCCCGTAGTCAATGCCCTTAGTCTAGAATATTCCCCCAATTCATTAGACTAGTGGTACCGAAACAAACCCCAGCTATAGAAGTACACCCCATATACCTCTGCCACCGCCATTGTCCGTAGATATACGGTCCCGATGGCGCATTGTTAGCCTTTATTAATTTAGCCGACTAATCCGTGAAATTTTTCATAGAACAAAAAAGGCCTCGGAAAACAATGGTTAATTACTGACCGTGAGATAAAAATATGACCTGTGTTTTCGCTGTAAATAAAAACGGTTTAAGGGTTGGCCGGTTTTAGGTTACTTTAATAAGAGTGGGTAATTAGGTTATTTGGGTTTTGTGGAATTCATATTTTTCCGCGAATTAAAACGATTCAGTTAGTTGGTATATATATCGTATGCTTTATTTGGTAATAACCTTTTTTTTATTCTATGACACTAACACAATTTTACAACTGTTCATTAAAATGTTCTTCTTCAAACCGTTAATTTGGTAATGTCCAATATACTGGACAAAACCTATGACCCTCTTTTTGGATTTTTTTCTGAACCGCTAACGTTTGGGCGATCTAACCCCGATGTGGCTCGAATTATGGAACTTTAGTGTTTTTGGCAAATTAGTAGGTATTATCACTTTATCACTATACAAAATGTACCTATGTATGTTAACACTTTATTGTATACAAAACATGAAATAGATTTTTAAAGACAAGGTTTGTACAAAATCGATATAGTCGATTTGTTTTTAAATGAGCTTGATTCACAAAAATCCGCAAGTAGTGGACATATCACGTAAATGGCCTAGGTTATATATTAAGTTCAGTCAAATTAAGCTCTAGGTTCTCTTCAAGCCGAGTAGGAAATTTTCAAGCAATAAACTGATAAAAGCCAACATTATCTTTTCTATCTTTGCAAACGTTTGGAATCGCTCTCGGGCATGTTTCAAGCCAATTTTCATGCAGACGCTTGACAATATTTTGAATGGAAGCACTATCTACAAGATGCAAGACAAGAGAATTTATTGTCTCTTATGTAAAATGTTGCCTCCTTTCTCAAGCGCTTCCGATAGAAGCTCGCTTTAACACTATTTATCCTAAACAATGTAAAAATATGTGTTGTGTATGCCCCGCGCGCTCGGTGTTTTCATATTTTTGTCTTGGCGCTAAAATTTGTGGCGTTTATGATGGAACTTCTTGTGTAATAACCAACCTCCGTTATCAGTTTTATATCGACGACGCGGTAGGCGCAGTTTGTAGTGCACCTACTGAGCCGGCGGTCCCAGGTTCGAATCTCGGCAAGGGCAAATATTTGTGTGATGAAACGCGAATCATTGTGCTTGGTTTTTCTATGTCTTCTCCTTCTTTGGCCATCCCTCTTCCCAGTTTATCTGGGGTCCTTGTACGTCTGCACCAGAGTGTTCTGTTCTGGCTTGTCTCTATGCTCAGGTTCGCTTGGTTGATCTCTTTTTGCATATTCGCCCACCAGGGTGGCAGGCGGTCGTCCTCCTCTCGGTCGGTCGGGGATATTAAGGGCTTTCTTGACAGGGTGATCATCTTCGCGTCTCAGAATGTGGCCAT
Organism: Apotomis betuletana; assembly: GCA_932273695.1. Lineage (NCBI taxonomy): Eukaryota > Metazoa > Arthropoda > Insecta > Lepidoptera > Tortricidae > Apotomis > Apotomis betuletana. The sequence continues at coordinate 16,944,220 of OW026314.1, read as the reverse complement.
ACCAACGGAGCCGGGTGCTTTTTGTGTTTTCGACGATAGGTGCGACCTTGAACGATCCTCTGACATACTCGTTTCGCACTTTGTCCAATTGGGTCACTCCTCCTCCCATCTAAGCATCTTCATCTCAGTGACTTGGTTTTTCCATGTTTTTAAGAATAAATATATTTATCTACATAAGTATGTATATCGTCGTTTAGTACCCATAACACAAGCCTTTTTGAGCTTAATTTGGGACTAGATTGATTTGTGTGAGGTTGTCTGATATATTTATGATATACCGGGTGTGGCTCGTAATGGGAGCAATAAATGAAAACATACATTATCCTTCAAATTTAGCAACATTTGTAAAGCAAGTTGTAATATAGTACATTGTTGTAGAGGCTGGAAAGTAAGCAATAGATTAACGAGTAAATTTCGAAGGCCGACCCGCAGGGGAGGCCTTCGATAGTACGAGTTAATCTATTGCACTTTCAGCCGAGACTAAACATAGTGCTTTTCACGACACGAGCAAATATATTATAATAGGAGTTTTTCATATTGGTCATTAAACTCGGCTTATTGCAGGCGCTCGGCGCATTTTTACAACAATGAGTTGTAAAAATCAGGGCTATTATAAACATAAAGCTGATCGTACCCCCAGATTCAAACGACATAAAGACGATTTTCAACCCAGTTATGAAGAAATATCAAAAATATTCAAACTTACCTCACTTTCAACTTAATTTAGACATTTTAACATTTAGTCTAGGTTACACTCAGGTAAACAACCCTACGATACATTATACACTGAAGGGTCATTGTAACAGTACGCAATATTAACATACGTTCCTTATATTATTTATTTCGTGAGTCAATGTGAACATTATTAAATTAATCACATTATCACATTACAAAACCAATTTTAATATTTACTAAACAATACATTTTGTTTTTTTTTTTTAAATATGGCCGGCTGACCCGTAGCGCATGCGCGCATCGCATCTCGTCGCAATGGAGTCATAGCTTTTCAGCCGAATAAAAAAAAATATGAACTCAATATTTATATACTTAGGTAATTAAAAGCGTTTATTTGTTGAAAACTGTTTATTTGTTGAGAAATTAGTAACTGTAGAAATTAGGAAATTGTTTTACGCCCCATAACTAATTTTAAAATATAAATGTTCATGATTTTCAGAGTAAAACCTTTTTTTAACAAAAACTTATTAAAAAGAAAACCTGAGGAGTATTATCTTACTTAAGAAAATAAACTCGTTTATGGGTATTTATAAGTTTAAGAAAAAAATACACCTCATAAATGACGCATTCTCATTGGTCAATTTAATTTGACATGCAGCAGACGATTAAGCTTTGATTGGTTAAATTGTCGTTTAAGCCGGCCGAGAAAATTAGTCTGAAATATTTTCTAAAAAGTCGTATCTTACTATGAAATTCAAGTGTAGATACGAACTGTTACCGTAAGGTCCAACATTGTTGTCGTGTTGGGAGCTAACATAGATATACAGTTTACAAATGAACATATATAGGCAGTTTTGTGTACTGGATTCAGGTAATCTATAACCACATTTTCGAGCAGTGTCGTGAAAAATAACATTTATTAATTGATTATTTGTAAAATAATGTTTATTAAAAGAAGCAATGTATTGCAAAATATCTGATATTAGTAGAGTGACAGCTGTGTCGATGCAAGGGGGGATGTGATGTTGGACGGTGAACATAAAAATTACTACCTATTTAGTTTATGAGGACGAAGATTATTTATTTTCATCGAAAAGGGAAAAGAGGATCCCTTGTTATACGGTCACTTTGTTGTCCGTCCGTATGTCCGTCTGTCACGCAAGTCCCTTTATCTCGGGAACGTCTGGAGGTGGTATGCATTATTTGACAAATATCTGCCAGTATAATTGTTGTAAACAAAAATAAAGAACGATTTCGGTTCGTCGGTCGCTGCAATTGAAATGAAAATGGTTTTTATTCAGGCAATTGGCATTCGTTAAACAATAACACAACGGTCCAACAATTAAGGAATATTTTAAATGCACGTTCTATTGAATTAGAAAATATTATTGAATCCCCGCACCACTGATTTGAGATAACTAGTTTGTTAGTTCTTTATGAAAACACTCAAATTAGTGCCTCGCTTTTACCGTTTTACTTTTTATTTGTGCTTTAAATGTGAAATACTTAGTAGAAAGTTGTCATAACCAGTTAGTAGTTATTTATTCAGTTCAAAATCATATTAGTTCGAATCCCGCCCAGGGCAAATATTTGTGTGATGAACTCGAATATTTGTGCTTGGGTCATGGTTGTTCTATGTATTTATGTATATATTTATCTATATAAGTATGTATATCGTCGTGTAGTACCCATAACACAAGCCTTCTTGAGCTTAATTTGGGACTATAGATCGATTTGTGTGAGGTTTTCTGATATTTATTATTTATTTATTTATTATTTATTAGTTACAATATATTATCATCATTGACCTTTAACATCTACAAAGTGCGGCTCTTACGAAAATGGCTGGATAGCCAGATACACATACACAATATATTATATTCTACGTCACTCAAGGCCGTAAGAGGGATTTTCTGCCCGCTACGGGGAGAAAATCTCACTTCCTGGCCAAGGCAAGATGTAAAACGTTAGATAAACCACGGGTGGTAATTTGTAAAGCCCCAGATAGCATATTTTTGGCACAAACACCTGCAATCTGGGACATTCACAAATTGACCGCCCTCGGTATGTAATTTACTTAATACATATCGCCGATATTATCTTACCGAAAGGTGAGGCCAATTGGAACGCAACAGGCTCTTTTTGTAATTTGGTACCTAATGAAAGATTATTTAAGACTGCGCCGAGCGAAATGTGAAAAAATAGGCAGTTGCCGTTAAGTAGATAACGTCAACACTAGCTGTTGTTTAATCCATGTCTAAACTATATATTTAGCACTTCGAAGAATGTGTTAACAACTTCTCCGTGTATTATAAAATTATAAGATTATTAATATTTTACCCTAGAAAACTAAGTAAATTTGGACGAAAATTGTTAAATCGTAAGCAGGCGTTAAGTGTTTTTTTATACTTTAACAATGGAAATCTATTCTGATTTTCAGTTCAAAAAAAAGATGAATGTTTACATGACAATTTGTCCGCATCAAAAATTTCAATTATTGTTTGTTATTAAGGGTCCAGATTTATCAAAAAGTGCTTTTAATTCTCCATACATTTTTACTATGGCGGCCGCGCGCCGATCTAAATACGCATTCCCCGCGCTCTATGGTTCAGTCGCTAGCGCTCGGCGCCCTCTTAAGGCCAATATACATATAGTACGTTCCCATCCCATCGCAATTAGTTGGAATAAATGCCTTACACTTGGCAACGTGTTATTCCTAATAGGTAATACCCCAATAGTAAAAATCGGGCTTAAAACCATTTTTTGCTGCGAATAGACATTGCGGTATTTACACTGCAATTCATAAGAAACGCGTCGTTTGGTCTTTTAAACAATTATTTCCTATTGAGGGCGATAACAACATAGTAGCGTAGAACCACTACTTTCCTCCCAAATGCTGAAATCCGTGTTAGTTGTCAGCCGGAACAATAAAAATGTCAAGCCAGTGTTTGCTCCATTTACGACTGCTATGAAACTGAGATTGGTTTTTATGCAGCATAAAAAAGAAATATCATGGTTATAAAATTCTAATCACGTTTTATTGTTATTAATAGGAAGATTTGTCAACAAAGCAACATTTTTTCGTGTGGTTTTGGTGAATATCTATCAAAATCAAAATCGTTGACGACCCGGTTGGCGCAGTGGTTAAAAGCAACCGCCAACTGAGCCGACGGTCCTGGGTTCGAATCCCGGCAAGGGCAAATATTTGTGTGATGAACTCGAATATTTGTGCCTGGGTCATGGATGCTATTTATATATAAGTATGTATTTATTTATATACTTAAGTATGTTTATCGTCGTCAGGTGTCCATAACACATGCCTACTAGAGCTTACTGTGGGACTAGATTGATTTGTGTGAGGTTGTCCGATATTTATTTATTTAATTTTTTCATTACATTTAATTTAAATTATCATTATATTATTACATTATTAGTGGTCAGATTAAGAGTATAGAAATATTTATATCTATCATATTCACATTCACATATCATATTATTACAATTAAATTATAATCATATTTATAATTAATTAATCAGGTGCACATTTGATCATAAAAACATAGTTTAAGTACTCCATAACTGAATGAAAACATTCATTGTATCGATAACATTGACTGCAATTTATTTTTAAATGGCGTTACCTAATGGCAACTGTTGCAATCTATTTGACAGGTTCTATTCTATGAAGATTCTATCTATTTACCCATTTATTCCGACAGTTTGCATTCAGCTGACCTCGACGTGTATGTTTATAATGAATAATGATATCTTGCAAGTAAAATTTATCCCTTTTTAGGGATCCGTAGTCAACTAAGAACCCTTATAGTTTCGCCATGTCCGTCTGTCCGTCTGTCCGTCTGTCCGTCCGTCCATCCGTCCGCGGCTTAGCTCCGTGATCATTTGTACTAGAAAGCTGAAATTTGGTATGAGTATGTGTATGTATTACGCCGACATAACGGTAAAATAAAAACTTAAAAATAATTTTTTTTTCGGGTACCTCCCGTACACCTAAAGTGGGGGTGAATTTTTTTTTTCGTTCCTACTCTAGTGTGTGGGGTGTCGTTGAATAGGTCTTTTAAAAACAATAGGGGTCTTCTAACATTATTTTTTGAAGTTAGCAGTTTTGTAAATATTCGCTCCGAAAACAAAAAAAATAGTGTCCCCCCCCCTCTAACTTTTCAACCACGGGTCAAAAAAAATCGGAAAAACTCATGTAAATGAGGCCTTATAAGTACTTTCAATGAAAACTATATTGAACAAAATCGGTCAAGCCGTTTTTGAGTTATCGCCAAATTTCATATTTTTTCATTTAAAGGACGTAAGTTGACTTCTAGAAGGTAATAAGTGATTACAGTTTCTAGGGCGTTTACGACCTTTTTATAGAGCTTAAAATCTTTCTTAACTTAAAACTCGGGCTAAAAACAGCAGTTTATTGTGAAGGATGAGCAACTACGGAACCCTACACTGAGCGTGGCCCGACATGCTCTTGGCCGGTTTTTTGTAAGACATGACTTGAGCTGTATCAGGACTGGTTAGCCCTCTCTATCAGTGAATGGGTAGGAGTAATCTATTTTGTATAATTACATTAAATATTAGGCACATACCAATAAGATGATATAAAGTTGATAGTGAGCATATATGATGAATGAATGAATGAAAATGTATTCGTAAACATACACGAACTGGACAACACATTATGCATGATGCTCTCGTTCGATCCAGTCAATTTTTTTATGTTTCCCAAGTAGGTAGCATAAATTAGTTGTATAAGTGCTTATACGCCTTTATACAACTAATTTAAGCTAAATAAAGATTGTATAAGCGCTTATGCAACCTCTGTTTTACTTGGTAGGTACCTAAGTAATTCTGATTCTAAAAAGAAAAATTTACTACTAAAAATATTTGGACATCTTTAGGTAAAGAGCAGGTATTTTATACATACACCTAAAGGAAAACCATCTATTTGTGGTAAACTTTGCCAAGTTTCCCTGATAGCGTAACATAATTATCCCTTCTTAGTTTCATTAAGGATATTGCATTTGAAAGCTATTCGACGCCTAATAGAAACGAGTAGTTTCCTTCCCTCCTCCCCGGAGATCTGTTTTTGTCTCGTTAATGCATTCGCACGCCCCGCACTGGACATTATGCGGCCTTGGCACAGTAACATTTAAACAGTAGGTTCTTTAACTTATTTTGTGATGCCTTATTAATTGGGAAATAATTCGTGTTGAAGCGAAATTTGGCATGGTTGTAGGGAAGGGTGTTTTAAACAACATACTAAAAGTCCTGGTGGATGGGGGTGGAGCTACCAGGCTGTATCTCATGAACTGTGATTTCAACTGTCTACTTGAAATTTTCACAGGATGATGTACCTATTCTGTTGCCACTTTAATAACAAATTAATATAAACAGAATAAAATAAATATTTGAGTGGGGCTCTCATATAACAAACGTGATCGGCTGCGTTAATTGTGCACCTCTTTTGTATGCGGCGCCATACATGCCCAGGTGCACACTTAACTTAACCCGGACAGTTGAAATGGGAAGTGTTTGTACGGAACTTTCCATGCGCGAGTCGGACTCGCACTTGGCCGTTTTTTTTTTCTCGTAACTCGTAAACGGTGGCTCTTACCAAAAAATGTTAAGCCGTCAAGTCAAGACGCAAAACTCAGACCCGTTGGTACAGAGCAAGAAACGATACTGCATAGAATTTGTAGTCAAAGTCAAAGTCAAAGTCAAAGTCAAAATATTCTTTATTTAAGTAGGCCTAGCTACAAGCACTTTCGAATCGTCAGTTACAGAGAGTTGCTAGACCTTGGTTTTGACGTATAAGACACCTTAAATTCTTACTGTTTTCACATCAGCTACGCCGCAAAACTGGACATTACGCGCGCGACCTCTAACTTTCATATATTCACCCCTTGTGCGCTCTAAGAGCAACTTTGTGGTCATCCCGGCACATAAATGGCAACACTAATTTATTTATTTATTGCCGGGGAAATGGGTCGTGAAGATGAGCAGGGGACCATGTTGGGCTCGGAGGTAAGTAGGTTTTAGTGTTTCACTAAAGGTTAAATAGGGTGTGGTTTTGATTAAGGGTATCGACCTCATGTTATGAGACGCAAATAGTATGTCTCGTTTAAAAGTTAGTGAAGCCGAGCGTAATTTGAGTAGCATAATTTCGGTCGCGCCATACATCATGTCACGTGACCGTGAGTCACACTAAGTATGGCGTGACCGAAATTACGCGACTCACATTTCGCTCGCCTGGCTTCACCCTTAGGGTCAATGTTATTATATATTGATGTTGTTCGCCGCCGTGTTAACGTCGTCTACGCATAAATTACACTTGCGCTTAGGCCACTTTATGTGTCACTATTTTAAGGGTGCCCTCTCATCGTCTACCAGTGCCATTTTTGCTATGAGACTCTCTTTCTGGTAGACGACCAGTTGTCTCAAACAATAGCCCAATACCCACTTGCATTCCATGTAAAACAACCTAGTACCATGCTTAGATTCCATACGACCATAATAATTATTCCATGTAGCGGGTGCTGTCTCTATGTACGTCCCATAATACAGGGGGAGCTTCCGCATTTCATTAAATTATCGAAAGGGCCTCTACAGGTTGGCTTCGGCTCCGTGCACGCCCGAAGATCCGGGACACAATTATGCTGTGAACGGATGCGACATCCAATAATTATTAATAATCATAACTAAGTTTTTTCTTAGTAATTTGATTTGTGTTATCTCTTGGTTCACGGGACAGAATACAAGAAATAGGTTCGTCTACATAAGTATTACTGGTATGAGGATTTTACCTACATTTCACCTTTTAAATCTACAGAAAACACCCGGATTTCACAAAATCAAACCAAGACAACGTCCTCCTAAATCAAGTTAATCACATAAAGGAAGGTTTTACTATTCTTATATCTGTCTCCCTCGCACTCACGTCTCGGCCCATAAGCTGGATTAATACGGCGGATTACCTCGTAAATGTGCCGTTTCAGACGACTGAGTGTTTAATTTGGGCCTCTTAATAAATTCTATGAAGAAAAGGATTTTATACAGCCTTTGAGGTAATGTTATGGAGATTGAGTAGCACTAAATAATCATGGCAGTGACCTGGGGAGAAAATCGACGTTTCCAATGGGTTTTTGCGCGAAATTACAGCATTATAGCTCGGTATTGTATTAAGCGGTTTACAGTCATGTGAAATTGTCAGGAACGACCCGACATGTTTCGAACTGTAGGCCTATGATGGTTGCGTTTATCACGTGATAAATAAGTGTCAAAGCATCCGTCACGTTTTGACCAATTGCGAGTGCAAGGGACAGATGCTTTGTCACTTATTTATCACGTGATAAACGCAACCATCATAGGCCCCCTGAAGGTGATAAATAATGTAAATATTTTCAAGCTCCGGCTTAGGGACTATTTGCTAAAAAAGGCGTATTATGATGTAGGTGAATTTATTAATGACAGTGATTCAAAAATGGCTTGAAATTGAGCAGCTCCACAATTAATTGATTTATTTGTTGTTTATAAAGTTTTGTTTAAATTAAGTATGAGTTATGTAATTAGTAAAGACTATTGTATGTTCAATTTCTATCGTTTTATTTTTTATAATTAATGCTGTGAAATTATTGACATTTTTATTTTGATTTTTGTGTTTGTTACTTAAGTATTATTTCCAACACGATGTAAACTGTTAAGGAATAAATAAATTAAATGAAAATGAAACACGTATAGAGTATAGAATTCTTCAACAGGGACTGCTACCCGTACAGCCGCGCGGTAACTTGTCACTGACAGCCGTCCCTGATGAAGAGGTACATACGAGTTCGAAACATGTCGAGCCATTGCTGACTATGTCACGTGATCGTGAGTGTAAACCGCTACAATAATTAAATATGTCTTACGAAAGTTTTTATAAGATTATTAAGGCTCGCCGACTTAATCAACCTGATTTATTTTTAAATAATAACTTGGATAAAAGCATCTCGAATGGAAAAAATTGGTATATGTGGGTTATAGCATAGCCATGTTTCTATGCAGAATATATCAATGCATTAGTTTCTTTCTTACTTTCACAGAGGTAGGGAGTTTTCACACTTCTACTGTTCCAAATTCAAACTTCAAATTTCGAAAGCCATTGCGAATCGGTTGATCGGTAATTGGTTCTTGATGGTTTTTTTTAGATAAGATGTTACTTATTCACTAACCATCATCAATGCTAGCAATCAATTCCATAATCAAAATTCATAAATGGTTTTCGAAAAAACTCAATCCTTTCTCTTACGTTACAATGTTGGGCTCTTCTTTTACGTTCAGGGCTAAAAACCTTTAAGCTGTTTAGCGCCAAGCCAACAGGCTCTCGACACTACTCAGCGACCGTTGTCGCATAATTTCTATTTTAGCAAGCGACAAAGGCTAAATAACAAAACGCAACGGTTCCAAATTCAAACTTCGTATTCCAAAAGCCGTTGCCAACGCGACCGCTTGGATTGGCAATTGTTTTTGCGCTTTGGCACCACCGCCTCGAGTGCCCGCTGATTTATGTCCTGGGCCCCAATTAGCCGCTTTGGAGTGGTTTTATTTATAGCACTCTTCCCATTTTCCGCACTTTTGGCTTTCCAACTAGTGGGATTGGTTACAAGGTACGATTTCGTGACGATTTCTTTTGTTTGTGGTTGAGATATTGTAACCTTGGACTTGGAATTATTAGCAAAATGATAAATTTCATGAGAACGGCTCAAAAATGATTTGTAACTTTAACGTAATAATAACCATTAATCCTTTTTGTTTCTTCGTAGTTGGGTATAAACAGTTATGACATGCGTCCTTATTGTACGATGATAGCGATATATGTCTTGTAAAAGACTTTGGATTTATATGCATCTAATTTATAATAATACTCCATTTCAAAATGGCTCATAGTGGTATAAAATATGAATCATTTCTATATCAACCATTATCGTCGTCAAAATGGTTACTAAATCCGTCGGTTTCTAGCGCTATTGAATCAATTTTTATATTTATTTATTTATTTATTTATTGTAATGGGAAACAAACAGCATACAATCACACTTAGAGTTAACAAAAATAGATAACACAGAAGCCAAAACAGTTTCCACTAATGGTTCAAACATTATTGCTCTGAGAGTAAAGAAAACATACATTAAACATATTTAAGTTAAGTAACTATGAAAACATACAATAAACATATTTAAGTTCAGTAAATAATTAGACAGGCACATAACCATGTGCCATGTGTATAGGAGGCTTATGTCTACTAATTCTTAATAGGGCACGAGAATATGACCATTGATTTTAAGGTTTCTATTGAGTATCTTGTCTTACAATTTAATCTAAAGTACGATACGATAGTACCTTTACTTTTAACACGTATAAAAAAGAAGCAATGGTATTACTAGTGGGTTATTTTTGGGCAATACTGAAAATTTGCGTCGTAGCATGTTGCAGCATTCTACTAAGTGGTGTCTTATCCTTAATGCCTTTTTCATGTTTTGTTTATTTTGCTTTTTAACCGACTTCAAAAACGAGGGGGTTTTAGATTGGGTTGTATTTTTTTTATATAGTTAATTATTTTATCGAGCTCACGTGAAATTGTCAATAATGGCCTGACATATTTCGAACTCGTATGAAGCTCTTCATCAGGGACTGCTACCCGTACAGCGGCGCAGTCACTGTTTTTGTTATTCAATAAAAACCCTTTCATTATTTATTTCTACACACAACTAGAATTAAGATACGTCACACTTAGAAATGTGACGCAAAACCAATGATGTTCAACAGCAACGACGTTGATACGACTGACAAACGTCGTGAAATCTAAAATGGCTTCCACTAAGTCTTGATCTGTGGTCACACCCGGTAACGTATGGGTGTTTTGATTCAAAGGAACCGACCGTTTGGCGAGCGGGGTAAACACAGTGAAATGCCTCCGAGAAGAGAGCTGGGACTGAATTTATCACGAAGATTACATCTATTTTATACTATTAGAAAATTGTGAAGAGGAAATGGCTGTACATAGAAATAATTTTGAAATGTATGTTTTTGTTTTTGTATGTATGTTTTTTGTGCCCTCATTACGCCTGGACACAGCTGGACATTTCCAGATGGTTATAGGATACTTTTTCCTTATTACAAAGAAGCAAAAAAGTCATAACCTAATTTTTCTTTCACGCTGACAAACTTTTCAAGCACCTTCTAGTAAAAGTATTTCCAATTTTGAAGTTAGTTACAGTATTTAAAAAAAAAAAAAAGGTTGTTAATGTAACCGAGAATTTATACATGCAAAATCTAAACCATCACCTTAAGAGCTTCTGTTTAAATGGCCGACTGGAATCACTAGTACGGTATTTTTTTTTATGTAATTAGTATATTGTTTGAAAAATAACTTAAAATGTATTGCAATATATTTGCCACTGTATATTACTTATTAGCAAATATCAGTTTCAGTAATAAGCCCGTTCCCAACAAACCTAGTAAACGGACATATCCTGAGGCCTCGGGCTCCACAAAGCACAACAATAGTTGCATACAAAGCCATTGCTTGTTCGACAATCACAGTGCACAGATTATAAAAATTACTTGTATAACATTTAAGGAGAATTTCTTTAAAGGTGGGATCCATTAAGTCGCATTCTAGGCCCGCAGTTCATTTGAAATGCACCAAACATGTGCCTCAAAGCTAAAGTTTTTATCAGTGCGTCCCTCTGACCACTCACTATTCGAAGCACCCACCAATTCAAAGACGCTGAGAGAGAAATAGAAATAGCTTTGTTCGATAGTGTCTCTTAATGATCAAATCCGAAACAAAGTAATTCGATAGATAACCAAAGTAACCGATATACGTGGCTCAGTGAATCAGCAAGGCTGGCCGTGGGCTGATAATATCTCTTGCAGAGCCGAAGACAGCTGGATTAAACGAGGTCTAGGGGCCTATGATAGTTGCTTTTATCACCCGATAAATAAGTGACAAGGCATCCATCACGTTAATCATAATGCAAGTGTGAGTGACAAAGCTTTTTCACTTATTTATCACGTGATAAACATCCATCCATCCATCCATCACAGGCTTCCAGGAGTGGAGACGGTGAATCGGTAAACGTAGTGTAGGGTGCCCTGTAACAAGGTGGAGTGAGGATATTCGTAAGGCGGGTGGTGACTGAGGAACTGAAATTCTAGCTCAATGGCGTGTCATGGCAGAGGCCCAGTAGTGGACTGATGCAGGCTGATGATGATAAAATGTATGCAGCCGAGACGGGAAATTCCACGATAGACTAACGATAGTTACCATTCCATAAATTAGCGCATTCTTTTATTTATGGTGCAAATATAACACTTGATTTATTTCTAGATAAGTATTATTTTTATCCCAAATATATTGAGACTTCAATTTGCGTCATAAAAACCTGTGTGTTTTAACTTGCATTACTCTGTGTCATGGAATTACCCAGATGCACTTTAGCTTAACGGCTGTCAAGGTTACGTCGCTACTAAGCTAGATGGTAGGCCACGACAGAGTTGACGGGATGACCTAGATGCATGCCGAAGGGATTAGTTGGTTGCCGCTTGCAGGCCGGCCACGACATCGGTCTTAGCGGCGAGCTGAGCGACGAGCGGCGCGGCGCGAGAACAGATAGAGCGGCAACCGCGCTCGTTCATATATCGCTTTGATTTTGTTTTTACCGCTCAATGCGCACCAAAAGTCAGTCAAAAGTATTAATATAGTATTGGGCACAGTTTTGTTGATTTATTTTAGCGTAACTTAATTTATTTTAGATTTTAGTTTTGTCTTTTTAGGTTTAATTTTAATTTAATTGTCCTTTAATAAACATATATTAAATAAAAGTATTTCATTCAAATTCAAATTATTTTCCGACGGATAAAGAAACACCGTTGCCACTGTCCAACCGTAGGACAATAGAGGATATACCTATATATCGACGGCAAAAAGCGGAAACGTAGTAAACGCCAAGGGAATTCATTGGCGTTTACTACGTTTCAACATTTTGCCGTTGATATATCTATATACTATTATAAAATTCAAAAATAGTATTGAATACAATTTCTATGGAGACGGGTCATTATTTCAAAAATCTTAACATCCTGATGCAAGATTTGTACGGCTGCGCGGCGCCATCTGCTGGTAAAATACAAATACTACCAACCAACCGACCAACCATTACATCTGTGACCAAGGTGTATGCAACTACGCCAAAATCTTAGATTATGAAGCAATTGACCCATTATATTTGCCGCTATGTGTACAATCGCGACAGTATAAAGTGTTATACTTCAGATAACTTACTGTTATCATACGTGTAATGTGTCATCTCCGGCCCTGCTTAAAACCGAAGTAAGCGGAATCTCTTTGTACGATCGACACAATTTTGCATTTACTGACATAGTTATGTTATATATAATGTTTTGGATGAGCGGAGTCAGTGATGCGAACAAAAAGTTATATGAAGGGTTGTTATCGATGTTTTTTGAAGCTCAAGAAGGCGTACAAGACGACGATATACATACTTATATAGATTAATATATACTTAAATACATAGAGCAACCATGACCCAAGCACAAATATTCGAGTTCATCACACAAATATTTGCCCTGGCTGGGATTCGAACCCGGGACCGCCGGCTCAGTAGGCAGGTCTCTACAAACTGAGCCAACCGCGTCGTCAAACAATAGATTTATAACAATAGATTTATAACAGTAGATTACGCTTGTTGATCGAAATATTTGTCAATTATTGAGAATAAAACACTTCAGAATGTTCTCTCGTAACATTAGCTTAATAGGGCTGTCAATACCAGGAATTTTTTGTATGGTCAAACCGGAATCCCGGGATTTCCCGTACAAAAAAATCTGGGATTAGAAGCCTCAGTTACTAATAACAAGTGGCTTAACTCGTCGTATGCTGAAGCACTGATCAGGATCATTTGAAATTTCCGTTAAAGTATCAGTTAGTTTCAATTAGATTACCAAATTTTTGACATGCCATATATAAGGGGTTAAGCAACAACTAATTGTCACTTTATACTCTCGCGGTTTGTACACATAATTAACACAAATTATAACGGGTCTAACGCGATATTTCTCATTTACCTTCACACGGGGTTGGGTGTGAAAATATAAATAATGTTATTTTCTACATTTCCATCGATATCTAACACAACCCTAGCGATGTCGAAGCGAAGTCAACTGAGAGTTTCTATGAAGCAAGACTTGAGAACAGGTAAGTTGCAATTGTGAACAGCTTAGTTTGTTATTTGTTATATAAATTTCGCTGGCTGTGAGAATGGCAAATAAGCTGAAGTGGGATTCACAACGTTTTGCAACGAACTAATAATCTCCTGGTATAAAATAAATAATCGATAACAACCCTTCATATAACTTTTTGTTCGCATCACTAAATGATGTTTCTTATATATAGTGTCTGTCTGTTTGGAAATGTCTAAAACAATTTTTTTTTACTTTTTCATCTCCCCATTAAGTTATTACCTCGAGTATTCTGAAAACCAAATATTATTTGAATGGAACATGCTGACAAAATTTTACACGAATCAGTTTAACAATGCGATCTGATTTCTATCTGAAATTTGGATATCCGCAAGAATTTTCAGCCAAGTTGAATCGGAGACACTTTGCTCGCTTGGTCAATGACGCGCCCTCCACCCGCAGGAAGGAAGCAGAACCGAGAAATTGACGTTGTGTCAATACACCTCTGTTTCAAGATCCCTCGGTCTCCCTTACCACTACTTCACTGTCTAATCGTATTAGGGACAAAGTAGGGCCTGTGTGATGTGAAAACTTATGAATTCAACTCCTGCGCGGCGGCGGCTATCATTACGCACGATTTACAATTTACAAACTTTCTAAATAAGGAAGCCGTAAAATAACACATTACCATATGTCAAAATTATCCTACTCTTACGTAATAAAAGGGCAAACTTTCCGTATCCATTTAGGAAGCGTTTATCGCTTGCTTGGGCAATAACTGGCCGGTTACAGTTTAATAGTATAACTTTACCTCGAACCCTCAGTAAAAGAGGGTCACATCTTTGTATTATCAAAGAAGGTGGATACGTCCTTGTGTAAATGAGATCTCAACTTCTTACCACAACGAGTTTGTAAAACGTTCTACGCAGCCCCGACGACTCTTTAAAGGTGTTGGTGTTGTTTGAGAGTTATTATCGCTTTTACATTACATTAGTGTCATAAGTAATTATTACATGCGTACACGTAAAGGAGATACTTATATAGATACTCCAAATCAATGTTAGGTAGGAATATTAAAATAACGTTTTAACTATCAATTTAAAATATTAAATATACACAGAGATGTATAAAGTCTCTAGGTGTAACAACATGCAATAAAATACAATTACTTAATTAATTTTATTCCAAAGAGATGTATAAGGTCTCTAGGCGTCAACGTGAATAATTTACGATAGAAAATAACTACTAAATCCCAAATTTCTTAGAGATGTATAAGGGTCCCTAGGCGTCACAATATACAAAAAAGAAAAAATAATAATGATAATAATAAATATGACATGTTGCTTCCGGCCGTTTGCACGATGGCATTACGGGGCCCACCTAGTGAGGGGCGAGTCACCGCCCGCCAGAGGTAAAAGTCGCATAGGTGGTTACGGCGGGTGTCATTTGACTACTGCAATAGCCCAAATAAATAGTCCATCCAAACTTCATTTTAATAGCCCGGTTTCTTTTCCATATCAATGCAATAGTTTAATCACCTGCTGGGACCGGTTCATGGATGTATCATCTTATTGATATGATCAGGAACGGGTCCCAGCAGGGCAACAGCCACAGCAAATTTCTCCAAGGGGCCTCTACGTGTTGGATCTATGTCCCCACGCAAGCCTTCCAAAAGACCGGGACGTATGAGCCCGAGACTCAAAAAATGAGAAACAAATATGATAATAATAAATATCATAATAGTTAAATTTCATTCCTCAGAGATGTATACATGAGCGTCATTGTACAGTACACTTAGTTTATTAGAGATGTATACAGTCTCTAAGTAAAAAATAATAATAATAACTTCAATCGAGTACAGGATGAAGTCTCTCACGTCAATTCAATAAACACTGGTAAGCAGTTACTACACGACTAATAACATAGAGAACCCTCTTTCCCTCCTCCTCCATTTTTGTTTCAGCTAATTAGAACCGAGTTGGTAATTTTCATGGTTGCAATTTTGGTGGGTTCCTTTTCGTTAAACTACAGCCCTAATAAGTGCAGTTTTGATTAAATCTGAATTATAAAACAGAGAATTGTCTGTAAATATTGTTTACGTCACCCTAAGCCGTAAGTGGGGATTTTCTGCCCGCTATGGAAAGAAAATCACTTTTCCTGTACTTCCTGTGCTGTGACACGGGACTCTTTGTCGCGCGACAAATACTACCTCTCACTTTCCTTTCAATAACGTGCGAGCAAGACATGAGAAGCTAAGTCATGTGGCAAACGAAGTCGCGGCAAAATATGCTAGGCCGGCTGGCCAAGGCAAGACGTAAAACGTAATGGTACGGTTACACGCTTGCCAAGCCTCGCCAAGCCTACAGGACGCAGTTATATGTTAGAGTGAGCACTATGTAGTTCCGTCTCACTTTAACATATGACTGCGTCCTGCACGCTTTCCGAGGCTTGGCAAGCGTGTAAACGTAGCATTATACAAACCACGGGCGATATTTTGTGGCCCTCACCTTCAGCTTGGGCCACAAATACTTGCAGTTTGGATCATTCACGAATTTACCGCTCTAGACATGAAAACGTACTAAACGTTTAAGACAACCAAAATATTTGGTAAATCTACCTTTTTTTTTCTTATCGTTGTCGCATAACGGCTTTATTATAAACATTCATCTATATCTCGCTGTTTTATATCAGGCTGTAACTCTTATTCTGGTTTACTTTACGAAAATAAATCAACGCAATAATGGTGCTACGTCAACTCTTTCGCATTGTACCATCGATACAAAGATCAGCATCAAAGATCTTTCGAATTGGTTTAAAAAAAATAAAAATAACCTAAAGTTATACTACTGCCGGTAAAACAGTCTTAAAAAGTGAAGGAAACCTCATCGTATGTCATACCACGAGGTGAATAAGACGCTTTTATTATCCCACCGTCCTGATAACCACCGAAATAGGTCGAAAAAGAGTAAAAATTTTACTACCTCTTGAGTCTTATCGCAGAGCTTGCGTTTTAAGCCGTTCTTTTTAGTTACAACCGTCGTAGATTTACGTTATTTCCGCCTGACTATACCGTTGAGATTTTATCCCGTTCTTAAAAAAGGACACACTGAGTCTTCGTTTGTCCAACACAAAGTTGAAGCTATGTGGTCTTCTTTTACTGAATAGTGGTTTTGTATCAAAAGGTATATTGAAAAACAATAAATACAGTAATAGTTTAACGCAACAGTACATAATTAATGGCATCTCATAAGAAAAGTTATTACCTAAACACACCGCCTGAAACGACGGGTACTGAATGGGAAAGAAATTTTCTGTGTCGTACCGTTTCGAATTTTGCGCCTGTGCATTAGGCGTCTGTTTTTGGCTTGAATTCTGCCATAAACGGACGCCTAGTACCCAAATTCTATAATCATTTGCACAATAACCGAAACGGCCCGACATAGAACATTTCCTTCTCACTCAGTTCCTAAAATTTCGTAAAGATTGCTTATGTTTTGGAGGAGGAAACACACTAGAACAAAACCTCGATTTGAATAAGCCGATTACGTTAACTTTGAACCTCATGTGTATCCGACGCGATAGTTACCAGGTGCAAACTTAACTTAAACAGATAGTCTTGGAAAAGGAGCAGTAAAGTTATCCTCTTAAAAAAATCGCATTCCAGTTAGAGGCTATCTGTTTCGGAGCTATGATGCCACAGACAGACACAGATACACAGACATACAGACACACACATGTTAATCTTATAACACCCCTCTTTTGTGTCGGGGCTTAAAAAGAAATTACAACTACCCGAATGCCTGTTCTGTGTTTGCATAGTAAAGATCATTGAACAAACTTTAGCGGTTTCATGTTGCATAATAACTCGTCCTCCTTTTCATCCGTGTGTCCGGCTATATCTTTAGACTAATTGTTTTTTTTCGTGAATTTTTCCCGTTCCGGTGTTGTCTCCGCGGTTCAGAGAGCACGCTTCGTGCTATGTTTTTAAATGCAACAGTAAATAAAGAGAAGTGGACATAGCTTCCTATCTTGGACTGTGCTAGAACGATATCAGCGTTAGAGCTGTTTTTGAAGACTGATTTATAGGATCGGGGGTTTCTCTTTAATTCCGGACGGCTAACAATATGTATGGTATGTTTATTTATTTATATACAAATTTTATTGCACAGAATTCATAGGAATTGGAAAGGAAGTTTGGTTTTATAATTGTATGTTTTCTATCATTAGATTTACAAAAAGTCTACTTGTATCACTTGGGCAAATTAACTTCTTGACTGTCTCCAGCGTTACTCAAATGTCTCTCGAGTTACCAAGAAATGAGGCTTTAAATTATACATATTCTCTATTTATTAGGTTTAACAGTGTTATATTGAACGTTTTAACGTACACTACAAATGTAAACATAGAGAAGTCATTACTTAAAGGTGATATTCTTACGGCATAGTTTTAAAGTTGTAGAAAGATTTTTATCGGTCAAAAAGTTGATTCGCCTTACAACTTTTTTCACCAGAATCGTCAGACAAATGCCACTGGCGGTCAAACTCGGAAAAACCGAGATGGGAAAACGTGCCCTCAATGTGAAAATAAACGTTTTTTTTTTAATTTGGTGAACCTTTTTTAATAATAAAGGGTTTGTTTCATTGAATATAATTATCGCGTCTTTTTTTTCATATAGGCATAACGTTTATCGGGGGGCACGGCAGTGCCCCCGCCAAGTCGAGCGCGAAGCAAACACTGCCGTACCATCCTTTACTGGAACCATTTCGCCGCATTTTCAGGCCCCTATTTGAGCACCTCTGGATAAGACCAGAACGCAGAAATTTTCGTCATCCAGTAAGCTATAATCACATACTTAGAATCCAAAATTTCAAGTCTGTAGGTCATTTAGTTCCGAAGTTAAGCGAAAGCAAAGTTTCGCATTTACGACACTCACTCACTCACTCACTCATGATCATCAGTAAAGAACTAGTACTTCCCATAAATTCAGAGAGCTGGAATTTGGTACAGAGTTAGGGTTTAATAGCCACATAAAGCGAAAACTATAAAAATTGGCCAAGTGCGAGTCCGACTCGCGCATGAAGGGTTCCGTACCATAAAACAAGTTTGTTGTATGGGAGCCCTTAAATATTTATTTTATTTTATTTTTAGTATTTGTTGTTATAGCGGCAATAGAAATAGATCATCTGTGAAAATTTCAACTGTCTAGCTATCACCGTTCTTGATATACAGCCTGGTGACAGACGGACGGACGGACGGATCGACGGACAGCGAAGTCTCAGTAATAGGGTCTCGTTTTTACCCTTTAGGTACGGAACCCTAAAAACTAGGATAATCGAAGATCTGGAGTAGGTACTCTGATTAGAAAACACAAGAGCCCAACCAAACTATTAGAGATTAGAGATCGACATACCGCCTTTACAAAAAATATTCAACTTGTTGTGTTCGGTTGGCCACCGTCGCGACTGATCGTCTCTCCTGATGATGGATCGCGTACCGATTCGAAACATGTCGAGCATTATTCGATTTCTACGACGTGAAGTTTAAGTATTTTAATATTCAACTTGGTGGGCCGCTTCATTTGATGTCAAAAATCCAAGGTCTGAAGTATTTTGACGACGCGTTTGGCTCGGTTTGTAAACACCTGCCTACTGAGCCGGCGGTCCCGGGTTCGAGTCCCAGCCAGGGCAAATATTTGTGTGATGAACTCGAATATTTGTGCTTGGGTCATGGTTGTTCTATGTATTGAAGTATATATTTATCTATATAAGTATGTATATCGTCGTCTAGTACCCATAACACAAGCCTTCTAGAGCTTAATTTGGGACTAGATCGATTTGTGTGAGGTTGTCCGATATTTATTTATTTATTATTTATTTGATGAAGAACCCTCAGCTGGTCTCAGCTGTATTAGAGATATGGTAATGCCCCCTTCTACTATTGGTACATAAAAAAATCGTCTGTCATTGCAAAAATCCAGCGTAGTGGGATACATCTAATTTAATCTAGCCTATAGCGTCCCACAGCTGGGCGGGTTACGTATTAAAATCCCGAAAGTTCATAAGACCTACAGTTGAAATACCGATGGTCAAAATACCGAAAATCAAAATACCGAAAGTTCAAAAAGCCGATATTCGATAAACCGAAGCTCAAATTACCTATTTTCAGAAAATCGAAAGTTCAAAATCTCGAAATATCATAATCCCGAAATTTTATAATCCCGAAAGTCAATGAGCACTTTAAAAGTGTCAGGACACTAAACTAATCTGACTTTTCCGTGGAACCGATCTGCTCCGGCGCTGCGGGATGTTCAGCCCCTCCGCCCTAGCGTAAGAAAGTGCGGCACCTACGCTCGACTCCGCAGCTTCGGCTTGTTGGTCACCTTCGGCGACCAGCCTCAGCCACTGCGGCTCGCTTGATGCCCGCACTTTATTACGGCGGCCAGGGGCTGCCCTCCCTCCGCGCCTCCGGGCTTTTATATACACTCTAGGGGTAGGGCAGACAAGACCACGTGGAATCGGGGTTGACAGTTTCGGTTCTGTGGCAAGTCGATTAAGAAAAGGAAAGAGTCCGGGAAAGTGGGAAATTAAGTATGACACTAAATATTCGATATTATGATAAAATATTCTGTCATGGACTGCCAACCGAACCGAACTTGTCTGGAACCGAAGCTGTCAACGCTCGCCTCCGCAGCTTCGGCTTTTTAGTCACCTTCGGCGACCAGCCTCAGCCGCTGCGACTCGCTTGATGCCCGCACTTTCTTACGCTAGGGCCACAGTATAATAAAGAGTACTAACGTACTAGGGCAGAGGGGCTGCACATCCCACAGCGCCGGAGCAGATCGGTTCCACAGAAGAGTTCACTTATAAATAGTAAGTATAGTAGTAGGCAAGTAGGTTACGTAATTAAGGTTAATATTCTTTGTATAAAATAAACATTAGAATCTGTAAGACTACAGAAATACGAGATAATTCTCGAGAGTGTAAATGATATTCCGGATTACAACCTTCAGGCAGGATCATAGTCTTCGGGATTATAATCTTCGGGATTACAGTCTTCGGGATTACATTCTTCGGGATTACAGTCTTCGGGATTATAATATTCGGTATTTCATCCTTTCGATCAAACGTTCTTTCGGGATTTTAAACTTTCGGTCAAATAAACATTTGACATTTTAATTTTCGGCCTTCCGTCCATAGGTCTTATGATATTCGGTATTTTGAACTTCGGCTTCGTAATACGTACCCGCTGGGCGAATGCCTCCCCTTCTGCTTTTAATACGCATATAAATAAAATTAGACTGGCTTTTATACTTATACTTACAAGTTTACAAGAAGAAATAGTCAAACGATTAACTTTATTCTACTCGAACATTACACAAATTAAATAAACAAATTACACCAAAATATTAATTTCGCTCAAAATTTGGTCAAAATATAATGCATTGGACTAAGAGTGGCGGTGATACCCGTCGCTGGATGGCGCTGACTGTATTTTAAAACGCGCCGTCGTTTGTTTTTCCGATAATCTTATATGGCGAAGTGGCAACCGGCCTCATTACAGTCGTTTACGACATTCTTCTACTGCGCTTGGAAACGTTTGCTAGGGATTAGGAGGGATTATTTGCATTTCGTTGATTTCGCTTATTATTTCGTGAGGTTTGCTAAAGTGAATTAGCAGGTTGCTATAAAACAATATGCCCACGTTTCTACAAAAAGAAGTGAAATCCCACCAAAAACATTCTGTAAAAAACTAGCCAAGTCTCGATGGAGCTGCTTGTTTATCTCTAAAAAGTAATGAAATCTAGACAAAGTCGTACCAAGTCTAAGGTTCCTTACTGCGATTTCTTTATTATTATAGTTCATGTTGTGTGACTTGGCCGTTGAAGGGTACACAAGGGTACAAAACCAGGTGCTCCATGACACCATTGCACCAATCTGTCGCCAGAACCGCTACAAGTCAATTTTGTTTACACTTAATGTTATATCTGTTGTAACTACCTATGTTTGTTAAGCGAGATAATAACCCATACTGGTGTACCCTTCAACGGCCTAGTCACACAGCATTAACTATAATAATAAAGAAATCGCAGTAAGGAACCTTAGACTTGGTACGACTTTGTCTAGATTTCATTACTTTTTAGAGATAAACAAGCAGCTCCATCGAGACTTGGCTAGTTTTTTACAGAATGTTTTTGGTGGGATTATAGTTTACAGTTGCCATGTGCTGAAGAAGTATTTAAAACTAATTAAATTTTTTAAGTTTTCCTCTAACGATAAAGTCTCTTCACTCTAACTCACAGACTGCCTTAATGAACACTTTTTACTAAAAAATAAATCAACACAAATGTACAAAACTATAAAGCATTTTTATTTATAACCCGTGATGAGATTTCTACTGAATATAACCTTTGTGCTCACATGAAAACTTTTATTAGAATGAACGGGACACACGTACCAAATCATTTCAATTATGTATTGTACTCAATTAGATTAGGTACGTCCTTTTTCCTGCCAAAGCTCTTTCCTTCTTAAAAAACTTTACGCAGCGAATCGCTTTCCAACAGCTTATCAACGGCATCTATCGAGCAGCCGTAGTTACAAAATTCCCAACTTATTAAACTCCTACAATCCAGAACCGACCCTAGTACAATACATTTACAGTCAGACCGAAGCAGCCCTGAATGTCGGTTAATACCTTATACCATGTCAGTAGCGACCTATGTAGCTTTACGTGGGTAGTGATGTCGAGGCGCATGTATAGATGTCGCTAGTAGCTATACAAGTACGATTACTCGCTGCGAAGTTTACCTCTTGTCATGAGTTCCTCACTTGATTGTCAACCTTTTTGAAACCAAAATGGAGTCTGTTTTCTTTTGATGGTTTTATAGAGTTGGACATGCTTTGAAAGTTTGAAAGTGTAATTGCTTATTACTGTTTTGTATGCGCCGTTAGCGAAGTTTTAGGCTTGAGGGCTTTAATTTTTGGTTTGGCACACTGAAACATTCGTGTAGCTGAAAATCCTACTCGTATAGCTAGTTTTTTATTTCAGTAAACGACTACGCCATGCAACTTATATAAAACGACCACGCCTAAAAATGTCTTAAACTAAACATTTAAAACTGACATAGTTGTACTCTGTTTCGCTACAAGAAATTATAAACTTTTGTTATACGTTATTGATATTTGATTCTATTAATGTTGTTGAAAATTGGTGAAACCAGGGCGTGGAAATGTAAATAAGCGCATTTATTAGCAGCATTTTTCGGCACTAATCCCAATGTCCAGATTTTAGTTAAAAGGAGATAAGTGACATTACTTCTTGTAACAATAGGTATACTAAAACGTGTTCCAGTACAAAAATGTAAAAAAGAAAATGTGCGTTAAACTTATGAAAATCTGGTAGGAAAGTCTACACTTGATAGCTACGTTGCCCTTACCATGAGTTCAAGTGACTGTACTCGCTAGCGGCAGCGTAAACGATTCTTATCATCATCATCATCATCATCATCATCTGAGGCGTTACAGCCGCGGGTGGGCCTTAGCCTGGTCTAGCAAATCTCTCCAGTCCGATCTATTCATGGCTTTCCTTCTCCAACTTATCACTCCTAAGATCTTGCTATCCTGTTCGACGCCGTCCAACCACCTGAGCTTGGGTCTGCCTCTACTTCTGCGACCCTCCGGTCGGCCTTCTAGAAGGCGTTTGGGTACTCTGGCCTCGTCCATTCGCAGCACGTGCCCTGCCCATCGCAGGCGTCCAATCTTTATGGTCTTAATAACGTTTGGCTCATCGTACATTTGGTATAGCTCGTGGTTATAACGCGTTCGCCATCCTTCATCTTCCATCACAGCTCCGAAAATGCGCCTTAATATTTTACGCTCAAACACTAACAAGGAATTTTCGTCTTTTTTGCTAAGTACCCAACACAAACGAAACGATTCTTATGGAGCATATAATTACCCAATAAAAAAATTCCCCATATAAAAAGTTTACGGAGTCGCTAGAAAACTGATTCCCTCTAGGACGTTACCATAGATGCCATGAAGGCAACAATACCGTACCTAGCTAATTGCCCCACAAAGGGTAACGACAGATAGCTCAGCCCGGCGTCAAGGCCTGCGAACCATGCCGCAGCCGAAATGTGCAAGGCACAGAAAAGGCCCCACACTCCCACAAGAGAGAGAGTGAGACAAACTATAATCTGGCTAATGAAATATTACTTAAAGTTTTGGTGGGAAATTTAAAAAATCTGCGGTTTGTCACATTTTGTGTAATAGGAATTATAGTGTTGATACTAGAAAATGCTTTTGATTTTCTATGCACACGTAAGGTATAAGGAAATGAGTTCAATATAATATGTTGATTTGCACTCATAGTCAATTAGTCAGCTTAATAATTTCTACCACTATGTACAGTACAGTCAACGACAAACACATATGTTTACACTTTCTAACCACATACAAGGCGAAAAATTAAATGTAGTGTAAATAAGACCTAGCTCGATAGTACCATATTAATCCATCACCGAAAAAAATACATAAGTACTATGCCAAATTTCAACTCGATCGAAATGTTAGAACTAGTACATACAGTATCAAAATTATTTATAGAGGACCCGACTACTAAATTGTTTGGCTAGCCAGACTCTAAGATCGAGTAGCGAGTACAGTCAATGTAAACTCATGGTATGGGTACTGAAATACTTGCAAACGACGTCGCGACGCGATCGGAACTTTTAACAATTTCAGCTTCAGCTAAACATGCTTAAAATGTTTGCTGTAAAAAGTTTACAGGTTCCGCGTTGGCATGTGTGAAAGTAACAGAGTGAGACCGGCTGAGAAACAGACGATTTTATGTGACTAATATCCCTGTCTGCCCTCAACCTTTTTTAAAAATTGTTAAAATATTCTATATTAAGCGATATGCCATTACGTATATTTACATATATATAGATATATTCAAAACCTTTAAAACCTGTTGATGTCTTGCGAGGTTACTTAATAGCTAGTTATGATATATATATATCTAATATATATAGATATGAACCAAACAATTTTTTTTTGTACTTTTATAAAAAAAAAATATCGATAAAAAAAAATTTATGTGGAAATATCACATATTTGTGAGAGCACTACGCCGGAAACGTAGGGGTCGCAGGTTCGAGTCCCGATTAGATTGTAGTAGATCATATTAATTGTTTCTTTCATAATTTACCTTCATGCCAATATTTATTATTTTTGTATTTTGTGTAATATTTAATATTCCGTAGAAAAGGTACTCCACTAGTTATATTAAATACTAGATCGTGGAATCGCTTGCAAGCGACGCGGAACTCACTGCATCCGAAACTTCCAGCAAATTCAGCGCAAGCTAATAATGCTATAAGACGAACACCTTTTGCACATACCTACTGAAAACAAAAGTCATCATTGTTAAATACAGTGCGGAAACGGACTATGTTAAATATTTTTTATAGTAAGAATAGAGAAATTTTTAAGCAGCCAACTAGGACTTTTTACTTAACAGTTTTATTTTTTTAAATTTATGCTCGTTTCTTGCTCGTGAAAAAAATTAGACAAGTAACATTTTACACATACCTAGGTACTATTGGTATTCATAATTGTATCATAAACAACGAGTCTCTTATTGTGCCAGCACCATCTGTTGGTAAAAAAATTATTTATTTTATTTTTTATTTATTTATTATTAATTGAAAGATACATATCACTTACAGACTAATCCAACACGTGATACATATTATACCTACAGAATAAATAACCATATGCAAAGAAATATAACGTTTAAAATAGTATATTACGTAACAAGGGTGGTAAACGAGGAATTACAAACGAGTGTCTATTAGAATTCCTTTACCACCAACCAGAGTCACGTACGATGTTTTTCATCACACTTTGAAGGAAATAAAACAAAAGTAGTAGTAGTAGTCAATACCAAAATTACTTACCGCCCTAGGGCGTAATATACGATTTACCGCCCGTTTTTCTTGCATGTAAACCCTTAAAGTGTGATAAAATTACTTACCGCCCTAGGGCGTAATTTACGATTTACCGCCCGCTTTTCTGGCATGTAAGCCCTTGCTTACGAGCAAAGTGTGATGAAAAATATTTCTCTTATAAAGTCAAAACGATTTGACGGATTTTAGCTAATTTTGTTACAGGAATAGCCAAAGATGGATATAGAATAAGTCTTACCCGATTGCGGTAAAGATTTTACGAGAACAAAGTTGCGGACACCATCCAGTTTAAAGTAAAATCTCTAAAGCATAAATGCGCTCGAAAGTAAAACTTCAAACCGTCACCTGTGAGATAAATCTGTGTGAGTTTCACGCTGAAAAATTGCTCTGGCAAATATGTATCGGAAATTCACAACGTTAATGCACTTTACCCTTGAGCCTTCATACAAACTTCGCTTGCATTTTACCAATTTACTCAACTTTCTCGCTTTTCTAGGCAAGTTTCAGTTCCCAAGAAAAAACAAGTGCATTCACGATTAATTTTGTTTTAATTAACTTTTGTTAGCGAAGTTGGGTACAAACCCAACACGCCGTAGCGGGCAAAAAACTCCCGTTTACCCATCC
This sequence comes from Apotomis betuletana, assembly GCA_932273695.1. Lineage (NCBI taxonomy): Eukaryota > Metazoa > Arthropoda > Insecta > Lepidoptera > Tortricidae > Apotomis > Apotomis betuletana. The sequence goes on along the minus strand of OW026314.1, from coordinate 16,917,690 downwards.
TATAACGAAGTTAATGGTTGGTCTCACCTAGATTTAACGAGGTTGTGTAAAACATAGGCTTAAGCGGTTTAGGTTGCTAAAGTGTTGTGTTGTGTTGTGTTGTGTTGTGTTGTGTTGTGTTGTGTTGTGTTGTGTTGTGTTGTGATGTGTTGTGTTGTGTTGTGTTGTGTTGTGTTGTGTTGTTGTTGTGTTGTCGCGTCTTTCGAGCGTTGGCGTTTGATCAGACATCGACGTTCCAAAGATGCGCTTACCGTAGCGGTGCAGTTTGCGCCGCTGACATCTTACGTTGCACCTACGCTGCGTGGCGCAGACCAACCTGCGAAACAGTTTTTTTTTTACTTTAAAAAGAACGCACGCCGACTGATTTGGTCTTGATTAAACGTGGTTACGCAAGATGCGGTTTAAGCGGTTTAGCGTAGCGATGAGATACAATTCCAAAAGTACATTATTTTTCACCAACGAAGCGAGGCAAGACGAGGCGAGAAGATAATTGATATCACCAGCTCATTACTACGAAAAATCCGCTTTAATAGCTATTGCGAGCTGCATACTTCGTGTTAACACGATATCAATCGATCAATCAATACCTATAATTTATTTGCAGTCAACTGTGGCCCATAGATCAATAAAAATACCTTACAGCTAGCACGCATATCAAATAAAACGTAGGTAACCGTCCGCGAAATCGCTAGAACAAGACACCTCTCAGCCAGAATTCCTCCTGCTGCAATATGATATGAAAAATTACGGTATTAAACACAGTTATGCAGAATGACTGATATGTATCGAATACTCAACGCGTGGAGCGGAGGGCTCGAGCATTGGACTCTTCAATGCGGATGTTATCGCATCAAGGTCCCTGAAGAAGAAGCCCACACGAGTTCGAAATGTATCTAGGCATAACCATGCATAACCAATATTCATTATTTTCATTAGTATCAGTACACCTCGAACTCGTGAGCTCCCTCTCCTCCTCGTCCATGATCATGTCACTAAGAAGAATGATGGCTCGGCGCGGAACTCCGACCGTAATATACTCGGACAACGCTACCAATTTCGTGGGCTCCGAACGTGAAATAGCAGACGCTCTCCGCAACATAGAGACGGACATGCAGCAGTTCGCAGAGCACAAGCAGATCGTGTGGAAGAAAATCCCGCCGGGCAACCCCTCCGCCGGCGGGGCATGGGAACGACTCGTAGGCTCCGTCAAAACTGCGCTACGAGTAACCCTCAAAGAAAAGCATCCTCATGACGAGGTGCTGCACACGCTACTGCTGGAAGCCGAGCACATTGTCAACTCCAGACCACTTACGCCGGTCGTGCTGAACAATGAAGAAGCACTTACCCCTAACCATTTTCTCCTGGGTCGCTCCAACGCTATGTCGCCCTTTGGCGCTTTCTCGGACGTCGTATTGACCTCGAACTCCTGGAAGACAGCGCAGCGCTTAGCCGACCATTTTTGGCAGCGTTGGATCAAGGAATACCGCCCTACTCTGAGAGCTAGACCAAGCCAATCCGCACACGCAAACGTAAAAGAAGGCGATATCGTGCTCATAGTCGATAGCACAATGCCACGCGGAACTTGGCCTAGAGGCGAGGTGATAAAGACATATCCAGGACCCGACGGCAACGTGAGAGTAACAGAAGTACGCACAGCCGCAGGATCCATACGTCGCCCAGCCTCCAGACTCATCGTTATTTCCTAAAAAACTCGGAGACGGTGTTCGCACACGGGGGGAAGACTGTGGGAAATAACCCTATATTATGTATAAATTCACGTATGTCGATCTCTTAGTAATAATATAGTACGTAAGTGTTTGTTTTCTACCGTTTAATTACTCATTTACCTGATTTATGTTGCTTATGTTGTTTATGTTAGATATTAAGATAAACGTTTTATTTTCTTGTTTTTTACTTACCTATTTTAATGTGTGATATGTCTAATAAATAAAACGTGTAATGTTGTTCTTAATTATAAATAAATGAAACCCAAAAGGCAACTCGGAGGCGTGGCCTAATTTTAAGCGCGTTGATGCGCACTCACGCCGAGCGCTAGTGGCGCGGGCACAAATACCCCCGCGCCCCCAGCAACAGCTCACTTACCACTCTACACTCCGTGTACTGTAAAAATCTTTGAATCTACTCAAATCCTCTAACTTAAGGCAGCTTACCAGAATAACTTCCACTTAACCTGGCTATACCGGTAACCGTTACTGCAGTAGTTTGTTCCCTTCGGATTCACAATTAACAAGAAAAAAATCCATACGAACGCCATTTTGCTACTAAATATTACCCCTTAGCGTGCTCTTAACGAATTTAACGCAGCGACAAGTTAATAAGTAAAATATAAATCCGGTACAAAGCATTTGGTTTCCGCCATTTTTAGCTCGGTTCGTGTTTCTCTGGAATTACTCATAAAACGGAAAAGCTGAATTCTTGGGCAAGAATTGTTTATGACAACGAATAAGTTTATTTTTATTTATTCCAAAGCGAACTATGTTGTGTTGGACTCATAAGAGTTTTTTTTTGGTAAATTGTAATTCTACAATCGTGATCTAATTTATGCATACATTTTATTCTAACTACATGTTTAATATGGCCGGGAGCTTATAGAAAAAATCTGTCTAGCTTTACACATTAGATTATTCTATCATGTGATTCATAAAAAGTAATTATAACATTGGTAGCTCCGTGAGACGTAGACTTTGCGAATAATTTTCGAAATGGAATAAGTATTTTTTAAGTTTTCAACCCCCATAGTTCCGCCATTATGAAATGTTCGAAAAACTAAATTGACAGCACACAACGACAAAAATTATATTAGGGTTACTATAATTATGGAATTAAATATACCTATGTTTTTTTTTTTTTAAAGTTTAATTACCTAATATATAGTTATGTTAAAATAGTAAATTTATGAAATGAAATATGAAATATATTTCCAGTTGTTGGGTTCTTGTAGACCGATTGCCGCGTGATTCTCTGAACAGTGATAGTTGTACGCGGTAAACAGCTGTGGCTGGAACGTTTTACACTATGCGATTCGATAAACATCAGATCAGTATCAGTACGTCTAGCATAACTTTGACAGGTGACTCTTTGTCCCTTTCCTTTTCATACTGTGCGAGCAAGACTGACTGCTGACTTAAAGCAAGATGCTGACTTGCGCGACAGACGAAGTTGCCGTAAGATATGCTAGCCAGACAGTAAACGATTTGTATGGAGAATAGTGCAACCCCCCTAGCAGTTACTTTGTAGAACTACAATTCTCCATACACATCGTTTCGCTGTCGCTAGTGAGTACGGTCACTATAAACTTATGATAAGGGTACAAAATTCAATTCAGAGAGTCGTCGAAATAGCTCACTGAGTTGCCAGACTTAAGGGGCAGTAGGCTGGACACTTTGCTCGTTGAACCGATTGCCGTTGGGGCAGTAAGTTAAAGACGCAGCGTGGCAAACTCCTCGCTCTCAACTCAATATAGTGGACAAACAATCTGGTCAGGAAGCTTGGAAGGGAGGCGTTACCGGTCGGTGTGGAGAGCCTTGGGAGAGAATTTTGTCTGTCAGTAAACGTTATCCGACTGATGTGATAATGAGGATGATGACGATGAGAATGATGGTGATACTGAAAACACAATAAAAATATTAATCGATTTATCTTCTGAGTCCTACTCTGGTCTCTTGTCAAAATGCTGCACTGAAAATAAATAGCTCAACTAGTTTAGCTACTTAAGAAGTAGCCAAATTGTACTTAGGAGTATCCAAAATTAAGCAAATTTCTCATAACTTATTTTGGTAACTAGTAGTCCTCTGATTTATGTTAACTAGCAGCTAACATTTGAGCTACCGTTAACAAAATGTTTTTTTCAGTGTGGTGTTAATTGTATTTGAACTTAAATCCTAAGGGTACCATGCGATTTTTTGCATCAACACCACGGTGAAATTACAGCTATCCTCTAAATCGTCAGTTGTAAAACTCCAGACAACACAACATCTGTCTGAATCTAGACTCGAAGATAAAGGGCAAGTTCGCCAGGATTACGGGACGTCTGAGAACAGTTGCTGAAAAAGTTTACTGTTGTTCACTAAGCGTGTTTTTACGAGTTGCTTTAAGAGTTACAGCCAACTGTTTGTAACGTTCACAGGCAACAACGAAGAAATGATAGAACGAGTTCTATATATTATTTTATTCGAATTTATATCATGTGTTTAAACAATAAAAATAAGATGGGGAAGGATATAGAAGAAGAGGAAGACCAAAGAAAAGATGGATGGATTGTGTGAAAGATGATTATGAATATAAAGGAAGTAAACGATGAGCCGATGAGTTATAAAGAATGAAGGAAGAAAATATGCTGCGCTGACGCAAATAAATGGGATAAGGGCAAGGTAATGATAATCATGTATTTCAAAAGTACCCTTAGATACTATCTTACATAAATTTATTAGGTACTTGTAAATTACAACTCGCTTACGATTTTCAAATGTGATATTATGATGCCTTTATAGTCATTTTAAAAATCATTTTTACAACTGTGCCTGCTCAACTACAAGAGGACTTTGATGACCTCCAAGTCATGGATTTACATTTCTGGATCCATTATAATGAAATAAAGTACATTGTTGTAGAGGCTGTAAAGTAAGCAATAGATTAACGAGTAAATTTCGCAGGCCGATCCGCAGGGGAGGCCTTCGATAGTACAAGTTAATCTATTGCACTTTTAGCCGAGACTTAACATAGTGCTTTTCACGACACGAGGAAATAAATGTTCATGATTTTCTGAGTAAAACTTATTAAAAAGTAAACCTGAGGAGTATTATCTTACTTAAGAAAATAAACTCGTTTGTGGGTTTTTATAAGTTTAAGAAAAAAATACACCTCATAAATGACGCATTGGTCAATTTAATTTGACATGCAGCAGACGATTAAGCTTTGATTGGTTAAATTGTCGTTTAAGCCGGCCGAGAAAATTAGTCTGAAATATTTTCTAAAAAGTCGTATCTTACTATGAAATTCAATTCATTGTTGTCGTGTTGGGAGCTAACATAGATATACAGTTTACAAATGAACATATATAAGCAGTTTTGTGTACTGGATTCAGGTAATCTATAACCACATTTTCGAGCAGTGTCGTGAAAATATATATTTCTCACGTCAAATAACTACCTACTCTCGCTTGACGTTTTAGTCTCACAAACATTACTTCGTGTCAAAGTTTTATTAGTATAAACTTGCTTGTAAGACCTAAAATATATTTGTAACTAATTTTTTTTTTTTATATTTGTTTCTGGCCTGCCTTCCTGTCTGGAGCCTAAGCCTGGAGTCAACCTAACCCAATAGATTGAGAATGTTCACTATTCTTAAGCAGTTTATCTGAACAACTATTCTTTTCAAATGAAGCAGACATCTGCGACACGTAAACAAAAACTTCTAATCAGTAAAGAGGTACTTAGAAAGGCTGAGGTCTTAACAAGTTTACCTTCAAAATAATCCAATAGCCAAGAAATCCCAACACTTGGGAACTCCACTAACAGCCGGGTGGCACGCACGTTTTCCATTTATTCCCTAATTAACTTGTTTGGTCCGATCTATGGGCTAAATTATATCACGTATACTCGTGCCGAAGTGTTTCGCTCGACATATGTTGCGTTCAAGTTGTTTTCGTTTGCTGACGGAGTTTTCTCGGCGAAGTTGGGAGAGGTAGGTTATGAATTGGATGTGGTTTTATTTGTCCTTTCTAATCTAATTTTGATATGAACTACTCTGATGTAGTTGAAATAGGTAATGAGAAATTTGTAAATATAAAGAAACAAAGTAGCAGTGCCTTTTTTCCTACGATTATGGAAAAATACTTTTAGGACTTTTTTTTTCATATTTGAATTATGCTTAAGGCATTAGGGCCCAGGTTCTAGTAGGAGTACAACGGGCTTAGTACATCTCTGTGTGTCATATTTTTAAGGTTTGCGATCACACCTCTTTCCATTATTATTCTGTTATTAGCCTAAATCAAAAACATTACTGTTTCTGTATACATTCTTCTCACATCCTCGCCCCAATGGCCACAGATTAGCCAAGATCAGACGTCGGATCGTAAGAAACTTATCTCGTTAGTCAGTAATGTACAAACTGACCATCAAGTCTTATCCGACTCGGATAGTTTAATAAATAGAGATTATTGGGCTCTTGTGTTTTATGAGGTCCTCTTAAGCTTTAAGAAAATGAGGAAAGTTTTTTCGATTATAAGGTCAAAAGTCTGGTGAAGTTGGATTTGATGATAATCGGTTTATGGTAAGCACGTTTTACTCGTTCAGAGAGTCTTCTTGATGTACAAAAATAAATCGGTTTCTATATTATATTTCGATATTCCTTGGCTTCCCATTTAATAACATTCGAGGACTTTTACTTCAAGAGGAAGAACGTTTTTCGGATTACCTTGAAATGTGTTTCTGGTTTCTCGTAGGGATAGCGCTAATAAATAATTCGCTCAAGATAAATAGCGGGACGAATTGTCAAACATTACCCAGGAAAGAGACTCCTTTAGTACATTACATATCTGGGGCAGTGAATTGGCCTTTTGGTCTTGCCTTGGCCAAGAAACGAGATTTTCTCTCCGCGTAGCGGGCACAAATTCCCATTTTCGGCCTAGGGTAACATAAAGTAACTAACCATCAACACGGCATACAACACCCGCAACATCCACGCAACGATCGGTTAGTCAATCAATCAATCCATCAATAATTTTATTTCGGATATAACTCCATATTTATATATAATGTAAACTCTGGATTCCATATTCGATCACTGTTCCCTCTCCGATGTAAAACTAGCTTCCATTGTAACATAATTGGGCGTATTCACAAATCGTTGATTTTCTTGTTTTATGCATTTGGAGGAAATTTTGGTTATTCCAACTTCAAAACCTTGATACTATTGATTAAAGTTGGATAAACAAAGTGTTCTAATATGTTTAAATCTAAAATCATTTAAATACTATTGATTAAAAATCTTTAAAATTCTGTGCCCTCGCGGCATGGTCCCCGCGGGCAGCATTTCCTCGCTGAATCGCGATGCTAATGCGTTGTGCGAGGAAGCTGCCGGTTCTTTGGTCCCCAGTAAATTCTATCAGCCTCTTATTGAAGTCTTTATAAAATTTGTGGGCGCTAGTTTCCCACGAACTTAAGGACCCCGAAAACGATTACGATTTTTAAACGGTTTTATTTAGCTTGCCCTGTTTGTTTATTTATTTATTTGGGTCAAATCTAGTAATTGAAATTTGACCCCCTTCCTGTTGACGTACTGATCTGAAATTTGGTACAGATCTTTAGTTTTGGTGACAATATAATTTAATACATTCGGTATCATTGTAAATCCAAGATGGCCGCCGCTACAAATTGGCGTATTACATATTTTATCGCTACTTCCTTAATATGGGTATCAAATAAAAGGGCTTGATTAGTAGAATAGAGTTCTTTATGAAAATAAAATGAAAATCTAATATGGACGCCAACAAAATGGCAGGTTCATTTTTCTTTTCATAACCCCTTCAATATGGGTATCAAATTAAAGGTCTTGACTAGAATAGATACACTATGAAAAATAAATGAAAATCCAATATGGCCACCAACAAGATAGGCTGGTGATTTTTCACTCCCCTTCAATATGGGTATCAAAAGGAAGGGCTTGAGGAATAGAATACTGTAATACCTATGCTTTGACAAATTTAAAATCTAAGATGGCCGCCGGAAATGTCAGATTAATTAATTGTTTCAATATGGGTGATGGATATCAATTGAAAGGGCAACTTAACAGTTATATGAATGATGAAATTTAAGACACTAATCAATACAAAGAACTTCGTGAACTTAGAATCGGGATTCAAACATGGATCTTGGTCCCACCCAAGTCAAGATTATGTATCGTGTCGAGGACTGTGTGGCGTTAGGGTAGGTAAGAATTAAACGTCGTTAGCGGTATACCACCCAAGTTAAGGTAAAAGGTTAAAACGTACCATCAACTGTGTGGCATTAGGGTGAATAAAAAGTATATGGCGTGTCGCCTGTTTGTCCCGGACGGGCGCACGAAGTTCCGTGCGGACCGACTGCGTCTCTTTGCCGTGCCCGCCGCGCGCACGGTCTCGCGCCGCAACTCTCCCGTGTGCCGCGCTCTACACGCCCTTAACAGGCTGGATGTGGTGGAATGCTCCTGCGATTTGTTTGCGGATGGATGGACGATAGTTGAAAGAGAATGCTTAAAATTGTGCGAGAGTCTTACTAATAATTAACTAATTAATTCAATGATCTGTCACTAATAATAATATACATAAATGATTTAATAATTATTTAAGGTTCTACAATGTTATAGGTAACTCAATTTATAATTAATATTTGTGGTAATATAGTTAATGTTAATACTCGTATGTAATGATGATGTAATATAGTTTATAAGATATAGTAGTTAAGGAACTTGTAATGACTTAGGTTTATCCTGTAATGTTACAATTTCTTGTATGTGATTAATAAACAATAAACAATATGTCGTTAGCGTTTTCCACTGAAGACTTGGCACATCTTGTTATATAATAGCCCTGCCCCTCTATTGGACCTCTGGGGGGTTGACCGTCGTAATGTCCATTACTCGTGGGAACGAAATGGTAAATATCAATAAAACTGATACTGATCACCTGGCGCTCCTTGGTTTGGATATCAAACGAAACCTGAACTTTGGCTCCTCTATTGAAGCCAAGGCAAAAACAGCTGCAAAAAAACTTGGTGTCCTATATAAGGTGAGGCGGTATTTCACACCGGAAGAGCTTCTCACTCTTTATCAAGCTCAAGTCCGTTCGTGCATGGAGTACTGATGCCATCTCTGGGACGGCTCTGCCAAGTACCAGCTGGCTGCCTTGGATTCAGTAGAACGTCGAGCCCTAAGACTCATTGGTGATTCTTTGCCGGCTGGGGCCATCTTCCAGAGCCTCGACCATCGCCGCAAAGTTGCCAGCTTGTCAGTGTTCTATCGGATATATTTTGCTGCCAAACACATGTCACCAGTAATAAAATAATAGCACCATCAAATGCTTTCTGGAATAATCTGGATCCGGGCTATATACCAGACGTGATTGAATCGCTGACCCAGACAGAGCGACGTTTACTGTGCAGAATCGTACCGTTTATTAGTGTAAAAATTACTGCGCTTTCAAAAACCCTTGTAATAATGAGGCACTGAATGAATTAAAAAGAATGAGGAGTACGTAGGTATACATGTAACAACATTAAAAACTAAAAACTTAAAAATAAAAAATGAGTAAAAAAGTTTTTTAAGTTAAACGATTTTATTGAAAATGTACTAAAGGGTAAAAAATAATTCGGTAGGTCCTAGGTACCAGACATCACCCCACTCTCCTCATCCATCTAGGGCACAGATCAGACAAAAAATAAAATCGTTGGGCGTGTGAAATTTCTTTCAAGTCAATCGCTATATCATAATAAATGCTATTTACATATTTACGCAGGTTACGCGCGCCCAACGATTTTATTTTTTGTCTGATCTGCGCCCTAGATGGATGAGGAGAGTGGTGTGATGTCTGGTACCTAGGACCTACCGAATTATTTTTTACCCTTTAGTACATTTTCAATAAAACCGTTTAACTTAAAAAACTTTTTTACTCATTTTTTATTTTCAATTACTTTACTTCTACACAAATGTGCTTAAATTAAGAGCGTAAGTGGATTTAAAAAAAAAAATTATTTTATTTTTCATCTACTAGAGTCAATAAGTGCTTTTATAAGTCGGAATAATCTACATTTTCTCGAAATATAAAATAATAAAACAACAATGAATTCGTGAAAACGCTCAATTCCGATAATAAGTAAACTCCTGACGAAATTTACAACAAAAAAAGCGTCTAGTAATCTAACTACCAATGTATTGTAGCTCAATTGTTATTGAGCGCCAAGTCTTTACTCTTTCTGTCTGTTTAGTTTAGAATTCTAATCGACGAACGAAGCGAAAGCAAATTCACACAAACTACTTTGGTTCAGTTAACTGGGTCCAAAACTGGAACACATACGAACACGACAATAATCCCGGTTGAAACATAACTAAGTTATTTATGTATAATGAATTTAAGTCACCCGAACGTTTGCCAGCCTAAATCCCTTAATCTACCTCACTTGTGTTTCCTCTATCCGACTGATTTCGCAAACTTAAACTCTCGTATATCCAAACTAAAACCATCCTTAGTTCCACGTTCTATAGTTCAAGGTACCTGCGTTGTACGTTCGCTAGTTTCTCAGACTAGAGAGGTGATTTGCGCTATCACCTCTCGATTGTCGATTACCGAATCAAGGTATCGAGTTGATTATTTACGCCAAGTGCAATCGAGCGTTGTTTTGAGATACGGTTACGCATTCTGATTTAGTGACATCCTTGTGCTCACTACAAAGGGTTGGTTGGATTAAATGTATTACATAGTATATTGGAATTTGGTAATGTCAAAAAATAATTGGTAGGCATGTTGCTATTAGTACACTGTTTCTGCACATAAAATCGCAGATTAAGCGAAATGTTGATATTTTATTAAATTGTATATATTTTATAAAAATCATAAAAGCAGAACAAGTCTTCTACTTTCTAGATGCAATTGGGTAGAAATAGCAATAATTCCAAATTGATCTTAAAATTATCGACTGCTTCTTATATTATATTACCCAGTCAAGCATTTAATTGTGTAACATTCTCTTTTATTGATAATGTTCTCAAAAAAATCATAGCATATCAATTTAAGATGTGTAAGCCAATCCATTGTATTGTTTTTTAATAGCACGTATCGTTATCTTTATTTGCCATTTAAATCTAGGGAAAAAATAGCGATAATTCCAAATTGAACTTAAAATGATCGACTACTTCTTATATTAAATTACTCAGTCAAGCATTTAATTGTATCCGCATATACGTTATCTTTTATTGATAATGTTCTCGAACAAATCATAGGTTTAAGATGTGTAAGCCAATCCATTGTATTGTTTTTAATAGCACGTATCGTTAGCTTAATTTGCCATTTAAATCTAGCGAAAAAATAGCGATAATTCCAAATTGAACTTAAAATGATCGACTACTTCTTATATTAAATTACTCAGTCAAGCATTTAATTGTATCCGCATATACGTTATCTTTTATTGTTAATGTTCTCGAACAAAATCATAGCTTATCGGTTTAAGATGTGTAAGCCAATCCGTTGTATTGTTTTTAATAGCACGTATCGTTAGCTTAATTTGCGAAAAATAGCGATAATTCCAAATTGAACTTAAAATGATCGACTACTTCTTATATTAAATTACTCAGTCAAGCATTTAATTGTATCCGCATATACATTATCTATGATTTGTTTGAGACACAATTTTGATTTTGATTTGTTTACACATCTTAATGTGTAAGCCAATCCATTGTATTGTTTTTTATTAGCACGTATCGTTAGCTTCATTTGCCATTTAAAATATCATAAAATATGATGTGTTATCCGCGAAGCTGTGTAAAATTGCTATCCCTGGGGATAAACTCCATATGAGTTCAATATAGTCAAAATATACTTATCGATATTTTATTTAAGTTTCAAATAATCGATATCACCGCATCACTAGCCAGCTGAGCGTTCAACTGTGTCCGCATTCAGTTTCCCGCATATCTTGATTGTGCGCTCAAACAAATCGCGGCACATCGCTTTCTGCCTGATTCTATCAAACTGTTTGCATCCAACGCCGAGAACAACTAAATAAATAAGTTTCAGTGGTTTTTATTGGACTTTTAGAACTTGGCCTTTGTTTTTCGCGCCTTTCTTCTTTTTGACTTGAGACAATGGTGCAATGATCTGTTCCCACGTATATCTATACTATTATAGAGACCTTCTACATCTCTGAAAAAAAAACACTTTATTTTATATAATTGTTAGTGTAAACATTGATATGGAGAATCTTGTACTTCTCCTCTAACATGTATCAATTACCTATTTATGATATAATTGAATTAGTTGTTAAGAATAATTTACAAAAAAATTTACTTACTGTTGAGTTTCTTTCGGCTTTCTTCTCATCAGCGGTCTCCTCTTGTGAAATGCCGGTAGATTCCGATTTAGACATGTGAAAGTGCCCTTGTGGCCTATTTACAGAATAAACGTTTTGATTTTGATTTTGTTTTATTATAAATTTAGATTAGATTTGTATTGAAAATCATTTTTCTATGGAGACGGGCCATGATTTCAGGAAAAATCTTAGTAGCGTGATGCAGGATCGTCATTTGTTTTATATGGGTGGCGCCATGCCAACGCGGGGCTTTACGAATTAGCGTCCGTAGTTTGTCTATAGTTTTACGTCTTGCGTTAGTCTTCCCGCGTAGCGGCCAGAAATCCCACTTACGGCCTAGGGTGACTTAATAGTACATTACGTAACAAGGGTGGTAAACGAGGAATTACATACGAGTATCAATAGACACTAGTGTCAATAGACAGTAGTATATCTAATAAGTTATAGGTACTACTATACTAAAGGCGAGGGCTTTACTGATACGAGTTTGGAATTCCTTTACCACCAGAGTCACGTACGATGTTTTTCATCACACTTTGGAGGAAATGAAAGAAAAGTAATAAATAGTAGTCAATACCAAAATTACTTACCGCTATAGGGCGTTATATACGACTTACCGCCCGGTTTTCTAGCATGTAAAGCTATAAAGTGTGATAAAAGTTACTTAACGCCCTAGGGCGTAATTTACGACTGACCGCCCGCTGTTCTAGCACGTAAACCCTTGTTTGCGAGCAAGTGTGATGAAAACTCAGTTACAAGTAAAGCTAATAAAAGCGTTTCATCTAAATTGTAGTGATTATGACTCTTTCTTATAATAGAAGGTATTATTATGGTCGTCCTAACACTCCTAACAATATAAAACATAAACAATAAAAAATATATAGGTATATATAGTAGGTATTTTCCGCCTTTTCGTGCAATCATTATATTATTGCACATTTATTACTTATAAAATAACCAAGAGGGGAATAACCCAAACATAATAATACGATATGAAAGAAAATGGAATTACTATCGGATACGTTTGGTTACATTTGTATGGGTTTAATAGACCCGTCTGTATTCCGTACATTGCCTTATTGGTTTTACATGTTGCTGGGATACTCGATAGGTACTATAATATATTGAAACTACGTACTTATTCCACCAATAAGGTAGACCGAATATTAGTATATGTAAAGTCACCTGGGATTACTATTGCGTAGAGACAAATGCGACCTTTGATAATAACATATTAACGTATAAAATCTAGAGTATAGATAGATTAGTTTTGTAAATCATTTTTTCTATGGAGGGGGTCACGATTTCAGGAAAAATCTTAATAGATTGATGCAGGGTCGTCATTTGTTTTGTATGGGCGTGTGGCGGCGTGCCGACCTGGCGCCATCTATTTTCATAATTTCCTTTGTCCTCGCATCACGCCGAAACGGCTGGTCAACTTTTAAACAATTTTGGTACAAGGATAACTGGATATCTAAATATGGTTATAGGATACTTTTTATCGATCTCCAGTGAAGAAAAAAATACGCGAACGAAGTTGCAGGCCTCCTAGGGCATTATATTTTAAGACCGCCCATACGCTTTCAGCATAAAGTTTAACACTAGGTATTTATAAAAAAAATAGAGCAGTTGTTGCATAAAGTGTTAAACTATCGTTCCAGCACGACGATATAAAATAGTCCCAGGTGTGAACTTATTCGGAGCTAATTCTAGTGTAGGTACTTTGAGATATCGCAGGTATATCGTATTTAATTGTCATTAAAACGCAGTATTTGCGATTCGATCTGTATAAATTGACATTTCACGTTACTAACCGGTCAAGTTAAGTTTGTGCCTGATATCTATGACGTCGCATATAAATGAGGCACAAACTTAACGCCATCAGGTTGGCGAAGTGGCGATGAAGTAGGTGGAGGTTCCTTGAGATGTCAGACTCAGAACTAAAAACCGGGCGGGGCACATAGCTCGTAGCACCAATGGCCGTTGGGGCACAATGGTTCTTGAGTGGCGACTGCGGATCGGATGACGCAGCGTGGGAAGGCCCCCAACAAAGTGGACCGACGATTTGGTTGGGATTGCGGGCAGAAATTGAATTAGGGCGGCGCAAGACCGCTCGTTGTAGAGATCTTTAGGGAAGGCTTTCGTCCAGGAGTGGACGTGTATCGGCTGATATGATGATGATGAGCTTAATAACGGTATACCTAATAAGGGTTGTCTAAGATCTCACCGTATTATTATAATATAAAAATAATAATAATAGCCCGATGCTCATTTGACAATTGGCTTTGAACAACACCAACTGCATCGTACTGCCTACGTACGTACTGCATGTATCGTTCTACGCGACAATTCTTTAGATAGTTAGCACACAACTGTCGTTATCATGGCCGAGACGTTGCAGGACCTGAAACACATGTTAGACAGCCTGGCAAATTCGTCTCAGCGTATCGGTCTTCGGATGAATTTGGATAAAACCAAAGTTATGTTCAATGAACATATCGATCCGGGACCGGTCACCGTAAATGGAGTCTCCATCGAAGTTGTTTCCGAATACGTATACCTAGGGCAAATGCTCCAACTAGGTAGAGGCAACTTCGACAAGGAGGCTAAGAGGCGAATACAACTGGGCTGGGCAGCGTTCGGAAAACTGCGTCGAGTCTTCACGTCGCCCATACCTCAAAGTCTAAAAACTAAAGTTTTTAATCAGTGCGTTTTACCTGTTATGACCTACGGAGCCGAGACGTGGCCACTCACCATACGATTAGTCCACCAATTCAAAGTCGCTCAGCGAGCCATGGAAAGAGCTATGCTTGGTGTGTCTCTTAGGGATCAGATCCGAAACGAAGTAGTTCGACAGAGAACCAAAGTTACCGACATAGCACAGCGGATAAGCAAGCTGAAGTGGCAGTGGGCTGGTCATATCTGCCGTAGAGCCGATGACCACTGGGGCAAACGCGTCCTGGAGTGGAGGCCACGAATCGGTAAACGTAGTGTAGGGCGCCCTGTAACAAGGTGGAGCGACGACATTCGTAGGACAGCGGGTAGTAACTGGAGGACGAGAGCTGAAAATCGAGCTCAGTGGCGTGCCATGGGAGAGGCCTATGTCCAGCAGTGGACTGAAACAGGCTGATGATGATGATGACACAACTGTACGTTTTCTAAAAATTTCCTGCCTCGCACGATCGAATTTGTAAAATTAATTATGGCTTGCGGTATTTCCTGACCGATACGACCTTCAAACCTTCAAAAAAAGAGAGTACTCCCCACCTGAAAGGCCGGCAAACGCACTTGTGACTCCTCTGGTGTCGCAGGTGTCTATGGGCGACGGTAAATTTCCATCAGGCGATAAGTTCGCTCATTTGCCCCCAATGACATAAAAAACAAAACAATTTCAACCATTTTTTTATCCAGCAGCCGGATAACCACAGATGGTTTATAGGATACTTAATTTTACCTGACTACGCACTAGCAAGAACCTACTTGTAACTTTTTTTGCATGCGGACAAAGCTCGGTTCGTTATAATGAAATGGATGTATTTATCCAACCGACACAGAAAGTTTTTATTATATTGTACCTACCCTCTCATTGTTGGTTGGTTCCAGTTTGCATAAATACGTCCAAATAACTAATAGTGGCTCTGTGAGCTGTAGACCTCGCGAGCTTTTTTCTATATTTCGTAAAATTACGAAAACGAAATCTACTTTTTTTATTATTGTCGAACCTAATTTCAAAATTTCATAAGAATCAACTAAGAAATACGACCCATAGGCGGGAATAGCCGGAAATCTGATCAACTGGACATCCAAATATATACTAAATAATTTCTGGCCAAGTTAAAACTGAGACGCTTTGCTCACTCGGTCGAAAAGCATAAATTAACGAACGAAATATCGCTAGTCACTAATTCAACAATCGATCGCTGAGTAGGGGGCCAAGAGAAAGCGGTGTAATGAGATTTGGCGCAATAATTCGATTCCTTTCCATTAGCTGACCTTAAGTTTGGAGCAATCGGTTTGGAAATCGGGATACCTATTCTGGAATAACAATTCTCGTTTTCTCAAACATGTAATAAAATGTCGTCATAACGTGTGTTATAACAGAAGCCGTGAAGGGCTTACCGGCTGGGTATCTCTATTAGAGATGCGCAGAATGTGTCACTATAGTGAAAAGAGTGATATGTGTCTTTAGCTCACCGAGATATGTATCACTCTTTTAGCTCATTTAGCTCAGTAGATCTTTAGACTATATCGTTCACGAGTGAGTAGAGAACTAGAGATGTCGATCAATCAGATTCACGGCAGCATGGCAACATTCCTTGCATGAGCGAGAGAGAGTGAGTAATACTGAGATGATAGATGATATACTGAGCTACTTGAATCTTCAGTGAGCGAAAGAGCTAGTGAGCTAAACCAAATGATATAGCTCGTTTGAATCACTCACTCGCGAGCTACACATCTCTAATCTCTATCCGTCTATACATATTCACCCAGCATGCCCTTCTTTCGGGGCGTCTACAGCAATGTTAAGATTATAGTAAAATAAAATCAATTAACAACTCTAAAAATCTATTGGGAATCAATTTTAATGGGAAGAGGTATAGATTAAGATGTATCTTAACAGCTTGATGCAGATCTTTCTTGCCTGCTTCGATTACGATGACATCTATCGCCAGATTATAGCTGTGACCTCACCACCTCAAAATAACTTGGTGGATTATCAACCAACTTAGAAAAGGTTGTAAAGGAGGTTGAAGGAATTTGGTTTCTTTTTTGTCTGTTACCTCAGACTCATAGTAATTTAGGACCCGATTTCGATTGTTTTTTCGAGAGTAAACATCTCCTTGTCGGTCTCATAAATTTTGATAAAGACATGATGACGTATTCCATGAGGGATCGAGGGAACTTCCAAAATATATTATCGGCATATTATGACCAATTTGGTGATATTTTAAAGAAACTCGTTTCGTTTCTCAAACACACAATATTTTCTTCTAGTTGATCGGTTATTTTTGTGGAAAAGTGATAATGCAATGCCTTATTGCTGAAACTAAATAGTGTTTCTTTGTTATTTTGTATGATGCAATTGAATTTAAATAAAACACAATCGTAGTTCAACAAGACAGAACATATATTTTTCGCAATTGGAATATAGTTTGTACTAAATCTATCCTCGGACAGTCGAGTGCGGGCATCAAAATAAATCACTCGATCTGAATAGGGCCGTTTCCATGTCAAATTGTGCGGCGGACATTTTTCCTATTACCGAGTGACAAAAGCCCGTCTTTTTTTGTCCATTTTCTTCCTTTTTTTGACGCTCCAATTTAATTGGTGCAAATGCTTGCGGTTCTGCCTCGGCCTTTCTCTGAACGATTTCTCTTAGGTAGTGAGTGAGTGTTTTTCATTTTGACTGTCTTTTTTATCGATGTTTAGAAAGATGTTTCCGGGCCTGCAATTTGTAGTATGAGCTGTATGAATGGAATAAAAAACATTACGACATTTTTTCTTTTTATTTAAATGTACAATAAGTAGGATTAAGTTGTATTTTTATTAGTGTAAAGTAAACTATCGTTCATCGATTGATGATAACAATATTATATAACTTGGCGGGTGCAGTGCCATGCCTCCTGAACATTCATTTACCCGTGGGTTATTGGAATCTAAGACTAGTTTATATTTCTGATCTATCTGTGTACTCTCTTCTGATCTCCATGATTATCTTATATCTGTATGCCAAGAGTTATGTAATGTAATAACTCTGTGTAAATTAAACTCGTTTTTTTATGAAAAAATCCATTCAGACATTCACATTTAATTTAGGACCGATTATTCAATTTACTATCAGATCATCATCATCATCCTCCTAGCCTTTGTCCCATATCTTTGTAGAGAATGAATTCTCAATCAGGGTCGGCTACCAGATCAATTTGCTATCAGATCTCATAAATAAATCGTATATAAGGACGTTTCAATTAAATGATTCGTAATGATGTTGCTGTGGATATATCAATCATTAAGTTAATGATTGACGGGTAACATCACGCACGTCTTAAGGATAAGTACTTATACGAGGTAGATAATGCTAGACACACAAAAAACATTTATAAAACAAAATACTGTAATAATGCCGCAGTCTGTATGTTGATCATAACAAGTGTTTCTACTTTTCTAATATTATAAAAAAAATGTCTGTCCTTTCATCATGCCTAAACGACTGCACCGATTTAAAAAATATATAGCATACAGGGACTTGTGCATTCCCAGATGGTTATAGGATACTTTTAATCTCGACCATAATCTGTCAAATTTATCGACCGTGTCCCATCCCTACTCAATGCGGATATTGAATGGTTCAACATATTATTTTTCTTCGCAGTGTCAGTCTCGAGGGTGTATTTCGCCTTTCACTTGACCGCAGTTTTAAAAACGATTGTCGTTTTTCGGGTGCCCATTTAATATAAAATCACAGAGTTGACGTTTTGATTAAACAATTTATTTTCTTCTCTGCTGGTTGTTTGACATACTTTAACAGATTTTCGTGTCAGGGCAACTTTTAAGCAGTTTTTTTGATGATGATGATGATGAATGATGTTCTCTTTAGTAAGTCGCAGTATAAGTATATGTTATAAATTAAGTATAGTTTTGGTGAGAGCTGTCCTTTTGCTAAGTTGGTCCTTACAACACAAATATGGATTTAAGAAGGGAGTTTGAAAACTCGCTCGCAAATCGCAAGTGTGATAAGGCCTAGCAAGTACATAACTCCCGACATTTCCCCAGTCAACACGCTCCGTGCTGCGGTCGAAGTTCCAGCTCCGCCATCAGACGCTGACCGCAGAACTCTATTATTGCTGTGCCGGGGCATAGTTTGTGGCTTGTATGTTTAAAATTGAGCCGTTTAAGCGTAAAGAAGTAACAAACATACACATAAACACAAACTTGCGCCTCTATAATAGTAGTGTTATAGGATAGCAAGATTTCAATCCTAACCCCATCTTGCCAGTGGAGAAAGATCTTTAACGCTCACTTCCGCAAGATATTGCGTGACAAGGAACATGTAACAATTACACAACTCCCGACATTTCCTCAGTCAACACGCTCCGTGCTGCGGTCGAAGTTCTAGCTCCGCCATCAAACGCTGACCGCAGAACTCTATTATTGCTGAGCCGAGATAGTTTGTGACTTGTATGTTTTTAACATTGTGTCAAATTAGCGTAAGACCGGGGACAGTGGGTTAGAACCGGGAGAAGTCTAAAAAAAAAAAAAAATATCAAGGGACAATCATAGTATACACAAATCGACCTAGTCCCAAACTAAGCAAAGCTTGTACTATGGGTACTAGACGACGATATACATAATATATAAATACATATATAGATAACATCCATGACCCAAGAACAAATATTTGCACAAATATTTGCCCCGGCCGGGATTCGAACCCGGGACCGCCGACTCAGTAGGCAGGTGTCTACAAACCGAGCCAAACGCGTCGTCAAAAATACCACTGTCCAATAACTAACTAACTAACTAACGGTTAGTATTATCCCACCTTACCTTAGATTTTTATACAGCACTGATTGCGACGCTTTTAAATAACGCACGTTATGTCGACATTTCATTGCATGTTATAGAAAATGACTTTTTAGGGTTCCGTACCCAAAGGGAAAAAACGGGACCCTATTACTGAGACTTCGCTGTCCGTCCGTCCGTCCGATGATGTATTTCTATTGCCGCTATAACAACAAGTACTAAAAATAAAATAAAATAAATATTTAAGGGGGCTCCCATACAACAAACGGGTTGGTTGCGTTAACTTTGCACCTCATTTGTATGGAGCGCTATACATACCAGGCAAACTTAACCACTTAAGGATGAAAAGTGTTTGTACGGAACCCTCGGTGCGCGAGTCCGACTCGCACTTGACCGGTTTTTCCTATTACGCGGGTTCTTCTCTAGACTGAGTTTTTATATCAGATCATCTGTGTTGGATTTTTAGCACTCATAAGGTGCATTGTGATATATATCGAACTTGGAGGATATTTTGACTTTAAATTTTAAACCAGCAAAAGTCCTAATTTAAATACCACTTCAATTAAAAACATCAATCTTGCTTAACTGCCATTTACCCTATCGATGCAGTTAACTTAAGCTATTTTACGCTGCATTTCTTCGTACACCCTTCAAGATATTCATCACCTTTCCTATCCTCTATTAATCTTTAACAAAAGGAAGTATGTTAGCGGGGAAAGTATGTCACTTGTGCCTTTTCGTGAATTGGAAGTATTTTAAAGCACCTATCACAAACCAAACGATCTAATGAGACAATTCGTATCCCTGTACACCCTCGAAACGAAATTTATGGATGGGGCTTAATGGGATGAGGGGACTGAGTTACTTACCCTGCAGCGACATCTGTCGGGTGACTTTATATTTGTTTTTTTTTATTAAAATTAAAATTCTTTGCCAATGACTGACTTTGTAATTTATTGACAAAGTTTCTATAGGGATGTAAAACAAAATTATATTTTTTTTAAATGATGAAGACTCGTATTTTACAACGTCAAATGGATAACCCGACGTGGAATTATGACATACAAGACGAATAACAACTATATCGTGGCTAATGAATTATGATTAACGTTGAGTATCCTGAAGTTATCAATAGATGGTGCTCCTATCACCGATCCACTAACCTACCACGGATTCATTACATCCGTTCGTTGTATTGAGAATTAATATTTCGCGTTGCTTTTTCCCCTGTGTGGTCACAATTCATGAACATTTCTGACCCAACGGCCATCATGTTTTTTAATCGTTTGTTAATTAAGATATCTAACGGATTAAATCAAGATATGACATAGAAATATTTTGCACCCCAGGCGTTTACTCGTACTTGACTTACTGAGTCAGGTAAACGTCATTTCTATTAAAGCAATTTTATTTCTTACTATGTTCTCTTGATATGCTCCACAAAATAGTATTGTTTTGCTGAAGTGCATCATGGATCATACACAACACCAATCAAAGGACTATACACACTTGAACTCTTTTCATTCATTTCATTAATTCATTCATTCATCAGTCTAAGACTAGCCAAAGATCTTTAATTCTTTAAGAAATTGGATTAAAAGGCTCCAAATTCTTAAAGAAATAAAGTTCTTTGGCTACAAAATATTGGGAGCTCCTCGGGATGTTTTCTAAATAATGAAATCACATCGTTCAGATCGCGTTCTGTTTTGCCGGCGTTTTTCCGCGGTATCCTTCTCTGCTTGTTCATCAGGGAATTATATTAAATGAAGTAATAATTTGACTAGTGTCACATCTAAACACAAATTAATCTTTAACAAAAGAAACGGCGATAAAACTAGACATAAAGACAACTTAACGAACCGTAAAAAAGAAACGAGACCAAAACATAATAAAACCCACAATTATACAAGGGGGAATTAAAACGGCGACAACTCAATTATTTATCTGTTGAATTAGCTGGCACTCAAAAGTAAAATGTTTTCCTTGAAGGGAATGTCGACTTTGAAATATGGCGCACAAGTTCTGGTTTGAAATAAGGAGTTTAAATATCAAAATTAATAAAAGTATCACGATAATGGACGTCGATTTCGGGGGACTCAATGGTCAAAGGACTTAGGTACTTACGGGTTTGTCTAGATTCATCTCTTGAGATACTTTTTATATTTTTTAGGAGCTCAATCTGGGCTGTTTAACCCTCACTATCAGTTAGTCGGACTTTGTGTGGGGGTACGAACCCACTAAAAAATATCCACGCCACAGGAGTGATACTCGAGATACGCAAGGATTGTGTCGTATTGTGACTTCTTTTCTGTAGGTACGTCAGATTCAGATATTTTAATGATGTAATAGACATACATCGCTCTAAAGGTTTTACATTGACAATGTCAATCGAGTTATGCCCTTGGTAACAAAAACCTAAAAAAACAATCACTGAGACTTTCTCGGTCATTCAATATGGCGACTTTGATACTAAAAATGCGCATTTTGCAGCGTTAAAAGGGTTAAAGTCATTTTATGACAGAACCAGACGAAGAGACGTCGTAAAAATGGCGCAAAGTCAGTGCAAATATCGAGATAACATAAAACCTATTTTGTCTTATTTACATCTTTCCAGCGTTCCGTGGCAGAGTTTACGATCCATATAAATAGAATGACATAGTTTTCGATGAAGTTATTCTAGTATAAGTTTTCACGTCGTACCGCCCTATCCTCACTTCTCTTCGCCGTTGTATTAAAAAAATAGGGTTAGGACTTTTGGTAGGGTTAGGACATTTGATAGCACATCCAAAGTCGAAATCTAAAAATATTATGGCGATAACTTAGACTTAAATTAGAAAAAAAAAACAATTAGCGACTCCATGGATTTTAGAGCAACGGTATTCTATTTTGGTATTCCTAACCTTAATTTAAAAACTAGAACGTAATCCACAACTTCGTCTGCGTAAATCTTGACATTTTTATTAATTTAAGAAGTATAATTCGTCCAGCAGTTTCGGCGAAATAAGCAAGGAAATTGGGGGGGGGGGGGGGGGGGAGTCCTCGTGTGGCGCGCTTGTCCTGTCCTTAATTCACGTATAACTTTCTCGGAAATCTTCCATAAAATGTTTATAACACAAAGGCATATTTCCATGAATGGCACATCACTAGGTGATAATAGTAGGTGCCCCAAAATGGGAGGGAAAAAGAAAGTCAATCTTCGCCAATTCTAATATCTTTGAATTTTGGCTTGTGGACGAATGATATAACATTTTAAAACTATTTAAAAAAAAAATTATTTTACCAAAAAAAATTTTTTTTTTTTGTTGTAAAACAAATTATAATCACGTCATTTTACATAGTACCTATTTATTCGGTGCATAAAGCTATATAAATATAACTGACGTAGGTTCCAAATTTTCAAATATAATGTGAAAATATGACAAAACTCAAAAAATATAACCTTACAGTAGTTAATGCAGTGAATATTGTGAATATACTTTAAAAAGAAACACTGCACAGGTAAACCTACGGAGTTATTCGACGGATTTAAACTGGAACCAATTGACTAGCGCCAGGCGGCAGGCTATAAAAAAAGAGAAACAAAAAAAAAAGAGTAGATCTTTTACATTTTTTTTTATTTTTCTGTCAGTTAACGTTAACAATGCTCTCGAACAAAAATCAAAGACTTTAAAATTAATAAACGCTAAAACACTATTTTTACTGGACTACTGGCCATAATCTAATCCTAAAGACAGCTTTGAAGGCCTAAATAAATCTCATTATGACGAGTTGATCCGGGCAGTCTTTATTACATACACCCTTTAAAACCCGTCTTAACTCTTGATACTACGCCAGAATACGGTAATATTATTAAAACTAATAGAAATAGAATACGGTATTTGACGACAGCTCAAATCGGCAACTTTTAATTAAATGTCAGAACGATCTATAGTCTGAAGTTTCTATGAAGATACTGGCTTGTGACGTCATACAAATCAATAGTCCAAACACGTCTTCTTTTTAGTTCTCATCCTATTAAAAATAGTATAATATCCAAAAGTAGTTTGTGGTAGTTTATTTGATTCCGTGTGTTATTGAATGCGTGTTTAGTGGTTTCAATAGTCAAATACCAATTTATATTATAAGTATCGTATTCTACTCTTTCTGGGGTTGTTTGAAAGAGATCGCTTCAAAGCAATAAGATATCGTCAGATGTTTACCTCTTATTTATTTACCTACAGTTTCGGAGCGTTTAGCCTGAAATAGATTTTAGATTATGGATTAGATACCTAGTGCAAACACATGTACAGTCGCCATCAGATATATCGCAGCATATAAGGCGTCCATAAATATGTGAACATGTACTGTAAAGCCGAGTCAATAAGGGTCGTGTTCACATATTTATGAACGCCTTATATGCTGCGATATATCTGATGGCGACTGTACCCCTTACGTTACATCCAATAGTAATGTGTGTGTGTGTGGCTAAAAATCTTTATTCATTTAGAATCTCTTTAGTGCCAGTTAACAGTGCGTGAGCTGCAAGAATACGATTCGCGTTTTATACCTGTCTCGCTTGCTCTTAGGCGATCCAGATAAGAACCTTTCAGTTTTCACCCAAACTCAAATCGCAATCTGACAACTCACAGACTGTATTTACATACCTGCATAATTATATCGGGTGAGGCATATAAATACTAATCAAATGAAAGCATTTAATTTATTCAATAAAGTGGATACAATACAAATAAGTACAATAAATTGTCATAAAAAAATAAAATTCAGTCGGTGTGTGGGAGGGCAACACCGTCGTCGAATCCCAGCCATTTCACTAATGGCTTGAACCTGTAACGTGTGCCACGAATGCACATGCTAGTTGCACGTATGACGGCAACGCTTACCCGTGGTGAGGCATATAATATATTTATTGTACTAAGGCATTGCTGCCAACATAAAAAAAAAGTTTTATCTTCAGTGCATGGATGTTTAGTTTAGTGAACGTATACCTTTATGTATAAGTTCAATTTTTTTTGACAGATGTTTAGTATAGTGAACGTATACCTTTATGTATAAGTTCATATTTTTTTGACAGGTGGACGTCAATAAAAAAAGTTTACCAGACTTTTTTTTTAATTTTGTTGATTCCGAGCGGGAACATGTAATTATTTTCTTTGTTGTTTATTCGCATTTTATTTATGAAATGTCGAGTCGTAGAAAAAGTATTATTGTATGCAAGGTGGTATAAGTAGCTTAGGTCAAAAAACGCTCGTGGCATCTTTCTTACGACTCGCTACGCTCGCTACGCTCACATCGTAACCCATGCCACTCGCGTTTTTTGCCCCCTCTTATACAACAGTTGCATAAAATACTATTTTAATAGCCTGTTTAGGTGTCCCACCGCTGGGCAATGGTCTTCACTTATTTACTCCACTCGACCCTATGGCCAGTGCGGTTCTGCCATTCTCTGCAGAACGCGTCCCGATCGTCCCGCCATCTCCTTTTCGGTCTACCTCTGTTCCGGTATCCATCTTGTGGCCTTCCATTCCGGATGCATACGACAGTCATGTCCAGCCCAGTCCTGTTTCAGTATTGCGGTTTTGACACCCACACCAGTTTTGGAGCGTAGTTCCGTATTTCTGATTCGATCAGTCCTCCAAACACTGCGCTCTATCGCCTACAATAGGGGCAATAATTTAACACATAGATCTTTTAAACTGAACAAGACTGATTAGCGACTACAATAGCTACATACTTTGGTTGAATCGGTTTATCTCCATTGTGATTCGCACTTGAAGTCTTTAAGTCAAGCAAATAACTTAATCAAACCTTGTGAAACAGACCCTAAGTGGGCGGGACATTTACGGTTCATTTATTTCCAACATTCGCCTATCTGACTATCCCGTTGACTGCGATTCCCCGTTTTCGTAAACAGACTTATGTTCCAAACAAACTCACGTCGCTTACGCCGTTTTATGGAAGAAAGGTAACTTTATTTCACAAATCCCTGAAATCCCGGGACTCGAATAAAATTTATGGGTTCTGGGTTATTTGCTATTCCTTTAGAAATTAGACGTAGACGGAGGTATAAATTTGTAACAGGATTATGATATTATTAGGGTCAGTGGCTAGGTTTACTGTTTGAATAGTAATTTCATGAAAATATTTGTGTTGTTGCCATGCAATGTTACATTTACGTCCATTTTGTTTGACCACTTCCAGCCTTTGTGTAAATTCGAGCACCACTTGACAGCTACCATTACATACTTACATAAAATAAAACAAAGTCGCTTTCTGCTCTCTGTCCCTATGTACTTATGCTTAGATCTTTAAAACTACGCAACAGATTTTGATGCGTTTTTTTAATAGATAGAGTGATTCAAGAAGAAGGTTTATATGTATAATACATGGATAATTTATCAGCATTGCACCCGAGCGAAGCCGGGGTGAGTCGCTAGTTTAGCAATATACAACCCACCACTCAAAGGACTATTATCGTATAAAAATGGTTACTTATCTAATATACTATTTTTTTATTTCCCATCAGTAACTTTTCGCCATATTTTGCATTTGTCCATTTTTCCAAAACTGTAAAGTTTCCGGATTAATTATAAAACAAACCTAACCTAACCCAATGGTTCTTTAAAACGCTGTTAATAAAATCTTGAACATTATAAAGGGTTTCAGGAAAAAATCACTTTCGGACAAATTAAAATTTGACAGATGGGAACAATGTTTCGGAGTGGACATAGGATACCTATATACATAAACGGGTTTATTCACGTAAGTTCTAAGTCGAATATCGCTCGAAATGTTTCGAATGTGCTCGGTTGGCCGCCGCTGCAACTGAGCTCTCCTGATGATGAATCTCGTACCGATACGAAACATGTAGAGCGATCTTCGACTTCGATGACGTGAGTAAACGTGTTGTAATAATTTTCACGGGCTTCCTAGCTTTCAGCCCTAGTGGTGTTTATTATTCCTAATAATTCTTCATCGAATCCATCATAATAATTGGGTCCCTAAAGACTTTATACATCTCTGGAGAAATCATTAGTTTGAATTGAATAAATTTTGTATAAATGTAGTTACTTCCTTAACATTTATTTGGAGAATTGGTATACATCTCCTTTATGTATACCGATGTATTTAGTTTTAAGTATGATTTACCAAAAAATTACTGACTGTTGAGTTCCTTTCGGCTTTCTTCTCAACAGCGGTCTCCTCTTGGGAAATGCCGGTAGATTCACAATCTGACTTTTAAAAGTGCCCTTGTGGCCTACACTTACTGAATAAATTATTTTATTTCATTTCATTAAATTTAGCGCCATCTGTTGGAACGAGCGATAACTTTCACATTTCGTACTAGGTATAAATTTATTTTGTCTACTCGTTCGTAAATATAGCCTAACAAGTGTCCGTCCAGCCCAGGGATAATGGACGTAGTTATGCAATAACGTTCCAAACCACAAGTATGTGAAAATTTAATAAAAACTAACTACCCATATGTCAATAGGTTCAAGATTCAATATAATATGACGTGTGGGTTGGAACGTCATTGCATAACTACGTCCAGTTGCGCTTCAAGTTTTCATATAGCAATAATGAGCACACGTCATTAATTTGCATTAGTAACCGTTACTAGCAATTTGTTATTACTTATTAACCAAATTCAAAACATTGTTTACCGGAATGCTACTCAATCCTTCGTTGTTCTCGCGAAATAAATACTGAATTATATTGAAAACTTGACTTTCAACACTGTGGATGGCTTTGGCTTTATTATTCGAAAATAACTTAAAATTTGCGGAATATTTAGTCGTGTTTCGTTTTTGTTTACTTTCACATACTGACTTTCAACGTCAGTTACCAGAAACTTGCCATTGCCAGTAAAATAAAACAATACCACTTCAAATCCGCAATGTGGCGTGGGCTGAACCCTCTGTTGGGCTATAGGTACGTGGCACATGATTGTTGACGATGTATAATATCTGCGAGATAGGAGGTCAAGTTGCCCAGTATTGGATGTCAAAGTTATAACAACCACGCAGAAACTACTCTGAACTTCCAATTTTAAAGTTAGAATCGTATTTCTCTGGCTCTTATGTTAAAATATAATTGAAATGAACGAGACGGTGCGACACTAACCTGAAATTCTGACTCCAAACTTCCTTTATATACGAGTATGTAATTATTTATGCCATAATGGTTCTATGTTCAGTTGTTTTCATGTTTTCTACTTAAATACGAATAAATAAAACCAACATTGTACGAAACTTTACATCGTTATCTTTATTCATACAAAAACGCCTTGTCAAAATACTTTTTACAAAATTACGAGTAATGATTGTAAAACTATAAATACAAGGTATGGGTGATACAATGGTGATAAAACGAAGAACACGTATATATTTTTAAATTTTGAAACTTCAAATCAAAATCGACATGTTATGTCACCCAAATCACCTCTTGGGTTTCAACCGAAGGTTACATAATATCTGTCATGAGTTTACGATCCCTGAATCGTAAAATGCGAGTAAAATCCATTGAAATGACGCATGACATCCACGTGACGGCCCGAGCACTTCAATTAATTTTGCTCCCATTTTACGAACCCTAGTCGTGAGGTTTAATGGTATTTAATTAAATAATTTTACTAAATAAATATAGTACTAACAAAAAATATCACGATTGAACGGAATAAAGTTCATAATCATAAGTTACTAATTACACAGATGTTTCTGTAATGATATATCTTTACAATGACAAATACAGCGATTGGTACCTTATACTATAATTGTGCCTATTAATTAATGAATATTCAGGTGTGACGATATAGGAAGAGGAGTTTTATTATATTTTTGACACTATTGAGATCACATCTATCAGCAATCTCAATTAGCAGCAAAAATTGCCTGCAAATCTATTTGATAGTTATGTATGACATTCAGTTACCTTTTTATGACTAGAATAGAAATAATTGTTTTTCCTTGCTCTTAAGGTATATGCATTTTTAGTGACCACAATGTTTTATTTAACTTTTTAAATATGCTTTGCCCAATAGCATGAGACATGTATACATATCAATGTGCTAAAACGAATTAACCATACGATAATCTTAATCTATACTTACTTTATTTTACAACATCAATTTCAACGGTGAGTATATTCACATTATTGTTTAAATACATAATTCAGTGCACATAAAATCTTAATGAAAGAAATTAAGTCTGTCCCTCACTTATAATGACTAGATTGACAAAATTGACAACATCTAAGTGAAGAAGAAAGATAATACTGTACTCCATAATACTAAAATATTCGCAAAAGACGGCGCTCCGGAATTAATGTCGTGAAATCTGTAGGTTTTCATTTCATTTTGTATCGGAATTACGGGGTCGATCATAGGCTGAGGCATTTCAGTTGTCTTTTTAGTTTCTTTAGGACATGGCAAAGAATCAGGTGGAATTTTGAGGACGTTTCTCTTAACACCCTTATTGGCTGTTGCTGTTATATCATTGCTTTGATCTTCGTTCTCTGTCGAATTGGGTTTTGATAAAGCCGTCTCGATAGTAAGCCCGGCGTGAAGTATTTCTTGGTTGTAGTCTAGTTTGTTTTGCATCGGATCCGGAATTTTGTTATAAGCCGAGCTGACAACGGGCGAGTCCATTTTGCAAGTGACACCGTCGAGGGAGGCTTTAGTGTTCTGGCTTTTTGTCTCGTTCCGGAGAGAGTGCATCCATTTCAGCCGGCAGTCGCATACGAAGTTGTTTTCTGCGAACAAAATGCAAAGTCGTAGCTTTAGAATAAGGAGGTAATTTAAGCATTTTTGTATTGTGTACAGATCTGGGAAATTATAATCTCAGACTAAATGCAATGTAAAATAATTTTAACTGAATAAGTTGAAGTGTGTAGGTAAAGCTTAATTTTATCATGGTAACCACGAGTGAAAAATATAAACCTAGATAGAAATGTTACTGTTTCACTTAAATTTTGTCAATTCACCAACATAATTAAGGTTTTTTTTTTTTTTTACCGTGTTGACTTAGGATTGTTTGAAAGTAGAAGTAAATCTTTTTTTGTATCATGTTTCAATGGGTTCCCATCCCATCCCATTTTAATGACCATGAAGCTGTTTTCTTAACTACCTACCTAGTTGTAAACCTCTCCCACCCCTTTACCCGAGACCTAAGAACACCCCGCGGGATCATAAAAGTAGAAACTTCCTAAGCATTATTAAAGTTAATATAACGTCTGTGTTTCAACACGCTTAATATTCAACATATGTTTTAAGTTTGTCAAACTCAACGCGGAGACGTATTAAATATTCATAATTACCTTCGAGAAGCAAATTGCTGTTCTGTGGCTTCAAGTTGTCGAATATGGGTCTGATGTTTTCGAAAGTTAATGCGTATAGTTCGTTGGAGCGTAGATCCAGGGAGCTCAGACCCCTCGCACCCTCCAGCCAGCCCGAGGGAAGCGCCACCAGTTTATTATCGTCGAGGGACAGCTTATCGAGTTGAGACAACCCATCGAACGCCCTCTCAGAAATAAACTTTAAATCGTTCTTGCCTAAAAGCAACTCGTGCAAATTCCACAGCTCGGCAAACGTAAATTCTGTGAGATTGTAAATGCGGTTCCTTCGCAGATCCAATTTCCTCAAGTTCGCCAATCCATCAAACGTGTGACGGTTCAAATGGAATATGTTGTTTTTATTCAGGTCCAATTCCAGTAGGTTGAACGTGCGCTGGAAGGCTCCATCCTTTATCGATGATATGTTGTTTTTAGTTAACACGAGTTTCTGTAGTTTGGGTAAATCGTAGAAAGCTTCCGTGCCGATTTCAATGATCATGTTATCTTCAAGATTAATGGTAGTTATATTAGGTAGATGTGCAAACGCGAATTGTTGAAGTGTTTCGATCTGATTCGTCGACAGCGTGGCTTCTTTTAGATTGGTTAAGTTGGCGAAGGAAAAGGATGTTATTTCGACGATGTTTCCGTATTTAATGTTAATAGAACGAAGTCTCTGTAGATAGTGGAGCGCTTTAGTGGGCACGTAGCCTAATGCGCCATCGACTCGGACATTAAAAGACAAAGTTTGCAGCGTCGGTTGCGAGGCGAAACTCTGCCAGATGAGATCGTCCCGCGGTATACCACCGTTGAACACCCAGCATTCTGCTTTCGTTGCATTCCTGAGTTCCCTGTTATTTTCGCAGTAGCAGTGAACTTTCGAATCTCTGTCTGTGATATCGCAAATGTTTTTCTGGAAGCCTCCGGTTTTTTCTTTGGCACGTCTCTTGTTGTTGTCTCTCGCTTGGACGTTAATTGACATTTCGTTGACCAACGCAAAAGTGATCAGGATGTAGATTATTCCGGCGATACGGCGCTCCATTTTCATTAAATCTGAAACAAGTAAAAGTCGTTACGTTAGTAAAACAATGAATCGGGATTACAGTCTTTCGGAGTTTGTTTTGTGGGATTACAAGGGAAATTTTGTGTTGAAGTTTAGAGAAAGGATTGATTTGCAATGTAAAATATTCAATATGGAAATAATAGTAGGTACCTATATTGAATTGGGTCCCTTAGGGCATTATACAATAGCCTAAATTGGTAGTTATTTTCTAAAATGTAATATTGGAAACTCAAATGTTGTATTTAGACAAACGAATATGATCCGCTGATAAAATAACATGGAAGCTGAGTATTGTTAGCATAGCTTAAACAAATAAAAAAACGGCTAAGTGCGAATCGGGAGTCGCGCACGAAGGGCTCCGTACCATAAAATAAAAAAAAAGTGAAAAAAAATACGTTTGTTATATTATGAGAGCCCCACTTAAAAAAGAAGAACAGAAATACATCAACTTTCAACTGTCTAGCTGTCCTGCGACAATTTCAACTGTCTAGCTACAGCTGTTCATGAGATACAGCCTGGTGATAAACAGACAGACGGACTTAGTAAAAGTTTAGGGTCCCGTTTTTACCCTTTGGGTACGAAACCCCAAAAACTGCCGTCGTAATGTTTTGACTTGACTTTGATGCGAGCGAAGTCGCGGGCACAGCTAGTCAAAAATAAAACTGCTGATTAACAAGTGTCATTTTTTCACCCGTACGCTAAATCTTAGTTATAATTTTGTAGATTAACTAGTATAATCACAAAACTATATCTCCTCAATATATTTTTTTTATGTGTGTATCTTTCTTTCGTAGATAATTATCCCTTAACCACCTACCTCCCGTCTCACAGACTCATTCAAACCTAAAATTGTTAACATACTTATGTGCGAGCATCCTACAAACGTTTGTGTCCTTGTATAATATTGTGTATTGCGAAAAATTCACCTGAGCAGAGCCGTACTATACCTTCTCCCCTCCTGCCTCAGTGCCGTGTCGTCGGTCGACGAGGTCGGTCGTGTACGCATTTAATTTTGGTGAGCATATTACTGTCTCCGACCGTCTCTGAGACGGGTGGTAGGTGGATACGTATTTTTTCTAAATGGTCTCGGAGACGGGTGGTAGGTGGTGACGTGATTATGGATACTTTTTTTCGTTACTTAGCCGACCGCTTAGTCAGGTTGGTAGTGATTGGAAGTACGGAAAACCTGTTCTACTTGTGACCCGAATAAAAAACGGGACCCAGTACGTATGTTTCTAATGCAAAAAATCTATTTTCCTAGAATATGCAAACGAACTTACATTCACTGCCGCGCACAAATCGAATAAATTAGTGGTCTGCAATTTTATAAAAATATTACCTTTATTTTAACGAAACTTATTGATTTAGCATTGCAAATTATTGAATTATTAGAAATAATTACTTAGATCTTTCTATAAAGTCATTTTTTTTATTGGTCTTACCTTCCAAAGGATTATATAGTTTCTAAAGTAGAAATAAGGACTGTTGCCATATGTTTACAGTAAAAAATTGTTTTGTTAATGTTTCCAGAATTATTATTAGTTTTTTAAATATTTTAATATGTCTATATTACCATTATTATTTTAAATTTCCCATTCGATCTATACAATTTAATATATAAGGCCGACATTATGCCTCCGTCCAGGGGACGGGAGGTAGGTATTTGTGTGACTAAAGAAGCAGGTAGGTAGTTAAGGGTTATAATAAAACACCTAGTTTTGTCCCGTCAAGTCGTTATTTAAGCATATCGCTGAACTAGACATTAGTAGACATATATTCAATAGTTATATTTTAAGACAATGTCACAAACTTTGAATTGAGCCCCACAGCATACTTATCACACTAACATTAAAAAGGCGAAATTTTGTGTGTGTGTTTGTATGTTTGTTAATTCTTCACGCTGAAACTGCTGGACCAATTTTGATAAAATTCGCTAGGAAGTTAGCTGACACCCTGGATTAACACATACTTAGGCTTTTATCTGATAAATAAATAAATATCGGACAACCTCAAACAAATCGATCTAGTCCCAAATTAAGCTCAAGAAGGCTTGTGTTATGGGTTACTAGACGACGATATACGTACTTATATAGATAAATATATACTTAAATACATAGAACAACCATGACCCAAGCACAAATATTCGAGTTCATCACACAAATATTTGCCCCGGCCGGGGTTCGAACCCGGGACCACCGGCTCAGTAGGCAGCTGTCTATACAAACCGAACCAGATGCGTCGTCAAATAAAACTGATAAACCGCTAACACCGCATTCGCAGTTCAATTCACTTACCTAGTTATTTCGGGGACCGCGAATTAATTATTTAAAACTCATTTGGATTACAGCGGCGCTCGCCACCAGTTCGTAATACATTAAAATTACATTCGAATCTGTGTCGCCACATTGCGTAATCCCTCAAAGAGATTAGCACGTAATACACACGTTATTTGTGTTCGCTTTGTGTTCACATTTCGTGTTTTGTGTCACTGTAGTGTAGTAGTGCACCTGTACAGTGTACAGTGGAAATCAGATCATACATTTATGAGCAACACTTTTAAACCCAATACGAAGATCAAAGAACAAAGAACAATTTGAAATGCGTAACCTGGCGGAAGACACTGGGAATCGAACCCGGTACTGGATTACTGGTCCAGCGTGTTAACTTCTCCACCACCCTAACGCGCAGATAACCTTTCTTCTTTATTTGAAAGGCTTTACACCTAAGGAACAATTTTATCAATAATATGTATACTCGTCTCTATTGTTAACGACATAGAGGCGTGTTCAGAAACTTTTGATGAAATTTTTACTCATTTTAAAAACTTGACTCAACTAGTAATTGAATAATGTAAAAAATATCCATGTAGTAAGATTATTTTATTTTCTTAGAACTTGGCAGGAAGTGACGCAAAATAATTCAGAGACCAACATCCTCTTTGGATCACTAAGCCAGTATTGTAAGTATAAGTCAACAATTTAGTAAATTAGGGCATTCATTCGAAGGAACTTTGCGATACCTTCAACTTAGAAATATTTTGGCTTTGACGAGCACTTGTGTCGCGGGCTTAGAGAGAGGGAGAATACCTAGGTATTCCTAGAATTTTGGGTAAAGCCTAAAATAG
This sequence comes from Apotomis betuletana, assembly GCA_932273695.1. Taxonomy (NCBI): domain Eukaryota; kingdom Metazoa; phylum Arthropoda; class Insecta; order Lepidoptera; family Tortricidae; genus Apotomis; species Apotomis betuletana. Next base: position 16,883,576 of record OW026314.1, on the reverse strand, counting down.
GCGTGCGCGGCGCGGGGTCAGTACAGAACGCGAATGACTACGTCTACTACGCTTTATGATGATGCAACACCGAATTATACCCAGTCAGTATTGGGTAGCCCTAAACGTATACGAAAACGCGGAATACATTTTTTTTTATATAACACGTAGGTGGCAAGCAAGCGTACGGCCCGCCTGATGGGAAATGGTTACCGCAGCTTATGGACGCTTCTTGCAACTCCAGGGGGTTTGCATGCGTATTGTCAACCCTTTACAAATCTGCACACTCCTTTTTTGAAGAATTTCATAGTATACGAGTAGTTCTCCGGGAAAACCTTGACCCAAAAGGCTTGGGATAGTTATACTTGTTATATCGGGGTAAACTTAAGTTTCATTAACCTTAATATTACCCGTATCATAATTATACATAGCTTCTATGACTTTTTATTACTGGCAATCATATTAAGCCACATTTTGATTTATCACTTACTAAACAGTTTTTTACAGGCTGATAGAGAACCAGGGTTAGCATCTTGCCGCGACTTTGCTTGTCACGCGATTCAGTGTCACCTGTCTAGCTCGCCCGGTATTAAAAGAAAAGTGACAGGTGGTATTTGTCGCGCGACTAAGAATCGCGTGTCACAGTTCTGCTAAACGTGCAGGGATCATAAATGCGAGCAAAATCGATTGAAATGACATATGACAACCAGTGATGGCCCTAGCACTTCAATGCATTTCACGAACCATGGAGATAACCTACAGACCAATTCACAAACTATAACTGCACAAACGATGTTACTCTAAAATCACCTCCGGCGCGATAGCTTAAAACAAAGAGACGCGCCATCCGCTCCGAAAGCCCACATCTTGATAAAAACCGAACGCAAAGGTCGCCTGATACTGAGAGATTTATTACTGCGAATCCCAGGGGAACCGATACAGTGAGAGCTGGCTGTTTAGCCTGTTTTGCAACCTTTACATAGTATTTCGACGACTCGTTTTGCTCAGTGGTAATATAGCTGCCTAAAAAGCTAACGGTCCTGGATTCGAAGCCTGGCAAGGGTATATGTGTGATGAACTCGAAGATTTGTTCATGGATTATAGATATTTTCTATGTTCTTAGTTCAAAAACTTGTTTTCCGACTAAATCGATAGTTTTCCGATATTTATTATTTTTAATTTTAGCGTCTATATTAATAAAACACAAACAATTATCGTCAGATTATTGCAGTTCCATAGATAATGGCAATATCTAATTTGGACATGGTTACAACTCGTCGTTTGACCCTGACATTATAATATATACATTTTTTAAGGGACAATTGTATACAAATCGACTTAGCCCCAAACGCAAAGCTTGTACTATGGGTAATAGATGACGATATCAACACCGAGTTCATCACACAAAATATTTTCCCTGGCCATGATTCGAACCCAGGACCGCCCGTTCAGTAGGTAGGTGCACTACAAACTGCGCCAACTGCATCTTCAGAACTATTAGGGTTCAGTTCGATGGTTATAATGAAACATATACGAAATAATATCATTCACTATAGATTTTTTACTCTCTTTACTTTTGAATTTCACCTTATTATTTATTTTATTTATTTATAGGTATTAAAAAAAATCCTTACCTACTTAATTTCTTGTACCACACGAATTTAGAACTTCACAGTAAAACCCTCACTTATTTTTACATCAAGCACATTGATCGCTTACTTTACCCCACCATGTATTTCGCAATTTAATCGCCAATATTGCATGTATACAAGCTCCACACGCTGCTTCGGCCTTAATCTGTTCCAAATACGTCATGTGGACGAAAATGCACGCGTAGTGGAAACCGGGCGTATTTTTTTCGGATTAGAATCGTACGGAGTGGAGCGAGCCGTGAATTCGGCTCGGTTTTTGGACTCTTTTGAACACGGGACTTAACGAAGACACCACAGAGCTCTCAAATCAATAGACGAAAAACCTCAGTTAGTTCAGTTTACTTTCATATTTCCTTATCCGTTCAAAAATGCTGATTATTTAGACATTTTTCTCTATCATAAATTATTATTTATTTATTTATACTTTATTGCACACAATACACAGGTAAAAGTACAAATGGCGGACTTAATGCCATAAGGCATTCTCTACCAGTCAACCATAGGACTAAACAGAAACATTTGTATGGTCAATCATGTTTCTTAACATAAGATTATATCTTCGAATGAAGCGACTCACAAATAATAGTGATCGAACTTCACTTATGTTACTACTTACAACCGGGCCTTCTAATTATTATTTTTTTAATTTACTCGAAATTGACAACTTATTTTCTACTGCACGCAATGAAATCACATGAAATATATAGCTATGCTATGTATACCTATAAATCAAGGAAGAGTATTATTCACTTTAAAAACTTGGTTGAAATTATCAATATATTTGTCATAATCATAATACGAAAAAAATAAATCGTAATAAGTTTCTGTCAAAAATTTCATTTTAGTGACAAGCTTTTATAGCCGACTGTACTTTTCTTTAGATATCCATCAAATGCTCACTGAGACGATTCTAAAGAGCCGAAACTCGGTAGGATCGCTTTTTCTATTATAGATTTCCTATGGCCACCTTCCGTCTCCATCATCAGATCAGCCCCATGGTATCATATTATTGTATTGTCATCAAAGTTATGTAAGTATGCAAAATTTCAGCTCAATGGGTTGACGATATCTGCTTCAAAATTTAGTTGCAAGATTCCACCCAAACAAACATTCTTACATACATACATGCATACAATGTAAGTTAAATAAAAGCTTGTAAAAAGTAATAAGGCTTCTTAAAGTTATTTGATATTTGATAAGGGATCTCAAAATCACACCATGTATCTCAAGTTAAGTATATCCGTATCCGTAGTAAACACCACCATTCGTTAGTATTTAAGAATCATCATCATCATCATCATCTCAGCCATAGGACGTCCACTGCTGAACATAGGCCTCCCCTTTGGACTTCCATATATACCGGTTGGAAGCGACCTGCATCCAGCGCCTTCCGGCGACCTTTATAAGGTCATCTGTCCACCTTGTAGGTGGACGTCCTACGCTGCGCTTGCTGGTCCGAGGTCTCCACTCGAGCACTTTTCGGCCCCATCGGCCACGGCCATTTAAGAATACCATTGTTTATTTTCCATTGAATTAGAAAGTAGGGGCTTTGTTTTTTATTCATCCCCATAAATACGATATTTTTACGAGCCTATTAATTTTGAATGTTAACAGAATTGTCCAGTAGCAGCAGTTTTTAACAGAATGTTAGCAATACTCGTAGCACGCAGTAAAAATATTTCGTAGTAAGGTAAGGGTGCCTCTCACCGCGAGCATTCGCCTGCAATGTAACTATAAATACCACACAATACAATGTTATATTACTGGCTAATGCTTGCGGTGAGACAGGACTCTTATGCGAATTCTTTGGCATTCTTTGATTTAAAATTTACCAGTATCCATGACCGATTGATCCCAAGCAGCATTTGATGGTACCTAAGTTAGTTTATGTAACAGCCAATTCGCTTATGGAACGAAGGCACATGTGATTTTAACATTGAAAATGTTAATGTTTTCCTGATCGAATATGCACCGATTTATGATATTGTTACATTTGCATGTAATTTCACAGACATGAGAGATTCACGGATAGGCTATTATGTCGAAATGGGCGTATGCCGGAGGGTTTCAAAGTGCAATTTGAATTCCCATAATCGGTCGGTAACTAGAAATCGCTGACTTGGATCGAAAATTTCTCAATTACTTTATGAAACAAAAAATTTGAATCTCAAGATTGAATTAAGCTACAGTTTGAGCCATCTTAGGAGGCGGGCGGACAAAATATGTCAGAAAACTAATTATTTCTAAATTATATTTTCAATCTCTTTCATAGTTGGACTTAGAGTGACAGATCCCACTAAGTGCAACAAGATTTTTTGTCTTTTTTGCTAAAGAAAATTAGGCAAAGTATAGGTACACTTAACATCAGTTGACGAACCGAAGATTAGGCATCTACATAATTTTGTAGCGTCGCATATACTAGCGACATCTATTTGAATGTGATGGAACCAAGTACTACAGCGGCAAATGTAGTAACTACAACACATCTAACATTCCAGAGAAGCGTAGAGAATGTTACGTAATGGATAGAACAGCTTGGCTGAAGGTAATTGTGTAAATAGGTACTTATACGAGCATAATTAACTGTTTTGATTCGTAGTAGTTGCTTAATGACTGGTATTACGAGAGTTTTATCTATTTTTGGTCATTTAGGAGACTGCCATCTATAAGATATAACGTAAATTCTCGGTTTCAATGAATTAATGGAACTACGGAAAACAGCGTTCGAAATATTTTGTAAAATAGCAAAATATTACATTATTACGACATACGTGCGAAAGATTTGTTTTTATAACTACGGAAATTTTGTTTTAATTTAATACCAAACAAATACTTCCTGCCACCTCTTCGGTCCATAAATTATCTATTGTCCAAACATGAATGAAACAGGTTAAAAAGTGACTTTAGGTCTTTATCATCATCATCATTTCAGCCATAGGACGTCCACTGCTGGACACAGGCCTCCTCAATTGACTTCCACATGGGCCGGATAGAAGCGACCCGCATCCAGCGTGTCCCCGCAACCCTGACCAGGTCATCCGACCACCTTGCGGGTGGCCGTCCTACGCTGCGCTTGCCGGTACGTGGTCTCCACTCGAGAACCTTTCTGCCCCAACGGCCATCGGTTCTTCGAGCTATGTGCCCTGCCCATTGCCACTTCAGTTTGCTAACCCTGTTTGCTATGTCGGTGACCTTAGTTCGTCTACGAATCTCATCATTCCTGATTCGATCACGTAGAGAGATCCCGAGCATAGCCCTTTCCATAGCTCGCTGAGTGACTCTGAGCTTCCTTAAGAGGCCCATAGTTAGAGACCACGTCTCGGCTCCGTAGGTCATCACCGGTAATACGCACTGGTTAAAAACTTTTGTCTTCAAGCACTGAGGTATCTTGGACGAGAAGACACTTCGCAGTTTCCCGAACGCTGCCCATCCGAGTTGAATCCGTCGATTGATCTCTTTCTCGAAGTTGGACCTGCCTAATTGGATCGTCTGACCCAGATAGACGTATTCGTCGACAACTTCGAGGACCGAGTTCCCAACCAATACTGGGGTGGGTGCTACATGGACATTCGACATGATCTTCGTCTTGTCCATGTTCATCTTAAGGCCTACCTGTTGGGATACTCGGTTGAGATCATCCAGCATTATACCGAGATCCTCCAGCGTCTCCGCCATGACCACGATATCGTCAGCAAACCGAAGGTGCGTGATGTACTCGCCATTTATGTTGATGCCAAGTCCTTGCCATTCCAAGAGCTTGAAGGCGTCTTCCATTGTGTTGGTGAAGAGCTTCGGAGATATTACATCTCCTTGTCTCACACCTCTCTGCAATGGAATCGCCTCCGTACACTGGTCTTGTACTCGGACTGACATAGTGGCGTTGTTGTACACACTCCTGAGCACCTCGACATACCGATGGTCAATTCGGCATCGCTGGAGGGACTGTAGTACTGCCCATGTCTCGACGGAATCAAAGGCCTTCTCATAGTCTACAAACGCTAAGCAGAGTGGCAGATTATACTCTTCGGTTTTCTGTATAACTTGCCGCAGCGTGTGTATGTGGTCTATGGTACTGAAGCCTTTTCGAAACCCGGCTTGTTCGGGAGGCTGGAATTCATCGAACCTGCTTGAGAGACGATTCGTGATGACCCTAGAAAAGAGCTTGTAGACATGGCTCAGAAGCGAGATGGGTCTATAATTCTTGAGCAGTGTTTTATCACCTTTCTTAAAGAAAAGCACCACCACACTCCTGTTCCATGCCTCTGGCGTGATGCCCTCGAGCAATACGGAATTGAAGAGCTTCTGAAGGACCTTAAGTACCGGTGTTCCACCCGCTTTCAGAAGCTCTGAAGTGATTCCGTCATCACCCGGCGCCTTGTTATTCTTGAGCTGTTTTAGGGCCATTCTAATCTCGTACAGGCTGATGTCCGGGATATCTTCGGTATAGTGTCGGGTCAGCTTGGCTCTCGGGTCTTTGGCCAAGTTATCAATAGGTTTGGCTACTGAGGTATATAACTGCCCATAGAACCTTTCGATCTCCCTCAACACCTCTGGCTTTGTCGACGCTACACTGCCGCCTTCTGTCTTCAGCTTCGTTAACTGGCTTTGGCCCATAGACAGGTCCCTGGCAAACACTTTGGAGCCCGAGTTCCGCTCTATCGTTTCTTTAATATGGTTGGTATTAAAGGAACGAATATCGTGTCGCATGGACCTATGGATCCGTCTATTGAGCTGCCTGTATGCTTCAGCGTCTTCAGAAGTCTGCAGCGTCATTGAACGTCTTTCAGCCATGAGGTTGAGGGTATGATCGGATAGTTTTTGGGGTCTATCTTTGCGGCGGGGTCTGAAAAATTTCTTTCCTAGGTCTTTATAAGTTGATTATTTAATAAGCTTTTATTTAATACCGTGTGAAAATCGTGTAAGTTCAAATTAATATTTTTACGTCACCCTAGGCCGTAAGTAGGATTTTCTGCCCGCTACGCACATAAACCTGCGATCTGGGACATTCACTAACTCACCGCCCTAGGTATTTAATGTACTATTACGTCACCCTAGGCTAAAAGTGGAATTTACTGCCCGCTACTCGGGGAGAAAACCTCTATTCCTGATCAAGACAAGGCGTAAAACTTTAGACAAACTACGGGCGGTAGTTAGTAAAGCCCCACATCGCATATTTATGGTCCTCACCTTCGGTTCGGAACACATAAACCTGCGATCTAGGACGTTCAATAATTCACCGCGTATATGAGTCATTTTCAAAATACATGTACATAGTTAAGGGCTTTAATTAAAACAAAACTTAATTGATTCCATTTTTCATCAATTTCACTACCCAAAGGTTGTCTGGAAGAGATCGCTCTTTAGCGATAAGACCGCCTGTTGTCTACCGTTATATTATATAAATTGTAAATGTCTTGTTTCCTTTTGTAAGCTTTTTTGGTGTGCAATAAAGTATTGTTGTATTGTATTGTGTGACGATAGTTACCCATATCTCTTGTATGAGTAACTTTCGCAACACAAAAGAAGCGATCGTGATTTTGTTTTTATTAAGCCTTTAACTATGTACGTGTTTTTTGATAATGACTCATATACTGCAACACAAGACTAACACTATTTCAACTTTCGTGTACATTATGCATTCAAGTTGATTTTACATACTAACGTGAAAAAGTTACTTTACAACCCGTACACTGTAAATATAAATATAACCCAACTGGACAACTTGCTTTGAAATTCAAATATTCATACATCGTGTTTTATAAATAGCCTTATCCGTATTCCATTTTGCGATGGTGTCCATCATTTTAATCGCGGATTAAAATTTCCATAAGACTTTTAACCACTGTTGTGGAAATGTTTAGTATTTCTAAATTCTCCTTATCCGTTCAAAAATGCTGATTATTAGACATTTTTTTCTATGATGTTTCTTAACATATTATCATGTTACTACTTAGAATAGAGTTTTTGAGATTTATTGGTATATATTTGAAACCTACAGTTTTAATTTTTCATTAATAATTTTTTGTTTCAAAATCTACTTGAAATTGTTTAATCTCATAATAACTATACGTTTTAAACTCACAACAAAACTTGTATTGTAAATACTAAGTTGAAACACCACATAAAGGCCAAATATAATTATAAATATTAAAACATACACATTACAGTCCCTTATAATATAAAATGTTTACAAATACAAAAACTTACTCAAATAACCCCCCCCGCACCATTCCAGGCGCAAAAGTTCCCAACACACTCGCTGCGTTACCGCGTTGAACAGCGATCGATAACCTCTGCGCCAGGAATGATCCGGAGCGAGCATCATACCTTTTCTCCCTCAAGCGACCCCCAAGCTCTTTCAGGAACGCCTTTGCCTCCGCGCACCAACAACCAGACGTTTCAACAGCCAGAGGAACAAACAAATAGCCCCCCAAACAAGCATACTTCGCCCTCTTCCTAAAGGCGGCAGTCTCAGCAGCGGCCCCGGCCAAAACTGAGGTACGACCAATGTGCGACGCAGCATAAGTGCTCACGCATGTAGCGTCCCACAGAAGGCACTTTCCTTTCTGCCAAGGCACCAACGTCATACCGTCCGGCCTCTTGCCATCTGAACGGCTAAGACCAGGAGGTTCCAGCAAACAGGGCACACCCGCAGAGACAAGTGCCCTGCGGATGATATCGTTTAAAGCGTGATGGCGTGGAAATCTTCCTGCACACCGACAACAACTCAAAGCATGGTGGCCGCTGCTCTCAACCATTGTGCCACAGATGCATAAGTGAGGTACACACACATCGCAGCCCAAGCGGAGAGCAACCGCTACCCGCAAAGAATCGTTGTCGAGAAGAGTGCCTAAATGCGGGGAGGGAAGCGCATGCAGCCACGCGCCTGACTCGGAAACCGATCCCGCAAGAAGTCTCGCTCTGTCCACTCTCACCGCCGTCCCTAACAAGCCCTCAAATACCCGCTTCACCCCAACGTCGTCCCACAGCCGCTGAATGTCTTTCCTCTCAGGTGGGGGTTCGCCCGGGTTGACAGCCTTCCAGGCCTCCAAAGCATCGGCAGCGAAAGGTACAGCAACCCTGTTACCATCCGAATTTAAAATTTGAGTAACAAGGGGCTCCACCCTACCCGCCGAAGCCAAGAAAGCCGGTAGACACACGTCCCGCGCACGTCGGACACCTAGACCACCACTCCGGATTGGTAATGATGCAAGGGCCCACTGGTCCGGATTGAGGGAGACATTTACTAGTGACTCTATAGACTCTCTTAACACGTCGTCAAAAGAATCCAAGAGTTCAGGGTGAAGCCAAGTCGGTACTGTGCGTAAAAAATAGGTGAGCTTGGGAACGGCGAAGCAAACCCGCAGCAAAACGAGCACAACATGCGCCGACAGATCTTTCAACCTCTCCCGTACCGACAACAGAAGCTGCCTACGTACCTCAAAGGCCTGAGGTACAGCATCAGGAAAAATAGGGGAGCCCAGAAGGCTAAAAGTCTGTGCCGACAACTCTGTGAGCCCGGGAAGCAAGTCGCTAAAAGCGGAAAAGGAGGACCGGGAATCAGCGCTGCAAGGGTAGAACACACACTTTCCCGCGTTAACCTCCAAACCCAGGTCCCGGAAGCGTGGAAGAAGCGCGATCAGGTCCTGCTTCACGACCTCTGGCGTACCCCCCAATGTGCCATCGTCCAAGTACCATAAATTTAATGGCGATTTAAGCTCGGATATCGCTTTCTGAATTCCAAGACTGAAAACAAGGGGACCAAGCGAATCACCCTGCTGCGCACCCACTTGTGAACTAATAGGAGAGCCATTATAATATAAAAAGGATGGGGAAGCATATACTTGAAAGAGAAAAGGGTAGAGAGAAGGCACCTTCTCCTTGACCTCCGACAGCAACACATCCCGCTCAATCGAGTTAAAGGCATTTTTAATGTCTAGCTGAATTAACACGCACTCAGCATTATTAGGGTCTACAGAAAAGGCCCGTGTAGCATGAATAGCCGCTTCGCAGCCCAACTTTGTGCCAAAGCCCAACTGTGAGGGCCGGAGATAAGACTTGAAATTGACAAAATACACGCAGAAAATGTTTTTTTTTTGCATATTATTTTCGACTGCACGCAATGAAAGTATGAAATAGTTATATTACTTTCAAGAACTCAGGGAAATATTTTCACTTTATAAAGTTGGTTAAAAAAATTGTAAAGGAATAAGGGCTTTTAATTTGTATTTAAACTATTTAAAGTTAGATTATGAATTTGTTCAACAACAGTTTAATTTTAGTTACGTCAGTTGATAGTACAGGGTAGTAAAGGGTAGAAGTTTACTATCTAAGGCTGTTTTTTCAAACCCTTAGTGGATTGTGGTTTTTTAGAAGGTGACTGTTCGCAGGCAAGAAACTTTCAAATCACTACATAGTATAAAACAAAGTTGCTTCCTGTCTGTCTGTCTGTCCCTATGTATGCTTAGATCTTTAAGGGCCTTATCACACTTGCGATTTGCGAGCGTATTTTCTATACAAATAAGCGACGCGGCGTACGAGTACACGCTGCGCGATCGCCTTCATACAAAATACGCTCGCAAATCGCAAGTGTGATAAGGCTCTAAAACTACGCAAAGTATGCGCTGATGATTGAGAGAGTGCAGGAGGTTCCTGTACAAAAAGTACCATGGATATTACCCAACTCTATACCCTTCGTTGTTTGTTACTGGGATGGTTGGACTGGACACCCTTCAACTAAGACGCAAAGTCTCAACGCTTAAACCCATTACTGCTTGCTTTTGCGTCACAAAATCGACAACCCCTCTACTTTATGCGAGTTTAGTTTTTTTGTGCCTGACAAATTTACCAGTGCAGTGAGCCGCAGAGGAAGGCGCACGCGCAACCTCTTCGCTACTACAAACAAAACTTATACTCTTATACTCTTCAAGCTCGCAACGCCCCGACGCAAAAGGCTTGTTCGGACTAGGCTAGTATTTTAGTCTAGTAGCGAGTAATTTAGTTGCTAAACTATTCGCTACTGCCTAAAAATCGTTCGCATTACAGTCGAGTAAAGTTCACAAGTCAATGGTATTCTGCAAGATGAACAGCCTACAGTGTAATAAAGTGAATAAACTGATAAAGCTAATCGTAACGGCTATTTTAGAAGAGGTGGATGAGGAAATTTGCGTGATTAATAAAAAGAAGCTATGGATACGAAAATGGATCAATAGAAGAGATGACCTAGGTGGTACTAATCATCTTCTAAGGGAATTAGCATTGAAAGATCCCAAAGAATACTTGAATAGCTTGAGGGATGTCCGAAAGTTGTGTGAATTTTCTTTGAATGAAAATACAGTCTCAGATTCTCAGTGGTGGGGGTGCTACTCACTACTAAACTACTAAAAAAAATAGAATCAAATGGATTGACTCGACTAAATTACTTACTAATCTACTCGACTAATTTTTTGGCGTTCAGACACGTTTAGCTACTAAATTACTCGCTACTAGACTAAAATACTAGCCTAGTCCGAACAAGCCTAAAGAGCCATTGCGTTATTAAATGAGTTCCTTGCACAAGTCCAGGATGCTGATATATTTGCAGACTCATGGCTGTCACTTAAACGTAACATTATCATATTTGCAAACAATTGTAACAATAATTGCTTATAAGATGTTAAGGTTTTAAAGTCCAATTGTTATATATAACTGTAGTGTAATTTATAGTTATGTTTTTAGTTAAGTATTTGTTATATACAACTATAGTGTAGTTTATAGTTATGTTTTAAGTTAAGAATTTGTATTCCACATTATCTTGCGGGCACTTTGGCTTGACTGTAAGCCCGTAAGACATTTTTATAAATAAATGATTAAATGAACGGATTTTGAAGCGGTTTTTTTTATTCAAGAGGAAGTTTTATGTGTATAATACATGCATAATTTATTTGCATTGCACCCGTGCAAAGCCCGGGCGGGTCGCTAGTGATATATAGATAGGAACCGTATGTAGTAGTTTTGTTTTACTACGAAGATGATGCCCGCAACTTTGTACGCGTACTTTTTTATTCCGTAGTTGGGTAAAAAGTATCCTATAACCATCTTCGAATGTTCTCCAGCCATTTCAGCGTGAAGAGAGGACAAGGAAATTATGACTAACAGATGGCCGCAGACTGGCATGATGGCTCGCGCCCATACACAACAAAAGACGACCCTGCATCGCGCAATTAAGTTTTTTTTTCCTCCATAGAAAACTGATGTTCAATACAAATGTAGAGTTTTATGATAGTATATAATTATGAAGACAGGATGAAAACATTGTAATAAATAATCCTCTCCCTTTAGGAAGTCGGTCAAAAATCTAATTAAACCCAAACCCTTCGTGATTGCGTCAGCGAGTAATCTAAGGTCTGTCAATCCGCTGTCGGCGCCCAATCTGCAAAATGGCGTAATGACTCCCGCTAAAGTAATTACTTTAATGCGTTTATCTATTTATCGATCCCAGGAGGAAAAAACAACGTGGAATTTAATCGCTTATCCTTAATACTCTTACGACAAAAACAACATACATAAAAATAAAATAATGTAAAAGGGAAAAGTTGTAAAAATGCTTTTACTATTTAGTGGCTCTGAAATGGGAGAAATATGTATTATTTTATGTTGTCTCAGCCATTTTTAAATTTAAAAAAACTGAATCGTCATAAAAAATCTATATATTTGTTTTCAGCCACAAAATTTCACGTAAATTGGTTGAGAAATTCCGATCTTTATTTATAAAGTTGTCAATACTTATATAGTATTTAAAAGGAAGGAAAGGTTATCATAATTATCATAATTTAAAACGATATTTTTTTGTGTCAAACCCGCCTGAACCATTTTTTTTTGCTTTATTACAAGCTTTTATTGAGCCTGTTCCGGTGTTTTTCAGTTCGTGTCATCTTCAATCAAATCTTGCAAGTCAAAGACCCATTTTCCGCTGTCGACTTGATTAATTGGGAGCTACGATGACACAGACAGACAAACAGATACACATGTTAAACTTATAACACCCTTATTTTTTCGTCGGCGATCTTCTCTCTCTTTAGAATAAATTTGTTAAAAAACATACCTACTAATGGGTCCATATGTCAGTTAATCACTAATAACTCAAGCCTAATAACCCAGCGAAAGTAGCAAAAGTGAAACAACAGGCGGTCTTAAAGCTAAATAAAGTTCCAGACAACCTTTACCTACATAAGTTGGTATCGATCAGATTCTTCGTTTGAGCTAAACTTACTCCCGACCTAGAATGCCAATACCCTCTGATTCCACCGAGTCGATGTCAAATAATATTTTGTTCAAAACAAGTATCATCCGATAATAGTACTTAAAACAATGAACGTAAGACATTAAACGAGTGAAATTCGCTCTATCGGATAACCTCTTTGAATTTACACCACGAACCCGGTTGGAATCCCAATGCGTTTAAGGCACGAGGGGAAGAATTTTGTGGAGGTGATACTATTGGGGGAAAAAATATTGTTGTAGCGTTCTTGTTTATTATTTACAGGATCGCTACAAGAAAATTTACGGAGGTAGGACATGAAAAAATACACTAGCTATTGGTATTTTCTGATGCTGTGGACCTATAATAGTTGCATTTATCACTGTATCGCGAGATAAAAACTAACTGTCATAGGCCCGCTGTGCTATTTAGATCATCCGTCACAGTGACAGCATTTTCAAAAAGAGACACCAACCTATGTTAACATTGTGTATGAATAAGCAAATGAATAAATCATTTTTTTTTTTTTCAGAAGGACCCCTTCATTAGTCAGTTAGTGTACTGAACGTCTAAACTTCACGGGCTGCAGGACGAGCTAGAGTTCTTCAGAAGGAATAGTACACATTGTAAATTAGGACAGCGACCTTTTAAAACAAGGAAACATTGTTGTGTTAAAATATGTTTTATTAAGTAATAATAGTATGCCCATTGTAACTTAAATCCGGGAGAACTCTTAGCTATGACAATGTCATTGGGGCAGAAAGCTTCTTGAATAAAAACCACGTACCGGAATTGTGGAAAGGCCTCCAAATCAAAGAAAACTGGGGAGAGATTTTTGTCTTGGACTTCTTTTGAACACTGAGGAGGAACAATATAAAGTGTACATTCCATCTTTAAATTATTTATTAAAACTTAATCAGTCTTTCCATTTACCTTGTCCACTGATCCGTCCCCCGTGCCGCAAGTTATCATAAGAGTGCTTACCAAAGACAAACTAAGCATTTTCCAATAATGAACCGCCAGTAATGCGAATGAACCGCGCCGGCGGTGTGCCACGTCGCAAATAAAAATATTAGATACCTACTTAGAGTGCGTTCCTATTGTCACGGAGTTGAGCGGAGCGAAGCGGACCCTGTTTGACTAATGTCAATGCCTGAAATGCAGCCTTAAAGTAACCAAAAAAAACTTATAAGGTTATATTTTGATTTTTAAGTCCTTGTTAACCCTTTCGCAACCAAATTTCCAATCGCTTCGCTCTTGGTGAAGAAAATAGGAGTTTGCGTATGTATCAAAAACTTGCTACGAGCATAGTACATACAGTATTAAAAGCGCAACTGTTCAAAATATTATAATCATTTGCTTGTAATAATTGGATACAAAGGGTAACTCACTTTCCGAAGTAGCTTTCTCCACTGTTCAGTTCACATAAGAGTGCTTACCAAAGACAAACTAAGCATTTTCCAATAAAGACCCACCGGTAATTCGAATGAACCGTGCCGCCGGTGCCACGTCGCAGATAATAACGTTATTTAGATACTTAGGGTGCGGTCCCATTGTCACGGGGTTGGGCTAATCGTTGTTTGACTAATCACAATGCTCGAAATGCACTTTCATAAATAAGAAATGGGATATTGATTTTCCAATCATGCTAACACTAGGGATCAAGCGTTTGTTAGCGCTATGCTACCCAACGCTTGGTTCCTAAAGTGTAACATGGATGCGTATATAGCAAAAGCTTAGCGCCTACGGAGCGGGTTCCCGAAAAGTAAAATACAGAAATACAATACAGCAATACTTTATTGCACACCAATAAAAGTTTACAAAAGGAAACAAGACAAATACAATTTATAAATAATTGATACTAAGTAAAAGTGTTAAAATATTAAAATTATCATCTGCTTGTAATGATTGGATTAAAACTAATTCAACTAACTCGTTTTCCGCAAACACCTTCTCCGCTAATCCGTCCCCCGTGCCGCGAGTTATCATAAGAGTGCTTACCAAAGACAAACTAAGCATTTTCCGATAAAGGCCCGCCGGTAATTCGAATGAACCGTGCCGCCGGTGCCACGTCGCAGATAATAACGTTAGTTAGGGTGCGGTCCTATTGTCAAGGAGTTGGGCGGAACGAAGCGGAACGTGTTTGACTAATAACAACAGTGCTCAAAATGGACCATTATACAAATGAAAAAAATGGGCAAGTGCGAGCCCGACTCGCGCATGAAGGGTTCCGTACCTATACATATATATAATCTATAACAAGTTTGTTGTATGGGAGCCCCCCTTAAATATTTATTTTATTTTATTTTTAGTATTTGTTGTTATAGCGGCAATAGAAATACATCATTTGTAAAAATTTCAACTGTCTAGCTATCACCGTTGTTGAGATACAGCCTGGTGACAGACGGATGGACGGACGGACGGACAGCGAAGTCTCAGTAATAGGGCCCCGTTTTTACCCTTTGGGTACGGAACCCTAAAAATGGCATTTTGATTTTCCAATTATGCTTACACTTTAGGAATCAAACGTTTATAATATGGATGCGTATGTAGCAAAAGCTTGCTACGAGCATAGTGCCTACGAAGCGCGTTCCCGGTATTGAAAGTGAAAGTGTAGAAATATACCTATACCATCTGCTAGTAACGATTAAATTAAAACTAACTAACTCGTTTTCCGAAATAACCTTCTCCACTGATCCGTCCCCCATGCCGCGAGTTATCATAAGAGTGCTTACCAAAGACAAACTAAGCATTTTCCGATAAAGACCCGCCGGTAATTCGAATGAGCAGCGGTGCCACGTCGCAGATAATAACGTTACTCTCACACATACATTGTTCTGCCTTTTGTTAACCTGTATCATCCGACAAGAAAGTGTAGAAATTAAAAAGTGGCAATACTGTAGTGTTGCCCCCTTCTAATCAATCTATGAAAAAGGGACACTACAGTAGTTATTGCTACTTTTTAATTCATACTCTTTCTTGTCGGACTATACTTCGTCAGGATGTTAGTTTTTTTTTCTTAATGACCTGGACAACCAGGCGAGGGAGCGATTCCACCCTTATGTTGTCAGTTTAACACTTATTCACACGAATCGATTTACTTCATAATTTCTAATGCCATCCGCTAAGGAAAGGAACTCGCTCCCATCGTGTGTATTTCCAGATAATTATAATTTACATTCTCAAGGTAAGAGTGAACAAGCTATTACTGATCCGGCGAGCTACATCCTCGACCAAGTAGTCACTTTCAGGTGATACTGAGGTCAATCGCCGGTCAGTTCGTGAATAAAAAAATGTTCCTGAATTATCGAACACGGTTTGATAGATTTCAAAGTTTCTCTTCTTTTGTTTGAAAGGATACCTTATATATTTCGAGATGCAGGTCGCAACGTCCATGCATCGATTGCGCTGTGAAGAAATCAGTTTTCTATGAAGAAGAGTCATTATTTTAGGTCAAATCATAATAGCGCGATGCAGCAGCGTGGCGTCAGCCGTAAAGCGTCATCTGTTGATAAAATTGTCTTTGTATCACCAACCAATGTTTGAGAGTTCAGCCAATTTTAGTACAAGTGTGGCCATCCAAAGATGGTTAAAGGATTTTTTACCCAACTACGGTAAAGAAATATTTTAGACAAACGAAGTTGCGGGCACATTCTAGTGTAGGTACGCTATAACTATAACTAGACAATTTTCACTTTCCTCATTTTGTATGGGAAATTCTCCCGAGAACGTTCTCTCTCCATACAAACCGGGCAACGTTCTCAAGAACGGCACATCTTTAACTATAACCACGGGCTTAGTGCGCGTTACTAGTTAGTAAGTTTAAACCGTGCTTCGGTTTTAACTTTTAGAGGCTTCACACAATCAAGCTAGTGTTCAGTTTAGTACCTAAAATGCACTAGAACTGAGCACTTGAGCACTTGAAATTGAATCCGAGTTGAGACTTAGCCTTTGGTCGGTTTAGTCGGTAACGAGCTGCGGACGCGCTTTACGGTTACTCAAAAGTTGGAAACTTCAAGTTTATATCGTGCCGTCCCTCTCGTTCTCATATTAAACAGTTTTTGAGCGAGTGAAACGGCATAATGAAAATTTGGAGCATAATAGCTACACTGGTTTTAGTGCAACTTATTGTAACTGATAAACTAAAATTAACACTAAGTTACACTAGTAAATTAATATTTAATATGCGTCAGCATTACTCCCGACTAACCGTAATTTGCTACACTAGTTAGCTTACAACCAACTTACAACTCATTAGGTATACGTCAAATCCAAAAGTAAGTCACAAAAGTAACTTTAAATCACTGCTCAAACTAAATTGAATCATAGTTTTACGGAACCGTGATATTCATAAAAAGTTTTATACAAAAAAGTATGTATAAAAACTATGACATACAATAACTTATCACGTTATAAAGGACTCAGTTCTTGAGACCTCAAGTAGCGGACCTCTATCGGCTGATATGATGAAATTTTAATTACATTCAAGTATATTACAAATATTATTTTATATTTTAATTTAGAGCCGTCCACTGTGTATTATATTATTGTACAGGTATGTACTTACTGTTTTTTTTTTTTTTATTAGCCTATTTGAGTGTCCCACTGCTGGGCAAAGGCCTCTCCTCTTGATTTCCACGACTCCCGATCAGAAGCCTCCTCCGGCCAGCCGTTGAGGAACGTGTCCAAGTCGTCCCGCCATCTCCGCCTAGGCCTGCCCCGCCTGCGCTGCCCATCTTGTGGCACCCACTCAGTGGCCAAGCTAGCCCACCTTTCTGGGTGCATGCGGCAGACGTGACCGGCCCATTCCCACTTCAGCCTGGCGGTAGTTACTCCAACATCGGAGATTCGCGTTATAGAACGCAGCGTGGTGTTCCGGACGTGGTCGGTCCTTTTAAAGCCTAGAATGCTGCGTTCCATAGCTCGCTGGCAAACCTTCAATTTGGACTTCTGGCTCTCAGTAAGTGACCATGTTTGGGCACCGTAGGTTAGGACGGGCAGGATACACATGTTGACGAGTTTCCGCTTAAGTGACAATGGAAGATTTCCCTTCATTAGCTCCTTCATGGACCAGTAGCTCTTCCAGGCATTTTCGACACGCCGTTCGATTTCTTTGTCTTGCCTGTTGCCGAAAGACACTAACTGGCCCAAGTATATATACTCGTCAACATAGTGTATAGTCTGCCCATCTACCGCTACCCTACGTTTCGTGCTGTTAGTCATCACTTGAGTCTTGGTGCTGTTCATTCTAAGTCCAACTTGAAGGCTTGCCGAGCTGAGATCTTGGAGCATTAGTTGGAGTTCTGCCGCCGAGGAAGCGAAGAGAACAATATCGTCGGCAAAACGTAGGTTTGATAACCTTTTATTGCCCACGACTATTCCCCTTGCCCCCCACGCCGCCACCAGGCTCTTAAAAACTTACTGTATTATGTACAATATTTTGTAAAAACATAATAATGTTTTGAAAGCATCGCACCAACAGAGAAAAGACTTTCATATTTAATATGCGGCAAAATTACGTTCGTGACACGTCCAAGCCGAAGCCACAGTAAAAACCTTTTTATTTCTTAACTAGGGCCAAAAACATAACAAACATCAACTGAAATGCGTCCTAGGATACAATACACAATAGAAAATAATGTCATGATAGTTTTGGCACCGCCCGTCCGATGCTATGCCAAAGTTGGCTAACTTTAAAATGGTCGATGGCAGAAAGCAATTGGAAATGCCACAAAATCACGTATAGACGTGTTATAGTTTTGGTCACAAACCAGCAACGAAACCAAATTTATAATTTTCTGTAAATTTTCTTTTTATTGTAATGATAAAGTAAATTATTAAGATGGTGAAATACAGAACTAAAATATTCTGACTACTGTGACTTTATAAAATATTGTTAGTAAAGTTAAACGGATACCCAATTTGTTTAACTATTTTTCAGAAAAGTTTTCGGATAGGTAAATTGGATTAAACTTGTGCGAACCTATTTACTCAACCGTCAAGACCTGTGAATTTTTAGGACATATCTTTTTATCACTATCCCGCTCAAATTCTATCTCATTTCAAAAAATCAAGTCAATCCATAGCGAAATTACCCAAAAACCCAATCCAAACCAACATAGACATTATTATATTTACTATAAAAGTAGGCAGGTAATAGATATTGTATTCAAAAAGTATTAACTGCGCACTTGAAATCTTTACTGAATAGCGGGCAATCTATTACCGCCCGATAGGCAAAGCTCCTATTTTTCAGTGGAGATCTACCTAAAACGCAGAAAAACCCTTGATTGAGTCGTTTCGCGCTTGACGTAGTTTTGTACGCTCTGCTTTTCCAAGATTGCTTTTATCGCACTCAAAATTTTGCTTTCAGTTCGTTTAAAATTATCTTTTACTAATTTAAATACAAAAAAATATCGGAAAACTAGAGTTCGTTCATTCATAACTACACATTAAAAGAACGTGTAGGGAACGTGATAAGGACCAGTAATGGTTTTATTTAATTTCAAAAGATTTTTTTGGACTCCATAATGGTAGTTATTTCCGCTAAAAATCGAGAACCAGGCAAGGATATTCGTTCTTTAAGTACCTACTACTTATGTTGATTAATATTTCAAAAATAAAATATTTTTATAAAATAAATATGGGCTCTATTTTTTTTAACCCACGCTTGTTTTGCTGTGCTTTCTCACGCATCGAGATCAATCAATTGAGCCCAAACACATTTAAACAGCACACTGTTTAGGAAAATTATCAGATCAGCTATATGCTGCCAAATTATTTTATTGTCGCCTGTCAATGACCTAGTAATGACACTGGTGTTTTCGATCTTCCTATAACGCCATGGGAATCGAAGACCAAAGACCCTCAAAATACCTTTGAGATTATGGTGCTGGAGGAGAATGTTGGGAATACCACGGATGCCCCATCGCACTAATGTCTAATATCTTTCAGGATTTGGGAATCATCATGAGACTTTCCAACACCTGCCAAGAAGAAGACTTGCGACCTGAAAAAGCTCTTGGTGACAGGAAAGATTCAAGGAAGAAAACCCATAGGAAAGAGTCCCATGCGCTGGATCGATCAGATTCGCGACACAGATGGTTACCAAGTTTCAAGCAGCAGTAGCAAAACAAGTGAAGAGCGATCGTCCGATATGTGATTAATGGAGGTCACGAACTTACGACCCTCATTAATGAGAAATACGATCAAGAAAAAGAAATACAAGTGATAACCTATTCATCTAGTAGATAATAATTATAAGCACAATAAAAAACCTTAAGTATTAAAACTAAACTAACCTACTCATACCCTAAATCGGAAATCTCGCCCCTCGTCCTCCCCAAAGCAAAGGTGCCCACCCCGCTCGCCGGGTTCCCACGTTGAATCGCAATAGACAACCTTTGCATCAGGAATAACCCGGTGCGAGGGTCAAGGCCTGCCTTCTAGTATATTATAATATAAAGCTGGAATATTACTATATTGGAGATATTTCAAAAGCCTTAGGGCCTGTTGGTAGTGTTGGTCCTCTCCGGGCTGTGATATATTATATCTCCCGTGTTTTACGCCGTCCGTCGCTTGGCGCGTGACCGCGAGCTCGGTGCCAATAACGTGTACGGCCGTCGTCAGCTGTCGCCCTACAGACCGGGCGGTAAAAGATTGGACGAAAACTGAAAATGTTTGAATTGGTTAAGGTAATATTGAATACTTGTGTTACTAACCAAACTAGAATGTTTGACAACATTTTTGTCCCTTTTATTTGCGAATAACTAGTAAGACTATCTCTCTGATGACAACGCTCTTGTGAGTCGTCTGGTGTTGCAGGTGTCTATCGGCGACGGTAATCCCTTTGCATCAGGCGATCCATTTGCTCGTTTACCCCCTAAGATATAAAAAAAGGAATCCTGTTGCCCTATAAAACAAAGACCATGGTTTTGAGAAAGGTACTGCGCAATGTACTTAAAATGTATGTTTGATAATTATCGTTGTGTCATTATCTCACCATAAGGATTAATTTAAGGTTTTCAACCATTTTTGGCACAAGGAATGCTAAAAATAAGAGGATGGTTGGGAGAATCTACTTTTTGACAAACACAAAAATCTGTCCTCAACTTTTAAACGTCGTTGTAAAATTTCAGTTAAATCCAATAAACAGAAAATGTGTAATAGGTATAT
Source organism: Apotomis betuletana (assembly GCA_932273695.1). NCBI lineage: Eukaryota > Metazoa > Arthropoda > Insecta > Lepidoptera > Tortricidae > Apotomis > Apotomis betuletana. Next base: position 16,862,531 of record OW026314.1, on the reverse strand, counting down.
TAGAAGCCGGATTCCTTGGCAACACCTGATACATTTCGAGTAACGCGGGAGACATAAAAAGTGTCGGAAAAAAGGTTAATCAAACCGGTTATTTATTTACTTAAGGCTTTATAGAAAAAAAAGTCTTATTCGACTACTATTGTAAATAAAAATACACATTTGCAAGCTATTGGTACTTTTAGTATAGGTCAAATCAATCATCATCATCATAACAGCCAAAAGACGTCGACTGCTGGACAAAGGCCTACCTTAAAGTGCTCCACAACAATCAGTCGCGCCGTCCTCGTCAAACTTCTGCCCAATGCCAATTTCTGGTAAAAGAATTTTTGGATGTAAAAGATGTGAGCATCCTTAACGTTTCAGAATGTGTCGAGATTTCAATGTATGAACATTTTGAAGTCAAACGACTATTTTAGTCACTGCATAAGTGCACCATTTCACATACTATACGGATATGCCATAATGTTAAACACCAATACATCAGAAGATCAGTAGCCCCGTCTTTTGGCAGGCCGCCGGGACAACATGCCAAAACAATACTCACGGTCAATTCCAAAACGTAACATTAACCGAAGCCTTAAAAGGATCTTAACGCTTTTCGTTTTTACGATGCAAAGTTCGTTCCTGGCTAGTTTTGCACCTTAAAGACGTAAGTGATGTGATCTTTATACTAAACTTCGACTTTTTAGGAAAATGGGGCAATCATGCCTGAGGATCCATCAAAAACTTATTACACTTGACTCTAGGAAGATTCTGGAACATTCCATCTGTGTTACGGCTTACGGCTCACTGTCAAAGAGGTTCCAAATTTTACCGAGATGGAATTTAAAATTTGAAATTTGATTGTTGGTGAACTTGGTGAGGAAGCCTTGTGATAAAGAGTTAATTTTTATCGAGAATAGGCGAATCTCGATATGATATACCGGGTGATCGATCCAAATGGGTCAGTAGAGAGAAGTCAGAAACTATATAGATAAACAAATACAATATTATTATTTATTTATTATTCACTCAGGTTGAAGAAGCCACTTCCTCAAAGAAATTCCATCAAGCTGTGAGAGCAACAATGGATGGATCGAGACCGATGGAGACACCTGATCAAGAATACGATACCTTGTGATCACGATCCTCAGGAATGAGGGACCGACTAAAGAAGAAGAAGATTATTATTAGTAGTCTTGTTATTTTTAATACCTTTTTGTACACGGTGTTAGTTTGTCTATCTTCCTCTCGTACTCACTCAATTGCTCAAACGTTAACTGGAAGAGATCCTTATAGGGATAAGTTCGCCTTTGTATTTAATAGATGTATTTTTTAACTGTTTTTGTGTACAATAAAGTGTTTACTTACTTACTTACTTATTCACTCATTTATTCAAGTTTTTTAGGATAGGTTTTTTTACAATAATTTTATAGTAAAATAATAAATAGTAAAATATTAATGAAATACCTATATTAATTATTATTATTATTTAATTAGGGCCCAGGTTAAGAACATTTTTTCTATTTATGACGAGGTACCACGCTGTTACAGTAGACAATATCGCCATCACGAATAGCCATTAATATAACTGCAACGACGCAACAACCGCAGCGAACGTGACCTGCACTAACAATATCCAAAACTATTATATCGTGAACAAAAACTTATCCTCTCGTCATACAGATGAACGTGGATGAACCATGAGTTAACGTGACCGTACTCACTAGCGACAGCGTAAACGATTTGTATGGAGAATATATAGTACAGCGCTCGTAGCGGTTACTTTGTAGAACTACAATCCTCCATACAAATCTAGCGGGTACGGTCACTGTATACAGTGAGTGTAAAACTTAATATACATTTATTTTGTTTTTGTTGGTAATTTATATTACAGTGCCTATTTTTTGTTCACATTACAAATGATCAATTTATGATGATACGGGTTCAAAAGTCGTTTGAAATATAGGGGAGCAGGGCCCAAAGCGAGCATAGGGCTCAAAGCGAGCACTACGTCCTTTCATCTGTTAGAATACAATATAATAATGTGTATGACTTTGTCCTTGTTCGCCAATCTTTTTTTCTAAATGTTATGTAAAATAATTTGCTTTGAGAAATAACTAAATTGTCCACATTATTTTAGATAAAAATGTTTGCATGACGAAGGCACAACAAAGGCTTTTAGCCCGCCTTTTCGCTGTAATAGGTAAAATGTTTTTTCGTAATTGCTCTAGTTACTAAAGGCTTTCAAACGGTAGGTACGCTTATACGGTCTTATTATATTTCTTTACATAATAGCAGTAATCAATTGTATGCATGCATACTAATAAATAGCGTGGAAAATGTTTTGTAAGAAAACTTGTAAAGGAAATAATATTTTATAACACAAACGCGATGGAATATTTTTTTATGCAATATTATTTTATAAATGATGACACAAAGGTAAATTAAGAAAGAAAAATTGAATGCGATCTACTACAATCGAAGCGGGGTTTGAACCCGGGTGGGGGGGCGGGGGGTTTTTTGTGTTATTATTTATAAAAATAAAAAAATGTGGTATTACCACATAAAAAATATGAATCGATAAAAAGATTCTATACAAATATTATTTTAATTTTCTTTATCGTGAGCATTCAATAATTTAAGGGTCAATTTCGTCAAGTTCTATCAGTTATCAACCGTGTTGTTGTCATCAGCGACAGGAAGCAAGTTATATTAGGAGAGACCGAGGGGATTTGAAACAGAAGTGAATTGAAAACGCCAATTTCTCGATATACAACGTGGGCCCTGCAACATAAGCAAAAAATTTAAACATTGATTTTACTCGTTAAACTGAATAACATTTGTTCAGCAACTTTAAAAAAAAACAGTTTTCAAAATTTTATTATTTCAAACAAAGTAAATAGTATTTTCAATGTATGTCGTCCAACGTTGACATTCCCTGAGCATTGACATAGCTGTCACTCTACTAATATCGCACATTTCGCAATACATTGCTTCTTTGTCTAAACTTTATTCTACAAAATGTCATTTAATACACGTTATTTTCAGAAGTTGCTTAACAAATGTTGTTTAGTTTCAAGGGACGAATCTACGTTTTAATTTATTGCTCCTGTTACAGGGCCCACCCTTTATAAATCCTTTAGCGCCCTTATTTTGCGTCTTGGCTTTGCTAACGAATGTAGATCCGAGAAATTGACGGTGTTTGAATTCACCTCTGTTTCAAAATCCTTGGTCTTCTCTACTTAATATACTTTTATATAAGAGCACATTGCTAAATTATACACATAAGGTCCTGCACCAACTGCTAGTTTCTGTTTGACTGGTAGATAATGCCTTATAGTCCGCTTTACTTTTGTATTTTGTACAATAAAGTTGAAATAAATAAATGAGGCTGATATCTCGAACAAATGTCATTTCAAGCGTCGAAATTATCTCCTTACTCGTATCTCTTACGGATGTCCGACTCAGCCGGCACAGTCACCCAGTGACCTTACACCCGCTGCCAACTCCCAGCAATATGTTTAACTTTGTTTGAAAATGCGAAACTTTCCGCTATAAATCCCGGATTCATGGTTCCCCGACACTCTGAAACTGTCGTTTGCACATCGTAATAAAAACATTAAATAAAGTAAAACTGGGTTTTAATGAACTCCCACTTAAGTGCTATGAAGAAATATGACCGGAGTAAAAAAGCGGGGTAATGTACACTGAAGTTTATTCTATTGTGCAACAAAAACAATTATACCGTGTGATTTAGTGCGGAAACTTTACGGTCCGTGCCAAAAATATCTAAATGTTTTAGAGCAATTTTTACCTGACTTCAAAAAAGTTCTATGTTCGATTTGGCTAATAGGCTAGTAGACGCAGTTTTGAAATATGTTTGAAATGGTTAATAATGATCTTACTAGCTCTAAAAAAATGTCTTGTACTTTTGTGAAAGCTAGAAAGCTAAATTTTATCAATTGAAAATTAGAAATTTCATGAACAGTCAAAAACGCCGTCCGCCATTTTTCCCTTTTGCTAATCTGTGGCGTGACGTAGAATTACCTGTAAATATTCGGAATTCGACCGTCGTATAGTGCTATTTCGCTCACTCCAATATACTTTGACACGAAATAGAGAGGGACGGCACTATTCGAAGTCGTCAAAGTTGACTTTCAGTTTTTTTTTTTTTTTTTTTTTCTGATCTTAGAAACATTTAATGGATATAAGATTAATCAAAGTACAATAAAACTAAACCTTAAAAATTAAACTAAATAAGAACACACTAAACTTTCAGTTTTGTTTACATGACCGATGACGTCACTATCATAAGCGAAAATGGCGGACAGCGTTTTAAGCATTTCTAAATACAGATTAAAAACCATATATTATTTTCAAATTCAATTTTTTCAGCCATCTTTCACTTTTATGAATTGAAAAATATATATTTAGGTTTCCTTTGCTAAATACTATACAGAATAAACATTAGTTTATTACAATTTGACATGAGTGAACTAGCCTATTGTGGGCCGACTCTCAATTTTTATAAGTTTGTTTGAAAAAATAATCATTATCTTTTTCAAAGTATTAAGTTTTTACCTTATTTTATTCAGAATCGCAATTTTATGTAGATTAAGGTATGTTTTTTTATTCATGTGTGTTCACTGAATTTTTCACCCAATTAGGGGCCAGTTTAAAAAAAGATTAATTATCTTTGATGATATCATAGGACCGCAACATTTATGGATTAAATTACCTACCGCATAAAAAAAAAGCGCATTTGTATTTGTAGTAAAAGAAGATAAGAGGTAGATAAAGCGTTGTTTACGGTTTTATCAAAAGATGCAGATGCAGATTTCCTGATAGACCTACATCCAAAAAAATGGGTGTATAACTCAGATCTTAATAATGATTATAATACAATAGCGTTTGTTGGAAACCGGTTTATCTTCTCCAGTCGAGGTCTATCCCCTTACTGCACCATACATTGTCCGAAACCATGCAAACCAATTGCCAGTAAATAACGACCCAGATAACCCCCACTTACCCGACAATACAATCGACGACGTAGAAGAAAAACGGGCGCTTTTAAAATTGCCACGAAAGCGCCCTAGGGGGCAGTAACGCGTTACGACCCCACTTAACTTACGGTGAATAGTACTGTTCCAGGATACAGCTAAAGGCCAGGTAAGGGACTAATAGATAAAGGGCATTGGACTTTATAAATGAGATCGAATTAAACTCTCGTGAGACATTTATAAAATACAATACAACTAAATATGTATCCGGCAATCTTACACAACTATACGTAATCTTAGAGTTCGAGTTCTTCTCGATGCGCTCACCTTGGAGATGTAATTTTCAATATGTCTCACTACTTATGCTCTAAGTTTGCTAATGGTATATTAGATGATGATTAACATACTTTTATAGATTACACTTTAATACATAAAAAAAATCCATAACCCATGAACGGATGTTCAACCTCGTCACATAAATATTTTCTCTTACCAATATTTGAATCAAGGAATTCTAACTTTGTAGGCTGCACTACCAAATACCAAACCGCTTCGAAAGCCACTTAGAGTGACACAGACGGCCATATACGTGATAATAAAGTCCCAGGGGCTTGTGTGCAGTCTAAAATAGTTGAATTATTCAAATTCAAAATGGTGCACTCGTCACAGGATATACCTCGATCTGGCGAGTCAATCGCACGCTGTTGAATACTCGGCTGGCCTATACCAAAACCTAAAAAGCGACATATTTTTAGAAATACTTTAAAGTTTAAAAATTGTTTTATTCCACTCTCTCTTCACCCAATGTCAAGGTTAGGACTTTAAAAATTATCATAATTAACAAAGCTTTTTGATTACAACTGAAATTTAGTAAGTATCGTTTGCTTGGCTAAAACATAGTAATTTATTTAATCCTTTGTGGGACTTGCTACATTTTGAGTTGGTCAAAGATGATTTTGATGCTAACATTGTATAACTAACTAGACCTATAGTTATGGGTATAGATATATGAATATACATTACATTAGGTAAAACATTTGAAAAGGTTAAACATGATTATAAAATTCACATCTTTATTCTTTATGCCATATCATATCGATTAGCACTACTTTTATACGGACATTTTATTTTAAGAGCAAAATATAAATAAAAAATATTTTTTGATCTCAAGCACATACCAGGTTTTGACATGGGGCAACCATGCTCCGATTTACCTAACAGAGTGCATCGCGATCCTATTACGTTTGTATTGAATTCTACTTCCGACCGATTCACCCCGAACACCAATAATGGACACCGAATCTTGGACATTGGAAATTTGAGTAGGTATTATTGCACCTCTGTAAAATTAGTTTTGAATAATACTTTTAGCTTACAATCCACCCAAGTGATAATACCTGTCGCGTCATGTTGAGGCCGTTGAAGTTTCGAATATAATTTTGCATTAGGTATACCTTGTAGTCCGTGAGCTACACCGAAATAAACTGGTCTTCGATTTTAAAACCTGTCTGTTTAGACGGTCGAAATAGGAATCTTTTCGATTTTACGAAAATCCAAATGACATTCTACATAATATGTTGAGTGTACAGTATTCTAGTATCACGGACTGTACTTTATAATACAATGGTATAACCAAAATAAATATGATTATTCAAAGACAGAGTTTTCGACAACCTATCGGAAATTCATCTTATCATTACGGATATACTTCGACTCAGTGGGATCTTTTGTATAGTTACCCTTCGTTGCAACTACTCAAAGAATTGTTCCACCGCCTCATAATATCGGATGACAAAATAGAATCCAATGGCAGTGCCTGTAATTCCTTCGATTCTGGATGGTTAATACCGAATTCCTTGAATGTGCTTCATTGTCTCTGCTTCCTCGGCAAACACTCAGCAATCTGTGTCGTCAGGAAGTCCTAGCTCGGCCGTTTAATTTTTATTTGAATATAATCATTGCTTTCATTTATGTAAGCTTTATTACACAATACAAAAGATAAGTAAAAATGGCTGACTTAATGCCTTTAGACATTATCTACCAGTTTGATACTAATATGTCTACTGGGTGTCGTCGTTCATAAATAAGAAGTAGTATAAGCAATTATTTTTTTACAAAAGGGTCAATCAACTTTTTCTGTTGCTTGTTGCCATGGTGATGTCCCCTGGGTTACTCTCGAAAACTACGATTTTCGGCGGCAATATTCAAGATTTTTTTTATAATTGCAGCAGTTTAAGCCCATTACTAATAAGAATATCTTTTGAAAATACCAATATTATAAATTATCAACACTTTTCTAAGAAGTTTAATCACCATTGTCTCCTGGGTGACGGGACAGTATAACAAGAAAAAGTTAATCCACCCAAAAAAAGAACCGACTTCAAAAAACTGAAAATTCAAAATAATCCGATCATGTACAGATTACATTTCAATCACTTTTTGAAGTCGGTGCCAAACCACTCAATTATTAACTATGAAAACAGATGCCGCGCAAGTTTACGTGAGGCTTACCAAAAAAAAGAACCAACTTCTAAAAGTAATTCAAATGCAGTCCGTACATGATCGGCTTATTTTTCGCTTTTAATTTTTTTTTGAAGTTGGTTCTTTTTTGTTATTTTTTTTTTTGCTTTTCGTGGTTCAAAAATAGAAACTTTTTCACAAAAAAATAACCAACCTCAATGAGCGAAATGGAACATACAATGACACTTATACGATTTTCTCATGGATGTCTGTCAGAACTGGACCAAATTTAAATGGGACCACACGAGAAGCACCAGTTATCAAATAAAAAAAGGATCATTTAAATCGGATCACTCAATCGAAAGTTCTGAAGTACCAAACATAACGTACAGGCGAAATTGGTCGTCGATCGCTAAGAACGATTAAATTGTAATATTAATAAGTGGTGAACGGGTCACACATATATTTAAAAACTGTTTTAAAACGCTTAGGTATAACGCAATTGTGATGACTGTTTGTTTACCCAAATAAATGAAAAAAAAAAAAAAAAAATAAGAACCCTCCTCCTTTTTTTAAGTCGGTTAAAAAGAACACAAAGCTCTAACAGAAACAAATTATTGCAGTCAAAACTTTCTGGTGCCACATATCGATTTCTTAATAAAAAGAAACAAAGAAAATGTTATATTATTGAAAAATATTCACCATAGGGTCTTATCTTGTCTTGACGGGGCTCACGAGATGCTGAATGCTCCGATTTACCTAACAGAGTGCATCGCGATCCCATTAGGTTTGTATTGAATTCGATTTCCGACCGATTTGCCCCGAGCGTCAATAATGGACGCATCGAGTTATGGTATAGGGGGTGTGCTGTTGAAGGTTCAAGTGGAGATGTGAATGTGACACTGGGGTACCTAAACTCTTATTTAAATAAATGCATGACCTTTTCTATACACGTCCTTTGACTATTAAAAGTAACACCTAAAGGAAAGTTCAATAGAATTCGCATCTATTAACATCGATACCGAACCGATCAAGTTTGGGGTTTACTCTTTACTCTCAGTGGCCCATTATTTATAAAATTGATCGTACGAATCTTTTACCATGTGAAAGAATGTAAAATGAATTGTCTTCAATACTTTTAATTTTTTCTTCACAAACCCTTATTCCTTGTCTTTAGTTATGACATAAAGTATTTATTATCCTCGTCGTAATTTTTTATTAAAATGTACCTATAAAATATTGTTAGACATGTTATCAATAAACTTATACCTACAACCTGATTAATTTAAAGAGGTTTTTTATTAATATTTTCTTCGGTTTCCGCGACTGTCACACATTTAAATAAAACAATTATTAGCAATTATGAGCATGTCAAGCGTGCGCTCTGGGCCAATGGGCTCAAGATACCACGCCTCAACCAGAAACCCCGTGTGAAGACTCCTACAGTCGAGCGTAAACCTGCGGTCCTGCCATATGTGAAAGGGGTCACGGATAGGATTGGAAACATCTTGAGACGGGCTTCCATTAAAACATATTTCAAGCTGATGAAGAAGATGTCTCAATACCTGAGGCCCGTGAAGTGCAGCATCTCTCTGCAGAGTGCTGGTGTTTACAAGCTGGACTGCGAGTGTGGTCTGTCATACATTGGCCAAACGAAACGTAGTATAGCTACACGGGTTAAGGAGCATGTAGCTGATGTCAAGCACCGTCGTTGCAACAGGTCTGCGGTCTGCGAGCATGTCATGGACAAACCAAACCATTCAATTAAGTTTGACAACACTTCAATCCTTGCGAGAGAGAAACGACGTTTTCCCAGAATGTTGCGCGAGGCTATTGAAATCAAAAAATATCCCAATTTCAATAGAGAAGATGGTTTGTCATTACCACCGGCTTGGGATCCTGTTGTACATCTTATCAAGGATCAAGCAAGACACAAGACTGGAAACCCTGGGCCTCGAACGGTGTAAAACAAATTAGTGTTAAAAGTAGTATATGTAGAGTTTTTGTTTAAAAGTATTTCATAGTAATAAATAAGGCAATCTGGGAGTTTTCTTTGGTGGTTCTTTCTCCTCAGTAAGCCTTTAGTGAACCGCTGGTAGATATTTTAAATAAAATAATAAATGCCCTTCTGGCACATGTGTATTATGTGTAACTGTCTTTACACATTAGGCCCATCTGGCATGTATGAACACCTTTATTTTAAATTAATATTTACAAAATGGGTAGTTTGCACAAATGTAACTTTGACAGAGAAAAATTGTGTTTTTCTCAGTCAACCTTTGACAACGGTATCTGTAAAGGTACTGAAACGTCAGGGAGGCTCAAATAATTAATATACGCGATATAATCCGTTTAAATTGTTTTATTTAAATAAAGGTTTTTTATTGCTAAAACTCTGGTATTATATAATTTGTCGTTCTAGAAAGGTTGGTTTGCTACCAGTTTTCTGCATTCTGACCAATCCCGGCGTTTATAGCGTTACCGTATCATATTTAAATTTCAAATGTTTACCAGATTCATCCAATTTGACGAAAATATCAGAGTTCAATGATGATGATGGACTTAGCAAAATGAGTCCGTAAATAGACCTTAAGTAATTATTCAAAATGATAGGATTGTAGCTTTCAATTTGGACGGAGGGATTAAAATAAATTCGACTCCAATATTCGTCTTCCGTGATTTTGATTCCGAAAGATATTACAGCATATTCATAATAATCATTCGTTAAGATGTTTTTTGATGTTTGTGCATTTCTGGCAAGATGTTTAAGGATAAATTATGATGTTTTTATATCCCATTTCATATTATCACAAGTCTAAGGCTTAAAGTCTTATAAATAATTACTAAAATATTTTTGACGGCGGTATACAAAACAATATTTTATATTTTTTTACTTAAAAAGTGAAATAGACTAGACTGAAAACCTATACCCTTCATTAGTTGTTCAGCCCTTATCTGACTCAATCATATTTTTTTCAAGCTGATAAAAAATAAACATAATGTCAAATCCCCCTTAAAAGCAAAATTATTTATACGTATGACCTTTCTATAATAAAATAATAATTTAGCTCAACCCTCGTGAATTTAAAACCACTAAACATCATAAAACAATAAAATATTTAGTTCAGGGGTGTCAGTTTGGGGAAAAATAATATTCGACATAGAATATCCCATTTGGGTGTTCGGGGTGGTTGATTGAATTTCTGTTCCGCATGATTTAGTGGGTACAAATAAGGGATGCCGCCCGCGGGTAGAAATGCGGCTTTTTTGGGGAAGAAATCAAACAAAAGTGAACTCGGATTTATTTTTGCTCGGCAAATATTTTATTTATCTATGTTTAAACATTTCGTGGCGTCTAGCCAAAGCGATTTTGGACCTAGTTGGTCTTATTATAATTGATTATATTACTTAAGTGCGTCTGAATGAGAAAAAATTCAACCAATCAGCGCGCAAGATTCCGACGCATTTAAAGACGACGACAGTTTGACATGGATATATATTTCGATAGAAAATGAACACGTCACATTGTAAGAAGTATGCTACAGATCAAAATTTTATTAATCGACGGTTTATTCCTGCGCTTTAGGTAAGATTATAACTAACGGCTTTTATAATCTTCCGGTGGCATACGATGAAGCGGGAAGAAATTTCACATAATTAAACTCAAACTCACTCAATCATTAATGAAAAGATATGATATTCATCATTATACATTCGGAGTCTGCAAAATAATGTAACTTTTTGAGGTAATATGAAACTTCTTCATGCTACCTTTTTCTCTCTATTTTGTTAGAAATTGTCTTATTTCAATTCTGGCGTAAAATATAAAAAGGTGGTTATAAATTTTCGATCAAAGTCAGTAACATGAAACGAAGAAAGGTAATAAAAGCCAGCCTATTTCGATAAAATCATGTGGTGCATTTTTCGTGAAAATTCAAATCAATTTGGCGAGCTGTAATTAAAACGAAGCTTGCAATTTTCAATGGAACCATATATTGAAAATTCATTAACATCAACGGTTTTACAAAGGTTTTGTATTACAAGAGGATCTTTTTTTTATTATACCTTTTAACCGCTATGATGAAAAAATAGTGTACGAGTAAATTCATGACAATAACTTGCGCAAATCATGTCACTCAGATGAAGGAGAACGATTCATGTCTTATTTTTTTTTTATGTCTTTAATTTATTTTATAAGTATAACTTCATAATCTCAAATAGCATATTCAGTTCAAATCGTATTGAGTAGTAAGTGAATGCGAACTAAAGATATAATTATATAGTGAGTTGGTTTATCCTTCAGTGAGTGAGTGAGTTACTGATATGAATGAGAAGATTATACTCCATTGGAATCATCACTTGCAAACGATACACCTCGACTTGCATCTTCTGTGTAATATTTATGTTCATCATTTACCTTATTATATTTAGCAAAGTGCCCTAGATGTACCTTGAAATGATAATCAGTATATACCAAAAATCTAAAATTTGACACGGATGATATTACGGTATTTGATGACGGCTCGAAACAGCTACGCTTTATGAAAGGTCAATAACGATCTCTTATTATGAAGTTTCTATGAAGATACTGGCTTGTGACGTCATATAAATCAGTAGTCAAACGTCTTCTTTTTAGTTTTTCTCCAATTAAGAATAGTAGGTATAATGTCCAAGACTTAGTGGTAGTTTATTTGGTTCCGTGTATTTTTGAATGAGTTAATAGTTGATTTATTTAGTGGTTTTAATGATACAATTTATTTTAGCTATTGTCAAAAGCAAATATTACCTTTAATTGTCTTTAAAATCCACCCAAACAGATGACCGTACTTCGGAATTGTCATACCCACACAATAGTACCGATCGTTATCAACAGACCACATTATGTGGGTTCCGGGTTCTCATAATTCACTCGACTCTTGTACTATAAAACGGCACTAACGATGAAGGAACCCAATGGGCGGACAGTATGTAAATATATGTTTAGTTTTTCGAAGGGTACTGACGCAATGATAGGGATAGTATTGAGAATATTTGAGATTACACAATAGGTAAAGTGTCAAGAGGTGGGTAAACAGGAATTTAAGGTTATATTACAAAACATGTGTTGCTTGACTTTGCAACAGGGGTTTGGCGTCCATATACTCTATTCTCACCATCTTGCCTATTTTAGAAACGAACTTATACTAAACCTAGAGGCTTTTTTTCACACTACAACTCAATTCATAGACTACAAACAAAGGGGCCTAATTCAGATGGCATTAACAAACACGTGATAATTATCATCTGTAGATCACAATAATTTAGCTCAGGGCTGTTAAATAAATATATAATAACTAATAAACGTTAATCCCTGATCTGAAATCATTCAATGTTTAACTGTCTACCTACATTTTACATCCGAAATTAAAGAAAAGAACATCTTAAATGAAAATTGCAACTAGTCGATTACCGAAATTGGTCCAATATCTATAATTCCGTCTAGCGTCCTCGTGACAAAGTTACCAAACTCACAACTTTAGCAAACAAGTAGCGGATTCACTATTACTCTAATAGCAGTTACGTCTAATATAAAATTGGTTTCAGCTGAGCGGGCATCGCTCGGACTCCTGTTATTGGATCACATCCAAGCCCAATACTGCTTGCTTGCCTTTTTTTCTTCGTGATGCTCATTTTTATGACGATTTCTGACGATGGACAATTTTCGCGAATAAATTTACTTATCATATTTTACTGCGCGGCCCCAATAGATTCAGCTATATTCATGTTTATTTATTAAGGCTCATGCGATTTTGGGACCGGCATGTATACCGGCATATCCCAATAAATTTGGTATCCCAGTAAATCGAGTAGTTTTGGGTTTTATAACATTATTTGTCGGCCTAAGGAGGTAAGTAAAATCTTTGAGGGCAAACAAAATAATGATGTTTGTTTTTCTTACCTTTTCTTGTCCAATTTCAGAAGAATTGTGTGATCTGAAAAAGGTAAACACATTTTATTAGATGTTTCGGAATAAAATAATACGGTTTTGCTATGTAGTTTTTCTTACAAGACAGATATTTAAAAATAAAATGATGTTTTACTCGCATTTACAATAAATAGTTGCTTATTTACTAAATTGTTACTTTAATAGGTATATGTACACGCAGGTTTGCACGATGTAATAAAGACGTGAAAACAACTCTTTTTAAGGCATTCTGCCAAACGTTTTACACGTGCAGCCTGTGGATAAGTTATACCAAAAAGACGCTCAATGCCCTGCGCGTCCAATATAATAACAGTTTCAGAATGCTGATGGGATTGCCTCGTTTCTGCAGTGCGTCAGGCATGTTCGCGGAGGCGCGAACTGATAGTTTTAGTGCGATCATTCGCAAGCGCACCGCTTCCCTGATGCGCCGTGTGCGTGACAGTCCTAACAGCCTTCTCAAATTGATTTGGGAGAACCCTGCTTGTGCTTACTGGAAACACTGGAACCTGTTGCACATGGGCTCTCGAGGCATTGTGTATAACATTTTTTAAGCACGGTTGCCATTTAGTTTAGTTTAATTTTATTTTGTTTAATTCTAACATCTTTAATTAATTTTATTTTGTTCAATTCTAACTTATATTCTGTTTTTCTAACATATTATGGACCATTGTCTGAATTAAATGTTTTTTTTTTTTTTGACATATATACCTCTTATGATAAATCACCAATACAATATTGTTGTGTAGCGTCTTAATGTTTATTAATGAGTGCTTTTCAAAGTGAAATTTTGTTTGAATATTCATGAGAATCAGTTGAGAAATGCAACCCCGAGTGCAAAAAGAAATCATCTAGTTATTTTAATTAAATTAATAAATAATTAGCACATACTTAACAATGTGTTTAAAGTGCGCAAGATTGTGAAACAGTTTATTGGCATCGCGTCGTGGACATTCATACATTCAGACGTACGAAAGAATGTTGAGCGAAACCAAATGCATGTCGCTCGCTCGCTCATTCATTCAGTTTATTTACGTAAACACATTTTTGCATTAAAAATGCGCTGCTTCACATACGAACACCAATGGTGCAGAAACTCCGCCTTTAACACGTACAGTCAACCGCAAAAACGGCCGTAGCGAGCGCGAGCGTAAAACAAGACCAAAGTGGTTGTAAATTTTTCATTCATGAACCTGTCTTACATTCTAATTCACAATAATGGTGGCGTTCGCCTGCGTCATAACGAAACTGCTAAAAGATCCCGCGGGATCGAGGGTTTGGGAAAAATGCGGCTGCCTGTACTAACACCGAGGATTATAAGTACTAGATGTGACAATGTGAGATTTTTTCAAGCTATATCTGAACTAAGTACTACTGTCTGATTGTCAAGAATGAACTGCGTTATATTCAATGTTTTTAAAAGCTTTTCCGGTCCGAGTTCAGGAGCAGAGCACAAAGGCCATTCCATTGAGAAGAGGCGTAAGACAGGGGGACGTTGTGTCCCCGAAACTGTTTACGGCCGTTATGGAAGACGCCTTCAAGCTCCTGGAATGGCAAGGACTTGGCATCAACATCAATGGCGAATACATCACTCACCTTCGGTTTGCCGACGACATCGTAGTCATGGCAAAGTCGATGGAGGAACTCAGCATGATGCTCGATGACCTCAATCGAGTTTCTCAACGGGTGGGCTTAAAAATGAACATGGACAAGACGAAACTCATGTCAAATGCCAAGGTTGTGCCCATCCCAGTCTCTGTTGAAAACTCGGTACTCGAAGTTGTTGACTCATACATCTACCTAGGACAAGTGGTCCAATTAGGTAGGTCCAACTTCGAGAAAGAGGTCAACCGCCGAATCCAACTCGGCTGGGCAGCGTTCGGGAAACTACGCAATGTCTTTTCGTCCGACATACCTCAGTGCCTCAAGACGAAAGTCTTCAACCAATGTGTGTTACCAGTGATGACTTACGGCACCGAAACGTGGTCTTTCACTATCGGCCTCATCTCAAAGCTCAAAGTCGCTCAACGTGCAATGGAGAGGGCTATGCTCGGGGTGTCTCTACGTGATCGAATCAGAAATGAGGAAATCCGTAGACGAACTAAAGTGACCGATATAGCTCACCGGATTAGCAAGTTGAAGTGGCAATGGGCAGGCCACATAGCACGCAGAGCAGATGGCCGATGGGGCCGAAAAGTGCTCGAGTGGAGACCTCGGACCAGCAAGCGCAGCGTAGGACGTCCACCTACAAGGTGGACAGATGACCTTATAAAGGTCGCCGGAAGGCGCTGGATGCAGGTCGCTTCCAACCGGTATATATGGAAGTCCAAAGGGGAGGCCTATGTTCAGCAGTGGACGTCCTATGGCTGAGATGATGATGATGATGATGAAAAGCTTTTATTTAACTTGCAATGTATGTATGTATATTCAAAGACTTATCCAAAAGGCTTGCAGAGACCACTGGGGACTGAAGAGCTGGCAGCTTCCTCGCTCAACGTATCAGCATAGCTGTTCAGCGAGGAAATGCTGCCAGCATTTTCGGTACCATGCCGCAGGGGAGTAATTTTTTGAATTAGTTTTAGTTTATTTTACTTTTAGGTTTTTTGTACATAGTTGTTAGTAGTATTTAAGCTTTTTATTTACTGTTTCCTTGTTTTTCCTTTTTTGAAATAAATAAGTGCTTGTATGTATGTATGTATTATTAAGTATGTTTGTTCGGGTGGAATCTTGCAACTCAATTTTGAAGCAGATATCGTCAACCGATTGAGCTGAAATTTTGCATACTTACTTAACTTTGATGACAATACAATAATATGGTACCATGGGGCTGATCTGATGATGGAGCCGGAAGGTGGCCATAGGAACTCTATAATAGAAAAAGCAATCCTACCGAGTTTTGGGCTGTTTAGAATCGCCTCAGTAAGCATTTGATGGATATCTAAAGAAAAGTACAGTCGGCTACAAAAGCTTGTCACTAAAATGATTTTTTTGACAGAAACTTATTAATTTAAATCTGGTTGCCTAGCATAAATATACATCATTTATTCGTAACTCATTTAATATTGTCTTCGATTTCAGCGAAATTAACTTGTAACTTGTGATTTTTCTAGATGCTGATGAGATAAGATGAAACACAGTTTCGTCTTTGAACTTACAAAAGTTTAAAGAACTGCACCGGAAATTTTGTTTGAATATTTATAGTAACTATCATGATTGTGTTTTTGGATACAAAGCCATTTTGAAAACCCAATGTCGCACAGATACAAAAATGTTCTAGCCAAAAGGCTTACCTAATGAAATAATTAACTTTAATCTGAAAGTAGGCCACAAGGTCACTTTTACATGAAGAAAAAATTAATAATATCGCACGCCTAGATCTAAACAGTATTAACTCAAAAAAGTTCATTTTTTAGTTAGTTGCATATTCGGATTCTGCAAATCAAGCCGCATAAGCCACAAAAACCGGCGCAACAATATCTTAAGCGCACACTGAATGACAGCACTTTAAGTACCTTTTACTGATTTATTTTGCATCTTGTCAGTGCCATCTAAACCGCAGTATTGTTAGTTGCTGGGTGGACACTGGGCATTGTGCACGTAAATCAATTCAGCAATAAAGTGTTATTTCGACTTGCTAAAGTTTAGTTGACTTATAAAAATTACTTGATGTTGATTATTTTGAATTGATACGCTTTTAATGGTTAGATGTCGATCATTTCACAAATACTTCTTGTTGTATTTCTAGTTACAACAGTTTAGAATACTAGGTCAAGAAATATTTTGTGATATATTTGGATTTAATTCTCTTTTGATGAAAATAATTCTTACTTTTTAATTACTTCGGTTTTCTTGAATCATCCAAATATCAGGTTTATTTCTTCGGAAATAAAGCGTATTGGATTATTAATTCGAAAAATAGCGAATTATTGTATATCTTAATAATAATGGAATATGAGTAACGAACTATATCGCTAGTTACGCTTACTTTTACATATTTTAGAGTTAATACAGTTTTTATGGTACCTACCCACATTATCGATATTTCTGTACCTACCTACTCTTATCGTTTGCTTCTTTTTCTAAGAACTATGAAGCTGCGTGGATAATTATAAGTAAAGTAACTAAAAGGAAAAGATAATAATACCGCCCTACGTGTACGTGACCACGTGGACGCATACGTGATTCAGTCATTAGTATCAAATTAAGAAATAAAAAGCGATGATAATTATTTTTATCGATTTTTTACGCGATATCACACAAATAAGCGAATTGAATATCTATGTATCACCTGTTCGTAGCGATGAAAGTGATGTAGGTATATGATTCGATTGCTGACCCGACTTTTTCTTTCTTTTGATGCAGTGAATTAAAAACATTGACTAGTGCCATGCTCTGATGAAAGTGATATTTCTGATTCAGATGTTGGTGATAATTGATTTTCTTTTGATCAAAACGAATCAAGCCAATGCCAATAAAAATAATAAAAACAGCTAGAGATATTAATGATTTGAAAGTGTGTCAAAATCCAGTTTCTATTGCGATAAAACAGAAAGTACCAAATGCAGTGTTTGGTTGTTCAAAACTCTACTAAACAATTATTATGTCGTATGAATTCAACCTAAAAGAAGAGAATGAAAATACACTTTTATTGAATCAATAAGTACTATGTTCAAATACATAAGATGTAACAACTTAAAAAGAACCGACAAAAGGGTTTCAACTCAAAATGATACACAAAATAATACAGAAATTAGCACACTAAACCGAATCAACTTGAAAATCATCATTTATATCTAGTAATTATTCATTAACAACAACATTTTTGATAGCGATCGCCTCGGGCATGAATCTATGAGTCAGTTTTCGTAAAATCAGATTCCTAAATCATGCATAAACGCCAAAATTAGTTTTTTGTGATTTCTGAAAAAAATGCTTTTTTGAGTTGATACTGTTTAGATCTAGGCGTGCGATATATACTCGAAATACTAATAAATTCATAAATATAATAAACAAAAAATACATACAAACACTTTGGGTACATAATAATATAATGTATGTAAGTATATCATATAAAGTATTCGTTTAAGTTTATGGTAAATAATTAATTATATATACATTCTTATGTATATCTTTAGGTAATTGATTTGTGTTGTATTACTGTTTGTCTGTAACCTTTGATCCTGCACCGACTACATATTTCTGCTTAACCCAGTGGTTGACTGGTAGAGAATGCCCAAAGGCATTAAGTCCGCCATTTGTACTTTTTTTTGTATTGTGCAATAAAGTTTAAATAAATAAATAAATAAATAAATAAACATACGTACAGACATACATTCAGCCAAAAGATAATAGAAACAGTTGAATAAAATACGAATCATGAGAGGGATAGATACCTAATGCGCTTTCAGGTGAGCTTTGAAAGAAACAAGAGATTGCGGCACAACCTGTCCTTTTTTATTTAAACGACAGCATTTTTTATAACAAACTACGTCCAAGTCTCTTCCATTCCCCGTACATCATCGCACCCTCACCTTATGTTAGCTTAAGCCAAATAATAAAGATCATGTTTTACGAACAAGATTTCACCCCACGTGGCATCCCTTAGGCCCATCTTGATTGGCGAATACTTTATCTTGATGTGTACTTACTTTTTTTAGGGTTCTGTATTAGGAGGGATCAATAATGAACCATGATACTTGCTTTTTCGATATTATTGAGCTAAATAAATGTAACGTGTTTTTATACTAATATATATTTATTTTATATTTCTATATTTAACGTGTATTTATTTATACGAGAGGAGAGCTACGTATACAGAAAAGCGTTAAATATAAATGTGGACAGAAATATAGAAGAAGATGAAGACCAAAGAAAAGATGGATTGATTGTGTGAAAGGTGATGTGAAAAAGAAGATGAACGTACGAGATGACGAGTAAACGACGAGATGACGAGTAATAGGGAAGAATGGAGGAAGAAAACATGCTACGGCGACCCTTAATGAATGGGATAAGGGCAAGGGGATGATGATATGTAACGTGTATTCATTATATTATACTAGAAGGTGCCCAAGACGTCGTTACAGCGTTGAACTTCTTTCTTCACCGTAATTGGGTAAATAGGCCGCTTTATTTTTCTACTTACATAAAAACAAGATACGTTCATACGGAACCAACATCTCCGTGAAATAAAACAAACTTGCTCAACTTTTTTACGTTTCGATTTTAGTAGCGAGGCATTTTTTATGAACCCCATTTTGTAAATTAAAAAGGGTGGTTGGGCTTAAGTTATTTATGAAAGCAATTTAAGTGGATACATTAAGCTTGAAATTTTGTTTATGTCGTACTTTTTGTTTTGCAAATTAATTTGGAGAATTAGGTTGATTGGTTTATTACGTACTAAGGACTTCTGTTTGAATTAATGAGGCAGCTGAAATGGGGCAGTTTTTTCAAGTTTATTTGGACCCTTGTCAAATTAATTACCTAAGTTTTAAGGTCAACTGTCATCTGTGGTCTACGTGATGGTTATGTATAGAATAGAACCTTTACAATTGATAACAAGTATTCCTTTTTACGGTTCCGTACCCAAAGGGTAAAAACGGGACCCTATTACTGAGACTTCGCTGTCCGTCTGTCACCAGGCTGTATCTCAACAACGGTGATAGCTAGACAGTTGAAATTTTCACAGAATATAATGTATTTCTATTGCCGCTATAACAACAAATACTAAAAATAAAATAAAATAAATATTTAAGGGGGCTCCCATTCAACAAACTTGTTATAGATTATATATATGTATAGGTACGGAACCCTTCATGCGTGAGTCGGGCTCGCACTTGCCCAATTTTTTTATTTGACATGACTTGAACTGTATCAGGGCTGGTGAGGCGTACTTTGTGGTCATACCCACTTAGCGCCTCAGCGCCACAGTGGGTAATTGAAAACATTAAAATTTTTGGCCAGGCCTTTTTCCGATATAATTGAATAAAAGATAAAAAATTAAATATTTCGATATTATTATATTTTCGAAAATATCCCAATTTATGATTATAAAGCCATTTGAAAAAAAGAGCGTAGGTGACAAATAATGGGTACACAGCGCAGTAAATCATACAGTCGGACCATTACTATGGCGGATTTAGTTTGGAAATTGTATCACTGGATCTTTTGTAGGCTGCGCCTGTCGTTTTTAGGGTTCCGTAGCCAAATGGCAAAAAACGGAACCCTTATTGATTCGTCATGTCTGTCTGTCCGTCTGTCTGTCCGTCTGTCCGTCCGTATGTCACAGCCATTTTTTTCCGAAACTATAAGAGCTATACTGTTGAAACTTGGTAGGTAGATGTATTCTGTGAACCGCATTAAGATATTGATGCAAAAAAATATATATATACGCATACTTAGAACTGAAACTCAATTTTTTTTTTTCATCAAACCCATACGTGTGGGGTATTTATGGATAGGTCTTCAAAAATGATATCGAGGTTTCTAAAATTTTTTTTTTCTAAACCGAATAGTTTGCGTGACAGACGCTTCCAAAGTGGAAAAAAGTTGGTCCCCCCCCCTCTAACTTCTAAAATAAGAAAATGAAAAATCTAAAAAAATTATATGATATACATTACTATAAAAACTACCAACGAAAATTGTTTTGAACGAGATCTAGTAAGTAGTTTTTTTTTAATACCTAACTTTGCACCTAATTTACTGACGCGAGCACTAGCTAGGCGCGTGGACTCCGTCGTGAATAGACTGGAGCAGAACATTCTGACATTGCACAAATAATCCTGATATTATTTTCACAAGAGGAAATACACAAAAAAATAAACATTACTATAAGAACAACGAGCGGACTGAGCAATCTCTTCCAAACAACCTTTCAACCAATCGGCAGGAGGAAACAGAAAAGAATGAAAAAAAAAAAATTTGATTAACGTACAGAAAACTACAAACTTTATACATTATATTGTGAAAACCAATCTCAACAATGAAAAACATGGTTAATTAAACCCGATCTCAATTACCCCGAACTCCGAACTTACCCGACTTCGCATCCGAAACCCTAAAAACGTTTTTCGTATGTACTTTTCGCGGAGGCTCTTTGTGAAGCTTCTCAAATATTGACGCGTATGATGTCGGAGTGTTTGCGTACGATGGTGAGGGGCGTCGGTTCGATTCCCCGGTGTAAACTGTTTTATAAGGAACCTGTTTGGAGATCTGTACCTACCTAAAGAAAGTAAGAAAGTTACTTGACTACAATAGTAAGCTTGAAAAGGGCACAGAGGGTTAACTTTTGATATTTGAAAATTTACCTGAGAACTGTATTTTATTGGTTGTTTGTGTAAAATGTGACATTTGATGTGTTAAATTTTTTTTTAGAAATGACTGAGTGCCAAATGGATTAAACCCGATCGCAATAATCCCAAAATCCGAACTTACCCGACTTCGCATCCGAAACCTTAAAAACGTTTCTCGTATGTACTTTTGCGGAGGCCTTTTGTGAAGCCTCTCAAATATTGACGCGTGTGCGATGTCGGAGTGTTTGCGTACAATGGTGAGGGGCGTCGGTTCGATTCCCCGGTGTAAACTGTTTTATAAGGAACCTGTTTGGAGATCTGTAAAGAAAGTACGCTTCTTGCAAATTGACTACCATGGTAACCTTTCAAGGGGCACAGAAGGTTCTCACTTTTGATACTTGCAAATTTGCCTGTGAACTGTAATTGTAATGCTTGTTTGTGTAAAATGCAATTCACGTAACCTAGTGCGAGCACAGAGGTAAATCGGAAGCAAATTCAATCGAGTACAGGGTGAAGTTTGTCATATTTACTTCATTTAACACTCATCTCACCTGACGAATCCTGCGATGCGGATCAGAACTTATTGTAAATTTTCCTTTCGTATGTCTTTTAACACTAGAATGCGGTTGCTACATATTTAATTGCCCTTGCTAGCATGAACAGACCGGACCCCGCAAACAGCACCGTCTCACACTTGACGATTTATATCGGAAGCGAGTGGGTCGCCTAGGGATATTACAATACAGACAGTTTCTTCATACACAAGTGTCTTCTGTAAACTGTATGTCGCCATTGCAATGGATATTTTATTTTACTCGCAGATCGCTATTGCTTCTTGTCGCAAGGCACAAAATCGAACTACAATGCAGTATTCTAAGAATATTATGTAACAATACAATACAAGACAACCTAACAAAACAAACAAGAAATTATACAAAGAGAAAACTTCGCTTTGGGGTAAACATCGGGCGGTTTTTCGCGTAAGGGAGATAAAATATGGCTTACTTATAGACTTTTGCCATTTTCACCGTGAAAAAGTGCCTTTAAGCTCATAGTTGAGGTAAAATTATTTTCTTGTTAAATTATGGGGGTTCTCAAAACAATTTCATAATTTCGTTTATATTAAAATATATATATATTAAAATTAGTGTACCTACTTTTGAAATATCTCAAAAAATATTTTTTTTTTTGGATTTGTTTTCTTTATCATGATATATTGAGGTAATTTCATTCATATAATAACTACAGTATGCTCTAGAATGTAACGTCAGTCGTCATCACTATTTTAATGTCATCAAAATGATAGTAGGTACATAGTGATACCATATCACATAATATATATATATGTCGGAGACGGTCATGAGTATGGAAGCTCAACGAAACCAGCGCGTCATTGGAAGGCGACAGTAGCGCCCCCTCGAACCTGTTTTGGCGCGCTAGACAGAGTCTTGGTGGTTAACTCAGCGAACGCCCACCACACTTCACTTTGGGTCACCGTCGAGTGCACTACTGCCTTGGAACTGTCCCGTTTCGTTGTGCTATACCAAGTTGTATAGAGTCAGTGTTATAACTCAATAATCTAGTGTTCATTTAATAAAGACTATTCTGTTCGAGACTTAGCTTACAGACCTCTGTGCCAGGAACAGTTGTTTTGTGCTTCATTGTATAAGGAATAAATCAAGTTAATTGTATCTGAAGTGTTTCATCTCGCTCGAACTACCTCCTCGTCCACAACTTTATCGAATAGCTCAACTAAGGTGCCACACACCGCACCCGGCCATCCCGACCCTATCCCGACATATACCTATATATATATATTATATCCACACAATACCCTTTAAAGCTTCCTACTTGTAAGAGATGAAGAGAATGATTTAGTACTTGAAATGTCACAAAACATACAATATGTTGTAATCACTTTTGTGGTTTGCAGCTATGACAGTAAAAGTTAAAATAAATTTAAGAATAAACCGACCGCAAGAAATGCCTGTACCGTTTGCAGAACAACGACTTTGGCTGTAAGTTGCCACCATACATTTGCTAAAGTAATTAGGTTAACGCCACACAACCCTCCCATTTGACCGATCCTTAAAGTATTCCAACACTCATTACGATACGCAACGTGCACGGGACTTACGACTGTTCAGCCATTTTCCTTACAAAACCAGAAAACAAAATATAATTTGTCCAACATAACCTGGGCCATATAATTCACCAAAAACTCCTACTTCTCATGATTTTTAAGAGTAAGGAAGGGTCTCCTTATACTGGTTAGTAAGCCGAGTATGGAACCCTCTTTGCACCCCCTGTAGCTTGGTTTATGAGTATTTCTGTACGATATTGCTCGAGTTTTATTTCATTTTTTATTCGTTTTAATACGGGATAAAATATTTATTTAGATTTCTTTGGTTTTATTATTTCGAGTGCTCCATTTGGCATTAAATTATTTTCCCCACTTGCGTGACCAAAAGACCGAAATTATTATTCTTAGCTTCATACATTTTGTTTTAAAACTTCTTATCGATATATGAATATATATACCAGGCATGTCCATTTTAAAATTGGTTACCAGTTACTGGACGCAAATTTGATTGACCATGGATGGATTACGATATCTTTTAGTTCTATAGTAGTTTATGCAACTATTACACAATGAGAATGAATTATGTGCAGTCGCATACACTGCCTTATCTTACACGTATTCATCATCATTTTCAAAGATTTTCTTTTATGAAGTTAGGAAACACTCAGTCCTGGTAGTCAATCCGCGGAACAGAGGAATAGGTATATTATGAGGTGACCTAGCATCGCAGCCCACGGTCATGCTCATCTTAACAGTGTCATATTTTATACTGTCAAGGTGACCCCGTGGGGGATATAGTAGTACTGTTATGAAATAACATCTCTAGTGTTGGTCGCTGCAATGTAATATAGGACGTCACCTATAGTATCTGAACTTGTTGTAGTAATTTGACAGTATGGGTGTAGATAAAAATATTATCGTGCTTTAAAATATGGGTTCAAAGTTGTAGGAAACAACGAACGAGCACACAGCTAGTCAATTGTCAATTTTTACAGCTTTACGCTTCAATATACCGTTCAATTCTCCGCTTAACTGAACGAAAAACTCAGCAAAGCATGAGTGATGTACTATCCCACTTTCCACTTAATGACCTTCATTGCCGAGCCAATCTGCACCTTATCCCCAGAGAAATAAGTTCACAGGCTGTTGGGACTTTGACCCAGATGCTTTGCTCGCTTTTTTCATACTTAATGTAGCAGTTAAATAATGTAAACGTTTTACAACACTGTGTCTATAAACCGCCGCAATCGAGACACAAACAGAGGCAAATAAAGTAATGTATTTACCTGGAATGCTTGAGCATTATTTCGAATAACATAACTTTTCTTTGAAGATATACGAATGATTATAATACTTTTAAGTCTTTATTGTCAGAATCTATAAGAAAAAAATCATATTAGTTCGGTAATTACCCAATTTTGTCACGCATTAAATATATGTTTTTTAAGTTACATCCATTAGGTACCAAAAATGTTTACAATACATTTATAAAACAGCATCATATCAGCAGTGGATTTCAGAATGAAGAAGCTCACTATATAAGGCATGTATGTAGTTAAGTCTGTTTTCTCTTAAAACTTAAAGATAATCTAGAAATAACACAATCAGTTGGGTAAATTGCACTACGGAAGCATGATTACATTTTATGATAATATCTTAAAATAATAAAGAAACGCAACATTTTAAAATAATAAATAAATATCCAACAAACTCACACAAATCGATCTAGTCCCACAGTAAGCTCTAGTAGGCTTGTGTTATGGGCACTAGACGACGATATACATCATCATCTCATCATCTCAGCCATAGGACGTCCACTGCTGAACATAGGCCTCCCCTTTGGACTTCCATATATACCGGTTGGAAGCGACCTGCATCCAGCGCCGATCGACGATATACATACTTATGTAAATATTAAAAACATAATCACATACACACAAAATATTTGACTTTATAACACAAATATTTGCCCATGCCGGGATTCAAACCCAGGACCGTTGGCTCAGTAGGCAGCTGCAATACCATTGCAACAACCGTGTCGTTAAAATTAACCCTGCTTCCTTTTATTGAAGCCTAATTTTAGACCAGATCAAGGATAAATTTAAAGTGTTCTATAATATCTATAATATCATCAAAACCTCATACTTAATACATGCAATTGACCCAAGAGCTCTTGTTAAGAGCGTATTAAATGCTCAGATACAAATAGGACAAAACAGCTTCACCATTTTTGCCCAAGCCTAATAAACTACATCGTGCATTAGTGTAATACGCCTTAATTCCGCAACTCGATCTCTCAAACCCTTGCCATTTACTACGGAACCCTAGTCCGGAGAAACCGCTGAGAGGTTCAGCAGAAAACACGTTTCCGGAGGGCAGAGAGGTAGAATGTTGTGTGGTGTTTGGTCTTTACTATTATCTTTCGTTAAAAGATTATCGCCGCTTAAAAAAAAATGTACCTAACACAATACTGTGACAATACCATTTTATCGAATAAAACGCTCTTTATGTTTTCTATGAGCCAAATAAAGGTCACTACTTTTTTAAATATAATAAATACACGAGACAATGGCCTAAATGTATATTTTAATGGTTAATGTGCAAAAAATATCACGTTTAGATCGTTTTATAGCGGTAGATATTTTTTTCTACATATTTGAATCCAACTACTTTTTCTCCCGTCACATCCAAAGAGTTTTGTGTTGGTAAATTATATTTTTGTTCCACGTTTCACCATCACTGAATTTCGTAGCTCTCATCAATGCATTTTTTTTTTAAATATGAAGCATGCCATATTAACTAAAAATGAACTCGGAAACCTGTTATAGAGCTGCATCTCTTATTAAATATTTCTTCAACATCGATCTCTAAGCACATTCAACATCTTACTTAAAATAAATCTTAACTTCCCGCTAATCTTTTAACAGCCCTAACCTAGCTATAATTCAGCCTGAAGCTAAACCAATTCGTTCAACCACTTATTTAACGCTTTCGCCACCAAAATTTTCGTAGCGCTACGCTTGTAGGCAATAACATGGGGAAAAAAACTTGCTAGGAGCAATAGCCCCCACGGAGCGGCTTCCGGGTGTTGAAAGTGATAAGTGTGGGAAAGTGATGGGTGCTTTGTCATTTATCTATTGCACAATTAACGTGACCATCGAAAGCCGATCAAAATTTAACTCACAGACTTATACAGATACACCTCTTATGTATCCTACATCAACGTCTAAGCACCTTCAAGATTCAACTTCAAATAAATCTTACCTCCGGTAATCTTCAAACAGCCTAATGTTCTTAGCCAGCTATAATTCAGCCTGAAACCAGAACTGAATGCCTGAGACATTGGTCCAACCACTCATTTGACACTTTTGCAACCGAAGTTTTCGTAAAGCTACGCTTGTAGGCAGTAACATGGAGGAAAAAACTTGCTAGGCTTGAAAAACTTGCATAGCCCCCCACATTGCGGGTTCCAGGTGTTGAAAGTGATGTGTCGGAAAGTGATGGGTGCTTTGTCATTATTTGTCTATTGCATAATTAACGTGACCATCAAAAGCCGATCAAAATTTAACTCGCAAACTTATACAGATACACCACTTATGTATCCTACATCAACGTCTAAGCACCTTCAAGATTCAACTTCAAATAAATCTTACCTCCGGTAATCTTCAAACAGCCTAATGTTCTTAGCCAGCTATAATTCAGCCTGAAGCCAGAACCGAATGCGCATGAAATTGGTTCAACCTTTGTGACCGTATGACTATTGATGTCCTTTGATCCTTTTGTGGTTGAAAGTGTAGTCAAGTGGAAGTTACATCTGGTTACTAATAGAATCAATAAGTTTTGAAAGCTCGTAAGATCGTATAACGCTATTATTTATTTACGTTTTTTTATATAACCCTAACCTAACCTAATTATATTGTGTAAAATTCCATTTACAGCTAATAGGATCGTTTGGCGCTATAGCGGTTTTATAAACATTCAGAACGACGATGATTTCGGATAAAATTTCAAAACTCTGAAATTTTTGGGTGTTCTACTGAGATGAGGTAAATAATTATTCTTTTCTCAATTAATGATAATTATGCGTAAATTTTCAGTTGAACTTGTTGAATCGCATCTATTTCAAAGTTTAAACCCAATCTATATTATAATCTTATGAGTTAGGCTTTCCTACATTTGTATCGCATTACAGAACTTCTTAGGCCGAAATATTTAGTTTCCGTCCATACATCATAAAACCAATCGAAAAACTTAACCCGGCTATCTCAAAGAGCGCATATTTCTTGCCCACTTTTGCAAAAGGGTAGCAAAAAATATTTCCTTCGCGATACCGTCAGATGGGGCTCTCAGGGTTATCCTCGGTAGCGAACGTGTTAGCTCAAACTGAGGGAATAAATCTAGTTTTTACACTGGTATACTGCTATATAATATTAAGTTTAGCGTTGGTAAGAACTTTGTTAAAAAAGACTCGAATGTGTAAGATATTAGTTACGTGCCTTTATATAAAACATGTGGGTACTAATATACCGATGAATAATAAATATCGGACAAGTTAGAAATATACACAAATCGATCTAGTCTCAAATTTTTTTTTTGAAGATGTCAATCGATTCAATTTTTTATTGAGATCAAATGTTTGTATGATATGGGACTTACTACACTTAGACTGCTCTAAAAGTCAGGAATAACCGTCAAAGTTCAATATTCCTACGGAGCGCAAAAATCGCTCCATACAAATGACTACCAACATGTGACGTCATTTGTGTGTTGGGTACTAATATTAAATTTATATGGATAGAATAAGTAATTTGCCATTTTCACCGTGAAAAGTGCGTTCATGGTTATTGTTTTGTTAAATTATGAGGATTCTGAAAACCATTTCAGTACCACAAATACCTACAGTGAATTGAATTCGGAACAAAAGTCGTCGATTTTGTATTTAGTTAGATAAGATGGTAACCAATCGGTTGGCAATCGAACACTTGGTCAATTGGCCGCCGCCGCGATTGAACGGACCTCCTAATGAGGAATCGCATACCAATTCGAAACATGTCGAGCAATATTCAACTTAAACATAAGTTTCATATGGATTTGAATATTTATGTGACTCACGGGTGATTTCTATATAAAATTGGGCGAAATACTTTCGTATGAAACACTGTCCCTTAAGAAGAAAAATTGAGCAAGTGCGAGCCCGACTCGCGCATGAAAGGTTCCGTACCTATACATATATATCAGTGCCTCCAGTGAATAAGGGAATAACTCAAAAACGGCACTTTTCAGGAGAGACAAAAAACAATTTTTCAATAGCAGATATTTTGAAATTTAACTTTTTAAGCATTTTTATACAAGCTATGGAGTTAGGCTTTCGTTTCATAAATACAGAACTAATATTTAGACCCTGTAAATATGTTTTTTTCGCGTTTTTTTGTAGTTATACCTTTTGTTCACTAGTATTTAAAGACATAACTCAACTTATTTGAACCAATTTTACCGATTTTTTAGCAATTAAACGACTTATGCCCTTATGAACGACGTGCATAAAAGATGAACACGACTTATACCATTCTGAACGACGTGAATAAACGAAATAATACGACTTATACCTGTGTCATCTACGTGCATAAATGAAGCGAAACGACTAATGCCATTATTTATTATGGTATTTTAGGAATTATACGACTTATCAAGTTTGAAATTTGTTACCTAAGGAGTCAAATGAGGCTGTATAACTGTGCTGTATAATAAAAAAATCATAAGAATTACTAGACAAACTTTAATAAAACAGGTAGTTATTGTTTAAAATAATACAAAAGTATTTTAAAATTAAATATTTTAACTGAAATTATCAGTTTTTTTCTTGATTGGGCAACTTATAGTCAATTTGACTTTATTTTTCATAAATAAACTTTTGATTCATACAATTTTACAAGAGTACCTATAGATAAAATATCTAAAGAATAATGTTAGTTCCGAATTCAATGTACTTTGAACATTCTAAGAAGTCTTTGGACATTTAATCTGACGATTCATGACTGTAAAGATAAAAATTTGGGCAAGTGCGAGTCCGACTCGCGCATGAAGGGTTCCGTACCATAATCTATAACAAGTTTGTTGTATGGGAGCCCCCCTTAAATATTTATTTTATTTTATTTTTAGTATTTGTTGTTATAGAAATACATCATCTGTGAAAATTTCAACTGTCTAGCTATCACCGTTGTTGAGATACAGCCTGGTGACAGACGGACGGACGGACGGACGGACAGCGAAGTCTCAGTAAAAGGGTCCCGTTTTTACCCTTTGGGTACGGAACTCTAAAAACGAACATACAATGTGACAATCTTTTACTGTTGACTTTAGGTACTTTTCTTTAAACATCCATCACGTGGACCGAGACGATTTTAAAACGCCCAAACTCGGTAGGATTGCTTTCTATAGTTACAAAGTTACTATGTCTACTATCCGTTCCCATCATCAGATTAGGTCCAGGTTAGATTAGATTATTATTATATGAACGTTAAAGTTACGTAGGTATACCAAATTTCAACTCATTTCGGAATATGGCTCAGATTCTCCTTGCAATATTTTTAAACATACAAAATGTGAAGGTAAATAAAAAGTTTTAATATCGAACGCGTTTATACCTTCCTCATTTGTTATTGTTTTTTTGCCAAACTCAGTCTACTTACTTTTAACTATCCACTTAGCAAAACACTTTACGGACAGAATAACAATCACGAGCAGTCAACAAAAAGTTCAATAATGTCGTTGAGAGAGGCCGAACTAATAATTTTAATAAAATACAATAGATACTTACTTTTTTCTGTGGATTAATCACCAAATTAGTAATTTTCCGTCCGCGATACATTTTTAAGTTTACAAACACAACAGAACTATCACCTCGTCGCACTACTCGTATTCACGTTGCTCAGAGAATGCAGTGAATTCTAAAAGTCAGTTTAGTATTTATTCATAGGTAATTTAAGCCGCACATTTAACAATTATATTCAAAATTTACTTTTAAATATGTGTTTTTAAATAAATAACGTTTAATTACTACAGAATTGTCAATATTAATCAATTCAAAAAGAATATACAGTTAAAAGTAATACAATTAGTTGTTTCCTTACAGCACGCAAATATACCAATAGCGAGACGGTATGGACGCGAAACTGTCCAATGGCGTTACTTTGCCCATTGACACTAAACGAGTTATGCCTTTATGCTCATGTTAGAATAATGGCATAGATGTGTTTAAGTCAAAATACTATGTCAGAGCTGATGGAACAAAATGAATTAAGTTCATACGATACTTTAATCATAAATATAACTGTGAATATGTCTTTGGGTTCGTGAGTAATTTTGACTCGAGAGAATTTATTCCCTTAAAACCGTCTGCAATGCCGGATAACTATTACTTATACCTTTATTCCACCCAACTGGGCCAACGAAAAAACTGCGTTAGGAGACAGCTAGAGATACGTCCTTTTGATATGTTATGTAGCTTGACGAGCTGAATCCAATGGTGCAATAAAATCCAAAGGGAATAACTCGACTTAGTCCGTTCTTCACTGGAGGCACTGATATATAATCTATAACAAGTTTGTTGTATGGGAGCCCCCCTTAAATATTTATTTTATTTTATTTTTAGTATTTGTTGTTATAGCGGCAATAGAAATACATCATCTGTGAAAATTTCAACTGTCTAGCTATCACCGTTGTTAAGATACAGCCTGGTGACAGACGGACGGACGGACGGACGGACGGACGGACGGACAGCGAAGTCTCAGTAATAGGGTCCCGTTTTTACCCTTTGGGTACGGAACCCTAAAAACGAAACAAACAGTCAACCACTTGTGTTATCTCTCTAAGCCGCGCTAAGTTCCTGTCACCTCGAGAGCACTGCGCCGCACAAAGGAAGAAACTGGCAAGCTTCTGACTTAGATCGAGTGCTGAGATAATTTAGATATACGACTATAATGTACGTTTGGAAGGCGTTTTCAATTGTTTTAGCAGTGTTTTTTTACCTGAGACAGAGTCGTGATTTTACCTAATACGTGCATAGGTTCGACATTAGCAATATCTCCAAATTAGCAACATCTCGGCTTTGTCAGGCGGCAGTATACAATCATAAAATGTTCCGTTGTGACATTAACATTTTAAAGAACGTTGTTAAGAAAACATTGTGGTTTCATTTAAAAACTCGATGATATCCCCGATCATAATCCCGGATAATTGTAATGAGTAAAAATAAAAAAATGTCCCGTCTCAAAATATTAATTTTCGAGGAATGGAAATCGGACGAAAGCCACTCCACAATTTCCGATTGGGCCTAACCAGGGTAATGACTGTTCCTTCAAACTGTCAATAGATGTCGCTACGACAAAGCCCGAGAGGGAATGACCGGCGATGTCAATTTCTCCTTTGTTCTGGTAGAAGGACATAATTTGAACGGGAATTCTTGGCTTTTAAGTACTTTAGTAAGCTGGATGTACAGTTTGGTAACACTTAATGGTCAGTTTATGATTGCGATATAGTCCAAGACAAACTAAACGTCATATCGGTGTAGTATTAGTCAAGTGTTTCAGGTATTAGTCAAGTGTTTCAGATTAATACTTTCATAATTTCAATTTAATGCGGTTTATTTACATGAAACGTTGATGTGATTGTTTCCAGGAAATCCAGGTAATATGATATCATATTTTTCTGTGCCTTTTGATAGCTGATATGCAAACCGACGTCCAAAAATAAACTATAATTGTTTATTTCCTGTAAAAAAATATAAACGTGAATTTTAATTACGTTTGCTGAATAGGTTAATAAGATAAAAAAAACACAGATTTATACAACCACGCTTTCATCAATGTTGTCGTTGAAACCGGGCAAAAAACGTTACGAATCCCGGAAAACACGATACCATTTGTTAATTCTCACCTTTTCACCTCATAAAATAAAACCGAAATTCACGTCACGTCATGTTTACAGCCCTAAAAATATTATAAAGGCGAAACACACGAGCGGTACGTTTTATTACGAAATCATTGGTGCGAGAGTGATACACGGTAGTTTATCATTCCCCTGTCATATTTAGCCGTGTTTTTCACCAGAGGAATGGCGTGGAATACGTGGCGGTGCCAAGGGACTGTTAACTTGTGGCTTAACCCTGAAAGTTTGTGAATGAGCAATGTTTTTCTTTTCTCATGTTTTTTTGGTGCGATAATAAATATTTTGCCTGCGCGCTTGATGTTAGATCACAAACGAATATTATTCATGTTCTATTTTCCCACGGGTTCATTCTCGAAATAAACGTATTTCGCAAATCCTGGATTTTCTTACCTTGTATTTTCTAGCAAAAAAGTTGCTTTTGTAACTCTCTGGCCTAACCCCTATGGATCTTTATAATCCAGTTGGCATTGTTGATCGCACTGGTAAAGGTATGCTTTTCAACAGTGGATATGAATTTAATGCAATTAGGTACTGTTGGTCCTGTTGATGTTGGTATATAAATATGGTAGCCGTTACTATAAATTCATCAAAGTTTTGCAAAATATGCGAAATGATCGGATTCAAGGTTGTCTCAAAAGTTTTACATTTGAAATGAAAATCGCGTACCAAAAGGCTCTATTTAGTAAAGTTTAAGCCGATCAAGTAATTAAATAGCATACTGGGTTTAAGATGGATTCGACGAAATTTATTTGTAAAAAAAATAAGTATCACAATTATTTTCTAGTTTAAATCTACATCAAAAAATTGATCAAATGACATTGGGTCCCAGAACAGTTTACCAGGGGCCTATGATGGTTGCGTTTATCACGTGAATAAGTGACAAAGGATCTGTCACTCACCCTCGTATTTTATCAAAACGTGCCGGGTGCTTTGTCACTTATTCATCGTGTGATAAAAGCAACCATAGGCCCTCTGGGCAATATATAGAGTTGATATATA
Organism: Apotomis betuletana; assembly: GCA_932273695.1. NCBI lineage: Eukaryota > Metazoa > Arthropoda > Insecta > Lepidoptera > Tortricidae > Apotomis > Apotomis betuletana. Next base: position 16,828,811 of record OW026314.1, on the reverse strand, counting down.
TTCTTGTTTTCTTAAAGGCTAGAATAGTTCAAAGTTCAGGCTATTCGTATTCTTTCAGCATGATCTGAGCTCAATTTAGCGTAGTATTGGCAGACTACCTGCACGTGACGCGCTGTTGTTATTCCAGACGTACTATAACTTTGTGCTATTAACTCTAGCTAATGCCCCGTATATAGGTTATGAACCAATGTTTGCCCATTTCCACCATAACTCAGCCAGTCATCGGCTAATTACATCTGGCGAGGTTGACCTTTTTGACTGACCTACCCCAGTATATGTACACAAGTAAATTTAACAGCTGAAATGGCGATGGGCGGAGCACGTAGCTCGAAGAAGCGATGACCGTTGAGGCAGAAAGGTTCTCGAGTGGAGACTCAGGTGGTTCGACGACAAAAGGTGAAAGTCTATTGAGGAGGCCTGTGTCCAGCAGAGGACGTCCTACGGCTGAAATCATGATGATGATGATGATGAAACTTAACAGAACTGTTTTGCTTCGATTTTTTTATTATTTTAGAAGTCGAGGTCGATGACGGAGTTCAGAGGTAAAAATGAAAAACAACACATACTCTAGGTACTTTAGAACCTCTCTTCTCTTGAGAGTGAGTATTTTTACCCGACTACGGAAGAAACAAAAAAAAGGGTTATAATTTTAGCAGTATGTCTTGGTTAACCGAACGAGCGAAGCGTGTACGTTTCAGCTTGATCAAAAACCTTCCGTCCGGATTCTCATGAAATTTTGTGAGTAGGTTTGATAAGTGAACTATAGTTTTTTTATTTCGATACAGTTTTTAAATTTATTTCTGTGTGGAGGAAAATATAAAAATTACACATTTCAGCCATTCTTATATACGTCTCTGTGGTTTTATTGATTTGTAAATACATAGACACATGACTAATTATTATATAACCCCTATCTAACTGAGCACGTATTCCACGTTTTATAGATAGATAGATAGATTTTTTATTTGTAATAATCATACATTGTCAATCTAAGCTATACCACAATCATAGCCATTACTAATATATAGTCACATAACTAATTGTAACATTAAATATCAACAAACTACGGACATAAAAAGATACAGAAAAGTCGCTTGTTATGTCATATTCCCCCTTTTTGCCCGTTTACGAGCCACTAAAACCAAGTTTATTATTTATTGTGTGTCACAACATCGGAGCGTTTAGTTTGTCCTTAATATGCCCAAATGTATAAAAGGAAGTCTTTTATGCAACTTTTTATATCAGGAACTTGGAAACTTGGTGTTCTTGAGTGGAGACCACGGATCGGCAAGCGTAGTGTGGGACGCCCTCAGACTAGGTGGAGCGATGATCTGTGCAGAGTGGCTGGCAAAAGCTGGATGAGAGTAGCCGAGGATCGCTTACAATGGCGTGCAGTTGAAGAGGCCTATGTCCAGCAGTGGACAAGAATAGGCTGATGATGATGATGAACTTGGAAAGTTTTACAAACCTACTTATACTTTTTTGCTGAGTCTGTTTTTTGATGCGCAAAGTTAGTTTTTCAGAACTCCAAACCTTTAAAGGACGTACGATCAACTTTTCATATCGCTGTTTACTTGTTTATATTTTTTATATCCCCGTTTTATGTCAAAGGGCACACAGTATAGCGATAAAATAATCCATAGGTACTATAAATGCAAAAGTGTTTTTTCTGTCTGTTACCTCTTAACGCTTAAATTACTTAACCGATTTAGATGAAAATAAATTTGGTATGGAGATATGAGTCCCGGGAAAGGACATAGGATACTTTTCATCCCAAATAAATTTGGTGTTCCCGTGGGATTAGCGAGTGACACCGCAGGGCACAGCTATTGCAATATAAAAATATTTAAATTTAAATGCATTTTTTGTGATCTTTTGGTATCAACGTGACGCCATTTAGCGTCCACGTACAGTCTGACCAAAAAGAGTAGAAATTAAAAAGGGGCAATACTGTAGTGTCGTCCCTTTCTTATCAATCTAAGAAAACGGCGACGGCACTACAGTATTGCCACTTTTTAATTTCTACTCTTTTTGGTCAGACTGTAACGGGCGATTAGTATGGCCACTGGCTGTTAGTGTAAATTTCTTTAAATATGTCAACTTTAATCATGATAGGTACAACATTTCTGATTGGTACTGTTCACGCACCTATTTGGAGTCTTATTTGTTTTCATTTAATACGATTAACAATAAGGACACATTACATGCTTTATAAATGTATAAATAACAGCACCTCATCTCGTTTGCTCGTTCACTAATGTGAATATTAACGTATTCACATAGAGGTCGCTAAGGTGTAAAGCCTTTCAAATAAACAATGCAAAGATCGACACACAAAGCATACGGTAAAATTGGTGGTTAACCTTTCCACCACCCTAACGCCAAAAGGTTATTTGGCGTTAGGGTGGTGGAAAGGTTGGATCCGTAATCCAGAGGTACCGGGTTCGATTCCCGGCCTCTTCCGCCAGGTTAGGTGCTTTGATCTTTGTATCAATGGTACTAACATTAAAGCTATTTGAGCGGTGCATTACACTCACACACTCTCCTAATTGCACGATCACACCATAACGATGATAAGCCGTGGCAATGTTGTTACTCTGACAGTACTAAGCTTCCTTTGACTTTAGCTGCACGTGTTCTGTCCCAAAAGGGTGCCTCATTAATGTCAGCGCTTGAGCTACAAACCCCAGACAGCCACGGTGCATATTGGAAACTTCAGATACTTACAACTTTAAATTAACATGTAGGTTTGCGAGATTCAACCGATAGCATTTCGAGTTGGTTCGACTAAATTTAACAAATAATATTTAAGTGACTTTTGAATGAGGTTTTTGAGGGTTTTATTTTGTAAGGAGGTTTTTATTCAATAAGGGTTCTTAAACCAAGAAAGAAAATGTGAGTAAGTTTGCATGCTACACGTAACGTTATCGATCTTTTCAAAACAAAAATCTGGATTTCCGCATAGATGTACTGTTATTGTGGATGCTTCCAGGGTCTTTTCCATGAGTTTTAAAAGCTTATAGAACACAGGGTTTAATTTCTTTAAATAAAATATTCTCATAAATTGCTAGGTATGCAAATTATGTGCGCTTGGCCACGGGCCGATAGCTTCTATCTTGTGGCGGTGGGGTGCCTCAACGGAGGCACACTTAGCAACACGGTGTTACGACACCGTGTCCGGCGGTGTCTAGATACCGGTGTCGGTGTCTTCACAACTGTAAATCATCGAATTGAGCCCTTGATCGTCTCTCATATTAGTAATACTGACGCATTTGTAATCGATCGAGCGAGCGAAGCGTTTTTGTTACAGCTTCGCCATTTACGTTGTCCGTATGTTTGAATGTCGGGTTTCCGACTGTTCTCGCCTAACGGTCGCATTTCTCAACTGATTTTCATGTAATGTTGTAAAGATGTTGAGAGGCCTTATTCCTTTTAAAATGCTGATTATTTTAGATTTTTTTCTCTACATATGATCATACATGCTTCTTAACATATTATTAATGTTACTACCTAGAATTACAGGGCTAGTGGGATTTATTGATTATTTGACACCTACAATTAGAATATTTCATTGATAATTTTTTGTTTCAAAAACTACTCGAAATTTACAAAATTCACGCGGAAAAATTAAATTTTTCAAAATATTCGACTGCACGCAGTGAAAGCGTGAAATAGCTATGTTACTACCAAGAACTCGGGGAAAAGTATTATTCACTTCAAAAAGTTGGTTAAAATTATCAATATGTTTGTCATAATATAAAAATTATAAATTTTAAAAGGAATAAGGCCTCTTAATATATATTTTTTTTATCGATTCAGTTTTACGAAATGTTAGGTGTTGAAACCGTAAAAAATTACAAACTTCAGTAATTTACAAACAAGCTTAGAGCCCGTAAATATCATAAAAGTAAGATTCCCAAACAGACATTTGTTCTGTTACAAATCCCTTGAAAGAAACACCGGGTTAACACTCGAGGCGGGGACAGGTGATGTCGTGAGCCCCGTCAACTCGACCTGACATGTCTGCCGGTTTGAATGTGGGGCTTTGAACGTGCCCTCCTCGTGGAGATTTCGTTTTACACTGGATTTATATATTTGGAGTTCGTAGACTATGAAATGTGGACCACATAAAAAAGAGGATCAACATTGATTTTGTTCAATATTTGGATAGCTGTCTCTGTCGCTGTTGTCTTTACAAGTAAGTCGTTTGATAAGTGATAACTAACTTATAGTACCAAGAAAATGTTGACATTTTTTTCCACCTGTCAATCACCCGTACTCGTCAACAATAAGTTACTCACAAAAAGTACTCAAAAACTGATAAATAAAATCCTCGTTCATTCTATTCTTGACATGCTATCGTGCTAGTGTTGATTAGAAATATTATTCAGCCCCAGTTTTTGAAGCTATTATGTGACTTTTTGAACCTGAATGGTCCGTTTTGTCGCTTACCATATGGACACATTGACAGGATTATTAGTATAGAGATGCAAACTTTCGATTCTACTAACAGACAACAAATTTTTTTACGTTTTGACTGAAATCGTCAATATTGAACAACCGAGCAAAGTCACGAGAATGAATCTAAAACAAAAAAAAAACAGTTTTTTTTTATAAACTTCTGATTAATAAATCATTTTAAACTATATTACATACCGAAAATGAAATAAGTTATTTTTAAAATATATTTCTTTAAAGAATACGTCATAATTTCAGTTTTCTGGACAGCCGTTCCTGGGGAAAAGGATGATGTATGGACTCTGTAAGTTTCTAGTTTCCAACAATTGAACAATCCGCTCAAATCCGTTGTGTTCGCAAACAATTCCTTTAAAACCGAACAACTGTAATAGAGGTGAAGCAGAATGAAAAATTGTACCGGTATTTACTTATTTTTTCTCTGAATTTGTTTAAATTACAATACAATACAAAACGCTTTATTGCACACTTTAAATACATATATAATAATTGTTATAACGACAACAGGCGGTCTTCAAGACAACCTTTGAGTAGTAGAGTTGATCAGAATAAACCACACGGTCAGAAGTCAGAAGCAAACGTAACGAACCCCCGCCCTAAGAGACGACGCACTCGTACGACGAGACGTCGTGCCAGGATGAGACGTCGTGTCTGAACTTTATTTTCATGTGACAAGATACAAAATTAAAATTCATTTTACAATCTCACGACGTCTCGTCGTACGACGATGCGATGTCGTCTCTTGTAATTGTGTTTTGGCCCAAAGTCAGGCTGACCCGGTTCAGTCTATTCACGATGCAGTCTATGCGCACAGTTACTACTTTAACTTTAGTGCGAAATAAAACGTCATAAAAGTTTTTTTTTTATGCTGCGTGATAACTAAAATCCGACACGAAAGGGAATTGATGAAATGTTTAAAAATCTAGAATTCTTAAATCATTGATACAAAGATCAACGCTTAAAGAAAAATAGAAAAATTAGTTACCTGGTGGAAGAGACTGGGAATCGAACTCAGTACCTCGAGATTGCCGGTCCAGCGCGTAAACCACTTTGCTACCCTAACTCCCAAGCAACCTATCGAATTTTTCCTTATGCTTTATGTGTGTAGATCTTTGCATTGTAAGGTTTTACACCTTACCTTTGATCTTTGTATCAATGGTTTAAATAAAAATTGTGGTGTGTACCCACATTACAAAAAATTAGACATTACATGTTTCATAAGTTTATCTAGAATTCTTGTTTATGGGACATGTTTTTTTTTCTACCAATGAGGGGATTATTTTTTCCTACATATAAACAAAAACCAAAAATTCCAAAACTTGATTTATCCGAAACAATTATTATTCCTAATTTTCTAAATACCACATGCGAAAAACCTACAATCTCATAATTAAAATCTATTCCAATTTCACTTCAAACTTCATTCCACTTTTCCTTTAATCTGTACCTATCGCCACTTAATTGCGTTTACGTTAAACCTAATTCTCCGGAGGAAATTGACCCTGAGCCATTATTTTTACGTAGGAATTAGTTTCCGGCACATTCGCGGCAATTTAGGTCGTCTGCTTAATAGGCTAGGGCTTGGTAATTACACCGGTTCTTGCTTAATCGGTAGGTATAGTAATTAATCATATTGTTTTTTTTTATGTCATAGGGGGCAAACGAGCAAACGGATCGCCTGATGGAAAGCGATTACCATCGCCCATTGACACCTGCAACACCAGAGGAGTCACAAGTGCGTTGCGCGCTTTCAGGTGGGAGTATGCTCTTTTCTTGAAGGTTTGAAGGTCGTATCGGTCCGGAAATACCGCAAGTGACAATTATTTCCAGAAAAACGCACCGTGTTGTGGACTGCCAACTATCTAAGTGGTGAGGATGGAAGGATTATCGCGTAGAATGATCAATTTTTCTGTGAACTGAAGGGTGCCACCACAATCTTCATAAACAAAGCACTCGAACGCAGAGACACAGACGGTTGTATGAATGACAGTCGTAGTTCCCAATTAGTTGGTCGCATTATAATTCCTTACACAGCAACGTACGCAATGCATGATTTACATCCTGCCGGACTTAAACCGACATCAGTCTAATTTAACTGAATGTATCTAAAAATCTTTGTACATTCTGTGAGCTCTTAGATTAGGATTTGGGTTTGGTTGAGATTGGAGTAGTTCTTACCTCGATCACATAAGAGCGAGCGAGACAGGTATAAAACTCGAATTAGTCCATACCTGAGCTAACTCGGGGCACGCTCTAGGGATTTGATATTGATAAAAAAGATGTCGATATATATTAATACATGTCTCATTGAAAGTTATCGATTACTATAAAACGGTGCGATATCATGTCTAATGAAGTGGATATTTTCATCTAGAAAGCAATCTTTAATACCGACGAAAATCTACGTTCGTCTCGTCACCTCTTTTTGAAAGCACTCCCCTAACTGCCTCAGCCACTATAGGAATCCTTGGTGTCGACATCTCGTGTGAAGTCCAATTCCGCGGACATCTAGAGGGTAAGGCTAAATTAGCCTCCAAGAAGCTCGGCGTGCTCAACAGAACGAAGCAGTACTTCATTCCGGCCCATCGCCTGCAGTTTTATAAGGCGCGGGTTCGCCCACATATGGAGTACTGTTCTCATCTGTGGGCGGGGGCGCCCAAGTACCAGCTTCTCCCTCTAGATCGTATTCAACGGAGAGCGACTCGTATCGTCGGCTGCCAGCGAACTTCAGATCGGCTTGACTCCTTGGCGCTACGTAGAGATGTAGCCTCTCTCTGCATCTTTTATCGCTTGTATAACGGGGAGTGCTCAGAGGAGTTGTTCGGATTGATTCCTGCCGCTTCTTTCCGCCATCGTTCTACGCGACAATCTTTTCATTCTCACCACTTAGATAATTGGCAGTCCGCAACTGTGCGCTTTTCTAGAAATTTCCTGCCTCGCACGACTGCATTGTGGAATGAATTGTCGCTTGCGGTATTTTCGGACCGATACGACCTTCAAACCTTCAAGAAAAGAGCGTATTCCCACCTGAAAGGCCGGCAACGCACTTGTAACTCCTCTGGTGTTGCAGGTGGGCGACGGTAATCGCTTTCCATCAGGCGATTTGTTTGCTCGTTTGCCCCCTATGACATAAATTTTTTTAATGTTATACTTATTATGAAAATTATTTAAAATAAACAAATAAATACACGCTTTTATTTGTTTATTGTCTTCATTCTGAAATGAAGGGAAACAATTTATTTATGTTGATTAACATTTAGATGTTGACAGTGACATCGATATATTTATTTATCGATAAAATATTTTGCTACATTACTTTAGTATCGGTGCCCCGAGTTAGCACAGGTATGCGAATTACATTCTGTCAGCTGTTACTGTAGTTTCATTAATTATCGAATTTAGAGATCGTTTTCCTATTCATATGGGAAATGTTCTCGAGAAGGTTTTTTCCCAATACAAATCGAGATTGGCATATCTCGGATCGGATTATGTTTATTTGGTATGAAACATAACCATATCCCAGGATGATGCAAGAAGTGTTTTACTGACGACTTAGTAAATGGAACATCTTTGCAATTTCAATAAAATTATAACTTGCAAGATAATCATTGAAAAACAATACCATAACGTGCTGCAGTACAGCACTAAGCTCGACTTGACCATCATTGGGTTTTAAAGTTTGCATCTTGTTAGTATACAAATTACTCAAAATTAAACAAATATTCGAGTATTGGTGTATCTTACGATATTCACATTATTTGTCTTAAGAAGCCTTTATCCCTCATTGTTTGTATTAATTTAAAGCATAACTCTTTCAAATTTAAAGATACACATAATGCAGAAAGATTTGAGACGTCTCGTATTACTAATATTTCAAAGGATTTCATCCCCAAAACGGCCCTTTCCTCCCACGTGGCATAAAATGCTGTCATAAGGGCCCTTTTCGTGCTATGTCCTCTTAAATATACAATAATTCTCTTAGAAACGCGCCCCTATAAACTGTCAAGTGCCAAGGCCATCAAATTGTATGGAAACACGACACCCATTGGAGCCGCGGGCTCCAATGGGCTTCAGAAAATCAGTCAAGCATTAAATCGCCTTAACGGATATACTTAGCGACAGAATCACTAGCTGATCTTAAAATGTAAAGACTTATACTAAATCGGTTTAAGGAAGCTCCGGAGCATTAGGGTGCGTAAAAATTGTAGGGTCTTTAATGTCATTTCTTGAGGGGTCTAGATTATTATAGCTTAGGGATTTAAAAGGATGTCGTTCGCAATTTAAGTTAGTGATTTATTTTTAATTGTGACTCTTTTGGGATAAATATTGAGTACCTACTGGCGTTAAGAAATTTTTCATTTAAAGAGAAGCAAATTTAGATTGGTCTGTATCTGTACCGCCGTCGCATCGTGCAAATTTCGAAGCCAATTCTGTAATTTAATTTATTATTTGATTTAAATACCTGCGTAGCAAAATTAAAATACTTTATAAATATATCTATAATTTAAAACAAGTATAAGTTATATACCGCTTTCATCGACATTACAGAGTGCCAAATTTGGAAGCTGTCTTTAACCTAAAAACTTTTATAAGAAGCATCAAAAACAATTCGCATACGCGACACAAAAAGCTAACGACTTACTTGGCACAACACTGCATATCTTTATGCCACATCGTTAAACTAGTTATAAAGGCGGGTAAAGTTAGGACAGAGTAGTGCTAGTTGTTTTTAGGGTTCCGTACCCAAAGGATAAAAAACAGAACCCATTACTAAGACTCCGTTATCCATTCTGTGCGTCTGTTCGTCTGTCTGTCTGTCTGTCACTAGGCTGTCTCATGAACTGTGATAGCTAGAAAGTTGCAATTTTCACAAATTTATGTTGCCGCTGCTGTAACAAATACTAAAAACGGAATAAAATAAAAGTAGGGCTCCGATACAACAAACGTGATCGGTTGCGTTATCTTTGCTCCTCGTTTGTATCCGGCGCCATACATACCAGGTGCAAACTTAACTTAACCCGGTCAGTTAAGGGTTTGTACGGAACTCTCGGTGCACGCGCCCGACTCGCACTTGGCCGTTTTTATGTTTACTTTTAAAAGAAGTAATATTTTTTAAATGTTCTATTTTCACTACACGTTCAGCCTCTTAGTAGCGTGACTGGTATTAGTGGTAACGAACCTAATAGTCCCAGAATTCAACCGGGAATGGTTTAATAAATCTCACGTAGATATAATAACCGAAAACGAATGGTACAGAAACATTCACTAGGACCATTAAAAGAGCTAAGGTACGCTATTTTAAATTATATCCAAACATATTTTAAGTAATTCAAAACCATAAAACATCTTCCAACGATTCAGTGCCCTAACCCAGCCAAACGCACTCGCAATAAACAAAACCGTATGTGATTCGCCCTCGCCAAAACATAACGGCCATCTTAAAAACTAAAACACTTAAGAAGCCTAATATATTTGGCCAAAAGGCCAATATTTCCAAGCAAATATTAAAGTTAGTGGCTGCGGAGTATTGTCAAACGTGGTTGGTTTGGCGTGCGGCCAAAGATGTCCGAATTAAAACACCCGTATATCACGGAAGAACTTGTGACGGTAGGTGGGCGGTGAGTTCCGATTCAGTGTGTTGCTCGTATATTGTCAGATAAATAACAGAGGTTACGAATGTTAAGGTAAAATGCTGATATGGCACCTATTAATAGTTGTTTTACGCAACAAAAAAAATGAATGAATACAACTGCGAATACAATTATAATAATGGTTTATAAATTTCTGTGTACTTTGTTTCTAGTTGAAGTATTATGTGTTAATTTAATATATTGAATTGCAGTAGTAGTTAGAACCAGGAATTTAATTTCGTACCACTATCGAAACACAATTATATTAAGTTAAATCCCGTTACCATTTAAATCGAATTCTAATTTTACAGTTATCCTACCGGCAACGCCAATGAGATACTGAATCAAATTCCTTTTCATTTAGACCAGACCGAACCTGCAGTCGCTTTAAAAATTTAGTGTGGTTTGCAAACCATTTTTGTCATTTTGGGCAATTATTATTACCTAATAATTGCCCAAAACGACAAACAAGTTCGCATTTTGAGCAGTCACAAGTTTTATGATTATTAGTCAAATTAGGTAAAAGCCAGTAAGGTCATAGACAACAAACCGACGCGGTCTTGAATAGATTTTTGTTTTATTGTGGCTCTTTAAAGTCGGCTTTTGGAATTTTGTTTTTGCCATTTGGGTCTGTCATCATAACTTGCTTAGATATTTTTAGGGTTCCGTACCCTATTACTAAGACTCCACTGTCCGTCCGTCTGTTTGTCTGTATTTTCATGAACCGTGATAGCTAAACACTTGAAATTTTCACAGATGATGCATTTTTATTACCGTTATAAGAACAAATTACTAAAAACAGAATATTCAAGTGGGGCTTCCACACAAGAAATGTGCTTAGTAGTTTAGAGTTGTTAATCTGTGTTAGTTTTAAAAAGATTTTAATCTATTGATCCTCTTCGTGGTGCAATGCGTGTGTAGTTCAACAAAATACATAACATAACTGTACCCAGTTGCAAGCAATTTTACCGAACGCTTTATTCATTCCTCCATTGAACCTATTTGGTAAACGTTTTTCGGTTTATTTGAAATTGTTTCACTAAAATACCACCGCACAAATTGAATCCTATGTCATTCTGATTCTATTTCAAAGTCAACTTTGTATCATTGAGGGAAAGTTTAGATTTAGGTGAACGAAGTTTCATAGGAGCATTTGAAAGTTAGTCATCGTTTGGTACTCTAGTTTATATTTAAAACTCAGCACTTTAGAGTAGGTACTGCACTAATTTTTAATTGCAGTTTCAAATAAAATATTTTTTATCGGCGGTCAAATTTTCATAGTTTTTTTTATGAGTCTGTTTCGGAGTGATAAAATTAATATAACCTCAATAAAATATTTCGCACACCCCGGACCCGACGAATCTTGTCATGGTGAGACCCTCAGTCAATGAGGGACATAGAAAATGCTAATAAGACTGAACATGACTACAAAATTTAAAATTCTTAGCTTCAATATTGGCTGAGATCTTGTCACTTGTTCCAATTAAACCTGAATATCTTGGAAACTACTGGACCTATTTCCACCAAACATAGCTAAGAACCATCTCGACGGCAAGTACTTCTATTAAAAATACCACGCTCAGATTGTTGCATCCGTATGGGAGCTGCGATACGACAGACAGACACACAGATACACATGTTAAACCCCTCTATTCTCGTCGAGGGTTTAAAACTTGGTTGAAATTGAACCAGTTGAATTGAGCCAGGGTACATAAAATTGTATATCTGAAGTTGCAAATAAAGATTTATTATTATTATTATTTGTTTCTCATTTTTTGAGTCTCGGGCTCATACGTCCCGGTCTTTTGGAAGGCTTGCGTGAGGATATGGATCCAACACGTAGAGGCCCCTTGGAGAAATTTGCTGTGGCTGTTGCCCTGCTGGGACCCGTTCCTGATCATATCAATAAGATGATACATCCATGAACCGGTCCCAGCAGGTGATTATTATTATTATTATTTGATTACTTACGAATATTTTATTATTGTTTTAAGCGGTTTACACTGACGTGAAATTTACAGGAACGGCCCGACATGTTCCGAACTCGTATGGAGCTCTTCATCAGGGACTGCTACCTGTACGTGGTGCGCGGCAACTTTGTGACAAATTTCACGTGAGTGTAAACAGCTTAAAACAATAATTAAATATGTCTCACGAAAGTTTTATTAAGCTTATTACTTACGAATAGCTTAAGGACAATAAACTTAACGTACACAATAGGATCGTTATCTAGGTCACCCAATAATATGGTCACATGAAACCATAGACGCGAACTCCAGGAAATAAAAGTAGGCCGTAAAAAGATATACATCGGGAACACCATCAATATCACCGTATATCCTCACATGGTGCGGTAAGGCACGCGCGGAGATCTTCAACGAAAACAAACATTTACGTGGCTTCGGTGATTTTCCAGTTGAGATACATACAATGATTATACATTTACAAAGTTTTATGAAATTAAGGCGTAGTTAGTACCATACAAAACAAGTAAATAATTCGTATTGTACATGTTGCTTTGGTTGTCTACCGTTTACATTTGTGTTTAGCACTCATTTACCCAAAGGTTAACCGGAAGAGATCCCTTAAAGGGATAAGTTCGCTTTTGTACATGTTTTTTTTTGTTTTAATGTATTTTTGTTTTTGTGTACAATAAAGTGTTTACATACATATATAAATAAATAAAAGCGATTGGAATAAGTTCCGTTGTGCAAATTAAAGATACAATAAAGAACTTTAAAATAGAACCTTTAGTTACGGTATTGGCAGGTTAACTGTCTTCGCACAACGGAGACTTTGATACAAATATTAATTGAGTGAGTTAAGGTGGTAAACTTTTTTTTTTTTTTGGTGATAGTTGAATCTGCGGGTCCTTCGGGGCCCTTTGCGTGATTTGGCGTTGACACGCCTCGTCCATTTGGACAAAACTTTTTGATCTTCCTTCACCCTTAAACGATTTTATATAGTATCACAAAATGAGGCAAATCACGCTAATAATATAAAGGCGAAAGTTTTTGAGTGTGTTTAACTTCTTCACGCTGAAACAACTGGACCGATTTAAATAAATTTTGGTATGGTAGCTGACGCCCTTAATTAACACAGGCTACTTTTTATCCCGAACAATTTAGTACCTGTGGGATGAGCGGGTAACACCGTGCGGCGCATCTAGTTTTCAATCTAATTTTCAAAATCAGTTTTCTGTTTTGAGTGGTCATTATTTCAAGAAGAATCGAGATGTGGCATCGTTCCACCTATACAGCACCAGCTGTTGGTAAAACTTACGGAAATCATCTCTTAAGAGGAAATATACTGCCCATCTTTGCTTAACGTCCGTTTACTATGCCGTAACTATGTCGTCGCATACCTGGTAACTATTTCGGTTAAGTTTTGGAAGAGGAAACAGTTGAAAACGAAACTTTGATTTGCATAGAAAGATGAGAAGTGATATATCCTCTTAAGGGGTTAAAAAGAGATGTTACATTGGCTATCGTAAATTACGCACAATCATATACCAGATGTGGCCTGTAACAGGAGCAAAAAATTAAGACAAATTCTACTCGTCAAACCAAATAACTTAAAATTTATACAGAAAGCTCGTATCTCAGTATCAATCTACAAACTAGATACGAGGTTTTGAAGAGTAGTGACAGAAATTTTACTGAGGTTTGCTTGTCACCGGGCGAAATTGTATTTTCAACATAAACGAGTAGGTATATTGTCCAAAATTAAAATCCCCGTAGCATTGACGGTGTTATCACCTCCTCCTCCTTCAGTCGATATCCTCAATGCTGAGGATCCTCTCTGAATTACTTTTTCGTGGACTATTTTGCGCCAGCTTACTCTATCCTGGGCTGCATGGATGGCTTCGTAAATTGAGGTCTTGAGGGTATCACCTCATCACTCTAAATAGGTACCAAATGTTTCGCTATACTTCTTTGACTAATAAATACTTTTTATTAAGCCTTGGAAACCATTCGCTGAGCGCAGTTCACGCCCAAACTACTTACAAACTTATAACACAGCCGCCATTTTCCTTATACACCGTAATGTCGTAAAGTTTTTTTGCCTATGTTTTTGTCGAACGCACTGAACCAGGGAAGATATATGCCATTTCATTCCCGCTACCTGAGACTGACCAAAGCTTTTAGGGAAAACGATGTTGAAACTAAGTTTAACGAAGAAAGTTTTAGGTTGGTTTTGTAAATAAACTTGGACGAAAGAGCGCACGCCGTACCTATAATAGATATTTTATGTAACATGTGATTATTTGTTTAGTGAACAAAAAGGCATGATATGAAGAAGCATAGACAGAGAAAGGCTTTGATCCTGAAGCTAAAGTTCAGTGACTGTATGAAATCATAATTTACCTAATTTAATTACTATTTTTTATTCTCTCTTGAATCTATTGCCTGGACCATTCTAAGGTCGGGGGAATATCGGGGGTTAGAAGGTTGTTCACACAGGACACCGTGTATAATGACGTCCATCCGTCCGATCTCTAGATTTATGGATTGTTGAGTAAGTACCGTAAAACTACCCAACTATAGTCCAATCATCCAACTATGGTCCAAAACAAAACTCGTTTATTTTTATCAAAATCCATATTCTATCAATGATTTTATACGTTTTTATTTAAGTTTGTTTAAATTATGTTCTTCACTTTAGAGTTTATTCGTTATAATTGTCATATATTAACGATTAATTTTCGGATTAAATTGGACCATAGTTGTGTGGACTGGACTATAGGTGGGTGGTTTAACGGTAAGTAAGTTAGTAAACGTGTGACATTATTAATTATAAGCACTTTGCACAAGATATGAAATTGTAGTAAATTGCGGATACTTAGCAATGTCTTGTACTTACAAACTAAAACAAAGTCAAATGTTATTAGGCACTAGCTAATAGATTAACACCTCTCTTAAGTACATTATGAAAGAATTCCTTTCAACCAACTTGAATAACCCATATATCTGTAAATAACACACTTACTTTAGGTAACGCAAGAAAAACTAATCACAGCTGGCAAACAACTATCCCCTTCATTCTCATTTGCCCCTTATCTGGACGGCTTAGAATCGATTCTGCCATGACATGTAGAATGATGAAAGACTGCTCTCGTTCTGGCATAAATTCTTGTTTGTAACGTTGGCCGAAGCCCGACAAATGGCACATTTACCTCTTGGCATAGAGCGGACGACCATAAATTGTGGCATTTTATGCACATATTAATGATCTGTTTACTATGTGCGCCTGGAAAGTTATGCACGTGTTTTAGTGTTTGCCGTTTAGTTTGCATTAAGTGCTGAAGTTACTCAAAGCTTGCTTGCTTATACTGATGTAAAGTACAAGGAAAGCAAAGAGAGTGCAAAATGTTGTGGTTTGCCTTTTATAAACTGCTTGAAATTATAGCAACATGTAGTAAGTTATTTTTAATGCATGTTACGCTATAACAGCGCCGTCGCATTGATAACTAAAATAAGTAGTTTCCTGATAATGAAAACAAATACCTAATACCACTGGCTTCTTGCCGATGAAAAATTTTTTATTATCTTATAATAAAACTAGCGACCCGCCCCGGCTTTACACGGATGCATTGCTATATTATGCATATATTATACATATAAACCTTCCTCTTGAATCACTCTATCTATTAAAAAAAAACACTCGCTGAATCAAAATCCGTTGCGTAGTTTTAAAGATCTAAGCATACATAGGGACAGACAAACAGCAGGAAGCAACTTTGTTTTATACTATGTAGTGATGGAACTCTTGTCAAAAAAATCCTATTTGAGCAGTACTACATACTTTCTGATGCAAAGATTAACCATATTTATCAAGAAAGTATTAAAAATTAGGCGGGAATAGTACAACTTAGTAACTTTCGTGGCTAGACAATGTAAAGGTAAGTTCAAAACTTGGGTTGATTAACTTACCAAAACATGCTAGACATTGCTTTTCTACCAAAAAACGATGTTTGCTACGGTAACTTATGTTTTCAGAAACAAAAGCTCTTCAAATCAATATGCCTTGGAGCCTAGTAACTTTCACGACAGACATGGAATATAGTTTTTTTTTGCAGACCTTGTGACCTACCACGTGCGTGGCGTCCCTACTTTCTAAGGTTATCTTCACATAGACGGCAGTTATGTGCCCTAAAAGGCGTAGTGCAAAACGGCAGATAGCTACCAGTATAAGAGTAGACGTGATACAACACATTGCACCACTCGATCGGGCAGATTTTTTCATCATCTCGTGGTCATAAATATAAATCCACCGACAGGATGATGTTCAGTGCTAGACAAAGGCCTTCCAAGGATTTCCTTGACAGCCAGTCATATACTATCGCAACCCAACTTGTTCTACAATCTTCACTAGATCGTCGATCCAACTTGTTTGGGACATCCATACGCTGATCGTAACAGAACATAACCAGAACTTCATAAGTCCTACAATCACTGGTATTCAAATCTCACAACTCTAATCTATGATTTCCTGAACACATCTGAGAATAATAAGGTTAATTATGCATTACACCATAACCTCATTACCAGATAGTAAGTAAACCCATTCCATCCTAAGGAAAACAGTGTGAACATGTTTATTATCGCCCCAAGCGCGACAAACATCCAAGAATATTCTATTACAGTGCCGCATAATAACTTATTTACTTGCCAGGGTCGCGCGGTCACGTCTGAGCCATAACATTCGTAGTGGGTACTTACTGAAGCACAAAATAGATAAGAGATTATGCTTGGGTTGCCAGTAAACAACGGCAGGAGTCTACAGGCGTGAATTCAGGTTCAAACACTGGCACTTACACATCAAGAAGGTTCAATTACCTAAGATAAAGTACGGCAAACTCCCTACAAGTTGATTGTCGACCTTGCGATTGTGAGTGGGACCTTTGTTCAGTGGTTTGGGTGAGATGGATGCTAATATGACATGCGTCCAAGATATTCGTCAGTATATGTGTCCCCTATAAAATTTCAACTAGTCACAATCACTTTAATGCATCTCGTATAACAAAGATCAAAATTATCTCCAATACTAAATATCGGAGATTTGATGCAGCTGAAATATATCGCAATGCGTCGTCTAATCAGGCCCCAGGTTCAATTATCAGTGAAGCGTTAAAATAAACTAATTATAGTTTTAATTATTTTGATCACTGTAACCCCATCATCATCATCAGCCTGTATCAACCCATCATCCTCCTAGCCTTTGTCCCATTTTTTGAGAATGAATTCTCAAACGGGGTCGGCTACCTAAATCCCAAGATGTGGCGTAGGCACTAGTTTTTACGCAAGCGACTGCCATCTGACCTTCCAACCCAGAGGGGAAACTAGGCCTTTATTGGGCTTAGGTGGTTTCCTCACGATGTTTTCCTTCACCGAAAAGCGAGTGGTAAATATCAAATGACATTCCGTACATAAGTTCCGAGAAACTCATTGGTACGGGCCGGGTTCGAACCCGCGACCTCCGGATTGAAAGTCGCATGCCCTAACCACTAGGCTACCACCGCTTCAGCCCACTGCTGGACAAAGACCTCTTCCATAGAACGCCACTAAAATAGATTTTAAGTTCCCCTTCTCCGGTCACCACCCACTGCCCAACGAATGTCATCACTCCACCTTGTTACAGGTATAGATTTCCACTATAGAACTCGTTTGCCCCAGTTATTTAGTCATATGGCGTAACTACAGAAACATTTTAAAGAAACTTATGACAACAATAAAATGTTACTATAAGTCAGGGTCCCGAGCCACGAGACTATAAATGAGGTGTTAGCTCGTCTAAGATCTCCCGGGGAACCCGAGTGTGGTTTGCCCCAGTAATGGTCGGCCGGTCTATGGCCGGTTTTCTGCCACTTCAGCTTGCTGATTCGCTGTGCTATATCGTAACTTCGGTGCTCTTTCGAATTACTCTGTTTCGGATTTGACCCCTAAGAGATACACTGACCGCACAGCTCTTTCCATGGCTCGCTGAGCGACTGTGAATTAGTGAAGCAGTCGTATGGTGAATGGTCACGTCTCGGCTCCGATGGCCATGACAAATAAGAAGCACTGATTTAGAACTGTTGTTTTTAGGCTTTGCGGTAAAGTCACGTGAAGTTTTAATGTTACTTCATAAATCAAAGTACCATTCCTATATGTTAACACATCATACTTGAAAATACTTCATGATGAAGATCATAAACTTTGCTTTAGTTAATTTACTGATACGAGTACCAACAACGAACTGTCAAATACACCGAGTTAACCGCGGAAGTGTCTCTGTCATCCTGTATCCAGCCGAGAGGGAGGCAAGAGTGCTTCTTGTGTTAGGATTTACTTATCACAGAAGCTACACAACTTAGAGAAAACAGCATAGGTATTTATGAAATGTGTACATACGCGCTGCTCGGATAAGTTAATTTCCACATTAATATCACCGCATATCGAATATTCCTAAAACTAAGTCTCAATTTTGGTTATTTCTGATGTCAGAATGTTTTTTTGGGGATGAACTCGTTAATGTCGTGTGATAAATAAAATAAAAAAATGTTACAGCTTAAATATTTTTTACATTTGATAGGGTACCTTCTGGTAATCCCAGTTGTCGATCAATGTTATTAGAGCACGAGCGCAAAGAATTTCTAGTTACCTGAAACAAATAAAAAATATATATTAACATAAGCATTAAGTAGGTATAATGAACTTCACACTAAATATATTTAATTAATATATTATTCTATCTAAAATTAGATTCACTAGTAGCATTCATAATATTGAGTAATATCTCGATATGAGTACAATACTCCACATTATTTACAGTTAATATTTAAACAATCCCGAAATCACTTAATTGCTTGACATTTGATTAATTACACCACGAAAACAACTGTAGGTATCACTCGGAAAGAAACACCCATCAACTTTAAAACATTTACTTAATTAAAGGATCACTCTCGCCTCTAATTTAATTTAAATTAGCCAAATGACTTGGCTGTCCTGTCATCTGTGACCGAAGCGATCGTGAAACTGACGGCACGGAAATTACGACCCTTTGAATTACCGCAGCCGTATTCATCGGCGTTTGTTCGATGAGTAAACGGCAAAATGGCGGAGGTTTGACAGCTGATTTTAATACCGGATAGAATGATTAGTTACTTTCAAAAACTTGTAGAAATTAAATATACCTACGCTGAAAAGAAAAGCAGATAATTTTCAAAAACTATCCTTACCAGATTGATTAGTATAAAGTCAGGACGCACGCATTAAGCACGAAGAATTTTGTGCATTGACCCGCCAGCACTTATTACTATCGCACGTACATAATATTGCCGTTGAGTTCGCAAAGTAGCAAAAATTGACGATCCGTGAGTGCAACAGCGATAGAGATAGTACGGGAATCTTCGATAACTGGGAGCGAAGAAAATCAAGCAGCTTGACATGGAAATTTATTGACAAGCACTAAGAAAACAACATTATTTCATAAAATTTTATACACAAATCAAAACATAAACAATATAAAACCTCGACAGATATATGATTAGTGATTACCAATGATGGGTCAATGGGCGAGATTATTCATGCTTAGCGCCCTAACTTTATGTACGGTAAGGACAAGTTCTAGAAATTACTAAAATGTCACTGTATCGAGAGGGGATCGTGATCGTGAAACTGATGGCACGAAAATTACGGTCCTTTGAATTCCCGCAGCTGTATTCATCATGTTCGATGAGTAAATGACAAAATGGCGGCGGTTTGACAGCTGACTATAACGCAGGTTAGAATGATTAGTTAGGGTCAGCTCACACCAAGACGCGACGTGACGCTGCGCGCACATTTCAATAGAGCGACTCAAAATTATACTTTATTTACTACATTAAAAGGGACACATTTCATCGTGAGAATTCAAAATACGTTGCGCCATGCAGCGCTGCGCCTCGAGATGCCGCGCGGCGTAGAGCGACGCAGCGGTGCATTGCCGGTACGCGCGGCGTGTGAGACCGGCGCTGCGCCTCGCGAAGCCGCGCGACGCCGCGAGGCGCAGCCTGAGGCCGCCGTTCTCATGCGCTTGCAATAGGTAGACTGCGGGGCGGTTGGACGCGGCACCGCGCGGCGTCTCGCTGCGCAGCGAGGCGTCGTGCTGCCAACGATTTTACGATGCGCCTCGCTACGTTGCGATGCGTCTCGCGGCGGCGCGCGGCGCAGCGCGAAATCACCGGCCTCTCCCAGTATCGTCGCGTCGCGTTGCGTCTCGGTGTGAGTTGACCCTTAGTCCCACAGTAAGCTCTAGTAGGCTTGTGTTATGGCCACAAGACGAAGATAAACATACCGACAACACATCAACCAGGCACAGATGAACGAGTTCGTCAAACAAATATTTGCCATTGCCGGGATTCAAACCCAGGGCCGCCGGCTCAGTAGGCTGTTTTACCACTACGCACACTCGTGTCGTCACAGGTTTCACATTGTACTCAAGTATCCCCGTTTATATTTAAAAAAGTACGCTCGATAAAACACACCGCACCGCTCGACCGCGTAGATTTTGTCCGTGGGGTCCGTGACGTAGCGCTTAGCCAGTGTAGTACATTCGTTCTTGGACAAACATCATATTATATCCGAAACTCAGCATGGCTTTAGGAAATCTCGAAGTACTTCGACTGCACTAGTGCAGTTCGCGGATGACATTAATAATAAGTTAGATAACCGGTTATATGTAGTAGTTTTATTTCTGGATTTTAAAAAAGCATTCGATACACTGGACCATGACATGCTGCTTCTTGCTATGCAGGAGTGCGGCATCCGTGGTCCAGTGAATCAATGGTTTCGGAGCTATTTAAAAAATAGAACATTGCATACAATGGTATGCGGGGAGACGGGTGAGGAAGCGGATGTAGTGTATGGTGTGCCAACCGGGTCGGTGTATGGTCCTGTCGGGTACATCATGCACGTGAACAGTATCAGTAACGTGGTGGAGCACAGCTCCACGTACATGTACGCGGACGACACGTGTCTGGTGTGCGCCGACAGGGACCTCTCCGTCATACAACACAAGTTACAAGCTGATTTTAATAATGTATTAAAGTGGGCACACGATAATGGCATTCTTCTCAATGTAGCAAAAACAAAATGCATGCTTGTAAATTCCCCGCATATGAAAACACAAAATGTAAATGTTACAATAGTAGGACACACATTTGAATGCCTGCATAACGGTTTAGCATTGTGTCAATGTAAATCATTAGAATTTGTTAATAGTTATAGATATTTAGGACTCACCATAGACCGGAACTTTAGTTGGAAACTTCATATAGATGTTTTGTGTAATAAACTCAGAGCTATATTATGTAAACTTAATAATTTAAAACGTGTAATTAACAATGCGATATTACGTACTTTATATCATGCTTTGGCAGACTCAATCATTAGTTATGGACTTATTGCATATGGGCGAACTTTCAAAACATATTTAAATCGAATTTATAAGTTACAACTTAGATTAATTAAAAATATTGTAGATAAAAAAACAAAGCAAAACTGTAAAGGAAAATACCATATACTGTTTAAAAAATGTAACGTACTACCTGTCCATGTTAAATTTAACTATTTATTAGCTGTAGACCAATTTAAATGCCCAAAATATAAGATAAGAAAAATGTACAATCGTAATCTTAGATCAACATCGTTGCGTAAAAAGTTTGTTGAACCCAGATCACTTAATAACTACTACGGACAAAGGACAAGAGGGTACCTGATACCGCGCATTTACAATACATTAATATCAGAGGATGAGTGTGAAACGATAAATGTATTCAAATCTAAAGTAAAGGCGTGTTTGATGGATACCTTTCTTAAAGAAAATGAAAGTAGGTAGTTAGTTGAGTAATTAGGGTAGGCATCCTATAATGCGTAAATTCGTTGTTAAAATAACTGTCACTATTAGTTAACGTAGATTATGTAGTTGTAGTGAAACTGTTTGTATTAAATACTTAAAATAGTAAGAGTAGGTATAACAATAAATAAATATCATAGCAGTATAAATTATAGTAATGTATAAAGAGTGCGGTCTTCGCCAACAAACTGCATTGCAGTTTGGCGAAACATATAAAGTGTACCAGTTTTGTAATTTTTTTAGCATAATAAATTAAAAAAAAAAAGGTGTTCCTTAAATTAACAAATATACGCATTCAATAGTAATTAGCTTTAAATTCCAAGATCTGATAAGCATGCTCTTCTTGGATGTGTAAACAAGCCCAGCTGTAAACAAAATAATGTCAACGACACCTGCTTGCCCGTATTCAGAACCCCTACTATACCTACAGTCCCTTTAACGTAAAAACCGTCATATTTATGTTATGATTGTAGTTTTAAAAATGTAAAACGGCTCAATGATCTTCCCTATTTTAAAGCTAAATGTTTCATTTCGTATCATTAGTATAAAGACAACATTTTCTCTCAAACCATTTTGGGAATATTTGATACGAGTAGTGACTGACAGTCTAAGTCTCTCTAAGTCAGAAATGACCGTCGAAGTTGAACATTCCTATATACGGTGCGCTAAAACGCTTCATGCAAATGGCCTCTTAATCGTGACGTTATTATAATGTTATGGATACCAATATTTTTGTATGGAGACGCTTTGCGATTTTCACCGTGAAAAAGTGCGTTAAGTTCAAGGTTTTCATACAATTATGTGTTTACAAAAGGCTTATTATTTTCGCGGCGACAGAAAAATTAAAGAGCAGCAAACTATTTGCAACTAAAATAATAACTTGTCAGCGATTAAATATTTTGGCAATCATTTATATTAAATGAGCTTTAAACTAAGGATATTTTAAAATTCAAATAATGGCAGCTACTTTAAGGTAGCAGAAATAATAAACAAGATTACTGAAATCATAGGCGAGGTACTATAAATAATGACTTGGCGACTAATATTAGCAGAAGATCCGACTCGGCCGGGTTAGGTTAGGTTATTTTTTTTTATATCCCTAAAAAGCGCTCCTTTTATTTTTTATGACCTTGATTTATTTTATATGCAATCTCCATTGAACAATTAGAGTAGGCCATTTTCAACTTTTTAATCTTTTTATCCGCTGTCATGTTTCCGCTTAATTAGTTAATTCAGTCGCCAAACTCGATGCTAGTTTATATCGAAACAAAGCCGAAAATTGATTACTTAGCTGCTACTTTTTACTTTACTAGTCTCCGCAATTAGTCGCCAACTTATTATTTTTGCTACCCCCTTTAATTTTTTATAAATCCCTAAATCAGATTAATTTGTCGCCGCGTTAAATACATGCCTTTACAAAATTACGAAAACTCTGATAACAATTTCTAAATTTATTTTGCATTAAAAAAACGTAAAATTTGCGTACCTTTGAAGTCACATTTAAAACAATACGAGTCTCTTTTTTTTGGATTTTTTCGTTTATTCTTACATATTGAGCTAACTTTATTGGTATAGTTAACTAGAGTATGCTGTAGAATTTAACATCAGTATAGTCATCCCAATTATTACACTTTGCAGTTATTTGAATTTTTTTTTACATTAAAGTCGTATGCTTGCGGTGATGCAGCACCCTTAGAGCTTTGGTAGAGGCACTGCTAGCTCTCATTTCCTAGCAACATATATGCGATACATTGTAAAAGGGCATAAAAAGAGGTCGTGATCGGCGGGAGACGCGTTCGGTGTCAACAATGCGCGAGCTATTTCTTATTGTGTCGGCATTTTGCGGGAGGTATGCTATAATTCAGTGGAGCGAAATGATTTAGTACTTCTGCGTTCATACGTGGTTTTAGGTCTATGTAGTTTAAGATTTAATGTTTAATAGATAAGATAAGATAAGATAAGATAAGATAAGATAAGATAAGATAAGATAAGATAATTTTATTGACAAAAAGGGTACATCAATAAATAGAAGTCCCTGACTTCTGAGCTAGGTGGGAAACCTGTGTGTAATATTTAATGGATATACTTTATATGCATAGAGCAAAATTAGATTTAACTGCACACTTTTGTCATGTACTTTATCGGCGTTTCCAGTCATTTCGAATTTTGCTATCAAAATAAGTTCAACCTTTGATATTATATACAAAGATGAAAGCACAAATAAAAATTGAAATGCGTAACCTGGCGGTAGAGGTGCCAGGTTCGATACCGGGTCTCTGCCGCCAGGTTACGTATTTTTTTTTTCTTATGTCCAACGTGTTAACCTCTCCACCACCCTAACGTTAACGTTGGACCGGTAATCTAGAGGTACCGGGATCGATTCCCGGTCTGTTCCGCCAGGTCTTAATTTATTTGCGCTTTTATCGTTGTATCTATGGTTCAATATAAAAAATGTGGTGTACTTACTCATATTAAAAATAATGAGACATAACAGATTTTATAAATAAACAAAAAAGTTGCAATGGGTTAAGAAAGTCATTATGTTATAATTATCACTTATATAGCGCATAATATTACAAATCTCGAAGGTCAGGGTTAGATGTTGAATTAACCCATCGCCACATTACATCATTGGGTTACTGAACAGTGTTTTCAGTCATTTTATTACTGACACGAATATGCATGTCGGCTTAATGAGTAAATCTTATCACAAAAATCTCAACAACCCTTCTCTTGCAAATCAAGCAAAAGCAACCCACGATTGCTAACCGCTGCTCTGTAAATAAGGTAAAAAAGCCAAACAACGACATGAAAGGAGTCTCATTTGGCGCGAGTGGCTCATTCGAGGGAGTCTAAAGGTCCCATTTGTTAGGTAGGATGAGTTTGCTAGCTCCGGATTGGGACGCAATGGGAGGTTTAAACGAAATCTCCTATCGTTTACATGGTAATAACTGTTGTGAACGTTTTACATCAATATAAAGTTTCCCCTCGGTTTTTGTGATATTGTAGGCTAACGAGCAGACGGGACGCCTGATGGTAACCAAGAACCATACAGGCGGTATAATAAAAGCGCTTATACAGCCCTTATACAACTTAAATTAGCTGTAGAAGGGCTACTTGGGAAGTAATTACCGTCACCCATGGACACTGCAACTCCAGAGAAAGATTAAATACAATTGTGCTGCCGGCTTTTTTGATAGGACCTATGCTCTTTTCTTGAAGGTTTGAACGTATAGTTATTGTATTATCATTGATTGGTGGTATAAGTTCAGAAATACAGCAAATTTTACTGTATAAGCGCAACTTACCGCCATTTTGCTTATCGCAGGACTTGATAATGAAAGGAAATATATAAGCAATATTTATGATAGTATGATGTTATGGAGTGGATAGGGCAGTAAAGGTCGGGAGCAAAACTGGAGTGGTGACCAGTTGACCACGCATAGAAAAGCGCAGCGAAGGACTGTAAGGCTGGTTTTAGTGTCGCACTGACCATCGATGCGGATTGCTCCGCACCGACCAATATGTATTAACTTCAAACAGCGCAGGCGGTCGTCCGAACAGAACCGCCAGCTTCATTCTAAAGCGCTCCCTGAAGTTAATACAAGTCTCCCTGAAGTTAATAATAACAGCCTTAGTGAGGGAGGGGAGTCAGTGGATGATGCGGTCTGCGCAGCATCACACTCTGTGGTGAGCACAGGGGAGACTTTTGGTCAGCAGTGGACGTCCGTAAAAGATGCGTAGAAAGTCAAGTAGCTTCGGGACTGGCGGATATCCAGAAAAAAAAGTATTCCGTCATTATCAGAATGCTTAAAATTTATTGAAAGAGAAATGGAACATCCATGCTAGGAGTTTCCTGCTTGATATAATTTACAAATGAGGATGCCACTAACTAAAGTTAAAGTCAGATCAAGAGCTAAGGCTGAAACTCAAATGCCCGCGCAATAGTATGCATCATAGAAATCTTCCACACCCCCCATGTACACCCTATGAAAACGGTTCCCCGATTTCACGCCCTATGCTATGGCATACGCTACGGAAATCTTCCGTGACTCGTATGCAAGCCCTACAGATCAATAATTGTATTAAAAGTCTAAGATATGTATACATTGCTTTAAACGCTCTTTCCGGTTCTTATAGCAACTATACAATAGCAATAAAACAATTCTGAAACTCCGTTTCTTTTCCGGGCTTCCCCGATGGGACACTTAAGACATTTTAGATGGTCAACCCATTTTTCCCCTCGGGCCCAATGTGCCCCGGCCCCACATAAATAATGCCCGCGAACCTTCGCAGACATTTGGGGGTATTTTTCTGGACAGAGGTAATTAATACAACCACTTGGGTATACCCAACGGGCCCACTAAGCGCCATGAACCGCGCTAGTAGCCTACGCACTAGCGGACACCAGGGTGTTCGGCTTGTAACTCCGGCTGCGTTGATCAGTCTTTAGTCCCACTGTGCACGTCTCCACATGACTAATAGAGCCGCATTTTACACTAACCACCAATGAAATACATTTTTAGGCAACACAGATTCATAGTGAGAAGGTTCTGTGTTGTTTTAGTCTGTGCTTAAAATATAATTTAATAGTTTAATGCACACCTTAAGTAACGAGGACCAAGTAAAAAATAAAAATTAAGTATCATTTCATAACCTAGGTTTTTTTACTTAAGTAATGCATGGAAAAGCCCATTAGCCGAAGAGTACGGCTAGAATAAAGTAAAATCTCTTATAAATTATAACCCAAAACCATAATCCGATTTAAGTCAAGATTTATGAAAGCAAAGTAAAATATATGCGCTAAATAATTCAAGTAAAATCGTATGCTTAGGTTGAAAGCACTCAGGAAAAGGCTGGATGTTTTGAATCTATAATAACTACATTAAACAAACACCCTGAATAAATGAAAACAGAAAATATTTGTCTATTTTCCACATGCTATTATCGAAATGCATTTGTATAAGCTCAAAGTAAAACCGGCAAAAATCCTGCTTAGAATGTGTAGGTAAAGCAAGGTGGGTTAAGCCTATCAACGGGGGAATACTGCCACAGTCCAGTAACTAACTAACAGTTAGTATCATCCCATTAGACAGTAAACTATGTTAGTCTTACCCACCTTAAACATCCTATATTCTAGAACATTTTTTACACTAAGCTGTGAAAATATAGTAGTTTATGTGACTGTACATAATGAAGGGTATTAAACACGAGTATGGGTTTATGAAACAAGCCGAAGGCAAGATTCATAAAAACATCATAATTATGTACAGTTACATACACTACTTTATCTAGCCACATAATTATCATAAGCCTCCATGATGCATTCAGGAGCCGCACATTATGACAAAACTCACCCGGTCATGGCGGTAATGAAGTTTTCTGGCAGCTGTCATAGTTTTTGTTTAATTCAGAGACAAACTAGAGTCGGCCCCAACTATCATATTGTTCGATATCTTACTTACGTGCGACATTTGTCAAATTTGATTGCAAATTGACAATTCATTTCGAACTAAACGTCATCTCGACTGATAATAGAATAGAGGTCAAATCAAATTTCTTTGTTTTCAGTGATGTTCGAAATTTGAATGAATAATATTATCGAAATCGATGTTATTATTTGGCAATAGTAACATTTTTACAGATAAGAAATTTGTTCCAACAAAACAGTCTATTTTTATGGTGTTCATAATTGTGCGGTTCTTGAACGCATCGTGGAGAATTTATGATAGTTGGATACATAAAATAATTAATAACATTTCTAAGCCGTTACTAAGATACTAAGAAACAATCTGCTCTCTTAAGTATCATCTGTATTGTCTCGTCTCAATTATTCCAATGTTGTATCCATTTTGGCAGGATCTGAATACTTCCAAATATAACTACCGCTCCGTAAAGCCTATTTCCTACTTCTGGCTATTATATCAAAGACCGGAAAAACATTTTCACGAGAAAGACGCCTTTAAGTAAAGATCGGAAAAACATTTCCAAACAGGAACGCTAAATTTCGTATGGCGAAACAAAAATTCCATTCAGACTGCGAACACCTTTCGTCACTAGTCACATACTAATGGGTTTTTCACACAGACATGTTTATTACCGGAAAACACCACTAATCTTCTGTGTACTGACAAGGGTTGGTAGCATTAGGCTGATAAAAGTGGGTATATATCATGCACTCGCAGTGACACCGGCTTGTTGGCGATTTGTTTTTTAGCTGTTTAAGTACAACATGGTGATAAAAACGGTGTTCCTGAGTTTTGAAGCTTCTCGACAGTTTTTGTTTGCAGTTGTCGTATTTGATTTTTTGCTTCAATGTTTAGTTCCAATTTGTATATTCGTGGTTTGGTTTCTAATCTTGCATGTTCATTTATCTTTGATCTAATAAATTAAAAAAATATATATTAATATTTTCAGGCAACTGTAGACAAGGTTCGAAAAGATAATTATCACGACCGTAATAAAACAGATAAATAATAATTATCTATTGATAATAACAAATAATGCGCGCAAAAGTAAAGTATCAAATGCCGCGCCGTGGGGATTCCCCTTAAAAGAAAAATTCAGTTCGGATTATGCAAAGATTAGTGAACTCGAGTGTCATTGGTTTATTGAGTTATATATTCAATTACTATTATTTGATTTGTTTTTTAATCTTCTCTTTGTTTGAATTTGCTATGAATCAATATAACAAATGAATTATCAAGAAGCGTATTTATCTTGATAATGTCGAACCCTGCCCATAGATAAAAGTACCAAAAACTAACGTACATAATTATCAAATAAAGCATTTATATACTTAAAGCTTAGAACATTTGCTCGGGTTACATTAGATGAACGGAATTTGTTATTCTATCCTAAAGTTAACAAATCAAAAACATTTCAACTTGAATTTATTTTTATAATAATACGGCTTGTCTAGAAACAGGTAATCATCGAGATAAAAAGTTTAAATGAAATTAAAATTCTTGTTGGTTCTCAAGAATGCTTTAAGCAAAAATTATCTTGACCCATTCTGTTCAATCGGTTGCTTTATTTGATAATAGGTATATAAAAAAAACATAGAAATAACTAATTTGATTAACATTAATTATAGTTTTTAAACGGTTACAAATATCAAAACGTTGAGGCTTCCGTGTAGATATATATAACTGTGTTGAGATGTCTCCCTCTTCCAAATATATAAAATTTTACAGTCCACTAAACTGATGATTACAGTTTATTCCTAACTCAGTTATTATAATTTAAGTGCTGATCGCTTACCATGTCTAGTAGGTTTGGCAAATGTAATACAAATTCATCATTTCATATGAATAGAATGTAATATATTCTTTCAACAGGCAATATGAGGAATTGAGCGTCCTTCATCAAAATGAGAGCGTCTGTTGACATAAAGGGAAATGAAAAAAAAAAAGAAGAAAAGGCAATAAATTCGACGAAATATGTAAACAACTGTTCCAATTTCTTGCCATGTTTATATTTGAACGAATGATATGAAATGTTGCTTAAAATAGAGCGACTTATTAATCTCTAACAACATTTTGCTTTATTTTACATACTGTATTTTTTTAATCATGACTCGGGTCGGTGTTGCTACGTTATACTCAATGTATTAATGTAAAGTTAACCCGCTAAAATCATGTCGTGCAATGCCCAGCATAGGGTTCTGTAGTCCAAATTTGGATTGAAAAATAAGTGTTTTCCTTTTGAAAATAAGTTTTTAACAAAAATTTCATGTTTTTCTTTAAACATCCGCCAAATACTCACCGATATGATTCTAAAGAGCCCCAAATCGTAGGATTGCATCGTCTTATTACAGCGTTCGCGTTCCATGATCACCTTTCGGCTCCACTATCAGACCAGCTTTATGGTGTCATAATATTTATTATTGCACCTTTTATCACTAAAGTTACGTAGGTACACCATACAGCTCTATAAGTTTTCATAATTTTTTCAAATCATTTTCAAAAAATATAGTATCGCTGCGTATTTTCTTTTTAATATTTTTTTTTACCTCTTCTTATTTATCTCCTCTATATTAAACACGTTAAAAAACTTGTGAAAAAAGTTAGACATGAAGAAATAATTTTAAGGCTTTTGTAGTTTTTCTGTGTATTTCAAAAATGTTACATTTTACTCGTCCAAATGATCCGTGTCTAAAATAACTTGTACGCCCGTACTTAGGATTTGTTGGAGGCAACTTTGTTTCCGTTTCAGGCTAAGCTAAGGACTGTTCTCATAAATTGCGGGAACTTAACTTTTATTACAATTACTCTTTTACTGTGCTCCTCTAGTTGCCGGGAGCTAAAAATGTTTTACTGTTGCAAGTTTGTTTTAAGAATCATTCAAAATGTTTTAAGCAAATAACGACAGAAATTAAAAGCAAAATTAGATGATAAAATTCAATTGGATTAAGACTTAAAATGTTCTTTTCTTATCTCTCTCTGATGAGTTTCTTTATTTACATAGGTATATGTTATCGCGCAATCGTATAACATTGTAACGTTGTAATTGTAGATACCCACTTTGAACCCCTTTGCCAAAAATATTAAACAGTTATTAAAATACAAAATGATATAAAATTGAAATGAGTTTATTTCGAAATATTCCAAATAACAAACAATTGCAAATAGTTGACGGATTCAGAGAAAAATAGCCTCTCAAAATAAATGAAATTTTGTTATTGGGCTTCGGATGTCGGTTATTCTAGATCGAAATAAATAATGATGATAAATGTCGAAATATAATCGCTGAATATGTCATTTCGCAGAAGAGTCTATTTGGGATTGTTATGAAACAAACCTAACCTAACCTACTCAATAGGTTGGCATTTGCGAGAATTATGAAAAATTTATGACTGCATAGGAATAAAAAAGAATAGCGAAAAAAAATAAGTACGACAGTTCAATAAATTCTCATCGCGAGCGCATAAAATTTGATGTAGTTTTAGTACACAATCTAAATGTTCTCCGACACGCAGTTAAAAAAAAGAATAAAAATCTGCACAACGCATTTATCATAATAATATTCTACATTCGTAGTACTCGATTTAATGGTCCCTTTAGCAGTCTTTTATGACTGCAGAATATATAATGCATGGGTAACTCAAATAAAAACACATTACGACCTCATTTCATTATATTGACTCGTAAAACTGTTTTTAAAGTTTCCTTACCCGCACTTCTGATATTACTATAGCAAATTGCACTTTATATTATGCGCTGTAAATTTACTGTTTACACGGCTTTATGAGCCGCCGGTTTTATTATGAAGTCCTTAAAGTACCTGGGCTAAGACTACCGGCGCCATCACACTTCGACATGACGCACTATAAATAAATAAATATTATGGACAATCTTACATACAAACTAAGCAATGCTTGTACCTATAGATACTAGATGACGATATACATAATATACAGGGTGTAATTGCCTATACAGTGCCTGTAATTGGAGCAATAAATTAAAGCATACATTCTACTCTTCAAAATGAACAACATTTGTTCAGCAACTTTAAAAAAGTGAGTTTTCAGAATTTCATTATTTCAAACAAATTAAATAGTATTTTCAATGTGTAACATCCCTATCCCCCCCAATGAATATTACCTATATTTGCCTATACTCACACCTAATGACTGAACTACTGAAGAAATCCTGTAAATGAAAACTACCTAAATTTATTCCCTCCTAATTTGTAACTTGTTCTAACTTGGCCAGTGAATCATCTAGTGGATTCGGATCCCTTCATTGTGTTGTGTAGTACCAGATTCTTTTCGAATGAGAGGAGATTCAGAGCTACTTGAATTAAAACCAACGTATAAAGAGAGCAAAATGTTTATTGAATTAAATAACTACATTTTGCAAGTATGCCTGAAGGGCATTTACTGACTCTACCGGCATTTCGCAAGAGGAGACCACTGCTGAGAAGAAACGCCGAAAGAAACTCAACAGTAAGTCATTTTTTCAAAATTCAAACTTATAACTATTACAATAATAAATCTTAATCTAAAACATAATTAAAAGAAGCAAACATATTAAGGGAGATCGTTTTCGGCTACTTTAAAGTACCTAAAGTAAAGTACAACAGAATTACGTGAAATATATGAGATGTATCTGAGCCTGAAGTACACAATAATTAAAGTCTAAGACCCCATAAAGTCACAATCGAATCGATAGAATGCAAAATCACTTTTGATATGACTGAAGACATTTGTATTTTAGCATGTAGGTACAGGAATTTCCTGAAGGCTATAAGCATGGTTTCACCTTTCGCCTTGGCGTATGGCTTAACCCTCGACTCGTAAGACGAGTTGCAGCCTTAATGCATTAATACAAAATAAGATTCAACATTGTCCTGAATCAATTAGCTCCTTAAAGCATGTGAAAATATTCAACATTCCATGATCGGATACGGTACTCCATAGAGCAATAAGTTATTGGAATCTTCCAATATTGGAATTATTTAATACAAATGTGGCTCAATAGATAAATGAGATATTCTCAAACAGATCATGATATTAGACTAGTCAAACAATTGGTATGATGAATTATGAGTTGCATTCGAGTCTGATAATAAATAATCATTCATAAATGTGAAGAACCCATAAAGCCATAATCCAATTGTAGTTTGTGAAAGTGAACTCGTAGTCAAATCGCAACCCTTGATGCATAATAAGATTCAACATTATCCTGAATCAATTAGCTCCTTATATATAGGTAGCATATGAAGAATATTCAACATTTCATTTCATTTCACTATAGGACTCTGAACTCCATAGGCTCTAGTTCTCATATTGAAAGTACTATTTAGTACGAATGCAATTCATATTTCCAGTCATATAGACACTAGAACTGAGGATTTCTCAAATACATCCCTTTGGAAGAATCAATGTCGAAACAGATTATATTCTGTATTCACAAGGTTTAAACGTGTAAAATAAATTGATGTATTAATTATTATAGGTAGATATAGGAATATTTATCCATACAATAATAAACTATTGACATTGATTGCATATAAACATAATGCCTGTGTTGACTAATTGAATTATCTTCTTAAACATCTGTCAAATAAGAAAAGAATCATTATTTATTTGACTATAATCAGCAAACACTACTGGCATTGCACAGAATCCAATAAGAACACACTCAAGAAATAAATAATTTGATAAAAGAAAAGTTCAATAAAGCGCACAAATAATCAATTGATTAGGCTCAGAATTCAAAGCATTCTCAAGAAATATAGACATAAAAATAAAGTTAGTAGCAACTAAAATCAATTCACATTCGCACTTTAGCTAATTCGTCATATTTAAAAATATATATAATTATATTCATATTACTCATTATTAATTGATAACTCACCAATCCATGAAGCTAAGGAAGAATACTTGTTAATTCATTCTCATAGAAATTAGACATAAAACAGCTTATATTCACAAAATCCAACACCGCAAATAGCTAGCAAAGCACAGAGTTAAAATTTCACCAGAAAAAAAAACAAATTTTAAAAATAAAAGATAAAACTATAAATAAAGATATCTCACCAATCCGAGTGGCTGTATTAAATGAAAACATTAATTAAAAATAAACTATTAGAAATGTGCAATTCTCACCAATCACATTACCATACTCTGTGGCTGAAAGCTCGGCCCGTAGCGCTCCGTAGGCCTCCCCGCTTGCACACGCCTGGCGTTCTCGGGCGCCGCCGCGACGTCTTCAGCCTCTTGCAGGCCCGCTGCGCTCGCAGGACTTCCTCGGCGGCTGGCTGCTGGTCCTGGAGTCTTCCTGACTTCTTCTACTTCTTGAGGTGTTCTTCCTGGGAGCTCTTCCGATGACTGACTGAACCCCCTCATACTAATCTCTGCGCCTTATATACCCCTTTTTCCCAGTCCAAATTCGAAATAATGTTCTTAATTCAAATTTGCCATGCGTATCGCGAAATGCCTTCATAGGGTCCCACAGCTGGCCGCTTTCAACTTCGTTTAAAAATAATAATTTAAATGTTCGATGCTAATTTCGCTAAAATCCGCTTCTAAGCTTATACTGACGCTAATTTACTCAATGTTATTTTCTAGTTTTTGAAAATTTATTGAAATAATGAAAAGTGTGGATTACGTGTTGATAATAGAAATATTACCATTCTTAAATACGTTTTATTATACATAATGTAAAATATCAGTTCCACATCCCGATGCAGTCTCATGATTTTATCTCATAGTTTTCCAGTAATAAAATATAAAATACTAATCTGTCGATCAAGTACAGTCGTGATCGTTACAAATGTACGTCGTCCAACATTGACAATCCCTGAGCATTGACATAGCTGTCACTCTACTAATATCACACATTTCGCAATAGGTACATTGTTTTTTTTTTGTCTAAACATTAATTTACAAATAACAACACGTTAATACACGTTATTTTCAGAAGTTGCTTAGCAAAATGTTGTTCAGCAACTTCTGAAACTGCCTTCGCGTAAGACTGGCTCGCTACAAGCAGCACATCTAGCACAAAGGACAGTGACACGCGATTCTTTCTTGCGCGAGACACATTACCTATCTCTTTCTATATAGTACTGTGAGACAGTGACGATTGATGCAAGCGACATAAGCATAGTTGTACTAGACAGGCAGCGCCACCTTCTGTCGGGATATAATTGGCAGGCGTTTGTAACCAGCGGGACTCAGTGTCATCTATCTTTCTCGCACGGTATTGAGAGGAAAGTGACAGATGAAGAGAATGTTTTTGTGCAGTTGTAGTGGTGCTTATGTGCCCATGACCAAACCCTAAAAAACACATTTCTTGTATAGGAACCCCTTTAATTTTTTACTTTGTTTATTTTCAGTATTTGCTGTTATAACCTATCATAATCCCGAATTTTCATTTGCCCGAATTTTCATTTACCCGAAAGCTTTATTCCAAAACTATTAATATTTCAAAATAATTCTAAAACAAACCTAACCTAACCTAACGGGTTCTTTACAACGACGTTTATAAAGTCCTGAAAATATTAATAGTTTTGGAATAAATAGCTTACGGGCAAATGAAAATTCGGGCATATGAAATTTCGGGCAACTGAAAATTCTGGATTATGATAAGTTACCAGCAGTACGTCTAGCACAACTATGACACTCGACTCTTTGTCGCGCGGCAAATACTACCTGTCACTGTCGTGCGAGCAAGACAAGTGACGCTGAGTTGCGCGAAATATGAAGTCGCGTCAAGCCTTGTTGAGGAGGCGTAAAGTAATAACACCCTTTGGGACGGAACTCTGAAAATAGCCTCATCGTACAATGAAAACCGTTAGAAACGACTCTTTTTTTAGGGTTCCGTACCCAAAGGGTAAAAACGGGACCCTATTACTGAGACTTCGCTGTCCGTCCGTCTATCACCAGGCTGTATCACAACAACGGTGATAGCTAGACAGTTGAAATTTTTACAGATGATGTATTTCTATTGCCGCTATAACAACAAATACTAAAAATAAAATAAAATCAATATTTAAGGGGGGCTCCCATACACCAAACTTGTTATAGATTATATATATGTATATGTATAGGTACGGAACCATTCATGCGCGAGTCGGGCTCGCACTTGCCCAATTTTTTTTATTTTCATATGAAAAAACTATCCAAACCCGTAGTTTAATAAGTTAGTAGTGGACTAACTTTATCCGTGTGAGCGTTGAAAACCCAACAGGCCGGAACGCGGACAAAAAGCGAAAACGTCCAATTTCAGGCGAGATTGTTTTGCTAAAGCATACCCTTTTTACATTTTCATGCAGTGTGAACAAGCCTAGACAAATTGTGACAACAATTTTTCGGCAAATGGCTCTGTTATGATACCTGGCTAACTGAAATGGTTAGGTTGGGCGTTGTGAAAGATATTAGTACAACTGGGTTACGTCAAAACCAAAATAACGTGGCACGTCGTCGTGCCGTCAGTTTTGTTCGTCGGTTCACTTTACCAGCGGCACGGCGAAATAGGACTTTGGCAACTCTTTAAGTTATATCGACGTCATATCGTACTAATGAAACGCTCACGTATTAAACTGTATTTGAATGAACACTATGCGACTCCATTTTGTTTCGAATTTCAGAGTCATCTATCCAAAGTTCGATTTTTTTTACAAAGGGCGTGTACTGCTATTTTTTTTTCGCCCCTAGACGCGCTTAGTAAATAGCCAATGAATTGAAATAATGACGATGATAAAGATGATAATTATGTTAATGTTACGAGCAATCGATACATTACATAATCACACTAAGATTATTAAAGGCGAAACTTTCTGAGTAATGTGAGTATGATTGTATTTTTGTCACTTTCTTCACACTCAAACTGCGAGACTAATTTTGATATGATATACGCAGGTAGCCCTGAATAGATACCCTAGATTGACAATAAGGCGACTTTTTATCCCGAAAAATATATAGTTCCCTTGAAATGAGTGCATCTAGTATCACAGTACTTTATCTATGCGCTTTCAAATATGTTTTCTGAGAGATTTCATATCTTTCAAACACAGTTTAAGGGAGCTCCCGAATAAGGGCGTGTTACGGTCCTTTTGTATGTAAATAAGGATAGATATTGAATTCTCATTGAAAACTGACCCAGTTTTCAGTGGGACCCAAAAATTTGCATACAATCGGCTCTCGGAATATTTATTTAGTAATCAATCTACAATAGGTACAGGAGTTGACGGTAAAGTGTGGGTATAAAAAATAAATCTAAATCCTTTTGTGTTCACATTATGCAAATTTGTTTTGTTTGATCTTTTTTTGAACTGATCGTAATGAATTCTATATACTTATTTATTTAAAATTCATTGCGTAAAAATAATTCTCTACCAGTCATAGTATACAACCAAAGGGTAAACCGAGATACAAAATAGTATAGTACGTAAGCATCATTGCTGCATTCAGCTTCATATTTTTAATTTCTTTATTTGCTGAAAAGGGGACCAAGATTTTCATATTATGCGAAGAGTGGGGATGTCACTTACAAATAGTTGCTAACTAGGTAGTCGCATGGATATGCAACTCATTCCCCTTCAAGGCCCCCAGTAAGGCTACATGTGCGGCGAAGCCCGAGGCAGAGCATTTCTGCTATGTAAAACTCTTTTAAGGCTCATGATGCATTCTTCGTATTTGATATTTCTTTGCTCTCATGTGCTTGAGACGTCTTTAGCACATTGATCTACAACAAACAGTCGGCATCAAACGTAGCTGTTATTTTATCACTGGCTTATCAATTTGTGTTTCGTATTTATATCCCCTCCCCATTACTTTAAAGTGGGAACTCATAGACATGGGCATTCTTCCGATCCTCACATATGGTGCCCAGATGCTCTTTGATTAATGCTCAAAAATATTCCCCCAAGGTTTGGCCGAGGGCAATCTAGCATAATAGTATCTTGACATAAATAGCCCAAATAGCCGACGTAGCCCGGATAGCCTTCAAGAAAAGAGCGTTCTGCCACCTGAAAGGCCAGCAAGGCTCTTGTGACTCCTCTGGTGTTGCAGGAGTACAGACACGGTAATCGCTGTTCATCAGGCGATCCGTTTGCTCATTTGTCCCCTATGAATGACATAAAAAAGTCGCTAAGCTATCTATCACTGTCCTGATAGTTGTTTCAGTGAGCGGTCTTATAGCGAAGAGTCTCGACAAACACCTTCAGAGGGTCTCGCTAGGCGAAAGAAACTCAACAGTAAGTCATTTTTTCGTAAATTATACTTGAAACTGTTACAATAATATTATAACTAGTTAATTGATACTGACTTCACGTATCTAATTATATCAGGGATTTTTAGGATGTCACTTCATATCAACTACGTGCACAGCATAATCGTATTATAAGCTATCATGCATCGGCCGCTCCTAGTCTATAGTCCTGCCCTACTGTAGCTGACTTGCAGATTTACAACGAATAGCCATATAAATTGCGGACCCCATAAACTAGGACGGGATATTTTTTTTTAAAGCCTTCGTTATTTTGCTATAAAACTATAGGGGTTTTATATTTAATACAGCTAGTAAAGCGGTTCTGACGATTCGTAATATAATAATTTTAATAATTATTCCTCTATACACAACGTACGGGACAGAAAAATAGTCTCAAATATGCGTTCGTAGATTTGGAATTCGAAAAGTGGCCGTGTGGCTTATTATTATTAGCAAAATGGGTCGTACAGGTTAAATAAATAATTAATCGTCTCTGCGTTTAGATTTCAGCCTGGGACAGTTCGACTAAGGGATTGCGGCTAAACCCTTAGTCATTTTTTACATTACCTTCGATGCTTTAGTCGCAATTTAATTTGAAACATTCAGTACCTGAAACGATAAAAAAAGAAACATTTAAATATAATGACATAGCAAAAACATCCCAAAACTAAAAAAAGGTAACAGTAGGCCAGGAATATTATTACGGCTGGGGCAGTAAGGTTCTCTAATAGTAGCCACAAACGCACTGTCCTAGAGAAATAGTACATTGTTGCAGACGGTGGGAAAGATGGGCTTGCCGCGTGAGTTGGTAAAGTGATGCGAATACGAAGTCGGCAAGCCCTTTCGCGGCTAGACATGTATAGTGTTTTTCTCAAACATGCAATGAAATAAAAAAAATACACCACTCAAAAAAAAACAGCTGTTTCATGAACACAGAAGCTATGTTAAAAAAAAAATACTTCCCGGCTTAACATTCAATTTTGTATGAAATTCCTTTACAGTTCTCTCTAGTTGTTCCACCCGAAACGATACTTCGAAGCCTGTTATAACGCACGTTATGAAGATATTTCATTGCATGTTTGAGAAACAAAATTTTAAGTTTTCAAGCTAAATTTACCACCTTGTCGCTTACCGTAAGGACGCATGGACAAGTCATTAGCATAAAATATGCAAATTTTCATCCCAGGTAAACAACAAAGTGGAGAATTGGTTGAAAACGTTACTAATACTCTTGACACGCGTCGTTAGCGGGTTGGTACTCCTACACAGAGTCTTAGGTAGGTCCTTAATTCGCGCTCTCCTCCTCCTAAGTCAGGCTGGCTCGGTTCAGTCTATTCACGTCGCCTTACAAGGTCATAGGGTGGTGGATAGGTTAAAACGTTGGTCCGGTAATCTAGAGGTACCGGGTTCGATTCCCGGTCTCTTCCGCCAGGTTACGCATTTCTTTTTTTTCCTAGTGCTTGGATCTTCGTAACTTCTACTGTCCAGTCCTAGAAAAAAAGGCGGTCAAGTCCGAGTTAGACTCGCGTACAAAGGGTTCTGAAAAACCATGAAAGCACTGAATATTGCTCGAACGAAAAGATAAACTGAATTCAGGCACAAACTTAAGTCTGCTGTTGGAAAACTGTTGTTCTGATACATCGAGATAGATCGCGGTTAGTTTGCAAGCTGCAAATAAATTCATATTTGCAACTACAAGTTCACGGGTTTCGGAAGATTTCTTTCCAATTGCTTCACATGATTCTAAGTCAACGGGAAGTTTCTTATAGGTTTTAATTCCCTTGCGAATGTCAAAATCTACGCCATAAAGTATGAATGGTCATCTTTAGATACCCATAACAACAAGCCTTCTTGAGCTTAATTTGGGACTAGGTTGATTTGTGTGAGGTTGTTTGATATTTATTATTATTATTATTTATTATTAGATGGTGTTTACTTAGAAGTTTCGATTATTGGTGTTTGATAAATTAATTTCAGCTCGATACCTCAACGCGTTCCTGACAAAAATGTGTTGATAGACAAACAGGCGGACAACAAAGAAAAAATATATATAGGAAACAAAAAAACTACGACTGTTTTTCTAACCTGTTTATCCAAAAGGGATAAGGTTATATGCTAGAGTGATAATTATATATTTTTCACTCTAACGCATATGTACCGCCGTCCGTTACGGATGGTCGAGCAAATGGACCATTACGTGGGACGTTAGAGCTCGGCTTTTAGTGCAACTGTTAAAGTACCTTGTCGTTTTAACGTCAGGTACGTGCTGTCAAAGGAGGGCGTCAAATAAGTTATTGCGGCAAGGGGCTTCGGAAACGTGAGGAACATAGGTATTAAAACCTGAGAACGTTACATTCTCTTGGTGGCATTATAGATTTTGTTAGCAATAAAACTACTTAGTGGCTCTGTGAACTGTAGTAAGTAGGTCACAAGTTTGTTTCAAAATTGCTGCTTTTTTTATTTTTTGTTTTCAACCCCCATTATCACCGCCATTTTTTTTGGGCCAAGCTGAAATGGAGACGCTTCGCTCGGTCATCTACATGAATTGGTCACTATATTTTAATCATTCTTCCAAAAAAAAACCTGCCTTAAAATAAAAGCAGCGCCACAAAAATTAACTAACTCATATTTCCCACCCGCTCCCAAATACCCGGTCCAGTCCCAAATACTAACATAAAAAAACAACTCAATTTTATAAGTCACGTCATATTTTTAAAAACAACCTTAAAAACCGTGTCGCGTAAATCCTGCTCAAATTCGCGTTACGTTTTCACATTTTTAATGTAGACATAACATTCTGCGTTTAAAAAAGGCATTTAGTGCTACAAGTAGCTTAGGTTGTTACGCCCTTGTTCCCCTGAAGTAGCGACATATTCGGCTTGACCCCTAAGGTCGGAGGCCGGCCCCCGGAACTCGACGCCTCGTGAATAAAGTATACGGCAAGAATGATGTCGGGATTTTATATAAGTCCTACTAAAAGGGTATTAAGTAAAGGTGATATGTGGCAGGTTGCAGCTAATTGGAGATTTTTTCTTTTGTTTTCTGGGTTCCGTAGAACACACACTGAACGGATTTCTCCCCGCTCTGGCGGGGTCCTTAATTCGCGCTCGAGGAGAGCCTCCTCCTCCTAAGTCAGGCTGGCTCGGTTCAGTCTATTCACGTCGCAGTCCATGCGCGCAGTGCGCCCGCGTCCCACCCTAATCACTCATGTGGCGCGGAGATAATCCAATTGGCGGATTATACCTACTCTCACACAAAGTCATGTTTAAAAAAAACTGACTTTCCGTCTATCTGCCAACACTTAAGTCATCAACCGGTAGAAATATAATCATTGTAGATGTTGAATATTGCCGATTTAGATATGGCAGAATTTTAATTATTAGTCTAGCAACACTAGTTGTCACATCACTATCGAGTTAGTGTGGCAACCCAGAGAGTCTGTCGGTACGTGCGAATCGAGCACGTTGAACTTTTGAAAAGTAGTCCAAGATTTATCGATAATTCGGGCTTCGCGAGCCAAGGCAGTGCATCAAGTCATCTAATTTCCATCTAAAAGCTGTTACGATTGCGACTCGGCTTCTGTTCACCTGTATGTGCGTCTTAGTGGTAGGACTGAGGGTAAGACCGTATCTGGATCCAGCACTGGGTAAGCCCAAGGAACTGCCCTCTCCAGACGCTGAACTCCGCCTAAGAGATCGCCAGGTAAGCCGATACGCAATCTCATCATAAAGCCGTAACACAATAAATTCATGCATATAAAATCACGGTAGTTGTGTGGACTCTCTTTTAATTATACAGTCCATTTTTGTCGTTATCGTTCAGTAGATGATATTCATCCTATTACGTCGATCGTAATGGGCCCTCCACGCTGCCCCAAAGGTACTACGAATACCTTAGGCGTAGGATGGAAGCTGAGGAGGATGCCAGACTTCTAGCTACAATTAGAGCTGACAGTGTCAGACTAGGGTCCTCACGTCCCCGCCACATTCACGACAACAGACAGACTGACCGAGATGCTTGTTTTGGTGTAACCCTCTCCTCAGATTATCAGCCTCCCAGAATGCTGCTTCTATGTCCAACTCTAATTCAAGTTAGTTAATCTCTGAGAGATATTCTTCAGATGGCTGGCAAATCTCAAAACTACCTTGTCCCTATTTCTCAGAGGTAAAGACACTCCTCAGATGTGCAGTTATGAGCCGCACACATGCAGGCCTACTTGCAAAGGATCATTTAAAAAAAAGGTACTACGAACACTGTGCCCCACTGCCACTTAAAACCAACAAGAAGTCTGCTGCATTAAATTGTCAAATTGACTTGACAAATAAACTTACAAAAGAAAGGAGAGTTCCTTTCTTCTCCTTCTTTTCCCCCGTGAAAGTCGAAAAACATTCAAGCTTAAATAAAGCGCTATTTAACAAAATATATGACCATTTTAATATGTGACAGTTTTCTAACTCTTCTTCTTGTTCGGTTCAATTTATATAAATAGCAAGTGGACATGAACTGTAGATATGCAAATGAGTTATTTATACAAAAGCCTCTTTTTAATTTAAACAGCAAAAGACTTACGTAAAACATGATTAATTTTCCAATATATTACCACGCTTACTGAATGCCTACTCTTCTGTTGAATCATTATCATTTTGACAAGCGCTGTTGAATCCTTAGATAAAACATTACTTTATGTCATAACAAATAATATCAATATTACATTTATTAATTCATAAGCGGGCACAAATAAAACGAATGCCCACAATTAAGTTAGCCATAAGGTTTAACAGAAATACATTAAGAATCTTCCACTACTTTAATATTTCCTCAAACTATTAAGAGACCTTATTCCTTTTAAAATCATTTTTTTTTCATATTTGACAAATATATTGGTAATTTCTACCAATTTTTTGAAGTAAGTAAATAGTACTTTTCCGTGAGTTCTAGATATTAACATAGCTATTTCATGATTTATTGCGTGCAGTCGAAAACAAGTAAAAAAATTCTGCGTGAATTTTGTCAATTTCAAGTAGTTTTTGATCCAAAAATTATCAATGAAAAACTCAAACTGTAGGTTTCAAATATATACCAATAAATCACAGTAACCCTGTTCTAAGTAGTTACATTCGTAATATGTTAAGAAACATGTTTGATTATAGAGAAAATTAAATTCTAAAATAATCAGCATTTTGGAGCGGGTAAGGAGCCTTAAAAACATTTCATATTTTAACACCATTTTGTGAGATACGTTTAAAGCGCATTTTCATTAATTTAACAGAGACCGCAGAGCAAAACGGTGGCCTATTAAAGGGGTCCGTGTCAACAACAAACTTTTACTGCAACATAAATTCCTGGAAAGTGTAGGGTAAGCGCGATGGGCGGTTTTATTGAATTACACATATTGCCCGATAAAAATATCGATATCATAGAGTATTAAGGGCTAATTCGATGGAGTTTTGCTATATTTTCGAAAGAAAACAATCGAATAACACCTACTAAGGTTGCAAACAGGCTGTAAAAGAGCTTATACAGCCATTATAACCCTAATTTTATCTGACGACGCGGTTGGCTCAGTTTGTAAGCACCTGCCTACTGAGCTGGCGGTCCCGGGTTCGAATCCCGGCCAGGGCGAATATTTGTGTGATGAACTCGAATATTTGTGCTAGCTTCATGGTTGATATATGTATTTAAGTATATATTTATCTATATAAGTATGTATAGCGTCGTCTAAATAGTACCCATGACACAAGCCTTCTTGAGCTTAATTCGGGACTAGATCGATTTGTGTGAGGTTGTCTGATATTTATTGTGTTTAGTTAAGTGCTTATCTGCTACATGGATATTGCTAAAATATTAGTATATTGGCGAGATCTCGATTACTTTAAAAGGAACCGCATCAAAATCCGTTGCGTAGTTTTAGAGGTCTAAGCATACATAGGGACAGACAGACAGACAGACAGCAGGAAGCGATTTTGTTTTATACTATGTAGCGATGTGTCCGAAATCACGCCACGGTGTCTACTTTAGCAATGTGCTTTATTCGAAGTAACTACAATGACATTTTCTTTCATAATAAAATGAATATTCTGTATTTTTAACCGACTTCAAAAAAAGGAGGGGGTTCTCAGTTCGGTTGTGTTTTTTTTTTTTTTTTTTTTTTTTTTATGTTTGTTACCTCATAACTCCGTCATTTATGAGTCGATTTGGAAAATTCTTTTTAGGTTCATGAATAGACATCTCAAGGTTGGTCCCATAAAATTTTGGTGAAGATCGGATGACGAGATCCATAAGGAATCGAAGGAATTCCTGAAATTTTATAGGCAGTCATAATATTTTTCATATATTTTCTAAAACTATTTAAGTATTTGCATATGGTAGTCATCATCTTCCAATGCTGAACTGATGATGGAAGGTACAACTCCTTAACGGTTAGGAGTTAGGAGATAATTAAGACGAGATGCATGCCTTCAAGACCTCCCTGATCACCCCGCCATAAGTATTTTATATGAATCACTAAAAAGCGAAAAAAAAAAATTTTTAACAAAAAAAAGAACCGACTTCAGTAAAACTAAAAATC
This sequence comes from Apotomis betuletana, assembly GCA_932273695.1. Classification (NCBI taxonomy): domain Eukaryota; kingdom Metazoa; phylum Arthropoda; class Insecta; order Lepidoptera; family Tortricidae; genus Apotomis; species Apotomis betuletana. Next base: position 16,784,535 of record OW026314.1, on the reverse strand, counting down.
CAAAAATAACCCGTTCAAGTACAGATTACATTTGACTCACCCTTTGAAGTCGGTGTCAAACCTCACGTAAACTTTAATATATAAATATAATAACAGTGGTTTGGGATCGACTTCAAAGGGTGAGTCAAATGTAATCTGTACTTGAACGGGTTATTTTTGGATTTTTAGTTTTACTGAAGTCGGTTCTTTTTTTTGTTAAAAATTTTATACTCGTGAAATTCAAGATGGAATAGTCGAAAAGCACAAATATCTGACACAAGCAAGAAAAACCGCTTTGATGTTGAGCTGTGTTTAACAGTATTATGTAACCTTGACAATGTTACTTTATTAAACTCGAATAGCAAAAGTTGATAATGTCCATTATAATAAGTCTGTGATAACGACACTGCTGGTATTGCTAATTTCTAAATAGCTCAATGCCTAGGTACTAGAATATTTTAATCGTGGTTGTACAGTGACTGAGCAGTGAGAATACGATTCGCGTTTTATACCTGTCTCGCTCGCTCTTAGGTGATCCAGATAAAAACCTTTCAGTTTTCAACCAAACCCGAATCGCAATCTGAGAGCTTACGGACTATGATTTTTATCCGACACAGTTACAGCAAAAGAGAGCTACGCCTTTGGACCGATACGACCTTCAAACTTTCAAGAAAAGAGCGTAAGTACCTACTCCCACCTGAAAAGCCGGCAACGCACTTGTGACTCCTCTGGTGTTGCAGGTGTCTCTGGGCGACGGTAATCGCTTTCCATCAGGCGATCCGTTTGCTCATTTGCCCCCTATGGCATAAAAAAGTGCCTATTTTCTTCACGTAAAGCCTTTCAAATAAAGAATACAAAGATCGACACACAAAGCATAAGGAAAAATTCGATAGGTTGCTTGGGAGTTAGGGTGGCAAAATGGTTAACGCGCTGGACCGGCAATCCAGAGGTTTTGTTACTCGATCTCTTCTACCGGGTAACTCAAATAAATTTTTCTTTAAGCTTTGATCTTTGTATCAATGGTTTAGAGTACAAGTGTCCAACACATAATATTTCCTCTCATCTCCCTCTCTTTACCCGTCACTTACCTCACTGACGCGGCGGAACATTAAATTTACGACGGCCATTATGATGACGTCACCGTGGTTGGTACGCAGAACAAACGACTTTTGTTACGGACTGCAACTCGACGCTATTGTCTCAGACAGCCTGGATCGACAGGAGTCCTGTTTGGAAACGAGATTGGCAATAACTGGAATAATGTTAAAATAATGGTAATATGTCTGAGACTCATAAGAGTTTTCTATGTAAACTGGAATAATGCTTATTGAAGCGGACTTTTTTTTACGCGTCGAGTGGGATCCGAACCCACGTCTCTACGGTTTTCCGGGCCACTCTAAGGCATATGAAGCAACTGGTTGAAAAAATAGATGCTTAAACATGACACACGAGAGATGGGTTCAAATCCCATTTGAAGCATTCTTTTTAGGGTTCCGTACCCAAAGGGTAAAAACGGGACCCTATTACTGAGACTTCGCCGTCCGTCCGTCCGTCCGTCCGTCCGTCCGTCCGTCCGTCCGTCTGTCACCAGGCTGTATCTCAACAACGGTGATAGCTAGACAGTTGAAATTTTCACAGATGATGTATTTATATTGCCGCTATAACAACAAATACTAAAAATAAAATAAAATAAATATTTAAGGGGGGCTCCCATACAACAAACTTGTTATACCTATATATACATATATATAGGTACGGAACCCTTCATGCGCGAGTCGGGCTCGCACTTGCCCAATTTTTTTCTGCTTCTTTTAAACATTTGGTTTATGCTAGCAGACATTACTGCTTTAATAAAATGTACTAGGACCACCATAATAATTTTTGAAATTTCTAATGAGATGTGCCTGAGATGTCACTATCTTTGTCCACTTTAGCAAAAACTGGCCGAGGTGTGAGTCGGACTCGCCGTACAATTACTTCCCATCTTAACTGGCCGGGTTAAGTTAAGTTTGCACCTGGTATGTATAGCGCCGCATACAAATGAGGTACAAAGTTAACGCAACCGATCACGTTGTATGGGACCCCCACTTAAATATTTATTTTATTCTGTTTTAGTTTTTGTAGTTATAGCGGCAACAGACATACATCATCTGTGAAAATTTTAACTGACTGGCTATCACGGTTCGTGAGATAAAGCCTGGTGACAGACGGATAGACAGACAGACAGACGGACGGACAGGTGAGTCTTTTACCCTTTGGGTACGGAACCCTAAAAATGACTGTAATTCCAACGTCCAATTCTACATTAAAGCAACAACCCCAAGGAAATTTCATTATTTTCTGTAGGTACTTAAGCATTTTTATTGCACCAACAGAACATTTTATTTACTTCCAAGCTAAAATTACCGTAAGAAACTCGAAAATCATCTTTTACCTTAAGTAAACCTAAATGGCTGATTATGAATTAATTTCAGTTTACCTAACCCGAGCAAAATTACCAACTTTGGAATCCTTAAGTTCTTGGCGCTTGCATCTCTCCGCTTACATAAACTTTGCGGTTCAAGGAATTTGTTGTTTTAGCCTTGGATGTTTTAAGGCGCTTTCGTGGCAATGGAACGTATTGACACTATATTTAACGTATGCTGTTGAAGTTAACTAGATAAGCTAATTTTATGTTTTTGAAATTTAGACTCGATTCACTTATTAGGTATTCATCAACACATAAAATAAAACAGCAGAAAGCAAAATACAACTTGACATTAAAATAAACCTTAAAGTAAACAATTGAAAACTAGATTTAAAAATATACTATAAATAGAAAAGGCCCAAATTGCGGTCTATTGGCAGCGTGCCCGGAAGAAGGCTGGCAGCAGTGCCGCGATGTATGGCAATGCTGATCCGCTGTGCGAGATATCAACCACCCATGGTAGGTATAAGAAAATAAGGTTTGGCACTCCGGAATCACAGGGCGAACACTGCCTAATAAAAACTGAACTTGAATGTCGGTGTCAATGTGTGCGTGTAAGACGCACAGGGCTGCCTCAGACGCATTGTAACAACTAGTTGGTGTTTTAGATGCACATAAATATGACATATTAAGATAGGAAATTATTACAACCATACGACAACGGTAGTGGTGGTGATGGTGTTAGTGGTGATTATGATATATGGTGGTGATGGTGGTGGTGGAAGTGATGAATGTCGCGATGATGGTGATGGTGGTAGGGATGGTGACGGTGGTAGTGGTGGCGATGTTGACTGTCGTGATGATGGTTATTTTGTAGTCATCGTCATCATCACCATCACCATCGTCATTACTATCATCATTATCATCACCACCATGACCATCACCATCAGAATCACCACCGCCATTATCATTCCTAATCATCATCATCATCATCATCATCATTCATCACCATCATCATGATCACCAAAACCACCATCATCATCATCATCATCACCACCACTCACCACCATCATCATCATTACCATCACCAACACCATCACTATTTCACAATATAACCCATATACACAGTAGGTATACAACCCTTTCAAAATTTTCTACGCAGCCAACTCGACTCCAACTCGGTGCCCTTGCGGGGTGAGGTAACTCGAATCGGTGCGGGGGTGTGCATGTCCATTTTGTATGTAGTACTATTAAGTATTCTGTGCCGGAATGACAGGCGACACTTTTGCCCCTCTCCATAAAAAAATGATTTACGATACAAATCTAGAATATTAAAATAGTATGGAAGTGTACATTTATTTTTGCAAATACTTAAGCATGGAACAAACACATCGAATCAGATTAAACTCAACACTCAGAGACCCTCTTACATAATCCCTCAACTAAAATTCACACTCAGTCTTTTGTTCCACTAGTTTTACCTACGCCAAGAACTTACAAACTCAAAGTTCCGTTTTCAACTCATCACCACGGGACTCAACACAAAATCCGATTGACTCAGCAACAGAGAACAAATTTATTCATGAGCATCTGCAACTGAAACTCGGACTCAAAAGTGTTCTGATTTTGAATGTCGCGGAAGGCGGTACGTGACGGTTCCGGTTCCGTCGCACTCCTCGCCTTGAGTTCGCACGAATTAGGCACTCATATTTTTACTTTATAGGCCGAGAGGTAAATAGCTAAGTTGGGCTTCGTTGAGTAGAGTATTGAGGTTAAGGATTACGGAGGAAGGAGATTAAGTTTCATTGTGCGAAGTTTGCTTTGGGCGATTATTTAGCGTTTAATTAATTGATTCGAAATAGTTTGATTTGAAACGATGAGTATTGTCAAGTATAAGAAGTATTGTTAAAAAACATACGTATTTTGACAACGAAGTCTGACTTTAATTGTCATAATACGTATGTATTATGTTTTACTAAACTCGCTTTCCTGTAAACTACTATAGTACCTTATACTTGACAATTTATACTCACCATTGCTAAGATAAAAATTTGGTTTGGTACCATTTCCAGAACATGGTTTTGTTACAGTGCCGACTTTTTAGATTTACATAAATTCAGTTTTTTTCTGTACACATTAGCATTTCGTCTTCTGCTATTCATTGTCGGTGTTTACCTACCACTCCTGCTCGAGTAATATTTTTAAGAATGAGATGTGCGACAATTTTACTACGAGCCTATGTGAAATTGCATACAAAATAAAATAAAATTTACAGTTTGACTGCAATAAAATATTATTTTTCTTTTTGTATTTTTTCTTGTTGGTATACACGTCCAACAGCATTTTCAGCCACCCGCTCTCGGTCTAACGCTCCTGCTGCTCGAGTCATATTTCCACTTTTGCTGAAACAGTCGCTGTTTGACTTCCTGTGTGAAAGTTCACGAGTTAAAGCGATTTGCGCCGCCTTTTCTTTCGTTGTCGACTGTCGAGCGGACGCGAATTGTTAAAAAATGCCATAGCGTTTTATGTTGTTGGCTTGCGGGCTATTTGATGTCTAAGGTGCTTTATGAAATTCTTTTAATACAAATTCTATGACAAAATTGTAAACGTGTAAGCTAGGGAAGTCAAGAGACTTGTCTGAAATAACTTACCTATGTTGTACATCACGACCTACTCAAAAAAGTATTGTACCTGACAAGCCCCACCACTAAAACTTATCCTGTCACATCCACTCAAAAAAACATAGCCCTTCTTTTGACTCAGTTGGGTAAAAGATACTTTATTATAATTATGTTGCTTTTGAGTCTCGATTCTAATTTAGTTTCTTGTAAAGGCAAAAACGTAGTTCATAGTGTAATACAAAGCATAAGATTTTGTTTTGGCAAGTGGTTATTCTCCTGACAACTTTTCGGTTTGGAAGTTCGTGAAATTGGAAACCTGTTTGAAACTGGTTTTGAGTTTCTGAGTATTCCATTACTTCTCTGGACTCGATTTAAGTTAATGTTCAGTATAGGTACGTGTTGATGATGCCGCGTTGGTCACCGTTAGGTACCCAATATAGGCAACTCCGAAACTCGGGTATGAGTTGAAAGAAGCGGGACAGTAAAGTAGAAACTTTATTATTATTTTTATTGGCCTTTATTTAACAATCTTATAAAATAAGGTTTTGTGTAATTTACATTTATATGTATGTATGTATGTATTACATTACATGTTATTGACATTCAAGAAACTAAATACGAGTAGGTAACTAACTAATTCCCAGCGCACGGAAGTTAAAGGATTGAAAGACACAAGTAAACGAAACGATGCGACGCTGGATGCGGGTCGCTGCTGTCCGGCCCATGTGGAAATCTATTGAGGAGGCCTGTGTCCAGCAGTGAACGTCCTATGGCTGAAATTATGATGATGAATGATGAAACGAAACGAAATATAATTAAAGAAAAACAGTCATTTACGTACAAAAAATTGGATTTCAGGAGATTAGATTAGATTTTGGCAGTGGCGTGGCGTTCATAAAACCACCGGCTTGCCAATTTTAGAGAGTTTTAGCTCGCTACTACAGAATTAGTAACCCAACTGGCTTGTAGTGTATCGTGTTTAAGCGTAGGGTGTGTTAAGTTTTGGAGGAGAAAACAGTCGAGAAGGAAACCTCTATTTGTATGGAAAGTTAGCAGTGATATAATTATCCTCTTAAAGCATGTTTCACAAATACGTACCTACCGCTTTATACGGGCTTGTTTCTAACTTTGGACGAATAGAAAGTAATCGTGCTCCAGTTAGGGAGTCTCATTCGGAACCGACGCTCAATGGAAAGGCCTCGCGATGAGGCGGCCAAATTGCAGACTTCGTATCAATCCGTTCGACAATGCTAACCTTTGGATTTCGTTTGCATTGGGCGAGTCACTTGTACAAGTATTTTTAAATTTTATGCACCTAGTTATTTTCTGAGTTTCTGGGCTATCATTTTTCCTCAGTCTTGTGTCAGCTGTGATATTTTTTTCAGTCTTGATTTTTGTAGGTATGTTCAATGGGCTGCACAAATGCATGACCTATTTGTGAATGAATTTATTCATAAATGGGCCAATTCTGCAGCTTACTGTACGTTTATGTTTGTTTATATATATACTCATTTTATCTTTGATATTTATTTTGTATGACATTTATTTGTTATTTTTCTTAATATTTAAATTCTTATCTCACCAACTTCTGTTTTCTGTTTAATTTTGTTTTCTCCGCTACCAAAAGATTGTCTGGAAGATAATTTTAGTGCATACCATATATGTTTGTTTAATTTCTCATGTAACTAGTTCTACTTACTGTATTTTTGTGGACATCTTTTATTGGCTTTTGTTGTACTACTATATTGTTAACTATTACGAATTGTATTGCTGTTGATGCCCCAAATAAATGAAATAAAACTAAATAAAATATCGCTACTTGCGATACGACCGCTTAGTGTCGACCATTGTTTAATTTAAGATTTATCATGTAATATTTTTTGTTGGTGTGCAATAAAGTATTGTTGTTGTTAGTTTTATAACATTGGGGGGATTTACGGAAATCATCTCTCTCCATCATATCAGCCTAGAGACGACTGGCTCGACAAAGGTCTCGCACAAGGATCTCAACAACGACCGGATCTTTAGGCTAATCAGATTGTCAGGGTTCTAGACATTTCTTCCATGCGTCGTAATCCTCATTGCTGAGGATCGTGACAACCACCATTAGCTTCCTCCAGATGATGTTGCACCACCTTCTACGGTCCTCGGCCACCTTGAGCGCGTCGTGGAAGTTGGAGTCAAGTGCAGTGCGGATTTGGTCGGACGAACGCATCGGGCTGCGGCCCCGAGGCCTCTTCCCCTGGACCTTTCCAAATGTGCCTGTCCCTTTGGAAATGTGGCCTTCCATCACTCTTTGTAAGACGATAGTCGAAAATCTGGTAGACATGTATCAAGTGAGGATCTATCTATCAGCCAATGCTTTAGCCACGTGCTTTCGGTGAGGCCTATAGCTCGCCATAAAGCACGATCTCATGCATACCGTATCTATCGACTCCCTGCGACCCGCACGAAGTCATCTGTCGACCTAGACGACTTTACTAGTTTTGTATTAAAATATACGTGTATTGGTAATGCGCATCAAATGTTAAACTTTGTTTTAATATTTCATGCATTCACTTACAAGTTGATTAAACTAGTAAATCGAGTGCCCAAACGAGCGCGGGGCGCTCAAACGATGTAATTGCCTGCCTATTGTGCTGAAAGCCGAATCGTAGAATTACTTTTAGGTCGAACATTACCTGTTTCGGCGGGGATTTTATTATGTAATCCAACACAAACAGGATTTTATTGCGTTTTTATTTGACTTTATAATAGTTACGCGACCGACTTTTGAATGTTTATTCTGTTTTATGAAGATTTCGGAATAATTTTAGAGTCAATGGATGAGCAACTTTTGGGTGCAAGTAGTGGAAGCTAATTCGAATAAATAGGTACACGACCACACATGCCAATATTACAGTAACGTCAATTAGCACAATCGCAATTGTATAGATGTGTATGTATTTGATGATTTTGATGTATGTGTTTTACATAGCACTTACCGTGTTTTGCTTTTCAGGTACAAGAGGACACAGTGTTATGCTTCTCAGGCATGGGCACTTACAGTGTTATACTCCTCAGGTACCGACATTTGCAATGCTATGCTCCTTAGGTACGGAGGCACTTGCAGTGTTATGCCCCTCATTATTGGTAAAAACTAGAACAAAATATAATTGAACTTTAAAAGACGTCTAAATTTTGTACGATTGTTAGGGTTCCGTACCCAAAGGGTAAAAACGGGACCCTAATACTGAGACTTCGCCGTCCGTCCGTCCGTCCGTCCGTCCGTCTGTCACCAGGCTGTATCTCAACAACGGTGATAGCTAGACAGTTGAAATTTTCACAGATGATGTATTTTTATTGCCGCTATAACAACAAATACTAAAAATAAAATAAAATAAATATTTAAGGAGGGCTCCCATACAACAACCTTGTTATAGATTACCTATATACATATAATTATGTATAGGTACGGAACCCTTCATGCTCGAGTCGGGCTCGCACTTGCCCAATTGTTTTTTAGAAATACTTCTTTGTATTTGTGGATGTTATCAACAACCTAAATAGCTGAAACTTGTTTTCAGTATTATTCCCGAATTTCACAAACATTTTGAACTTTTACTACAATTTATTATAAAATGTGAAGATAGTTGAATTGAATTATAGAAGCATCAGATCTGATTTAGAATAAGAAATATAATTTGGCAGAGGTTTCCCGCAGCACTAAAACAACTATCTCCATAAATATTCCTTTCTCAAGGGTTACACAACACGAGAAAACACATTAATACTGGCAATATTCAATAAAGGGGAATTGGTCTAGTACCGTCTTCAGATAAACAAATAAACATTTGTAGTTGTTATATTCAGAAATACACGAACATACTCATCTATCAATAATATACTATTCTGTTGTTTTTCACTTAAATTAAGACGACGCGTTTGGCTCGGTTGGTAGACACCTGCCTACTGAGTCGGCGGTCCCGGGTTCGAATCCCGGCCGGGGCAAATATTTGTGCAAATATTTGTTCTTGGGTCATGGATGTTATCTATGTATGTATTTATATATTATGTATATCGTCGTCTAGTACCCATAGTACAAGCTTTGCTTAGTTTGGGACTAGGTCGATTTGTGTAAGATTGTCCCTTAATATTTATTTATTTATTTATTATAAAAAAAAAAAAAAAAAAAACAATATTAAACTAAACATTCACAGTAAGCAATCTAAATGGAAGCAAAAAAAGTGATTCTAAATACACAAGATAATAGATAAAGAGACGAAGACCGAGAATTAGTAATTTGGACCAGATAAAGATAAAAAGTTAAAGTTGCGTCGCGCCGTGATGAGAAATCTAAAAATTGGCGCATGTAGAGCGAACCGGAAAGAACTGCACCGACAAGAGTGAAACTCTCAAATAAAAACTCTTAAATAATGACTTACGATCTACAGGGAATGCAATCGGAAACAAACACAAGAACACAAGTTTCCTTATTTATACCTACAGGATTGACTAACTGCGTGTTCAATTCATAATAAACAGAACGGTCGACATTTCCCCCTCGAATGAACCGTCAAAACACCGTAGAAACCTGACAAAAGCCAGTACAAAGGCTTGTCCCGTTTACATTCTACGTGCGTTTGTCAATCGCAAAGTTCCCCTTTGTAGCAAATCTGGACATTCCACCGCGTACTGCATGGGAATGGGATATTATGTGTGCTCTGTGACTTGTCCAATTTTGGTAGACACCGAACATTAAGTATTACTTATCGCTGGTTCAGTCATTCAAATAGTAATGAAGTAACTAGAGGGAACAAATTATCATTGAACAACTTGTAAGCAAAAGATAGAACTACATGAAGATTACATGGATTGACGATGCGGATGGCGCAGTGGTAAAGCAGCTGCCTATTGAGCCGGCGGTCCTGGGTTCGAATGCCGGCAAGCGCAAATATTTGTGTAATGAACACGAATATTTGTGCCTGGATCATGGATGTACTATTTAAGTATTTATTTATCCATATAAATATGGTATATCGTCGCCTAGTACCCAACACATGCCTTCTTAAGCTCCTTAAGCTTCTTTGGGACTAGGTTGATTTGTGTGAGATTTGTCTGATATTAATTTATTATTTATTCATTAAGTTCAAGAGTAATTATGGTTTTGTCATAGGCTTCACCTATATTGGTATCATATGAAGTTTACTTATCAATCGTGAACTGTGCGTTTCCTCTGGGTAGCCTATATTACTGTCCCACTGCTGGGCAAAGGCCTCTCCCTTTGATTTCCACAGGTCCCTGTCTGACGCTGCCTCCAACCAGTTGCTGAAGAATGCGTCTATGTCATCCCGCCATCTCCGTCTGGGCCGGCCACGTGTCTACGTCGCCCATTTTTCTACCAGGTCCATGTTAGTTAAGCAAAAATAACGTTGTTGTGATGAACCAGTTTCCCATTATTGAAGTTAAGGTCGCTCAAATTAGGCTAATTGTTTGAGATATTCAATTGTAAAGGATGAACTCATATTTCTTACATTTTACATTTATTTACTTAATACCATGAACTTTAAAAAAAAAAATTCTCTATGTAATTTTGTATTGTTGGTGTCTCATAATTTATCACGTCTAATTTTTTTTGTATAAAAATGGCACAGATTCCGGGTGTTCCAAGATTAACTTTTGCCAGAAAACTCCGAAGCAGCGGCAATAATTTTCCAAACCCAATTATGCTTATTACTCAACAGCCTTAGCGCCACTGGCTCCTAATGGAGCCACATTTTTATACAAATTTATGTCCCTGGGCACTCTTGAGGGACAAGAGAGCGCCAGACACGCTGTAAACTTTTTAATAATTTTGTGGCACTTATTACAAGATTGGGCACAAATTCGTAGGCAATTGAATAATTGAGTTTGTACTGAGGAAAATTTTATATAGGTAAAAGTATGAAATTATTTAAAATGGGATGAATGGTGAGTAATTACGCAATTTTGATGCGTAAATGTTACCTTAGTTCTTATTCGGCTTTGGCCTCTTAGCAAAGTAAGGTTTACTTGTTCAAACTATCGAGAAGATACTACGAAGTAACACCGAGATTATATTTCTACAAATGTCATTAAGAGACTTCCCGTTCGTTGTCTTAATGATGCTAATAAAAGCTTCTGCTAGTGGAAGTTCAGTAGACTGGAGAGAAAAGTAACACCCTGCCATATTATTGACGACGCGTTTGGCTCGGTTTGTAGACACCTGCCTACTGAGTCGGCGGTCCCGGGTTCGAATCCCGGCCGGGGCAAATATTTGTGCAAATATTTGTTCTTGGGTCATGGATGGTTATCTATATATGTATTTATATATTATGTATATCGTCGTCTAGTACCCATAGTACAAGCTTTGCTTAGTTTGGGACTAGGTCGATTTGTGTATGATTGTCCCTTAATATTTATTTATTTATTTATATTTATTTATTGTTTTTATGCTATGGTGCGTGCCTGTTGTTAGCTGTACAATACAATAATAGATTAATGAGGTCAGGACGAAACGCGAGTAAAGAAGTATCTCTAGTTTTTCAAAACTTATCGAGACTGAATAAGGATTTGGTCCCTAATGAATTCACATATAATATGGAAATCGGACATAAAATTTCTATAATAAATCTGCCTTCAAACAATTTTTTCTGGAGTTCTTTATGGTTAAGGTTTTTTCCGACAATCTAGGCTATTTAAAACAATTTATTTAGATCAAGAGTAGATATTATAACCCCCTTTTTTACCGTACTCTGGTAAAAAGTGATTTGTAGATCCAGCTCATGTGTAGGCAGTGAATGTGTGAAGCAATATTTTGATCCCGAATATTGATAACTTTCAGGAAAACAATAGCAATATTTGAAGGGACGTTCCTATAAAGTATAAAAAGCCACAGTTTTGTTTAAATTGTAGTATATGTAATGGACTTTAAAAAGGGACGTTGATTATCGAAATAATTTACGACATTTGGATCATAAAGTGAAAATATCGCATTGTTTTGCGTATTACTCAGCGAGAAGTTTCTAGAAATTGCATAATTGAATGCACACTGCCCTAAATGATCTTTACAATTTTACTTAAGAGGCCTTATTCCTTTTAAAATCATTTTTTTCCTATTATGACTAAATATATTATATTGACAATTTCAACCAACTTTTTGAAGTGAATAATACTTTTCCTTGAGATCTAGATAGTAATAAAGCTATTTCATGCTTTCATTGCGTGCAGTCGAAAATAAGTTGAAAAGTAAAAAACAGTTTTCTTTGTAAATTTTGTCAATTTCGAGTAGTTTTTGAAACAAAAATTATCAATGAAAAATTCAAATTGTAGGTTTCAAATATATGCCAATAAATTGCAATAGCCCTGTTCTAAGTAGTAACATTGATAATATGTTAAGAAACATGTTTGACCACAGAGAAAAATGTCTAAAACTAGGTTTCAAATATATGCCAATAAATTGCAATAGCCCTGTTCTAAGTAGTAACATTGATAATATGTTAAGAAACATGTTTGACCACAGAGAAAAATGTCTAAAACAATCAGCATTTTTGAACGGATAAGGAGCCTAAAGTAAACTTCCACTGGGGGCAGTATCAAAAGAGGTAAAATACGTCAGCGTGATACAATAAGCACACTATACATAAATAAAACATACAATTTCGAACAGATGTTGAATTGGTTCAAAGTACAATCACCGTAAGTAATATTTCATCATGTATACCGGGTGTTTCCTGTAAGAGGAGCAATAAATTAAAACATAGATTCTTCCCTTGAAACTGGACAACATTTGTTAAGCAACTTCTGAAAATAACGTGTATTGAATGATATTTTGTAGAATAATGTTTAGACAAAAAAGCAATGTATTGCGAAATGTCCGATATTAGTAGAGTGACAGCTATGTCAATGCTCAGGAAATGTCAACGTTGGACGACGTACATTGAAAATACTATTTAGGTAATTTGTTTGAAATAATAAAATTCTGAAAACTGACTTTTTTTTAAAGTTGCTGAACAAAATGTTGTTCAATTTGAAGAGTAGAATCTATATTGTTAATTTATTGCTCCTTTTACAGGCAACACCTGGTATGTTGAATTTTCGTGCGTTTCCTGTATTTCTATCATTTGTTACCTGCCGAACAGTCGTGTTCAGTTCTGATGATTGATCGAATGCTTCGATACAGCAGTATTTTAACGATTGACAGGTGGCGGGTTCATTCCATGTGCAGTTTCGGAGAGCGACGTATGTTGTGCATAATATTTTATTGTAACTATCAACTGTTTTAGAGCGACATGATTGTTCAATAATCAGGCTCCAAAAATGTTCTTTAAGTTTAGTTGAAGTATATTTTAGCAAAAATAATTAGTTGTTATTTTTTTTTCTCTCGACATTACCTACAATGTTCATCTAAATACAATACGCATGTCAGTTTACAGTACCCATCATAAAGCGATCGTCAATTTACATAAATCAAAATCCAAAATAATCTTAACTAACTTGGTAGTACCTACACAAAAGTATACATATCACAAAATATTAAATAATAAAAAAAAATATAATAACAGTACCAACACATGGTACCAATCAAATATTGAAATAAATAAAATATAGGTAACAGTGTCTTATCTGCCTAGCCTCTATTTCTCATGTTAAACTGTAAAAACGAAAATCTGTGCAGCCAAGTGTTTTTTTCACTTTCCTATCTTTTTATGACCTCGTCAGGTCAAAACGGGTAAGCTAATTTTTGCCATTTTGGTACACAGATAGATGACCATTCACAGCTTATTGTTTACTGTTTACTCAAAATCGCTGAGGATACAAAGAAATATGACTATTCCTCTTCTGCAGACGAGTTGCGAACACCTAGTTTATAATAAAATTGTAACTTAAAGAAACTTTAAACTACTACGAAAGATCGCCGCCTGAACTAAGCTCGTGAATTTCACCAGTTCGCAAACAATTTCCAGCTACAAGCGTAATTTAAGGCTCACATATGTTTGTGTGCTATGCTAGTGTTTTACCCGGGTACCGGAGCGCGAGGTTTTGAGGTTAACCGGGGAGACTTGTAGACTAATGTCGCGGGAGCGCTTAAGGAATCGCCATTTTGAACGCCAAAACACAACTTCACGTAACTTCAAAGTCACGCTTAATAAACAAAAACCGACATCTACGAAGCAAAATTATGCTTACCAAGAGCAATTGTTCGAGTTCAAAGAAAAATAACTATACCGCGTGCCTATAAGTTTTGAAGACTTCCCTCAATTTACCCTGGCTGCCATCATGACCATAAGATCAACTAAAAAATGTACCTACCCTTTCAAAAGAGTACGGTCACTGTAAACTCATAGTAAGGGTCACATTTATAATATTTAATGCTGACTAAACGAAGGTTTTTCAAACCGTACTAAAATACATACGAAAAAGTCACTCACGTCATAGACGTTGAATATCGCTCGACATGTTACGAATCGGTGCGCGATTCATCATCAGGACCTACGATCTGTCGCGGCGGCGGCCAATCGAAGACTGCGTAATTTTCAGTGTTTTAATCATCTTCATTTTATCTATACATAGGTACCTATATTAAAATTATCTATAAAAAAAATAACACAACCACAATTAGTTTAAGCGATGCAATATCGAATAAAGCAAACTTTTGTGCCTGCCGTACGTTAAATAAACTAAACCATTAAAAAAACACGCAGCGTAGTACTTAACAATACCATCCTAAATTCATGGAACATTGTCAACAAACGAACATTTAAAAACAAAGCGCACTGGCCGGCATAAAAATTCATTAGGATTTGAAAAAAGAACTATCCGTAACTCATGAACGTACGAAGCATAACTACGGAACATAGCCATAAAACGGAGCGTCCGCTAACTTCGTTCTGCGCGCGAGCCCGCAATGGAAGCTGCGCCGCAAAAAAATCAAAAATGGAACGTAACAAAAACGTTCAGTTAGAAAATATTTTCGGCGGAATTTTGGACAGGTTTATGAAACAAGATTTCGGAGTTTCGAATGTTTGGTAATATTCCGGAATTCTAAGAAACGTGCGGTTGCGGGGAATTTTAGAAAGAAAGCCACTTTACAAAACGATTAATATTTGAGTAAACTTGTTTGCTTTCAACTCGAGATCTCCAACCGCTTCGCTTGTCTGGAGAACTTTGTCTCAGTGGACGAGATCAACGACGGGCTAGTGGAAACTGTCCACACGGTAGGGTCTAAGTTTTTCAGACCCCGCCGTAAAGATAGACCTCAGAAATTGTCTGATCGAACCTTAAACCTCATGGCTGAACGACGCTCGCTACAGTTGCAGTCTCCCGATGACGCGAGGTCATATAGGCAGCTTAATAGACGTATATCGAAGTCCTTGCGACATGATCTGCGGCTCTTTAATACGAACCTTGTTAAAGAGACCATTGAGCAGAACAAAGGCTCCAAAGTGTTCGCAAAGGACAAGTCTATTGGACAAAGCCAGCTGACCAAGCTGAAACGGGAAGATGGCAGCATAGCGTCGACCAAAGCAGAGGTTCTAGGCGAGATCGAGAGGTTCTATGGTCAGTTATACACTTCAGTCGCAAAGCCCGTTGACAGCTTGGTAGGCGATCCAAGAGCCAAGCTGTCCCGACATTATACCGAAGATATCCCGGACATCAGTCTGTACGAGATTAGGATGGCCCTGAAGCACCTTAAGAACAACAAGGCGCCGGGCGAAGACGGAATCACCTCAGAGCTTCTGAGAGCGGGTGGAACACCGGTACTTAAGGTCCTCCAGAAGCTCTTTAATTCCGTCTTGTCCGAGGGCAAAACGCCTGAAGCATGGAATAGAGGCGAGGTGGTACTGTTCTTCAAGAAAGGTGATAAAACCCTATTGAAGAACTACAGGCCCATCACGCTTCTAAGCCATGTTTATAAGTTGTTTTCAAGGGTCATCACGAACCGTCTCGAACATAGACTTGATGACTTCCAGCCTCCCGAACAAGCCGGTTTCCGAAGAAGCTATAGTACCATAGACCACATACATACGCTGCGACAAGTTATACAGAAGACTGAAGAGTATAACTTGCCATTATGCTTAGCGTTTGTGGACTATGAGAAAGCCTTCGATTCGGTGGAAACATGGGCGGTGCTCGAGTCACTTCAGCGATGCCATATTGACTATCGGTACATTGAAGTGTTGAAGTGTTTGTATAGTAACGCCACCATGTCGGTCCGAGTTCAGGAGCAGAGCACAAAGGCCATTCCATTGAGAAGAGGCGTAAGACAGGGGGACGTTGTGTCCCCGAAACTGTTTACGGCCGTTATGGAAGACGCCTTCAAGCTCCTGGAATGGCAAGGACTTGGCATCAACATCAATGGCGAATACATCACTCACCTTCGGTTTGCCGACGACATCGTAGTCATGGCAAAGTCGATGGAGGAACTCAGCATGATGCTCGATGACCTCAATCGAGTTTCTCAACGGGTGGGCTTAAAAATGAACATGGACAAGACGAAACTCATGTCAAATGCCAAGGTTGTGCCCATCCCAGTCTCTGTTGAAAACTCGGTACTCGAAGTTGTTGACTCATACATCTACCTAGGACAAGTGGTCCAATTAGGTAGGTCCAACTTCGAGAAAGAGGTCAACCGCCGAATCCAACTCGGCTGGGCAGCGTTCGGGAAACTACGCAATGTCTTTTCGTCCGACATACCTCAGTGCCTCAAGACGAAAGTCTTCAACCAATGTGTGTTACCAGTGATGACTTACGGCACCGAAACGTGGTCTTTCACTATCGGCCTCATCTCAAAGCTCAAAGTCGCTCAACGTGCAATGGAGAGGGCTATGCTCGGGGTGTCTCTACGTGATCGAATCAGAAATGAGGAAATCCGTAGACGAACTAAAGTGACCGATATAGCTCACCGGATTAGCAAGTTGAAGTGGCAATGAGCAGGCCACATAGCACGCAGAGCAGATGGCCGATGGGGCCGAAAAGTGCTCGAGTGGAGACCTCGGACCAGCAAGCGCAGCGTAGGACGTCCACCTACAAGGTGGACAGATGACCTTATAAAGGTCGCCGGAAGGCGCTGGATGCAGGTCGCTTCCAACCGGTATATATGGAAGTCCAAAGGGGAGGCCTATGTTCAGCAGTGGACGTCCTATGGCTGAGATGATGATGATGATGATGAAACTTGTATTGGGTTTGCTATTTTATGGCTACTTTTGCTGTGTTGTTATGTATAAGTTAAAAGTCAATTTATATGTCATGTTTAGTACGATGTCAGGAAGGCGACATAGTTGAGTTTTAGTGTAAGTTTCCTCATATGAAATGGTGTATTAATTAATTTAGTTTAAGGCTTTATTTCTTTCTTTCCACGTTATTCTTTTAATATTTAAATAGACGCGTCTGCCCACTAAACAACAAGATTGACTTTGGCACAAGAAAATCTTATTTCTTAGCAACTATCAAAATGTTTTGAGGAATATGACGTCACCCTATAATATTGCTGTTCGCGGTTACTTGATATTAAATTCATAAAAAAACATTAATTCGTTTCTGAGTGTAATTATCGGTAATTCTATACTCATTACTCTCTCTCTGTCTCTTCCTGACTATGTATCCGACATGGTAGTGGGGTAAGCCTCCCCCCTATGTTCCCCACTAATTATATGTCAATTAGCGATAAGCATACTATTGGAAAAAAAAAATCGTATATGTATATGCACTATGCACTCCTATTCTGCAGAAAGGTTTACTTGCACTAGGCCGTTATACTACTATTAGTTATTTTTAAAGATGGATATTGTGCAAGATGCACACCCTTTTTTATTGTCTATATTTTTTATCTTCTTTTCTTTACATTTTGTTTTCTGAAAACCAGTGCATTTTTATTTAAGTAGTTAATAGGCATAAAGAGAACATTTCATAATATTCTAATGGAAAACTTAATTACTTTGTTATGGGCCTAAACGCTTTGGCCTTGCTAACAAAGTTTTAATGGTTTAGCCGTTTTACCTACATTTGTGTTGAAATATTTAATCCACAACTTATTTACCAACAATAATCACTTTAGTAGGTACATTTAGTGGTCACTTGGTTAATTGGTGATAATGTGGCTGGTCTAAGTGATTTGAGTCTTTATTTTATTAATTGCAGATGAAAAACCAAAATAACATGATATCGAGATCCCAACCCTTTGATCTTAGAAACATGTACTTTTGCGGGACAGTAATATATTGTTTTCTACTTCCATCATCACCATCATTTTCATCCCGAAGAGTCCAAAGAATCCCTAGCTACACTACTCGCGAACTTGACCATGATTAGGTGAGTGTGATAGTGTGGGAGGCATTTCGCTGCAGAAACAAATACTTCGTGATAGTGTGGAGCCTGGGGAACAATGTCAAAAGCGTGTTCACAACGTACCGTCATTTCTACATCCGTTGGTAACCTTATTAGGTCACTGTAAGCATGCAATCTGTTCAATTTAGACCGGACAAAGGCTAATCAACTTAAAGTATGACAAAAATCACAGTTTTTTTGAACAAAAGTGTTTTGTTTTTATGTGTGGAAGCAATCACATTTTTTAAACCAACCATACTCACCTAACACAACCGTGATATGATAGCGACAACAGGACTCTCGAGACGCGCGATTCGCGAGATATTTATCTATCTCTTTTTGTACAGTACTGTGAGAGAGTGACAGGTGACGCTGTGTCGCGCGACAAGAGACGCGAAGCAAATTTGTGCTAGACGGGCCACTTAAATTATGATACGAGGGTCAAACTGAAAGTTTTTAGAAAATCAAAAACTGAACTAACTAGCAAGTTGTTAGTTTTATTATATCTTTTGGAAATAGTTTCCCTTCACATCAATACATGGCTGTATCCGATGGAACCACTAAAAAAAGCGCTTTGCCCTCTCCTCCCTAGGGTTCTCTTCGACTACCCTTTGACACGCAGCCACTGCTTCCTCGGCGTCCATAAAACGTTTTCCTAAAAGTTTTTCTTTTATTTTCGGAATTAAATAAAAATCGCAAGGTGCGAGGTCGGGGCTATACGGTGGATGACCCAGTAATTCTACGTCTGACGTCGCCAAATAGTCGATCGTTTGCTTGGTGGTGTGCGACGAGGCGTTGTCGTGGTACAGGAGGACCCTACTGCGAGGTCACTTCTCCCGAACTTTTTCCAAGACAAGTGGTAAACAATTGTTAGTGTTCCAGTCTCCGAAAACTGTGTTTTGATCTTCTATAACAATTGTTGCGATATGACCTGTCATTCCGAAGAACGACACCACCATCTTTTTCCCACGCTTCGACTTCTCTTCACATTAGTTGGCAACTCCTCTGAAGGAAACACCGACTGAGCAGACTTTTTTTAGTTTCAGGTTTATAACAGTAAATCCAGCTTTCGTCATCCGTAAGCATGTTGAAAAAAACATTTGAGTCACCTCCGGTAATCTTTGAACCATTTCACGGCACCAATCAACACAAGAGAGTTTTTGGGCCTTTGTCAAATTATGAGGTATCCACCGGGCACAAAGATTCCTGACTGCTAAATGTTTATGGAGGATTTTGTGCACTTGACTCATACCAATGCCTAAGCTCATCGGAATCCGCTGATAGGTCACTCTTTTGTCAGTCTCTATCGCACGCCGCACAATACTGATATTGTCTTCAGATCATCGGTGAAATTAGTGCGACCACGGTTAAACTCATTAAACCAGTTGTAAACAGTGGCACGAAATGGGGCTTCATCATGAAAGGCCAATCGAAGTCTCTCATAACTTTCTTGTTGACTTTAATGACATTGAAAGTCATAAAAAATCATTGCACGAAAATTCTCTCGCCTAAAATTTATGCCTACGTGACACACACAATTTTCAATTCACCGCCAAATCGTAAAACAAATGACAAACGAATTAAATACATACACAATAATATTCGCAGAGAGATGAATTTTCAAAATCTGAACTTATTTTTTTATTATATCGTTTACAAGTGGCCTGTTCTAAAAACTTTCAGTGTCACCCTCGTATAAAATGGCGGGAAATCACTGAAATTTAAACTTAAGCAATTGTTATTTTTTATGTTAAAGCATCTCATTTTTTGTTGAACCATTGACCACGTTGTATTGGTGGAGTGATTGACGGGTTCGTTTCAATGTATCTCCCGCCAGGCCAAGTACCTACTCAATTTTTTCTTTATGCTTTGATCGTTGTATAAAAAAAAGAAAAAAACAAAACGGGACTATATTGTATTGTAGTGAGTGATACATACATGCTTGTTTTACTGTCTCGAATTTCGTTGTCCATTTAAACCAATCCATTTCTGCGTTCAAAGGTAAACACTCTCTCTTTGATCAAGTGGGTGTAAAACTGACCAATTCACATTTAAATCCGTGAGCGAAAACTCCACCGATACCATCGTTAGTCCGTATAACCTAACTAGCGTTGTGCTGTAGCGGCCATCCAATAGACAAAGAGCTATTTGCCGCTATGACAGAGACACGGTGTATGCAATTACAGAGGATTCATTCGTATTGTGTATCATAATATTTATAATATGACATTTTTATAGGTGGTAGCTAGGCGGATCTCAAAAGTTCATGACTGTTCTCTAACGGAGTCAACACAGAGTGCCAGAAACAGAGAGATATGGAGAAAGACTGCAAAAGCCGTCATTAATGTGGAACTTGTGGAAGAGGACAATCCATAACCAAGACCACTTTGATAAGAGTGTACGACTAAGGAGAATAAGTAGTAAGTAACCTTGAAATGATTTTACTACAATGAACAAAATAGGCTATTTAAATGTCACTGTATGTATGTGTCTTTGTAATTTCAATACGCCAAAACGGATAAACAAATTTTAACGAATGTTTTGTACATGGAAAGATACTAACTATGGCGGATAAGCAAAAAAAAACAGCATCTACCTCGTTCATGAACGAATACTTGCTGCCTCATAATTTAATAATAAAACAAAAGCGAAAGTAGAAATTCTTCCTTTGCGTATTCTGTGGTTTTTTCCACTGCAATCGACACCGGTTTCAATGGATTCCGCAAAAACTAACCGCCTCTGGCGTTGGCACTTTTTAATTTGCACGCCCGTGTTTGAGTCTAGGTGCAAAGATTCGGCTTCAATTTTTTTTTCAGATCTAATGGTTATGTTTTGATAGATATTTTCTTCGGTTTTCGTGAGTGTCACATATTTAAATAAAACAACGGATTATATCGCGTATATTAATTATTTGAGCCTCCCTGACGTTTTGGTAGCTTTCCAGTTACCGTTGTCATGTGTTTTGACATACTGTGTGAATGAATGAAATCTGAACCCGGATATTATATCAGTGAGATATATAGCAGGATTAAAGATATTTAGTATTATATTAGAAAATTAGGCCCTGATCTAATCTCAATATACGAGCAATTAAAGCGTAAACAACTGACTACAGTAAAACCACTGAAGACTTTCAAAGTCAATCTTATTTTCTTTTTTATTCATAAGAAAGCTAGAGATTTTGTCACGCAGTGGCTAAGGCCACTTTGAGATCACTTTGCATTACATATAACTGATATAATGCGTAGTTAAATTAACTACATTAGAGTTTAGAAAAAGTTTTAACAATATCTCGGTCTCTTCCGATAACGATCTCAAACATTTGTTCAAACATTTGCAAACTATTTTAAAATAGGTATTGAAAATCTTTTACGCCCGATTCAAACGTGCTACGAAATTCGAGAATGCATCGGTTTCAAGGATGCCTATCATTCAATAAATAAAAGTGCTGTTTAGAGAAAACTGGAAACTTCCTTGTGGAAGGTATTATATTTTTAGTTTATTGCATTTATTTTCCTTCGCGTTTTGTCACGTCGTAAATGCGGCCATTGTTTAAGGCTTTTCTATATATATATTTGAAGAAGAATATAGAAACGTAAGGGTTCCGTATGAAATAGTAAAAGACTAACATGGTGATGAACGATATGAGGGGTAAAAGGGGATTCCAAAAAAAAAACAGTGAAAATAAAACTAAAATTGTACAGTGTGCGTTATTAGAGATGTGACATTCTCGAGAACATTTCCCACATACAAATCGAGTAATGATCTCGAGAATGGCACATCTCTATGCGTTATATAAATTATAGAATGATGACCATGTCCTGGAAGACATAGTTTGGCTGATTGCTGCTGGAGCATATCCGCGCCTATATTGGCGTTTTTGAATAGCCTTTGACCAGATGTTTTGGTTTATGACGACGATACAATTTAAACGCATATCAATTAATCCCGCAGCAGTTGAAAGCTCCCTCGGGGCCGCCTAGTAAAGACCCGTCTTTTTGTTTCTTTTTTATGATACTTTTTTACTCATTACGACACAAATGAGGCTTGAACTAGCAACTACGCGACCCCGAAGGGGCTTTCAACAGCTGAGAGCTAAGCATTCCTGTTTCCCGTACTCACTTGTTTTGGCAAAAAATAACGAGCCAGCAGCGCTCAAAAAACGACTGACAGAACCCAAAAAAGGGGAGAAATATAATAAACAGTTACATAAACATCTTCAAGTGTCGCGCATTGCAGAAAAATATTATTTTCTCTGCGGGAAAAATAGATAAGAATAACATCTAAACATCGTGCTTTTGTTATTTATTTCAGTTTTTGCGGAGCCGGTTATTATCACATTTTGTCATGGACAATGTGAGGATTCGTCGTAATGAACCGATGCCAGCTACAATTATGTTGGAGACGACAAACAAAATACTACACAGTAAAAAAACCTGCAGTAATGCCTTTGCAAACGTCTTAGAATAAATACGCATAGAAACCTAGTTTGCGCTTGAAAGTGAAGCCAGTTTGGTTAGGCACGGGCTAAGTTTCGTCCGTGTGCGCATCTGTCACAACGTCAATGTCACAAACAAAACGTATCTATGATTGGTTCATAAACACGCACACATAAAACCAAAAGCGGATTCATCTTTCGCAAAATCTTGTATGAAGACTCGTTTTAGGCGCACTTAATATTCTAAGGAAAACGTGCAATAAACGTTGATGTAAAATTTTATCTCACATATTTCTGCTCCGGCTATATTTACTACTTTGAAAACAAGGTTGACAGAATTGTACTTATAGTGCTAAGGCGAGAGTGTAGCGCAGACAACAAAATATTTTTTGCCGTGCGACACTTCTTTATACAGTGGCTTTAACAATGAGGCTTTAAATAATGTGAGGTTGTCAAGGCCATTTATAATTGACGCTGTATATAAAGTACTTTACTAGATGGGATCTTATTTGCAATATTTCAATGGTTATCCCGGGGTCTTGTCATATAAATATGCATTTACATTTTTACTGGTACAGATAGCAGTGCAACCAAATCACCGATCACTGATCACTGATTGGATCAGTTTGTAGTGCGCGTGCCGCGGCCGCTCCAGGACACCATCGCGTGTGCTGATTTCTGGCCGAAAGGTGTCGTGTTTCGTCGGTTCCGGGGCAACCTACCAAATCCAACACCCGAGATGTCGGAACAACGGGGCCACGCCGTTTCGCCATCAAAATAAATATTGTTCGGTTCATGACGCATTGGTGTAGGTAAACTGTAATGTTATGTAACCTATTTTTCAATAAATAGGTAAAATACAAGTTATATTAGTTGTTATTTTCTTCTTTATGGCTTCATCCAGGACAGTGATAGTGATAACCGAAGTATTAGTGTGACCAACATTTCTGCGAACTGAAGGGTCGCCATCGCCACAATCTTCACACACAGAGCACTTGAACGCAGAGACGCTGATAGTTAATCGTATGTTTCAGCATGATAGTCGTAGTTCCTAATGTCGTCGTTTCACAAATAAGTTGGTCACCCTATATTTTCCATATTCATAAAAAGCTAGGTATTTCTCATTCAACAAAACCATGACTAGTGAAACAAAACCATGACTAGTAGCTTGAAGACGAACAAAATGATACAAACGTACCTAATGCCAAGTCACGTGGCCCACCAAATCGTAAAGCACCTCTTCGCCCTTATTTATTGTGTGCCATTTTCTCATATCTTCATTCCTCCCAGCGTGTTCCCGTTAAAGTGGCTCGTAGCAAAGAAATACGAGCCGGATTATGAAATTAGGAAAAGAATTGGTGAGATTTAGGCGCGAGTTGTAAAGGAAATAGGAGTGTTTTCGTGCTAGAGGTTTAGTTTAAAGGAAGAAAGTGGGTTTTACTTTTATCTGTTTAGTAGCTTCATGCATAATTAAGGTAGACACTAAGCGACCGAGATTTGCTAAGTTTGTAGTTTTTTTTTTTTAAAGAATACCTAGTGGCTAGATTCGGTTGACATTCACATTATAGTAAGGCGACATGAGATGCGAAACTGACGCCACTTCCGATGCTTTATATTATGTCCTAAATCAAATCAATTTCTAATGATTGCAAAAGGCTAGGCACTAGGAAGACATCTTTAATATTTACTAAATCACTGTATACGAATTTTCGTTCTGTACATAGTTGACCCAAAAACTAGCCAAGAAATTAAAGACCTCTTTTGACGTTAACTTGTTTTGTGGGGTAGACTACAAATATGTATACAGTGAGTTAATATACAGAAAAAATTGTATTCAGTGGGTAAATATTAGAGGCGTTTTCCTAGTGCCTACCCTTTGGAATCCTTGTAAGTGATAAGCTGATATATGTGACAAGCAAGAGGTACCACTTTGTCGTTTACCATAAGGACGCGTTGACAGGTTATTGGTATAAAGATGCAAACAGATTTCGTCCTTATAGTAAGTGACAAAGTGAACCCTTTTGAAAGATATCACTAGGCTCATAGAATTTTACGCTTTGATCTGCATAAAGTGGCATGCACAAACTTATGAAATTATGCTGTGATATTTTGAAATCTTATATATGACGGCGCGCAGGCAAATATGATGCCGGTTATTAATAGTTTGATTTGATTATCCGATTTTCTGTGTAATTTAATTTTAAGATTGTAAATCGTAATAGTAACTAGTGTTGTTTACATCAATGAAATAGTTGAGGGTAACTTTAGATAATGCTTGACATTAATAAAAATGTTGAAGGTATATTGAAATAAGAGCGGGGCACCCCGAATAGGGTAGTAGGCAGGCGCCAATCGGTGACAG
Source organism: Apotomis betuletana (assembly GCA_932273695.1). Classification (NCBI taxonomy): domain Eukaryota; kingdom Metazoa; phylum Arthropoda; class Insecta; order Lepidoptera; family Tortricidae; genus Apotomis; species Apotomis betuletana. Next base: position 16,759,405 of record OW026314.1, on the reverse strand, counting down.
CTGGGCACTTGACGGACAGCTGGGCACGAGTGTGCATGCATACTAACCTATTGGCTCTCAATCAGTGTTTATCTTGTTAATCTTTCTTTATTTTGATTCCGAGTGTGTTTAAATAAAACCAGTGATTGTTATTTCTGTGTTTCTGGCATCTTGACTTCATAATGAGTGATACTGATGACGGACGTTCTGTCGATCGTTCTGCTGCCTTTCCCGGTGCTTCTATATATATATACAATTGAGTCCCTCTAGTTATTTATTTATGTACTGAAACTTTTGTATTTTGTGCAATAACGCACATACAATAAAAGTAATAAAAAAGTAAATATTTTACTTTACCAAAGTAAAAAAACTCCACTTGACAACAATTTTAGCGTGTATATTAACTGGAGGCTTACTTGTAATTGAGTTTAAAGGTATATTAATTATTTTCAGAAAACGAGTACCTATATAATTGTTATTAGAAAAGATTAGAATTTCAATCAGTAGCTTAGCAGTTGATTAATCAAGTTTAGTAGCAAACAGGAGATTTCCACAATACAAATGAAGCCGATATCATTAACTAACCGTGTTATGCCTTAATAGCCAACATAGCCGGCGGCACGCGTATCTATTATTACTATCAGTAATATTGCATCGATGCATTTGACGTTGTTGGTTTAAATTCACTGTTATATTCTTGAAATATATTTATGTATATAAGCAAATTCAACAAACCTTTGCAGTGTATCAATATCGCGGCTTTAATATAATCATTTTTGGTTTTTCAGGTGCAGTTGATGAATCTCACACTTAGTGAGTGTGTTTATTTGTTACTTCTTCACGCTCAAACGGCTGGACCAATTTTGATCAATTTTGGTATTAAGGTAGCTGATTAACACATAGACTACTTTTTATCTCGAAAAATGTAGTGTTCCCTTAGGATGAGCGGGTAACACCGCGCGGCGCAGCTAGTATGAATTAATTGATGAAACGAAGATATACATAGTGCGAGTATAGGGTTGTCAAAAAAATGGGAAGACACCGAGACAACACTCTTCAAACTAAGGTATGTTCCAGTGTACCGTGAACGACCCGTTTCATATGTTTTTGAATATACCTCCATGGAAATTTAACTGATGCAGTTTTGATACCTGAAACAAAAAAAAATGGTTAGCAAGTTGAAATAGTTGAACAAAAAAACGTAAATGCAGGAAAGTAGCCTAGGACAATAAAAAAACCTGCAGTTATTTGAAAACTTATATCAAGTAAATGATGCTTTTATAAATAACATCATAGAAGGAAAGGTTGGGGGAAGCGAGGAAAAGGAAGGTCATGCATATAGATAAAGCGGATAAAACAACATACTTCATCAGCTACACTGACAATAGTTTGACTGTTGATGATGATTTCAAATCATTTACCGGAGATATAATAATAGAAGTAAAATCAATTTATACTATATTTATTTTCAGCTTTATTTTACCCGGTCATATTAAAGTGCATTAATTTAAAGACCAAACGGTTTTATCGAAAACAAAGTATACGCTTAATATCCATCAAAAGCAGGATAAAGGCCTAACTCAGAAATCTCATCGAACAAACGAAGACGTAATCCTAATTGGAAAAAGTTTACATTTCTTCAAGGGAGAGGGAATAATTCACTATTCACATGAACGCTGGCATTCCGACCCTCAGGAATTCAATTATACTTTTGTAAAGCCTCCCAATGTATGACGGATTTCCGTTCTGAATCCCGTCTTAAATGATTTTGCTTCTTGAAATCTGTCTCAATTTCGTTTCGTTTCACTCCTCTTTGCAATTTCGCCCATATTAAAGTGGAAGGGCGTCAATGGCAGCGAGTTCATAAGCGGATAATAGTAATTTTGAATCATGCAAATTACATGTAAGAAACTGGAAGTATATTTCAAGATTAGACACAGTTTAACGAAATAATTAACTCAATCGGTACAGCTAGGCAGCAGCGAGCACCTTGTTAACGTTAGCATCCACTTCCAACCGTCTCTTTCTCACGTTATGGTTTTGTATAAAATACACGACCAACAACTCGATTCAACTAAATGTTATTGATTGCATACAATCGGATATTTTAATCGGGAATTATAATTTTTGGACATCATACGTTAACTCTCATATTATGCCTATCCATAAAATTTCCCTCACGTAAATACAGTTATGTCATAGAAGATTAATAAGTGAATCATAGATGAGGATGTTAAGGCCGGTAAATGAAATGTGGCCGGGATAGACATGCGTGTATGTGCACTGGTAAGGTGGGTTAAAATAGCAACCAAGTATGACACGCGACATGAACATCGAAACGAAAAAGGAGACGGCAGAACGGTACATGCATTCGAGCACACGAGCAATATTTAGGCAATATTAAATCGTTGTCTGCCATATGTGCGGATTAGAATAAATACGCCTAGAACGAGATGAAGCCGCTTTTGGTTTTATGTGTGCGTGTGCTACGAAACTTAGCCCGTGGCTAACCAAAACTGACTTCACTTTCAGCACTAACTAGATTTTTATTGCGTATTTATTCTAAGACATGCTGTGTTTGAGCAGAAACACTATGATAAGCAAATCCGCTGAAACTGCCGCCCGACCCTCTCGACTATAACCATATTTTATATGTGTACGAAATTCGTCTTGCTGCTAACGCGATTTGAGATGTCTTTACTGGATTAAGAAGGTCTTCGAGTGGATGCGACCGTTTATTTATGTATCGTAAACATTGCGCGTTTACGAAATGAGATGATAACTCGTACTTAAGGAGTAATAAAGTGAATTTGAAGCGAGTGAAGTTCACAGTAATCATGTTAATTGAGTTTTAAAAGTTGTTTGTAACACGAATTATAAGTCTTATGTTAATAACATACATTAATATGTGCGTGTACATTTTGATTTTCCCACCGCGCTCTAGAAGAGTCAAAATTGTAGTCCAAGGCGCAGAAAAATGATACTACAGCAGCCGCACTCTTTTGTTCTTCATAAAAGCCGACAAAAGAATTAGCCTACCAGCATCTGTTTCGAAACTTGAATGACGTGCGACGCTGTTGGTTCTGGCACATTCTACTAATAGGGTTGCCAAAGCCAGCAAAATGCAAACTACGTCTCGCTCCTTATTTTACACACTCTTTTTAATTAAATACGATGGACCTGACCCAATCTTTACTTTGATGGACCCAGACCCTGGGGCACTAAGTGAATCCTTTTCCCGGGGCGCTAGTTCAACTGTGACCGAGTCACTCAGTCTGAGTGTGATATACATGATAACAATTTCTCTATTCTAGGTGCCATATGTCATTTGAAAAGTGATATTTATTTACCTACTCGTACAATAAGATATAATTGCTCGTTCTTGTTTTAGCGATACGACTCGCCATTTTTAATTTTATCCCTATTTATGTCCTATCCCTAAAAATATACAGTAAGCGAGTTATAAGCTAACCGAGCCTTTTTAAGTTGAGTGTTTAGTTTAGAAAAACAGTAATCCCTTTTTGCTTAGTTTATTCTGGCAACTTTTATGGACGCTGCTTAAATCATCCTTTATTGATGAAAGAGGCCAATGATTCTGGCAACTGTAATACTAGCAAACTGCTAACGTACTATATTGAAACACGAACTGGATACAACAGATATTTCTGTATGTACATTTACTGGCATCTAACTCCGGCTAATAACGCGTTCAATTAGATTTAATTTGCTAAGATAAGCTTCCGCACCTGGATAAGGCTACTTTATTAGCGTGTTTGTTTCTGACTGTACCTAATGTTTGTGTAAGGACTTTTAAACGTGTAAGAGGGAGTTACATTGGTATTAAAACTTATTAGTAGATAATCTTTAACAGTATAAAGTTTAAATAAAACAATTTAAACGGATTATATGGCGTATAATAATTATTTGAGACTCCCTGACGTTTAGGTAGCTTGTCATTTCGGTAAATTGTTGAAATGAAATATTTGTCGTATCATCACGCCTAAATGGCTAGACCGATTTTAACAATTTTTAGGGTTCCGTACCCAAAGGGTAAAAACGGGACCCTATTACTGAGACTTCGCTGTCCGTCCGTCCGTCCGTCTGTCACCAGGCTGTATCTCAACAACGGTGATACCTAGACAGTTGAAATTTTCACAGATGATGTATTTCTATTGCCGCTATAACAACAAATACTAAAAATAAAATAAAATAAATATTTAAGGGGGGCTCCCGTACAACAAACTTGTTATAGATTATATATATGTATAGGTACGGAACCCTTCATTCGCGAGTCGGGCTCGCACTTGCCCAATTTTTGATATACGTGTTGCTGCAATTCTTTAAATGTTTATAGTAAAAAAAAGGGTTATGATTATGATTTTTCACCCACGCGGAAGAAGGTCCCCTTCTATTTAATAATAAATTAAAGGCCCAATTTCACCACGCAACCATTATAAGTTATAAGTTATTAGTAGCTACTAGGTAATATTAGTTATAAATAAATAGGTGCTCAATACTGCGTTGAAAATCATCCTGAATACGGCAGCAAGGCTAAAATTTGTAAGTATTTATTTTTAACATAATGCCACATCGTAATGGCCATATAAAGTACGACCTTTACTCCAATATAAATTATTCTCACTTACCGAAATCGGTCATAAAAATGACATAACCGTTAAATTATTTAAAGCAAGAGTTAAAACTGAAACTTTAAACCCCTATAAATTTACTCGCCACAACCGTTAAAACAATTCGCACACAGTTCATACACACGTCGACACTAATCCGCGGACGCTAAAGAAGACAAACGATCGCTATAAAATAACAAACGGCGTTTTTATTGCGTTTCCAATACAAAAGTGAGTCGTTAAGTCTATCTAATAGCCTGTAATTCCTTTAACGTTTGCGCAAATAGGTGAGTTGGCATTTTAGGCGACGCTTTGGGTGGACACATTGTTGTAAGTTTTACATTGGTTGTCGCTACAAGAAGATCTATAGCTATTAGAGTAAAGCTGGTTTCGACCAAACGTCCAACCAAAGGAATAACGATTTCTCTCGAATAGTAATTTCAAACTAATATGGCGAGAGTTAGCGTTATTCTTGGAATAAACGTTTGGTTAAATCCAGGCCTAGATAAGAATTAGAAACGACCTTCATCGTCTGTTTAATGGATGAAAAGCATTTCATATCATAGTATGCTTAAAAGTAGTCTCTAACTATGGAACTTTTAAGGAAGCTCAGACGAGTGACTCAGCGAGCTATGGAAAGAAGTATGCTCCGGATTTCTCTACGAGATCGAATCTGAAATGAGGGGATTCGTAGACGAACCAACGGAAGCAAGCTGAAGTGCCAATGGGCGGGGCATGTAGTTCGAAGAACCGATGGTCGTTGGGCAGAATGGTTGGCTGGTATTGAGGAAACCTGTGTCCAGCAGTGGACTTCTTATAGGCATAGCTGAAATGATGATGATGATGATACTTAAAAAGATCCTAGCAAGGCTACGATTTTTTAAAAGCATTCATGTGTTGCGCGAAGCTACTATGTTGCGTCCTCTTCTATAGCACGAACGACGAAACAAAATACGAAATGCCAGAAAATGCCCGAAACATTATGTAAAAAAAGCACTTTTAAACTTTGAATCAGTTTCACTGAACTAACAAAATTCGCATTTCGCGGTCTGCTATTCCGAATGGAGCACTATTTTCGGCTACTTGTGAAAAATATCAAAAACTTGTGCACAGTATATAAATATGGGCTAAAGCAGTATGGAAACTAAGGCCTTTTTTGAAGATAAATACCTACGCGCTAGGGTTGTCACCCGCTGCCGGCGGCACCCTAGGTTAGATTTTATATTAAAAAAAAAATATTATTATATTTTTTTTTATTAAGGACCTTTATATTACTGTACATATCGGTCCTATAAAAACAGAGACTACTTACATCATCAACAAAATATAAAGTCCAACAAAACTAAAAGAAAAACTATTAACCTACTTAAAAAAAAAACAGTTTACACAATGCGAGCCAACCTAACTATACACCATAAGTGCATAGTCTGACGATGGATTTGACAGCAACTGCATAAAAATTTTATATAATGTATTAAGATTAATTACTTTATTGTATTTTACTTTTTATATACATTTATTGTAGAAAACCTAGCCTAAGATGAAAGATAAATAAAGGAGATAATAATCGAATGAATTTACTAGTTTAAAACAAAATCATGTAATTAAAAGACTTCAACATTTTGAAGCGTCTTTATTATAAATAGACAAGTTTGTACTTATTATAAATTGCTACCTGAGAAATACTTTCGCCTGCTACAACACGTTCGAAAAGCCTTATTATTAAATTTTATTGTGTAAAAGATCCTCATTCTACTGAATAACTTTTTTAAATAAATTATCGGTAAACATGGGCACGGCGTCATGTAACTAATTCTGTCTACCTCTTGGTAAATTGATACATAGGGTCCCGTTTTTACCTTACGGGTGAGGAACCTAATAAAACTAAAAATTTACACCAAATATCACATAAACAACCAAACGATTTATTTAAAACGAAATGCATTTTATTTATTAACTAGCAACCCGTTAGGCTCCGCTCAGGTGCAATGCTAATAAATTATGCATGTATTATACATATAAACCTGTATCTTGAATCAATCTATCTATTAAAAAAACTGCATCAAAATCCGTTGCGTAGTTTTAAAGATCTAAGCATATATATGAACAGACTGACAGGAAGCGACTTTGTTTCATACTATGTAGTGATAATAAAGCATTCTTACCTTTCAATATCAGCAGGAAGTGTAAAAAAAGAAAGCTCCGGTTTTAAAGAAGCAGATTGCTATCAGCCGTATACAACGCAATTTTACACTCGTGGCATCTTTAAAAAATCGTGGACAGCACGCGCGATAAACACAAACAATGACCGGTCGTCTCGATGCGCCACGCGCGACTGACAGCACCGCGAAGTCCGTTGAGGCGCCTCGTAAACGCTTGCGTCTGTGTGTGTGCGCTGTTTCGACCGTTTGTTCGTAGTTTCCATACTGCTTTAGCCTATATATATACTGTGACTTGTGTGAGCTTGCGTTTAACCGGTTTTATTATGCAGCCACCCTACCAATAAAGCAATGCAACACCTAACATGCATGCCGGTTTGGCGGCGTGCATTTCAGCTATTCATAGTGCTTGTTAATCATAGTTCTTGTATTGTGGTGACCAGACAAATGTTAAGGAAAATATAAGCGCTCATATTTTGTCTGGCCCAACACAACACAATATATGAACTATAATTAACAAGTACTACCTATAAAAGCTTTAAAACTAATATACAGGAAGATCAATCCAAATTGGTCAGTAGGGAGAAAACGAAATCTATTAGAGATAGGGAAATCTGTTCTGAGGAACCATGGCGTTGATTTTATATTTAATAGATAGGTACTGCATTCCATGTTTTTTTTTATTAATCTCATTACATTAAATAAATAAATATTAGACTACCTCACACAAAATCATCCTAGTCCCAAATTAAGCACAAGAAGGCTTGTGTTATCTTATATAGATAAATAAATACTCAAATACATAGATTAATAAATACTTTTATAAATACATATTACTTCTATTATTATTTCTTCATAGTTCTGACTCCTATAGAGCTAACTGCTCCTTTCTTATAAAGACACGTGACTATACCACAGCCATGTTGACATTAGTGACATTAACTAAATAGATTTAGTAGCAATGTAACTAAACCTGCATTTTGCTCTTTGAATTTTCGCAAGGAAGAGACAGGGAAAAGAGAGAGCGAATATATTCGGTGTTAATTATGTTCAGATTTAACTTCAAATGTAAATGTTGACTAGTATGACGTTATCGAGGAAGCGTATGCGTTTGTACCCGGCAGCCATTTTGTACCTATTCACGTTACTTATACTATGGGAACCCTCATAGTTATTTTAACGTTATCATAATTATACATTATGTGTTTTAATAGTCGTCACAGTTATACGTGTTCTTTGTCAATTTCTAGTTTTTATTTGTAACGATTTAAGAATTTGAATTCCGCGACAGACAGATGAACAGATAAACAGCAGGCTTAGCAATATGAAGAACAACTAAAATAAACACAAACTCCAGTTTCCGACGCAATAAAAAACTACGGTTAAATATTAATAAATATTTAAGAGACAAAGAAAAAATATTTTTAATATAGGAAATTGCTTTTCGCGCAATGGTATGGCTTAGCTACATATTCCTTAGTGAGTTCTCTTTTGCATTTATTCTCGACCTCGGAGATGCCACGACACGACAGAGATATTTTTTTTCAAATGTACCTGAGAATAGATATCCCAAATATATTTCTAATAATTATAAAAATATTTTTTAAAGGAATCTAGCGTAAGTATTTTTGAAAATATATTACATGAAGCGTCAAAAATGGTTTTTTAAAACTGATGAACATTTCTGGATTCCGTTAAACAACAAAAAAACATCAATAACTATAAGATCACCGAGGAACTTGGCTCAAGAGACGAAGAAGCTTTATGTGATCTATTTGTTGGCAGAAATGTGAACTCATAGCTTATCTGATTACTTTGTTCTTGTTCATCTGTATTTGTTTATATGTATGTATTATTTTGAAATTGTTTTAAGTTAGTTGCACCGCCCACAATTTATCTGCTTAGCCCAATGGTTGACTGGTAGAGAATGCCCTATGGCATTAAGTCCGCCTTTTGTACGATAAGTTCTTTATTTTGCGTAATAAAGATTAAATAAATAAGAAATAAGCGCTTTCCAATGATATGCGGATTACAATATAACACACAAACTTTATTATTATCATAATATTGCTACAAGAGTTCTACGATTTCACTATAGAAATATTTTTATAGTACACAAGTACAGTCAAAAGCGAATAAAATGTATGAACACCATGCAACGTGTAGGTACCCGTTACTTTTTCCCTGAAGTGTGGATTATTGTAGACTTTATTTTTAAATTGGTAATCTCTACAAGGCTTCGAAACCAAAATGACAATTATATCTCTCCTATGTGTGGCACAAATCCACAACAATCTACGTTCTAAGTTCCCGGCTCTAATTCGATTGTACGTTGACGTACGAAATAAGCGATGTCTTAGGTATATCTCAGGTATATCGTTATTAACTGCCATTAATACGCGATCTTTGCGATTCGAACTGCGTAAAGGAGATTTTTCACGTTAACTACTTGGTCAAGTCACGTTTCCGCTTGATATCTATGGCGTCCAATATAAATTATGCACAAACTTAACGCCACAGGGTTGGCGAAATACTAGGTTCATCGTCACTTTGGAGATGTCTCCAAAATATCAGAGATATATTTGGAATTAGGGTCCAGTATTCCACTATGTCCTAGTCGACTTTGATATTGTTTAAGTGTTCGGTCTGCGGCGCAGACACTTTTAGCCCATCACTCGGGCCCCTAAATTTCTAAGTGAGGTCTGACCTTTATAACTATGTTAGCTCAATTCTGTGAAGGTTGACGTGTCCAATCTGTCAAAAGCAGAGGTATTCTTGGTAATAGTTGTGTGGCGTAAAGCCGTTAGCGGACTGTAAGTAATGAAGGAAGGATCGTGGGGTGGAGTCAGAAAAATGTGAACATTATACTGATCCAAGAATAAATATCAAGGACTTACCGTTGCTGTCGCCCGTTCTGTTTCGGAGGCCTCCGTCAGCTTCCTTTTGATCACACGGTTTTAATAAATAATGTTTTTTGCTGTAATTCTTGCTATATTCGCAGACACTAGTTTTGACACTGAAGTCTAGTTACATTTTTCATACAGAGAGCAGCAAAGCGGCCAGTGTCCCCGCCATTTATAAATGAGTCAGTATAAAGGTTAATACTAAACACCCCCCACCGAAAGCACTATGTGGCTTTCATAAAATATAGGGAAAGGAAATAAAACGAAAAAATGCGCTCACTGAGGCGCTAGAAAATAAAATCTTCATAATTGAAGAAAGAGGAAGGGAATTTAGTAAGTGTAAGGAAGAGGACACAGTTTGTTAACTGGTCGTCTGGTGTGTCGAAGAAGATGGTGGCTTCGTTCGTCTCAAAAAAGGGGCATGTTGCCACAATTCCTCTAGAAGAACAAAGAACCGTTACCGCTGATTGGTATATCACAGTTTGTTTGCCGGAGGTGCTGGCCGAACTTCGCCAAGGGAACCCGAGACGCCGCGTCATCTTACACCACGACAATGCGAGCTCCCACACCGCCCACAAAACAACTAAATTTTTGAACGACGAAAACGTTGAGTTGATGTCCCATCCTCCATACAGCCCTGACCTGAGTCCAAATGATTTTTTTACGTTCCCTAGAATTAAAGATTTATTGCGTGGTCAGCGGTTTGAGAACCCAGAAGCCGCTGTGGAAGCCTATAAATCGGCCATTTTGGCAATGCCTACTTCAAACTGGAATTATTGTTTTAATGACTGGTTTAAAAGAATGCAAAAGTGCATTGAATGTAACGGAGAATACTTCGAAAAACAATAAAATATAATTTATGTATATAGTGCACATAGTTTTTTAAATTCCCGATCATTTCGGTTTGCCCCTCGTAAGCCTTCTCTATCTTTGCATTACGCCGTAAACTTTCCTTTATGTAGAAAGGTCCGGCTAGGTCTACACCTACATTCTCGAACACTTTATTAGGCATCAGCCGAGTTGAGGGAAGATCACCCATTTTAGGCTGAAGCAGCGTCGGTTTACATTTGAAGCAGTTCTTACATTTCCCGTGAATTGATCGAATGAGGCTACGAGCCGACAAGATCCAATATCTTTGGTTGATAATATTTTGCAAGGTTTGCGGACCTGTGTGCAAATATTTCTTATGAAAATATTCGACCAAGAGCTTTGTAAACCTACTCTGCTTCGGCAACAATAAGGGATGCTTTGCATTGTATGGCAAATCAGAGTGCGGGATACGACCCCCCACCCTGAGGAAGCCACGAGCATCAAGAAAGGGTGCAAGTTTCCTTAACGAAGGAATGTACGTCTCGCCCCTTTTCAGTGTTTCAATTTGCTCTTTAAAATATGCAGCTTGCACGAGCTTTATAAGACTATCGTGGGCTGCGTTCAAGTCTTCAGTCGTTAAGACTTGGTGACGAATTGAAACGTCATCGCGGAATCGTCGTAGTAAACGTAAAATCCAGGCGATGCTTCTTTGCATTCTTGAAAAAGAAGAGAACCGGTTACAGACTCGCTCAACAAACTCTAGTTTATCATCTTCTTCCGTCTTTCGAGATATCAAACTGAACGTATTCGAGTTTGATTTCATCTCAAGAATTTGAGTTTCACTTTTATTTGTGTACGTTGATACAGGCCAAGTTTCACGATCCTCGTACATCCAGGTAGGACCCTCAAACCACTGAGAGCTATCAAGCATGAATTGCGACGGAGATACACCTCGGGAAGCAACGTCTGCCATGTTGTACTCGCTTTTAACATGACGCCACGCATGGGGTGGTATTGACTCTATTATTTGTGTAACACGGTTACACACAAATGTCTTCAATTTATAAGCGTCAGTTTGCAGCCACGCTAAAACTATTGACGAGTCTGTTAGCGCTGTAATTCTAGTCACATCCACTCGAGTTATGCATTCGCATGCGTACTTCATAAGTTTTCCAAGAAGAGCCGCGGCCATAAGTTCCATTCTAGGGATCGTCTGAGCCTTGACAGGTGCGACCTTCGATTTTGCCATTAGCAATCTGCACTTTATATCCGACTGACTCCGTGATATGACGTAAATGCAGGCAGCGTACCCACGAGATGATGCATCACTAAATCCAACCAGCTCGCATTCTGTTACATCTGGAAGCAATATGTGCCGTTGGATTTGCAACTCAGATAGGCGAGGTAGTTCGGTGATGAATGTCAACCACTGCTCACACACTTCTTGAGGCAGAGGATCATCCCAACCGAGACCCACCTTCCAAAGATCCTGAAGGATGCACTTTGCAACAAATGTGCAAGGAGCAATATATCCTACGGGATCGTAAATAGATGCTAGAGTCTTTAGCACAGATCTCTTGGTATTGACGGTATCTTGCTTGCTCAAAGAGAAGCTGAACGCGTCAAACACCGGAGACCATTTCAAGCCTAGAAGCTTAATCGAAACGTCATCCCGATCCTTTTGAAAAGTGACAGTAGTTTCACGATGTTCAACTGGAACGCGCTCGAATAATTCTTCACAGTTGCTAGACCACTTCTTTAGCACAAGTCCTCCGCACTGTAGCATATTTATTAACTCGTCCTGCAATGCACAGGCTTGGGAGAAGGTTGCGCATGACCATAGAATGTCATCCATATAGATACCTTGTCGCACGACATTAGCAGCTGAAGGGAAACGTTCACCTTCATCATTGGCTAATTGTAGCAAAGTACGAATGGCCAGAAATGGACTCGAAATTACGCCGTACGTAATCGTTTTTAATTCATAGACTTTAATCGGCTCGTCTACGGACGACCGATATAATATGTGTTGATATTTTCTATCACATTCACGCACAAGGATTGCACGATACATCTTGCAAATATCACTTGCGAAACAGTATTCGAATAATCGAAAATTGGTTATAATGGAACCTATATCACGGTAGAGGTTTGGTCCTGTCAACTGAGTATCGTTGAGAGAGATGTTTGTAGACGTTTTCGCACTAGCATCAAATACGACGCGCAAGGGTGTTGACGTACTGCTCGGCCTTAAAATGCTGTGATGTGGAATCAGATGCTTGACTCGCTACCAGTGTACAATTCCATGTGGTCAAGTTTCTCATACTCGAGCATGAAGTCGTTGTATGCTTGCTGCAGCACTGGTGAACGCGCAAGTTTGCGCTCTGTTGCCAGCAATCGTCGTTCAGCGGCAACTCGAGAGTCTCCAAGTGTCGGCGTATCAGTCACAAAAAGCAGCGGCACGATGTATCTCCCCCCCTCATCACGGGAGTGATCACGCACGAATATATCTTCAGCCAGCTGATCTTGAGGGCTGAGTACAGGTTTGCACGGCAATTCCTCTACTTCCCAGAAGTCACGCAGCGTTTTGTCCAAAGTCTTCTCTTCAGAAATCGACAGATGTAAATTTAATGACAGTTGATTACTTTCGTTGTATAATCTTCCACTTACGACATAACCGAAAACCGTCTCAATCACCTTGGGTATGTTCGGCTTGACATTAGTCGGCTTGTCCAACATCAAATCAGACACGACACCGTTGTCCAACAGAATATCTACCGATGACTTTTCGTAGAACAATGGGTCAGCCAAATCGAAATTCTTGTATTCTTCCACGACTTCCGGTGGAAACGAAACATTTGGCATTTCAGATGACACTTTCTCTACTACGACCAGTTCTAGCCGGAAACTCGGAACGTCCGATTTACACGGCTTTAAGTCGCATGTCACCATGCCAAAGTTTTTGACTAGTTCACCTCCTAGCCCTGATACCGTGTAAGGGCATTTGTTGCGAGGTAAGCCCAAACGTTGAGCACAGTTCAAAGTAATGAATGAGCTTTGAGCTCCAGAATCAAGAACGGCAGGAGCATTGATCGAGTCGTCAACGAGATCGGACGTGTCCATAAACATCGTAAATAATTATTCATCTGCAAAATTGCGACCTAGACATTATCTGTGTCACCGTTTTTGCTGAGGCATTTAGTAATATAATGAAGTGTTTCTAGTTTTTACTTATTATAAATTCAAAACAAAAAAGAATGTCCGACGGCAACAGCCCTTTTAACCGGAGTGGGCTAACACGCCGCAGCCCTCCGCCCACGCCCTCACCCCGCCCGGAGCCCGTGCCCCCGCCCGCTCCAGCATCGCAGCCGCCGCCCACCGCCAGGCCCACCGAAATGAAACTTATTACGACACAGGAATTACAAAATTGGTTGACGTCGATCGAGCATCACCTGAACGAGGTCTGCACCATCTCGACCGAAGGGAAGCTGAACTCCGAGCAGAAATTACGAGTCCATAATCTGTGTCGAAAAGTAGCCCACTGCTCATCTCAGTTAGCCGTCGAGTACCAAAGCTTAAAGCAGAAGGCCATCCTCACAGCGCTTCCAAGAAATTAAGGAGTGCATCGCCGAGTCCACAAAACACAGCCAAGTCCCGGTTTCTTTCGCCGATATGCTGAAGAAAAATCAGGCCAGGTTCGTGCAGCCCACTAATTTCAGCTCGGTAGCGATGTAAGCACTACAACAAGCAGTGCGACCACGAAACTGGTGATGCCGACTGCCCTGCTAGGAAATTAGCCGAAAAAAGGTATATTAACTCCATAGACTATGAGGGCGCCTTTCTTATAAAATATTGTTCTAATTTCTAATTTGTAATATACCTACACAAATTAAACAAGGTGACGATTCGTGCAATTCCGACTGTCCTAGTTTCTTTCAATTTGTGCTAACGGTGACAATGCAATGTCCTACATAAGTTGAACATAAATATTAATTAAGCGATATCAAATAAAAATAATATTATTATATTATGAATTCAATAAGTAGTATTGTTTTAATTGTAAATGATTATTTTGGTACTTAGCGTATAATTTGAACTCTCAAAGCCTGAGACACAGGATTCTCCTAGTTCAGGCACCAGTATTATGAATGCTCTGTATAGATGTAAGACTTTTTATGCTAATTGTTATTACTATGATTTTATGAATAAAGATTATTATTATTATTATTATTATATAGTTCTGATATTGACCAGTGATGTCAACGACTAGAGTCCTCGTAGTCCCCAGTACTATACCGTAAGAACTGGAATTTTCAGTCACGGAATGAAGATTCTCAGTAACGGTTGGATCGGGTGTCACAGCCACACTCACGGAGCGCGGTAGTGAAGGCCCCGCTGCATGCACGGCAGCACGGGGCGTCTGCGGCGTCGGCACGGCCGTTGCCTGCAGAACACTTGCATCCCGATGTAGTAAATAGTGGTGAGGCCGAGAGCAAACTCGACAAGTCATGTTGCTCTTACAACTTGACGTTTCATGACCACTTTTTAAACAGTTGGCGCATAGTTTCAAGGCATTGACACGGTCAATCCTGTCTTGAATTAACAGTTTACGAAACTGTTCGCAACGATAAATCAGATGATTTGAGTTGCAATGCACGCAAGTCAGTTTGTTTTGGTTCGAATTATTTTTGACGACGCGTTTGGCTCGGTTGGTAGACACCTGCCTACTGAGTCGGCGGTCCCGGGTTCGAATCCCGGCCGGGGCAAATATTTGTGCAAATATTTGTTCTTGGGTCATGGATGTTATCTATGTATGTATTTATATATTATGTATATCGTCGTCTAGTACCCATAGTACAAGCTTTGCTTAGTTTGGGACTAGGTCGATTTGTGTAAGATTGTCCCTTAATATTTATTTATTTATTTTTTATTTTATTTTGAGTATCAAAACGCGAAACAGCTAATCCAATCTTTTGTGAAGACGAAGTTGCGTTCGAATATTTGAAATTGGCCGGTTTATGACTCGGTTGTGCGAAGTTGACAGATGACTTCACTTTGACTTGTTGATTGTTTATAGTCCGGGAGCCGGCACTAGGAAATGTATGTTCCAAAACTTTTATTTGTTTAATCACGAAATTTATTAAATTCGCGAAAATCGGTAATTTATTTTGATCGCGGCTTTCTTCAAACAATTTCCGAGTATGACTGTCTAAACCACGTAATGCCAAATGACAAAATAGATAGTCGTCCAAGTTCTCAATCTGCAAGGCGTGAATCGCTTTCAACGAATGATCAAAAGTCTCCACGAACGAGGTTAAATTCGCTACGCTGTCTTTTGTCAAAGGCGAAAAGTTCAGCATTTTGTCCAGATATCTGCCGGTCAACGCCCTAACGTCTTGGTATTTATCAAGTAAGCTTTGCCAAACAAGTGGGTAATTGAATGACGTGATCGGAAGACTTCTGACAATGCTCAGTGCTGGACCTTTGACGCAAGATAGGAGATAATGAAATTTATCTATGTTCTCGAACTTGCGATTGTGAACCAAAGACACGAAGGTATCATGGAATGTAGCCCAGTTCTCTACCTGCCCGTCAAATTCAAATAACGTTACCTTCGGTAAGACCGGCCTAGCTAGACGATCATCCTTGGTTGCAGTTGAATATTTTTCGGTTGGCTCCTGGACTATACGCGTGCAGTTCAAAGCTACTTTTTTGCAAACATAATATAATTCGTCGAAGCTTTCTAACGCGCTTGTTGAAGGTTTAGCCTTGGGGTTTGACTGCATTTCAAGCATAATAATTTCCATAACAATTTTTTCGAAATCGCTACGAGCGTCATCAAGTTCTGAAAACTGTACCATGTAATTCTGTACCGAGTCTAGACTATCCAATTTAACAGTTTTGGATACATCATACGCCTTTTGTAATTTTTTGAACAAATATTCTTTTTTAATTGTCAAAGTGCTAATTTGCAATAAAGATTGCACCTCGCCTTCCGCCATTTTTGTCACGGACAAAAATATGACGAATTAGTTGAATTATATTTTTGGAAATCTGTGAGAACAGGGAAAAGCTTTATAGCGAATACGATTCGCGACGGAAGCAACGGTTATATTATAGATTATAATTTGGGGAATTAAACAAAAATAGGTAGGTTCAAAATTTTGAAAATCCGGCTCGAAGGACCAGAAAATGTGGCGTAAAGCCGTTAGCGGACTGTAAGTAATGAAGGAAGGATCGTGGGGTGGAGTCAGAAAAATGTGAACATTATACTGATCCAAGAATAAATATCAAGGACTTACCGTTGCTGTCGCCCGTTCTGTTTCGGAGGCCTCCGTCAGCTTCCTTTTGATCACACGGTTTTAATAAATAATGTTTTTTGCTGTAATTCTTGCTATATTCGCAGACACTAGTTTTGACACTGAAGTCTAGTTACATTTTTCATACAGAGAGCAGCAAAGCGGCCAGTGTCCCCGCCATTTATAAATGAGTCAGTATAAAGGTTAATACTAAACAAGTTGATACTGAGGTATATTGGTAAATATATTATGTAATAATTGCTTCACTTTAGTTGCGAGAATTTAACTTGCTATACGCAATATGATTGCATAAAGACTGATCAATCATGTGCTGCTTTCTTGCAAATCTGACCAGATCGTTAATGCGCTCAATACAATTTTTAAAAGACCATTAAATATATTATTATTATTCGATAGTCCTTGCTGAAAGGATAAATAAATAAATATTAAGGGACAATCATACACAAATCGACCTAGTCCCAAACTAAGCAAAGCTTGTACTATGGGTAATAGACGACGATATACATAACATATAAATACATATATAGATAACATCCATGACCCAAGAACAAATATTTTGCACAAATATTTGCCCCGGCCGGGATTCGAACCCGGGACCGCTGACTCAGTAGGCAGGTGTCTACAAACCAAGCCAAACGTAGGTCATTCATTTATCCTTACCATGGTTTGTGCAAAACTTTTTTTTTAATTGAAAATTTGACATTTCGTAAGGAAAAACTAGGCCATGTTTGACAGTTGTCAATGACGACACAAATTCTGAACGAAAATTATCACACTAATATTATAAAGGCGAAAGATTGTGAGTGTGTTTATGAGTATGTTTTTTACTTCTTGTTACTTCACCAACGTATGAAAGTAGCTGACATTATATAGTATAACTAGATGCGCCGCGCGGTATTGCGGCGGATTAAACATAGGATAATTAAATTCCGGTATGGCTCAGTTTCATTGGTCGATAGGGCCCGCATGCGGGGTGCGGCAGACTTCCATAACGCATGCCATAGAGCCCGTATGCGGGGTATTGTTTTCATTGGTTGATAGGGTCCGCATGCGGGGTGCGGTAGATTTCCATAATGGCTCAGTTTCATTGGTCGATAGGGCCCGCATGCGGGGTGCGGTAGACTTCCATAACGCATGCCATAGAGCCCGTATGCGGGGAATTGTTTTCATTGGTCGATAGGGTCCGCATGCGGGGTGCGGTAGATTTCCATAATGCATGCCTACTTGATAAATAGCCAAATTGTGCTTAGAAGTAAGTGGTAACCAAAATTATGCTAATTTTCCAATTTTTAATTTTTACTAGTAGCCTTCAGTCAGTCCTCCTATTTATGTAACTAGCAGGGTGGGGCATTTCATATGAAGCGGACAGGTAAAAAAAAGTGATATCAGGAAATTTGTTCATATGCGGGCTATTTATACCTCTAGTAGGTATGAAAGCGGACACAGAATATTTTTTTTCTACGATGTTTATTTTTAAAGTTATGGGCCTTTGAAAAATAATCATAATCGGAATTCCGATTTTTTAGATTTAGTTTTTCGAATGGGGAAATAATACAAATTAATATGAAACTTAGCGTTTGTATAGGTTTTTAGATGCTATTTTTTATATAAAAAATATTTTTTGAAATTAATAAAAAATACATGTATAAAACCGGAAGTGAAATTTTCAAAGTATTTTTTTATCACTTCGACCATTTTTATTTTTTATTTTTTTACACCGAAATATAGCCAAAGGTATATTTATAATACACTATGAGTTTCATAGTGGAATGCCCATTACTTAGAGAGATAGGTAAATTAATGTACATGCATGTCGCACTGAGTGTGATGTTTCATACTAATTTATTTCAGGTATTTGAAGTGTAATCACATGTATCATTGTATTCACGCGAGTTTAGGCTCTAAAAGCTTAGAGTTTAGTATTACTTGTTATTTTTACAAGCATTATTAGTAAATGCCTGATCCAACTCTCCTTAAAATTAGCCGACTTTAGTAAATGCCTGGTCCAACTCTCCTTAAAGTTAGCCGACTTTAATCTCGACACACACAGCTTTCGATTAAAGCAAACTGCACTCGGATGCAAGCGTTTGAGCAATACGATGCCACACAGACATACAAACTATAATTAACGTGAATACATAATAATGAAAATAAACGTCATGCCAAATTCAAACTGTTTTATTTTCTATTTTCGTCGGCATAGTATTGCTCAAACGCTTGAATCCGAGTGCAGTTTGCTTTAATTTTTAGTGGTATTACCACATAAAAAAATATAGAATCGATAAAAAAAAAAGATTCTATACAAATATTTAGAACAGCGCCATCTCTCTCGCAGTCTTCACACTTGCTGTAAAGCAATGGGGATTGGGGATCGTGCGTGTAAAACGCACATCCTAGGGTATGGCTAATGCGCAATAAGCATTTCAAAAAAACATATGACACAGAGGGCGCTCCAGTAGCGTAAAAGGATTAAGGGATGAAAGATTTGGTGTGACTGACGTAGCGGTCGGATAGCTCAGTTGGGAGAGCAATGCGCCGGTAACGCAGAGGTCGCGGGTTCAAACCCCGCTTCGATTGTAGTAGATCGCATTCAATTTTTCTTTCTTAATTTACCTTTGTGTCATTATTTATAAAAATAAAAATGTGGTATTACCACATAAAAAAATATAGAATCGATAAAAAAAAAAAAAGATTCTATACAAATATAATTTCACTAGATTTTGTTTAACTTGCCATATTGGTATGTATGTTTTGTGTGGGGTAAAATTTTGGAAGTTGAATTAAAACTCCGGTAGTGATCTTCCCACAGAGTCTCTATGTCTATTACCACCGAAGATATACAAGACAATCGGGTGTATATAAAAATATGCATTATTATGCGTTACTTTTAAAATAACATTGTACCAAATTAGTGGTAGGTACCATGGTGGGACAAACAAACTAAATGGGCTGTTATTAAAAACAAAGTTTGACTTGGTAGAAGTCGTCAGTGACCGATATATGCGAACTAGCGTGAAGCGACTAAACATACATATAAAACAGCTACATAAAAACTAAAACAAAGTTGAAAACTGCAATTTGGCCTACTTCAAAACAAAACACAACACAGTGTCGGGTGAAAATTGCCTCCTGCTCGAGGCACACCTGAAAGTGCAACTTGTCACTCTACTTTGAGCATATTTTATTACGCTGAGTGCATGTCTGCAAAGGCACAATTATATAAAAAACCGGTCAAGTGCGAGTCGGCCTCACGCACCGAGGGTTCCGTACAAACACTTTCCATCCTTAAGTGGTTAAAGTTAAGTTTGCACCTGGTATGTATAGCGCTCCATACAAATGAGGTGCAAAGTTAACGCAACCAATCCCGTTTGTTGTATGGGATTAAATTAAATATTTATTTTATTTTATTTTTAGTATTTGTTGTTATAGCGGCAATAGAAATACATCATCTGTGAAAATTTCAACTGTCTAGCTATTACCGTTCTTGAGATATAGCCTGGTGACAGACGGACGGACGGACAGCGAAGTCTCAGTAATAGGGTCCCGTTTGGCCCCTACCCTGCCCTACCCTTTGGGTACGGAACCGTAAAAAGTATGTGTTTTACTAGCCTTAATTACCTACAGCTTTCATTCGTTACAATTATGTTAGGAAAATGCGTGTGTCAGAAGCGGTATCAGAATCAACAACGAGTGTAGATATTTTGCTATCCCTACTCAATTCTATTTACACAGTTTTCATCGTTTCATTTTATTATTTTAGGTCAAAACAATAAAAGTTTCAATAAGTTTCTAATCAAATTGCACCAAGTAATAAACAGAAGTTTGGACATGATTAGATTCTCAACTTTCACATGCTTTACTGATAAATGGATCGTATCTGAAGGCAATTTAGTTAAATGGGAATTTTCGCAAGAAGTGATCGATGCCATTAATTGCATTACAATTTGTTGCTTTATCTAAGAAACTAATATGAAAATGATTGACATGTTAAGATATATAATTTTTACAATAATTATCACCTAAAAACATTCCACCTTGTTGCTAAGTACGTACTTATCATGAAAATGTTGGCCACAAAATTAAACAATTTAAATATTTCAAAAACGTGTCATAATAAATTAAGTGCATCACTTCTCTAAAAAATGCCAAATTAGCTATAAAAAGCAACCTATAATATACAATATTAATATACATGTATTCACTTGTATCTTAGACGCTCTCCGAACGATTAATTTTCTACTCTGCACCCAATTGAAACATATCTGTTTAGCCCTATAGTTGATTGGTAGAGAATTCCATTAGACATTAAGTTCGCCATTTGTACTGACGTTTGTGCCATAAAGTTTAAATTAATAAATAAAAAATGTGGTATTACCACATAAAAATATGAATCGATAAAAAGATTCTATACAAATATTTAGAACAGCGCCATCTCTCTCGCAGTCTTCACACTTGCTGTAAAGCAATGGGGATTGGGGATCGTGTGTGTAAAACGCACATCCTAGGGTATGGCTAATGCGCATAAGCATTTCAAAAACATACATGACGCAGAGGCTCTGTATAATTAATGACGTGTAAAATGTAATTGTGATTTTTACCAATAAATTATGTATTCTGTATTCTGTAGAGGGCGCTCCAGTAGCGTAAAGAATTAAGGGATGAAAGATTTGGTGTGATTGACGTAGCGATCGGATAGCTCAGTTGGAAGAGCAATGCGGCGGAAACGCAGAGGTCGCGGGTTCAAACCCCGCTTCGATTTTATCTTTGTGTCAATATTTATAAAAATAAAAATGTGGTATTACCACATAAAAAATATGAATCGATAAAAAGATTCTATACAAATATTTAATAAATGACAGTTTGTTTTCTTGGTAAATAATATTGCTGCCCCATCAAAAGCCACAGCCAGAAATATATATCTGTATATGTACGATCAACATTTTTAATCTTCCGAAACAACACAAGTTCGGATATGGTCAGGCTGAGACAACTGTCGAGCTCGTGATTAACTCGCAGACGCCGTGATAAATGGTAGCTACGTATTGGAAGGCAGATGTGTTAATTACTTTGTCTTATTTATTTACAAAATATTCTACAACATAACAGTAAAAACTAAAGGACTGTAAAGCCCATAACACGCTTAATATACATATTTAAAAAGGGTGCGTAACTGCGTAATGGTCTCTATAACAAGCTATGATATAATATTAGGCAATATAACGATCGAGGGCTATAATAAACGAATCATAATCATAATAAAATTTGCTATAATCTCTTATGGTATTATGTTCATTTAATAAAAATACGTTTCAAGGCTCAATACACAGTCAAACTGCTCAAACAAAAAAGTTAAACCGTCATAGAGTCATAGTTAGGTACGACGATGAGTGAAGCGAGTGTTAGGTTAAGTATATTGCGAATATAAACGTTCCATTTATTTTTTTTAATCAAATATTATATCTCAGTGAAATTATATGAAACGTTGTTATATCTATCATTACACATCCATTTCAGAAAGAACTACGGCATCGCCTCACAAAACTTTAAGCATTCGCGACCTAAATTTAACTGATTATATAGTTGCAAAAATATCCCCGTCAGGTGCAGATGCGAGACTTGCATCGAGACAGGGCAGAGCTTGAACTTCGAGGCAAGCTTCTGTAAGAAACGGTGATTTTTAGTTATAGTGAGTAAGTAAAAATCCTGATGCTCTATTATCGCATTACCTAAGTAATTCTGTGTCATAGTCAGTCTAAATAAACCCTGATGATCTGTTATCATCCCGTAGAGTATGCATCAAACAACAGACATTTGTGATTTTAGGCATAAAATATTGATTAGGTTTTTATTAGCATTACGTTGGTTCTACGTGAATTTGTTTTCCTTGGACACAAGTTCAGACTGAGACAACTATGACTAACGCGCCGCTGTGTTAAATGGAACGTATTCGAAGGCAGGATGTGTTAATTGGATCTAAAAGTCACCTTTAATTGTCAATTTGTTTTGGCCAAAACCCTGCTGATTTTTATCCCGTTTCTGACTAAAATATGAATAAAACCACAATTTCTTGTGATTTAAGTATACAATACCAGAAGCTAGGATATATAAATTGGATCTAAAAGTCACCTTTGTCACTTTTTTTTGGCTAAAACTCTGATGATCTATTATCCCGTTGCTCACTGAAATATGAATGACACCACAAACATTCGTGTTTTAAGTAAAAAATATTGATTGTATTTTTATCAGAATCATGTTGGTGCTACGTGAATTTATTTTCCTTGCTGTATAAAGAAATAATCAATATTTCTAAGACACAAGTTCAGACTGAGACAAACATGATTAACTCGGTGCCGCTGTGTTAAATGGAACGTATCAGAAGCCAAGATGTATTAATTGGATCTCAAAGTCACCTTTAATTGGCACTCCGTGTTAGCGAAAACCCTGATGACCTATTATCCCGTGGTTGACAGAAATATGAATGAAACCACAAACATTTGTGATTTAGGTATAAAAAAATTGATTAAGTTTTCATCAGAATCATGTTAGTGCTACGTGAATTTATTTTCCTTGCTGTATAAAGAAATAATCAATATTTCCACGACACAAGTTCAGACTGAGACAACCATGATTAACTCGGCGCCGCCGTGATAAATGGAACGTATCTGAAGGCAGATGTGTTAATTAGATCTACATGTCACTCGTCGGGATTTAGCCTGTTTGAGTACTCGCCTTTGATTGTTTCGCACTGTAGGTTTAACTGGGTTAAATGTATGTAAGTACGATGTAAGTTTGGAAAAGGCTCTTTGTAAAATACACTATTTTTAATGATATTTTTTTTTACTTCAATCCTTAAATGGTTATGATATATATTCTTTTATGTTTCTATTATCAAAAGGAGTTAGGAATTCATAATAATATAGATACATTCAAACTTTTGCTATATATTTTGACATTCATAGAGATGACAAACCAACGAGGCTTGTGATACGCCATATAGGACTGTGGCCTAATTATCGAGCTGGTCCTTATTTTTTATCAGGCAACTGTGGGCCAGAGATATATACCTTAAAACTAACATACATATTAAAAATGTATTTGTACACAAACACGTCAAATAGGCGACGTGTGGTGCAAATTCTTAGTTTCAATGTCAACTAACCGGCCTCGAAAACGTCGGAATACTACACCCTTCGGCCAGAACTAGAGACCGATACTTGAGCAGTCGGCACTTTCACCACAAATTAAGTGAACATCGAGTCACATCGTCATGAGACTCCAACCGCTCGACCCTCAAGATATGAAGTTGGTTGGTTTTAACCTTAAATACTCGACGATCTGCTCAGCTTACATAAGCTA
Source organism: Apotomis betuletana (assembly GCA_932273695.1). Lineage (NCBI taxonomy): Eukaryota > Metazoa > Arthropoda > Insecta > Lepidoptera > Tortricidae > Apotomis > Apotomis betuletana. The sequence continues at coordinate 16,735,250 of OW026314.1, read as the reverse complement.
GTGTGGTGAGTTACAATATCATTCGTGAGTAGAGATGTGCCGTTCTCGAGACCATTTGCCGATTAGTATGGGGAAAAGAACGATCATCATCCTCCTAGCCTTTGTCCCATATTGTAGAGAATGAATTTCTCAATCGGGGTCGGCTACCTACATCCCAAGATGACGTGGCGTAGGCACTAGTTTTTACGCAAGCTACTGCCATCTGACCTTCCAACCCAGAGGGGAAAACTAGGCCTTATTGGGCTTAGGTGGTTTCCTCACGATGTTTTCCTTCACCGAAAAGCGAGTGGTAAATATCAAATGACATTCCGTACATCATCATCATCATCATCATCTCAGCCATAGGACGTCCACTGCTGAACATAGGCCTCCCCTTTGGACTTCCATATATACCGGTTGGAAGCGACCTGCATCCAGCGCCTTCCGGCGACCTTTATAAGGTCATCTGTCCACCTTGTAGGTGGACGTCCTACGCTGCGCTTGCTGGTCCGAGGTCTCCACTCGAGCACTTTTCGGCCCCATCGGCCATCTGCTCTGCGTGCTATGTGGCCTGCCCATTGCCACTTCAACTTGCTAATCCGGTGAGCTATATCGGTCACTTTAGTTCGTCTACGGATTTCCTCATTTCTGATTCGATCACGTAGAGACACCCCGAGCATAGCCCTCTCCATTGCACGTTGAGCGACTTTGAGCTTTGAGATGAGGCCGATAGTGAAAGACCACGTTTCGGTGCCGTAAGTCATCACTGGTAACACACATTGGTTGAAGACTTTCGTCTTGAGGCACTGAGGTATGTCGGACGAAAAGACATTCCGTACATAAGTTCCGAAAAACTCATTGGTACGGGCCGGGTTCGAACCCGCGACCTCCGGATTGAAAGTCGCATGCCCTAACCATTAGGCTACCACCGCTTACTCGTCATATGGGGAAAGAACGATCTCTAGAACAAATCGGGAAACCTTGTCGAGAACGGCACATTTCTATTCGTGAGTTAAATATGCGTAACTAATGACTTTGTATTCTAGCTTCAGGGAGGTGACCAGCTGCGCAAGAAAGAGTAGGATGGCTGAGCTTGATGTCGGAGGCCAAGATTCACTTCGGATCGCTGAGTCAGCGTAGTAATTAATGCCTTCGAAGTCCCTGAAGATGAGGAGTTCGTAATATATGGAACGTTTCCTGATACATATCTTATCCATAAGTAAAATATTACAGGCAATTTTCTGCGCTTGACCTGTTTCGATTCGCCCACAATAAAAGCACATATCACAAAAGCCACAACTGTCTTGTAAACATTCATCCCCGCTCCTGTCTGGAGCTTTTTACAACTAAAAGCCAATCAAGAAAGAGCTTCCAAAGTTTGTTCTGTACTTAGTTTTATGAACTCCGTATAAATGTCGCTACGTTTGTTTTATCAACCTTTTGTAAAGCTTTCTTTATACACCGACAACAGAGAAATCTATTACCACGTAGCAAGATGGTAACTGGGTCATTCTCATCGGTTAATTTAACTTTATCTTAATTGTTCCTTATCGTGTCTGGAGTGTGAAAGACTTTTAAGACATTCTTGGTTTTATCTTTTTCAACATTCACCCCATTTAGAGTTAATTTGTGCCAAAAATGCACTCACATTTCCTCAAATATTTGCTAATGATTAGAATCGGTAAAGACAAATTAGCACACACTTAGATTTGACTATTCGAATGACTACTTTGTGCGTTACATTTTTACCATTACCTGCAAATTAAAAGTATTAAGATTTCACAATTGGATTCTGATGATCTAGCACTGCCAAAAATGGAGAATAGAAGCGTGTCGTATATTTTATGGTTATACGTGTATATTTGCATGTTTTAATTTGTTCGTTTGTCTATCACTACCAGGTCTAGTTTTCTCTCTCATTTGCTCATAGGTTAACTAGAAGAAATCTCTTAGGGATACGTTTGACTTTGTACATAATGTATTGTTTTCGAGTTTTTCTTAATATTGTTTCGGTTTATGTGTTTGTTTCAAGTTTGTATTTCTACATGAAATATATGTTTGTTATCATTGTACTTATAGCCTATGTTTGTGTATAACAAAGTGTTTCTCGTACATAAACGAGGAGAAACCTGAAATATAACAGTGACGCCTAAAGTTACTTATCTCTTAGCGCATGTGGTCCTTTAATCGTTCAACCGCAAACGACTGGACCGAGGCGATAAACTAAGAGTATAAAGCTGTACATACACTAGCGGGTTGCGGAGCGAGCAGGTTATAATATAACACAATACTATAACTTATTTTATAAATATATGTGACAACCTCACACAGATTGATTTAGTCCCACAGTAAGCTGTAATAGGCTTGTGTTATGGATTCCCGGGATTCAAACTATGTAGGCAGCTGCTAAACCACTGCGCCAACCGCGTCTTCGAGGAGAGGCAGAGGATTGATGATTTGGATGTGAGACGCATGATGAGGATACCCTGGACCGCCAAGCACACCAGTAAATCGATTCTCTTACAGCTCAATATTATAACCCACCTGTCCACAATATGCCACCGACGAATTTTATTATTTCGGCCACAAAGTGAGAAGAAGAGATGAATGTCTGGAAAAGTTGATCGTAGTTGGGAGCACAGATACTAAACAAGCTTGTGGACGATCCCCAATCAGATGGACCGGTCAAGTAAAGGACACGTCTTTCAACAAGTTTTGCTCGGTTTTAAAGGAAGCAATGGACAGGACACGACGGTTTTTTTTATTACATGACTTACATGTATAAGGTTTGTTTAGCCCTCACTACCAGTGAGTCGGACTTGCAAGCCATCCAGTGATGACCACGATCCACAGTCATGAAGGAACGACAAAAGGGAGCAAATCAGCACATATCTGTTTAAGGGTCGACACGCAGTCACATTCTAGCTGCAAATGTGCTGTTTAGATGCAGTTTCACAGATGACATCAACGGACCGAAGTTACAATTCAGTTTAGTATCTAGAACGCATCTCAAATGTCGTCCATCTGTGTCGAGTCAACCCTAAAAAAATATGGTAACTTTTCAGGTCATTGTTAGCAACACCACAGGCAGCTAGGTTGCCGACACGATGGTCTGACAGGTAGAAAAAGCGACCTCCTCTAAATTCTACCAGGAGGCTAATTTAGACAAGAATCGAAGGAGGCAAACTATCTATTGAAGGGGTTTCAGTGACCACAATCTTCAGTGAAGTGGGACCGATTGAAGAAGAAGATTTCTATTGAAATGCCAAAATACAATTCCTCGTCATGAACTTGTTAATTATGGCCATTTTTTTTGGCATTTATGCTGAGCGCATGAAGGTCGCTCTCGCATTTGGACACATAGCTTTACAGAGACGTTAACGTGTTAAATTATATGAAATCGATACAGTATTGGCGGGTTCTAGGTGGGCTTTATATTATAGGCTGTGTACACATGTGTGAGAAATATATGCCTACGTAATCTCAGAATAATAAACAAAACATGTCATGAAGTTGTGACAAATAGAGTTGGCAACTTTTGAACTTGATATTAATTTGTTAATTTAATCTTTATAGCAGAAAAGAAAAACTGAGTACTGAGTTTTACTCGTTTCTTGAATGTACTGCACACCACAACCAGGCGTCACGAGCCTACTTACTACTATAATTACAACAACACCAGCAGAACAAGTGCGAATAGGTACCAACAGAAGTGCACAACGGTACCTACTAACTTGGATACAACTCCGTGCATTGTTAAAGTTATTATTTAAGTTACAATTCAGTCGCTTATCCCCCTTCAAGTAGCATAACAAATAATAAAGCCAACAATAGCTCTGGCTCCATAAAAGGGGGTATAATATTAATAAATTGTCATTGGTTAGGACCTTTTGTAAAACAGAATACAACACAGGCAAAGTTGCGAGCCATAAATGTGACTAACAAAAGTAACAAAGGCTGAGGCGTTGCAAAGGGTTGACAACAATGAAAAGAACAAATGCTTAGTTTGTCTTCGGAAATTATATTTGCGGGGTATCGAAGGGGTGGGGATAAAGGTTAACACACACTTAACCTGGCATCGGATCAGCACTGCCTTAACTCAAGTCGGTCAGTATTATCTGTATAATATAAATATAAATAAATATTAATATCAGACAGCTTCACAGAAATCAATCTAGTCCCAAATTAAGCTCAAGAAGGCTTGTGTTATAGATAAATATATACTTACACTAGCTTTTGCCCGCGACTTCGTACGCGTAGAACTCTTTAATTGATATTGACAATTAAAAAAAAAACAATTAGACTTTCAACCCTTTCAGGTATTCAATACTCGAATGGAATCTAGTTAATAGTTTAGTTCTGGGCTATTGGGTGAAATCCATGGACAAAATGCAAAACATCCTTTTTTAATATTTTTGGAGTTGCAAGGCTAAGTCCCATTCGATTCAATAAGTTATCCGAGGCTAAGTCCTATTCGATTCCATAAGCTATGCTCAGAAATGGCTCGAGATGGTGACGGTCCATAATCAACTGACGAAGAAGGTATGGTTCTACCTATTCACCAAAGAATTTTGTCACATTATGAAATTGGGACAAAATAATTATTAGGTAGCTACTATTATTTTTCTAACTTGGTTTTTACAACTTAGTTTATTGAAGTATAGTTCAATAAATTATGCTAAATGATTTATTTAGGTCAGTAAAAACATGTAATTTTTTTGATTTGGAGACATGAGCAAGCTACGTACTGTTTATGAGAAAAACATTTCGTGCCCAAATGTATTCCTGCTACTTTTCATGTTCGCCCCTGTGATTTATTAATAGTCATAGAAAATGTTAAAAACTTTTAATGGAAACTGTAGACGTTTAAAATTAAATGGTAAATTATTCGGTATAATTGGAACACGTGGTATAAGTACACTTGTCCCTTGGCTTCTCCCGTTAAAATTGTGCCCTTCACAATGTATTTCCCTAATTAGGTGATTCTCAATCTAGCGCCGTTGCCAAATTTGGGTGCGTCTAAGTTGCGCATTAACAAAACTGGTACTTTTTTTGTTGATTTTGAAAACAATATCATTTTTGATGCCAATATGGTTCTTTCACATAGCCAGTTTTCGTCATGAATATAAGTGTGCCTGTAAACCGACCATGAAAAAATGCTCGGTCGGTGATAGAGCCAAAAAATTGCACTTTTTCTATTTCCTCTTATAAGTATCATTATTATGATACTTATAAGAGGAAATGGAAAAAGTGCAATTTTTTGTGCAGCCTTGTTAGGCTATCCTTCTCCATCAAAGCGTGTCAGGCCCTTGACTTAAGCACGTCGATTATGTAGCATAATAATTGATTGACAATTCGGGTCTTGTCGAGTATCCGAGTCTAAGATCCGAAAAATACAAAAACTTTATGCACTAATACTGTACTCGGCGATAAATATTGCACATCGGTCTTTAGCCCTTAATTTGACAAAAGATGACGAAGGTCGCTGGTTCAAGCCTTGTTATGGTAAAATAGAGCAAAATATTCTGGTTCGAAAATAATATATGGAAAAAGATGGTCAAAGAATTTGTTCACCCTGCCATACACGCCAAATTATGGGTTAGAAAGAGGCAATTCAGCAATTGGCTGTTTATTTACGACGATTTCCGAACACTGGCGACCTTCCATCAATCATTGTTTAAAATTAAGATGAATGAAATGGGAATGAACGTAAATACTTTCTCGTTTATAATATTATTAGGATTATTTATATATGTTAAGTATCGTATCTTTGCATACTGAGTTATTTACTACTTTATTTATACTCAGTTACCAAGCGGAGGTACATAATCAAAGCTCGTAGGCACTATTTTCAGATGATGTGCGTATCGGAACGTGATACCTACCTGAAGGGCTACTCCGATGTTCGAAATTTTACTTTCGTATAGTGCTATTCCATTCACTCAAATATACCTTGACAGGAGATCGAGAGGGATGGCACTATTCGACAGTCAAATTTTGAACATCGGAGTAGCCCTTCTGCAATCACTGGTTTGACATGTCTTGCCAGATGGGTGTGTGACGTTTGTCAAATCAAATGTGATTGATTCAAATTTGTAAAATTTTATGTATTTGATTCTTGAAATTACGCGATTAATCGAATTTTGCGGATACATGTTCCCATATCAGAATTTATTGTTTTTTTACAAAGAATAGTTTGGTATGCGTTTGGTGAAGGTCTATCGTAGGTAGATTAGTTTACGTCAAAACGATGACATGTAGGGAGTTGTTGCAACTACAATGATTTGCTCTCCATACAAAGTTTAATCCCGTTTTTCACGGGAACACTACATTTATTCGGGATGAAAAGTATCCTATGTCCTTCCCCGGGACTGAAACTATCTATATACCAAATTTCATCTAAATCGGTTCAGCGGTTTAAGCGTGAAGAGGTAACAGACAGACAGACAGACAGACAGACAGACAGACACACTTTCGCATTTATAATATTAGTATGGATACTATATAGAACAACCATGTCCCAAGCACAAATATTCGAGTTCATCACACAAATATTTGCCCTGGCTGGGATTCGAAACCGGGACCGCTGGCTCAGTAGGCAGGAGCTCTACACACTGCGCCAACCGCGTCGTCGTAATTATTATGTATGATGATGATGTATGATATTTCAAACTTGCAACGCACACCTATCAAATCTGCACCTCTAGCATACCTGTGTGTGATTCTTTGTCGTGCGACAAATACTACTTGTTACTTTCCTTTCAATAACGTGCGAGCAAGACAGGTGATGCTGAGTCGCTCGACAAGCGAAGTCGCGGCAAGATGCTAGCCCTGTTGTAACGGCTTTAACTCATGCCATGACTAAACGTGCCAAATGAGTCAACGTGCCACGACTTGAGCGGTTGAGCGAGAGATCCGAGCGCGGCGGCCATACGAGTGAGCGAGACGCACGTACCGCACACCACTGCCGCTGTCGCTGTCGCGCAGTCGGGGCATCTCCGTAACAAACCGCCGGCGCGGGATGAACTCGCTTGGATCCCGCGTTTATAATAATAATAATAATAATGAAATAATAAATAATGAAATAATGAACTTTATTCTGCAAGTAGGCCACAAGGGCACTTTTACATGTCCGAGTTTACCGGCATTTCACAAGAGGAGACCACTGTTGAGAAGAAACGCCGCAAGAAACTCAACAGTCAGTTATTTTCTCATAAAGGATAAGTACTTAACTATTACAACTACAAGAAAGTATGACGGTTTATCACAATTTATGTACGTTTGATATGCGATGTCAAAATAAACGAATAGGTACATACTTTCAAAAGCAATAATGTTTTTAGTATTATTTACGAACTTACTGTCGAGTTTCTTTTGGCTTTCTTCTCTTTCGGTCTCCTCTTGCGAAATGCCGGTAGATGCACAATCTGACTTGTAAAAGTGCCCTTGTGGCCTACTTACTGAATAAATTATTTCAATACAAACTTTCAAACGAAGCTGGGAGCGATCACAAGTATAGGGATAAATCACCGATAAATTAAATTATCGATACAGCAACTCCATAACTGCTTAAAAAATCCGAAATCTGATCATGACTCAACAGTCTACGCAGCATGGGGCTAGGAGAACATAAGATAAACAGCATTGCCGGGTCTTATAATATAATCCTAGTTATATATTTATAATGTGTATTCATCATCCTACAATTCTCCAATTCGCGTCACAAACAACATCAAATTGCCTGTCTTCCATCTGTATAAAACTTTGTACATTAACGTCACATCACTATACGAAGGTTCTTTTGTTGAACAAATAAGACTTAATGGAGGAAATTCTGTGACGGGTGTGAATTTTCACTCGTGTACAGGGTGTTTGAAAATGTTTGGACATATTATCCGCAGCGAAAAGTCGATGGAGCGTTTGGTAGTGCAGGGGAGAGTGGAAGGTCAACGTTCTCGCGGCCGATCTCCTACTAGGTGGACGGATCTCATAAAGTCCACAACGAAACGTTCCCTTACGGAGTGTGCACGGAGTGCCACAAACAGAGAGAGATGGAGAAAAATCGCAAAAGCCGTCATTAATGTAGAAGAGGACAATCCATAACCACGACCACTCTGACAAGAGTGTACGACTAAGAAGAAGAACAGGGTGTTTATGAAACATTGAAGGAAATTTAAATTTAAATCTAGCGTAATACACTAAAAACATTTTTCATTTTCACATTTACGCTAAAAATATCCTCATGTTGTAATCCAATATGAAATTAAAATTGTGAAATAAATGAAAAAGGAAACAATGTAGAAACTTCATAAGAATATGCTTGTTTACGATTACGAGTATACACGGAAAAAGTTAATGAGTTTTCTTTAATACAGCAAAAAATACCTACTTCGTTTGTATATTTCTCCATTAATGAGAGAAGATATGAACTTATGTGTTGTATTTATGTTGTAAATATTATACTGTTAAGTTAAGTCGATTTCGCACAGCTAAACGAAAAGAAAAAACATAAGCGTTGACTTGAGAATCACCTCCATTTGAAGTCGGTTGAAATCAATCTACAATCCTAATTCCTTCGAAAAAGATCTTTAACATCTCAACGTACAAACGAGTTCAACCCGGATAACAAGGAAAATCAGCGTCGAATGGCTAATTCATTAAATCACACCATCAATCATTGTCTTTTGACGAATCACGGCGCGAAGGTCAAAGCATTCTGACACCATGATTAAACGAGTCACTTTGGTCAGACCAGAAGCGAGAAATTAATAAATTACCTCAACAAATTCCGGTTTCAGGGAGTTGGTTTTTTGGCCTAAAACGCGATTGCATGTTAAGTAGAATTTGCCGAAAATGTATAACACGACAGCGTGCCCCGTTACGATATCGTGGCAGAAATTAATAAACATATAAGTACCCAAGTTTATCATGCTCTAAAAAGAGTATAAATTAAAATGCATTTTGTTCATCATGGTTAATGTCACGTCAACGTAACTTCCATGTTCCATTTATTATAACCACTCGGCAAGCCTCGTGACCTAAACGCGGAACTCGACTTTAAGAACCTTCATTCTGCAACGATTGCATAAAATACTATTTTTTTATGACCGGCGGCAAATATTTTCTTTATACCTTGTTTTCTTATACTCATACTCATACTCATTTATTCATAATGCACAAGTTAGTGGTTATTTTATATGTCAGTTGTTATACTCAGTAATAGTTAATTCAATTTTTGTACAATATTACATTTACTGGTAATAGTCTTATTCTGTAACTACCTATTCGATTAATAATGTCAGTATACCATAAAGGCAACGCTGCCGTGCAGAACTTAAAGTACAGTAAGTGCTATGAGAGACGTATTGCACTTACTACTTTAAGTTCTGCACGGCAGAACGTCTTTGTACTGCGATTTTTTCGTTCACTTTACAAGTCGCAACGTTCTTAATTCTGTTTCGTCCCTTCAGTTGGTTTTTAGACAAATTTACATTTTTTGGGAGTTTTATTTCGTGATTTACCGTCCTAATTGGGCTTCAATAGTGCTTATTAAGCGAGAATCCGTGGACCGATGTAATTTTCCAATTACAGCTCGTTTTGTCAGTTTGTTCCTGTCTACTACGTTTGGCATCATTCTGTTTAAAAATATCGGCCAAGTACAGTCAGCATCAAATTTAGCTGATAATTTTAGTATGCAATTTTTCGTAAGCCAGTAGGTACTGTAGTAAAATTGTCAGGTCACTTTTCATGCTGAATTAAATTATTAAAACCTTCGTGAGACATATTTTAATAATGTAAGTACTAAGCTGTTTACTCTAACGTGAAATTTGTCCGGAACGGCCCGACCTGTTTCGAACTCGCATGGAGCTCTTCATCAGGGACTGCTACCCATACAGTCGCGCGGTAACTTTGTCACTGGCAAAGTCAGAGCTTTCCAGACAATTTCACGTGACTGTAAACCGCTTAATATAATTAATTGAATAAAGTATTACGAGCGTCGATAGGTAGCCGGAGTTATCAAAAGCAATTGAGTGAATAATGTTCCTGGTTTGTATAGCAAGACCTATACCTACACAATAGATCAAGGAGAATCCCTCCCGCCCTAAGTCAGACTGAATCGGTTCAGTCTATTCACGACGCAGTCCATGCGCCCAGTGCGCCCGCGTCACCCCAACCCAAATTACACTAGTGGCGCGAAGATAATCCCATTAGCGGGTTATACTCACACACAAAGTCCGCCTACTGGTAGTGAGGGCTAACCAGCCCTGATACAGTTCAAGTCATGTCCCAAAAAAAAGGAAAATCACCTATAGCTTTAATGAGTAGGTATTGGATTTTGTTTACTCTTAATCGGATAGAACAATAATCTTATTTTTTTTTATATCCAACTAGCTGTGCCGCGCGGTATTACCCGCTCATCCCAAGGAAATACTTAATTTTTTTCGAGATAAAAAGTAGCCTATGTATCAGTCCAGAATATCAGTTATCTTCATACCAAAATTTATCAACATTGGTGCAGCCGTTTGAGCGTGCAGAAGTAACAAATATACACATAAACACATTCCATGATAACTAGCATGATATTATAAAAAAATATAATATCCGCTGTATTTTGCCACTGCCACTGACAAGCTCCATATTCCCTTTTTAACGAACGGAGGCACGGAACCTTACATGAAAGAGCAACGTAAGAAAAAAATTGCGTTAGAGTGCTAAACGATGAAAAAAAATATGATTAAGTTTACCTTTGACGCTTTAGTCACTATAAAATTAGAAACTCTCAGTACCTGAAACAAGAAAAAAATATTTAGTTGCGTGGTAATGAAAGGCACATAACATTATACTATAGACAGTTCTGTTGGTCTTCGCAAAAGCCGCCTGAGGTAGAAAACTTGGTTGTTTGTTAAAATGTCACCAACCTACGAAGTGTGCCGCTTAGAGATGTGCCGTTTCTAAAATTTCCGGAAACATTACTAATTTTGTATCAGAAATATGGAACGTTTCCGGAAATTATCCGAAATGGCGCATCACTAGCTGCCGCTACGACTGGATCAATTAATAAAGACGGAAGGCAGAGCTGAAGCGCCAAGGTGTACATTGGGGCGTAGGCTGCTAGCACACTTCGCACCACATAAAGAGGGGTCTACATTTACCCCTAGAATTATTTTTCGTTGAATGTTTAATTTCACCGAAAAAGCATTTTTCTTTGCAACTGTAAACTAGGTATTTGAGATAGTTATCTTAAACCTAACCTATCTTTATATCTATCTATCTATCAGCCAGAGACGTCTACTGCTGAACATAGGCCTCCCCCATGACTAAGCATCGGATAATCGGATGCTTTTATACCTAAACTTTGGCGGCGGCTTTGTTGATCAGTTGTAGGTATAGGCTTTGTTTGAGGTATGAGTGAGATAGCAATAGGATTTTGTCAACTTTAAGTAAATATCCACCTGAATTTCCGATCCCTTCCCATGACTCGCCACCAAGTGCGACCCCGTCATCCGTCAACCTAACCTAACCTAACCTAATCAGTAGGATGGTATTTTGCAAGAATTATGAAAAATTTAATGACTAGAGAGGAATAAAAATTCTTCGAAAATTGTTTTGGGCGAAATAAGATATTCGACTCAATAACTTTGTAGGAGTGAAAAACCCTACAGAATGCCTTTCATTATATGACGCTTCCACTGATATCGCTTTTGGCCTTAATACATTATAATATTGCGTCTCTTTTTTTTTGTTTGATAAGTACCTAAACCAAGACGTAATAAAACTGAAATAAAGCTTGAGATTCATTAGAATGTATTTCATAAAGCATTTTAAACGATCAAACGATATGAGCATAATATTATCAGCCGCTCAGTGGCATCATTTATTCAAACACCTTCGGAATGGTTTTTCATCATTTCAATTCCGGCTCGTTCCAGTGTGTTCCACTGAATATATTACTGCTTTATTACATTGCGTCTTTGACATTTACGCGATAAAAATGTTCACGTTACCGTCGCACGAACTTAAAGATACATCCTCACCACGAGCATTTGCCTGTAATGTAACGTTACAGATCCGAGCATTGCATCAGTGACAGAAGAGAACCAAGCAATACAGTGCGCAACCTGTAATGTTACCGATTCGAGCATGAGATCAGCGAGGGAAAAGAAACAAGCAAGAAAGGGAGCGTAGTAATGTAACGTTACAGATCCGAGCACTATATCAGTGGAAGAAGAGAATTAAGGAATAAGCAACGCAGCATATAATGTCACCGATACGAGCATTAGATCAGTGAGGGAAGAGAAGCAAGCAGTAAAAGGAGGTAGTAATTTAACGTTTCAGATCCGAGCATTACATTAGTGAGAGAAAAGAACCAAGCAATAAGGTACGCAACATGTAGTGTTACCGATTAGAGCATGAGATCGGTGAGGGAAGAGAACCAAGCAAGAGAGGTAGGGTTGTAATGTAATGGTCGAAATTTTATCATAAATGTTACATTACTGGTACTCAAGTAGCACACTATATAAGGGCTGTAGCTGTATATGGGCTTTATAAGCGCTTATGCAGTCTGTGTGCTACTGGGGTGGAAAATTGGCAAAGACACGGAAGCTGACGCACGTCATGGGGCCGGCGGTGTACAAGCGACTGTCCGAGGTGGTCACATCGGCATTCAAGACAACGGCGGTTAAAGCGCGATTAAAAAAATGGTTTATCGAGCAAACATTCTACACAGTTGATGAATTTTTAATGTAAATTAAATATTTGAAAAGTTATTGTGATGAAACTGATTAATTATCAATATTTGAGTTTACATGTTTTTGAGAGTAACTTGTAAATACTGCCTAGTATTTACTAGTTTATTACGTAATGATCAAAACTGAATCATAAATGTTACATTTCAGGTAAATCAGGATTACATTTCAGGTAATTAATTTGAGACTAGATGGATTTTTGTAAGGTTGTCCGATATTTATTTATTTATTTAGGTAAATGGTCGCGGTAACGGAGCACTTTTAGCTGCAAGTGCTGGTTCAAATTAGCCTACTTTTCTCAGGTAGTGAGGTACTAATAGAATATTACTACAGAGGCTACAAAAGACGAGTACTAGAGTCAGGTAATCTCTGTGTGTGCCGAGGTTTGTGAAAGTGCCCGTTATTTATATAATTTGTAAAGCCGGGCACATCGAGCAAATAATTTAATGTTGACGCCTTTTACATCTCTGATTCGTTAGGAGTAATGTTAATGTGTTACCCGAACCGAGAACCTGAAGATGTATTTATTATTGTGTAATTCTGAGGGGAAGGAGCGTTTTGGGGGAAGGTCGCTCCTTAAAAAGATGCTCATGCTCCTTAAAAATCCTCCAAAATGGGTATCCTGGTATCTTTGGTGGTAACCTATTACCACCATTATTTTATCTCGCTGAGTAGAACGTTGACATACAAAAGAAAGTTTGAAAAACTAAAACTAAGATTAGTATTTTGTAGCTGACTTGAAGGTCCTCCATAATACCCCAATATGGTACTATTATTTTTATCAGAAATGATACTCGTAATAGATAAATCAGGTTTTTGATAACGTGTGGATACTATACAGCATAAATAATTAAGCGAAAGTCGTTTTCAGAAAAATTAAAATTAAAAAATATAACAACATAAATGAAGTTCAAACATTAACAATGTTATCAGTTATCACAAAACGTGTGCAGATTAAAATACCTAATGTGTGTTTAAAATGGTGTATACGCGACGCGAGCAATTTCATACCGTATTATTTTTCTCGACTCTTATTGTTTCCAATCTGAGTACAACGACGTATCCCATGATGGCACCATTACAGCATTATTTACATAATCGTCCCCTCCTCCCCTCCCGCCCCTCCAAAGCACCATTTCCCAAATCACACCCTATATCAACGACAAAAGGGCCCAAATTGCTTCGTTTAGGGACGATTTTCAAGATTCCGAAATGACAGCCGTTAGTGAGCAGCCTATATTAAAATACTTTAACATTCAAAACGATAGATAATAAATGTAACTCGATTTTAGGGTGTTTTTATGCTCATTTTGTGCGCCACTCGCAGGATTTGGTTAGAAACGCTAACTGTAAAATAGACACTTTCGCGTATCTTAATTGGAACTCGCTCCAATTGTATTGTATTCATTCAGTTACCTATTTCTTGGTAATTATAATTAGGCAACGGACGCCAAATAACCCTAAAACATGCTGTATCTGAAATATCAATAAACTGTTATGATTAAGACTTCACGCTGGTATAAAATTGTAAAATAGTAGATTGTACAACAAGTGCATAAAACGCACCATTTTACACGAGACGTTTGGCCATCCGAGCGAGCTTGCGAGCGAGGATGAATATAAAGTCGATTGTAAAATGCGTTTTATGGATGAGTTGCACACTCTACTTTTCACTTCGATTGCGAGAAAATGAAACTGCGTCGTGTAAATATTATACTTAAAAACAAATATAATTTAAATTTAAAGTTAGAGCAATGAGAAATGTTTAAAGTAATAGTTTAAAAAGTAATATATGATAGTAAATTAAACCAAAAGCTTATTTCAAGAAGTTTTATTGTGTACCTATGGTATCTTTCCCTTGGTCTTAGAATACGATATAAAATAAAGAGTTTATTCTATAAAGTTTTAAGTTTTTTTTTATCTGTTTACTAAGGAACTTTTTATCGTGTGGCATTTGGGCCGATCGCCTTGGTCTTCGACGACCATTTTACTTTATGCTCTATAGCATAAAAAGCGACTTTATGTCACCTACGCACAGCATAAAGTCGAACTTTTAGAGAATTAGAAGTGAAAATGTAATCTTTGTCATCTCATCACGCCTGAACGCCTGGACCGATTTCGAAAATTTATGGTAGTCGAGTAGTTGGGCATCTCAAACACTCCGGGCAGGTGCGGCCGGCTAGCCCCGCCCCCTGCCGTATACTGACATTCGGATGCAGCCACACTAGACTTCCGGCTTCACAAGTTAAGAAAAAAAAAAATGGGCATCCCAAGATGGTTACAGGATAATCTTTACCCGACTACGAAGCAAAAGAAATCATAACCCACTTTTTCTGCGCGGACAAAATTGACAAGCACCACAGTTTTGAATATTAAGTTAGCCTGTTTTTATTATTCTATATACGCTACGCGCGTAGCGCTATGCAATCCTTGGTTGCGAAAGAGTTAAAAACGCGTTTTTGCGCAATGAGTCAGCCAAAAATATCTTTAATTATACGACGGAACCAACACAAAATTATTTCTTTGATTTCACATTCGCTTAACTGCTTATTTTTTCATACAAATCGAGATTTTGGTCTCGTCTGTTTCCTCCTCCTAAGTCTTGAATCTTTAAAAAATATTAGAAACTGTATGGGAAGCAAATGATCTGTGTTGGACCGTTTATATTTTTGCGCTTATTATTATAAAGTTTGTGTACATATTATCATAGTACGAGGGTTGTTTGATAAATACCCGTGTTTAGAAAAAAACAACAAAGGTTTGTATACGTGTATATTTATTTTTCTACATAGTCACCTTCCAACTCTATACACTTGTTCGAACGGTGTTCTAGCTTTAATAAGCCGGCTAAAAAATAAGATTTCGGAAAGTCGTGAAAATAGGCCTCCGTGGCGGCAATGACCTCTTCATTGGACGAAAATTTCTTTCCACCGAGCCATTTTTTTAAATTTGGGAATAGGAAGAAGTCACAGGGAGCCAGGTCTGGGGAATAGGGCGGATGAGGCAGCAATTCATAATGTAATTGGTTTAATTTGGAGTCTGCGATTCTTGAGAAGTGAGCTGGTGCATTATCATGATGAAAGAGAACTTTTTTATTATTTAGATGTGGTCCCTTTTTTTAAAAATGGTATCAAATTCTTGCAATAAATTAGCGTAATATTGCCCAGTTATCGTTCTTCCTTTTTGTAAATAATCAGTATGGATGATTCCCTGCGAGTCCCAAAAAACAGTCGCCATGACCTTTCCGGCCGATGGAACGGTCTTCGCCTTCTTTGGAGCTGATTCCCCCGGCAAAATCCACTGTTTAGACTGTTCTTTACTTTCTGGGGTATAGTGGTGTATCCACGTTTCATCAACAGTCACAAAACGCCGAAGGAACTCACCCGGACTACTTTCGTACTTATCTAAACAGTGCCTTGAAATTTGCTTCCGGGTGAGCTTTTGTTCCTCGGTGAGCAAACGCGGCACCCACCTCGCCGAAACCTTCTTCATGCCTAATTTGTGTTCTAAAATGTGCTGCACGCGTTCAATCGAAACATTTACAATGTCGACAATTTCTCTAAGTTTTATTCGGCGATCGCTTAATACAATATTCTCAATTTTTTTTACCATATCACCTGTGATCACCTCAATAGGACGTCCTGGGCGATCTTCATCAAAGATGGACGTTCTGCCTCGTTTAAATTCATTGTACCAATATCTAATGGTTATCATAGAAGGAGTATGATCATTGTAAACAGCTTGCATGCGTACTTTTATTTCATCACAAGAATTTCCTTCCAAAAACAGAAAACGAATTACAGAACGATACTGCTCTTTCTCCATTATTGCAATAACAACGCGAACTCCGTCGTAAAAAGCCGTTAAAAGAAAAAAAAACAAAAGAACGTTAATTTTCTAGTCCATAAAGGATGCCTAAAAAATTCGTAATATACATAATTTCAGCCAGTAACAAGAATAACTTTTTAAAACGTGTATTTATCAAACAACCCTCGTACATATTTTGGAAAGACTGGTCAAGTTTTGGAGGACGAAACAGACGAAAACGAAACCACGATTTCTATAACCCGGTTACGTTAAGTTTGGACCTCATTTGTATGCGATGCCATAGTTACCAGGTGCAAACGTAAATTGATAATATGGGAAAAGGAGCATGATATATCCTCTTAACACTATCACATGAAGTTGAAAAGTGACAAACCTTTTCTTTCTCCGACTACTGCGTAAAACGAAACGAATGTCTTTCCTTTTATCATCCAAGTCTAGATAAAATTACTATCAACTGGGACCTAATTCGAGAATGCTGGTTGAGATATCCCAAAACGTCAAAACTCTATTAGATAACAGTGATATCGCCTTTGAACTGTCATTAAAATGCGATGAGCTTCAAGTGAAATATCTCATCTCAATTTTGGAAATGAACTTCATGCATATGAATTTCCGTTTTGAACGAAACGTAACTTACTAATTTCACGCACTACACGGTCAAGTTAAAGTAAATAAATAAAATAAATAAAATAAAATAAAAAGCCCATTTATTCCATAACCAACTTAACTACATAGGATTTATAAAATTGTAATTGTAATTTCATTTAAATAACTTATTAAAATATTTTTCCTTCTTCCGTAATTTTTAATATATATACTATATAGGTTTGGACCCCTCTCGGGTAAAGGCCTCCTCCAATTCTTGCCATTTTACTCTATCTTGAGCTGCATCTAGCCAGTCTGTTGCTACTTTTCGGATGTCGTCCGTCCAGCGAGCACATGGTCTACCAGCTCGTCTCTTTCCTTTCGGTCCGACCCATAACGTGACGATCTTTGTCCATTTTTCTTCATGCATTCTTGCTACATGTCCAGCCCATCTCCATTTCGATTTTAATGCATACTCTAAAGCATCGATGCATTTTGTTTTTTGCCGTATGTTATCGTGCCGAATTTTTTCGAACAGTTTTATGTTTAGTATGCTTCTTTCAATGGCTCTCTGACACGTAACAAGTTTTTGCTTAGCCTTATTTGTATACTTCCAAGACTGGCTACCGTAAGTAAGTGTAGGGAGTAGACAGGAGTCTAAAAGACTGCAACCCTTCAATTCAAAATGGAAACACTGTAAACAAGAACAGAAATAAAAACTCTATATATATATGTACCTATAATGTAAGATCTCTATTATCCAAAGAAAAAATGATAGAGCTGAAAAATGCAATTTCAACACTCAAGTACGACATAATCGGATTGTCCGAGATACGTAGAGAAGGATACAACATAGAAGAAGACAAAACTCACATATTTTGCCATTATGGGAAAACAAAAGGACACTTAGGAGTTGGATTTTTAATTAAAAAAAAATTCAAAACAAATATAGTCAGCTTCATCGCCTTCTCAGAAAGAGTGGCACTTTTAAACTTAAAATTCGAACAACATGATGTTTCTTTAATACAAGTACATGCACCGACTAGTACTGCCTCGGACGAGGATATAGATTCATTCTACAGTGATGTCGAAAGAGCTCGCTGTGCATCAGAAAAATCACAAATTATATTAGGAGACTTCAATGCTATAATCGGCACACGCAAAAAAGACGAACACTTAATTGCGGGCAAATACGGTTCCGGATGTAGAAATAAAAGAGGACATATACTGATACAATATGCCATTGAAAATAAACTAACTATAGTAAATACACTGTTCAAGAAAAATAAAAACAAACGATGGACTTGGATGTCGCCTGATAAAATCACTCGAAACGAAATCGACTACGTCCTAACTACACATCCTAAATATTTTAATAACTTCGAAGTCGTAAATTTAATGTATCCTTCAGATCATCGTCTCATTCGGGTGACCATACAATTTGGAAAACAAAAGAAAAACAGGACCTCGTTCCAAGAATCTATACCTCGAACATTTAAAACCGGAGAAGAAAGATCAAAATATTTAAAAAATCTAGAAATAAACAGAAAAGAACTGATGACTAATACGAGTACAGAAACAGTTAAAAATTACTACGGAAAGCTAAAAAGCTGTATAAAGTTGAGCCTAAAGAGCAAGGACAAGCAAACATTGAAATATAAAAAAGGTATACTATCAACTGAAACTTTAAATATGATAAAACAACGACATGAATTACAACATAAAAAACCTCTATCAAAATCGGATAAATCGGAATTAAAAATACTATACAAGTCTGTAAATAAAAGAATAAGGCAAGAATACAATCAACATAGACTAACAACTATAGAAAAGCACTTAGAGACGTCAGGAAGTACAAAACGAGCATATAAAGAGCTAGAGCCAAATAAAAAGTGGATAGCTAAATTAAAAGCTGGAACAATTTGTAATGAAAAAAGAGAAGATATATTAGAGATAGCGACACAATTCTACGAGACTCTATACGACGACAAAAACTCAAAAAAGAGCGGTAATGAACCTGTAATAGAACTATACGAAAAAACACAGCTCTTACAGTGCCAAATCATACAGAAATTCGACGAGATGGAAGTTTTACACCTGATAAAGAGATCAAAACCTGACAAAAGCCCAGGATCGGACGGAATCACTAACGACTTACTTAAAGAGAGTATACCGCTTATACTTACGCCTTTATCAACACTTTTAAATAAAATATTAGACCAAAAAGAAGTGCCTGAAGAGTGGAAAGAATCAAATATTATAATTTTATACAAAAAGGGCGACCCGGCTGATATATCCAATTATCGCCCGATTAGTTTGATGTCCAGCTTATACAAGATCTTCTCATCAGGCCTTCAAAAAAGAATTACTCCTCAAGTAGAGCAGTATCTGAGCACATCGCAAGCAGGCTTCAGAAAGGCTTTCAGCACGATCGATCATATTCAGACTGTAGAGCAATTAATAGAAAAATATAACGAATTTAGGAAACCACTCTTTTTAGCTTTTATTGATTACCAGAAGGCATTCGACTCTATTGACCACTCAGCAATATTTATAGCCTTAACAGAAGCAAAAATTCATCCAGTTTATATCGAAATTATAAGAAATATTTACAGAAACTGCAAAAGTAAGGTGAAGCTGGAGAGAACTGGTAGAGAAATCCGAATAAAAAGAGGGGTCAGACAAGGGGACCCACTGTCTCCTACTCTATTTATTACCGTATTACAGTACGTACTGAATAACCTTGATTGGACCGGAAGAGGAATAAATATAGAGAACAGAAATCTTACACATCTCTGCTTTGCAGACGACATAATACTTATCACAGAAGTATCTGAGAATTTACAATTTATGCTGAACTCTCTAAATGCCGCTAGCAAAAATACTGGCTTAGTTATAAATCTCCAAAAAACTAAAATTATGACAAACACAGAAGAATCCCACATATATTTGGAAAATCAAAAAATAGAACAAGTGCAAGAGTTTGTATATCTGGGCAAGCAACTTTCCTTCAAGCAAACGAATAATTTGGATGAAATCGACCGTAGAGTTAAAAAGACATGGAATAAATTCTGGGCAATGAAAGAAATCTTAAAAAATCCACTTCCAATAAAACTCAAGTTAAAGTATGAACCTGTTATTTATGCCGTCACATACAAAGGAAACACAAATTAATCGCGACCGGATTGACGAAGTTGCGATGTTTTAGGGATATCGCCACTTGTCAAGTAGGGACACGTCAAAAGTAATGGATGGCGATGAAATGGAGAGAGATCTCCATCATCTCTCTAAAATTGGTCGAATTACCCCCTAACCTACATCGAAAATTAAAAAAAAAATTACTTCTCCATTATGAAACTTGCGGCTAACCGGCCACGCCCGGCGATAAGATTTTTGTTGTTGTCTCATACTAAAAGTTGATCGTATTGAATTGTGATTAGACATGAATGTTAAAAGGAAATATACTCGTTCCTACGTACTTTTTAGCGTATTACTTATACCAACAAAATCAAATAAAACTCTATTGTCAAACAATGAAGTTTGTCTTCACGCTCCAGTAAGCCATTCGCGGAGGTTGCCAAAATCTATTTATAACGTGTAAACATGAACGTTTGGTCTGCCCGGGGATTTCACACACTTGGAAAATTCTACTACCATGTGACCATACTTAACGTTTCTAATGAGATCTGTCCGAGATCATAGATGAACCAGTTTAAATTAAAATGTCCTCTAAAGAACGCCTCGAAGATCATCCAAACGTCCTGGGTCGATCCTTAATGGAAAACCACAAAAAAAAAACGCGACGATTAAAGCGCAAAATACCCCAAGATTTAGTCCAACAACAGTAGAAATAAGGAAATAGCTACTGTTTAAACGATGAGGATGTAACATAAGTCACATACTGAGCACGTCAGCTTTAGCACTGACCAACATACTGCTGAATATCCCAAAATGGAGACAGATTGTAGTTACTCAAGAAGAACATAAAAAAAAAATATTACTTGCCAATGTCACTAATCAAGTAGCAACACTCGATAGTGTTCATTATAATAGCCATATTTTCATACAGTCTATATCGTCCATAATGTGTATTATGGTCAACAAAACTCCGTTTTAATGTCGAAACTGAGCCTTAGGGTGCGACTCCATTGAAGCGAGGCGGAGACGGAATAGACCAATCACCTGAGTTGAAATCTGTATCTCAGCCCCGCATCACTTTTGTGATTGGTCGATCGCTCCGTTCCGCTTTAGTGGAGACGCACCCTTAGCGAGTATGGCCGCGGTGCGATTGAATCGCCCTCTCCGTACGTTTATAAATATTCATATATAGCAAAGGCTTTGTTTTACATAGACGTTTTGTTTAGGGACGCAATTATCTGCTAGATGGCGGTGTTACATTCGGTGAAAGAGCGAATCGCTCACGCTATCGTTGTTTTTACGTAGAATATAGTAAGGTATATCAATCCAATGACTGAGTATAAGTTAAAGTGATAATGCAGTTTCAATATAAAAGGTAATAAGTGACAAGTGTAGTGAGTGTGAACATGCTTTAAATTTAAATGAATCTCTATATTCTTCAAAACATTATGCATTTGTTATCATGCATATGAATATTTGATATCGTACGGAGAAGGGTGGTTGAAACGCTTCGCGGCTATGCGGAGATGCCAAGACTGCACGAGCAGCGGCGCGGCGAGCGGTTGAGCGAGAGATCCGAGTGCGGCAGCCATACGAGTGAGCGAGACAGATGTACCGCGCACCGCTGCCGCTGTCGCACAAAGTCGTGTTATCTCCGGTACTCCGGCGTGCTCGCCGCGAGCGGCCAAATCATTACGAATGACAAATCATGTCGAATGGCTTTCAACTCGTCCGCAAATAGCCAGTGTGATAAAGCTGAAAGACAGTTATTAAATGAGAGTACCACTTGCTTTCTGCTTTCCATTCATTCTGAACCACTAATTAGCGATTAAGTGAAAAATACAAATAGAATACGATAAGAACTTAACTCACTAACGGAATTAAATACAAGTGCACAAACACAACAAATATGTTTGCGCTAGCAAACCGTATACACAGTTAGCCGAAATCTATTACGTGTACCTACGACAGAACTGTCATACACTAAATGTTATTAGTAGGGAACTTGTGTCGCTTACGACCTTTAATGCACGGAGGGAAGTCTCGAACTGTGTGTCTGCTAAGAGGTTTACAAACAAACATGCACGTACAATATAATTATTAGGTTTCGGGTTGGAAACTAGCGCTTAGTTTAATCGGGGAGATTGAATTTGAAATGTTAATGCCAAATACTGTGGCTATATTAGACGTTTGTAGTTATACAGAGTGAATCCAACTCTCCAATCCAAATCCAAATAGGGAAATCTGTTCTTAGGAAGCATGGTGTCGATTTAAGATTTGATAAAAACTGCATTATTATTATTTTTATAAATCTCATACATAACCCAGTCAAAACCTCTGTTAATAACGTTACAATACGACATGCGATTACTTATAGAATTTTAACCAGGTTCAATTCCCGGATATATTATGACATTTATAAGAAAATAATGACCTAATGCAGTGTTCGACTACGACAAAATCGACGCCATGTTTTTTTTTTTGATGTTTCCCATATTTCTTATAGTAGTCTCCCTACTGACCCATTTGTATTGATCACCGCGTGTGACCTGTAAAAAGAGCATTTTTTTAACATGTATATTTGTGAACCCCATAAGAAGTGCAAAATGCTATCTAATATGATAAATTATTGATCACCCTATATACCGCGTGTGACCTGTTAAAAGAGCATTTTTTTAACATGTATCTTTGTGAAGCCCATAAGAAGTGCATTTAAATCTGAGGGATGTGATTGGTCTATTTGACACAGCTCCGCTTCGCTTCAGTGGACAGACAACCTTCGGATACGTTTCCACTGAGAAGTGCGCATTCAACCAATCACAAAACTGAAGCGGAGAGCCAATACAGCCCGTCTAGCACAACTAAGCTTCGCGACTCTTGTCGCGCGACATAGCATCGCCCGTCACTCTCTCACAGTACTGCGAAGAAAGAGATAGGTTATATTCCTCCCACGAGAAAGAGTCGTGTGTGACAGTTGTGCTAGACTCACTGTTAAGAACAGCGCCATCTATAAAGCCTTCATCGAACTCTGTAGAAATATGTATTAAGCTATCGATTATTATAGGCCCTAAGTATGTAGTTCCCAGCCAACCCAATAGAGGGCGCTGAAACTAATTGTACCTGTCTTAGATATAATATAGAATTAAGATTTAGTTAGTTCACTTTTCAAATATACACCATCGGAAGCACACATTGTCTCTCTTCATCCCCCTGGTCCATCCACAAGAAGACACTCACAGTAGACGTAGTAGAAGTACTGGGACCTAATTCGAGAAAGCCGTTTGAGAGATCGCAGAACGTCAAAACTCTATTAGATACCAGTGATAACGCCTTTGAACTCATATAAAAATGCGATGAGCTTCAAGTGACATATCTCATCTCAATTTTAATACGAAGGCGATAATGATTGTCAAAAATGATATACATGCATATGAATTTCTGTTTTGAACGAAACGTAACTGACTAATTTCACGCACTACACGGTCAAGTTAAAGTATGCGCCTGTTATTGATGCCGTCACATACAAAGGAAACACAAATTAAGCGCGACCGGATTGACGAAGTTGCGATGTTCAAGGGATATCGCCATTTGTCAATTAGGGCACATCAAAAGTGACGGATGGCGATAAAATGGAGAGATCTCCATCATCTCTCTAAAATTGTTCGAATTACCCCCCAGGTCTGCTAACTGTAGCTATTTTTCAAAATGAAGTTACATCTCGCTCAGATCTCCAAGGAGTCTTCAAGCAATTACAACTGCTACTTCGCAACCGCATAAGACTAACTAGCGTCATTTGAACCGATCTAATCCTCTTCGAAGATAAATGATGCAAACCAGATTACATGAAACCCCATCTTACATAAGTCTTACTCGTGCATCGGAGTCTTCTTATTTGGGCGCATCCAGACATAGCACGTAGCTTAGCAGTTTAATCTGATATGGAACTTGAACTGAATATCGTCTAACGGGATCTGGCATTCCGTTTCCAACTAAAATAGCTTGCGATTGCCATGCAGTTTTGTAGATGGTAATTTGATGTCTTGCGTGGGAATTACATTTGGTGGCAAAAGTGAGTGATGTGTTTGACAAGAGAGTTTAAATTAAATACAACCTTCCATACAGCTGTGTAAGTGCTGTATAAGCGCTGATACAGCCTGTGTATTACTTGGGGTTGCTTGGAGAACCCCCACATGGCCGTTGGGGCAAGAAGGTTCTTGAATAGTGACGCGAACCGGAAGACGCAGCGTGGGACTGCCTAACAAGATAGATCCACGATCTGGTTAGCATCTGGGGCAGAAATTGGGTGAGGGCGGCGCAAGACCGATCATTGTGGAGAACTTTAGAAGAAGCCATTGTCCAGCAGTGGACGTCCATCGACTAATATGATGATGATGATGATGAGAAGCTCAGAATCTTTGTGACGTCAAGAGATAAGGGATCATTTTTATCATTTAGAGTTTTATGTATCATCATCATCATCATTACAGCCACTGGATGTCCACTTCTGAACATAGCCCTCCCCAGTGACTTCCAGATCTGCCAGTTGGAAGCGGCCTGCATCCGGCGTCGTCCTGCAACCTTTACCAGGTCGTCTGTCTACCTAGTGGGTGGACGTCCCACGCTGCACGCCGGTGCGTGGCTTCCATTTGAGAACCTTTCTGCCCCATCGGCCATCAGTTCTACGTGCTATATGCCCCGCCCACTGCCACATCATCCAACTTGCTTAATATTACAACCTTAATATCACACCATTTAGATCAGGGCAGTCAAGTAGACGTCGCCTATTTTGACTTTCGCAAGGCGTTTGATAGAGTAAGCACTGAGACTTTACTCAAAAAACTAGATACTGCTGGCCTGTCAACTAATTTACTAAGCTTATTAAATAATTACTTGTCCGGCAGAGAGCAATAAATCGTATTCAAAAATGCTAGATCTGACCTTTATCCAGTGACCTCGGGAATCGGTCAAGGCAGTTGCCTTGGACCTTTATTATTTTTGATGCTTGTATTTTTGCGCTTTCGATCTCCCAGCTTCCATCAATCACTCGACATGCCTTCTGTTCGCCGACGATCTAAAGCTAGCATTGAATGTTACCAATCCCGAAGACAGCGCCAAACTCCAAGAGGACATAAACAGCGTGCACTGCTGGGGTGTGAACAACAGCCTCGAGCTAAATGTTGACAAATGCTCAATCATGTCCTACACCAGGGCCCGAAATCCTCTTTCTTACCCCTATTTATTAAATGACGAACCGATGAAACGGGTCAACTTGGTGAAGGATCTCGGAACGTGGTTTGACCCTCAACTTAACTTTAATGGCAACATCACAAAGATTTGCGATTCCGCCCGAAGGTCTCTAGGATTCGTATTCAGGCAATCCAGACTATTTACCTACAGAGCTACCATAGTCGTGCTCTTTAACGCCTACGTTCGCAGCAAATTAGAAACAAACGCGATAGTGTGGAGCCCTCACGAAACACAATACATACTCATGTTAGAGAGAATTCAGAAGTCGTTTATTCGATTTCTTTACAATAAACTCTACGGTTATTATCCAAAACTCTATCCTACGCTCTTTATCCTTGGAATGGTTGACTGTTTCTCCTTGGAAGTCCGTAGAAACACTTATATTGCTAGATACTTTCTTCAACTATTACGAGGCAAAACCTCATCCATTCCTCTTGTCGCGAATTTCTTTCTGGGTACCCGCGGTTCCCACCATCGTCCTCCGCCCCCGGGCGCGCCCGCTGCTCGCGGTCCCGGCAACGCGTACACGGAGCCACTCTCACTCTCCACTTCATCACGCGCTAACGTTACTCAACGACATCTTGCTTAGTGACAGCGATCTGGATATCCTCAATCACTGGCTACTTGGAGTCTATTGTTAGGCCTAGCTCAATTACAGCCTAACCTTATTATTATTGTTATTTTCTCTTTCTATAAATACCCATGTATACTAAGTTAATCAGCATGCTTGGTTATATACTGTGTTGATTGTAAACTTATAAATAAAATAAATAAAAATAAATAAATAAAACATCAGCTTGCTAATCCGGGCTATATCACCGACTTTTGTTCGTTCACTACGAGTTTTAAGTATATCGTTGTCTATTACCCATAGTAAAAGCATTGCTTAGTTTGGGACTAAGTCGATGTGTTGAAGATTCTAATTGCCATAACATTTTCAATTAAGAGTAACCCGTCTGACCTCCTAAGTTACATTATTCACCACAACATTTTTCACCACATACCACAAAAAAAACAAGATTAATCTGTTTTTATAAATATAATACTTTACGATTTGTAACGACAAAGGCTGACGCTGAAACTGACAGCTCTCCATTTTGATTTTACTTTTAATCTCAGTCATCATACAATAACATACCCTCGTTCATCAACAATTCCAGTAACAAGCTAAATTAAAAGTAAATAAACAGGTACAAAATTGAATTGTTTTATTCACGCTGCCGAAAAATAAACTGGATATATTTTCAATATTACTCGTAATTTATTGCTTGTAGTAAAACAATTCGTTATTGGTGAAACCGGACATAAATTTTGTTTCGATATTTATGAGTAAACAAAGCTATTTCCGGTAGGATGAGTCAATAACACAAATCAAAGCTTCGTGTCCGAATTAGTATGTTTTAGTTACGATTTTTTAATTGTTATTGTGTTGATGGTGGTGGTAGCTATGGAAAGGGCAATGCTCGGAGTTTCTTTGAAGGATCGAATTCGGAACGTAGTGATCCGTCAGAGAGCCAAAGTTACCGACATAGCTCACCGTATTAGCAATTTGAAGCGGCAATGGACTGGCCATATTAGCCGAAGAACCGATCGGTGGGGTAAACGTGTTCTTGAGTGGAGACCGCGGATCGGCAAGCGTAGTATGGGACGCCCTCAGACTAGGTGGTGCGATGATCTGTGCAGGGTGGCTGGCAAGAGCTGGATGAGAGTAGCCGAGGATCGCTTACAATGGCGTGCAGTGGGAGAGGCCTATGTCCAGCAGTGGACAAGAATATGCTGATGATGATGATGGTGGTTATATGTGTTTGGGGAACTAGAAATCGCAAGATGTTGTATTTAAGCCCAACGTAAGTTATTGATACAAAGATCAAACCACAAAGGAAAATTGAAATGCGTAACCTGGTGCCCCTGGTGGACGAAACCGGGAATCAAACCTAGCTCCTCTGGATTACTGGTCCAACGTAAGCTGTATAATTTTTGCTCTAAACGATTCGAGAACTTTGATAAAGTAGAAATATAGTGACGAAATGCCATGGTCAGAATTGAGGTTTTGCTGTATTTACCACTGTTTTTACAGTAAGGAAACAATATTAAAAGGAAACCCACGCTTGAATACTATGACATATTATTAATGAATCAAATCTACGTTGTGTAAGTACATTATTCAAAGTAAAACTTTAGTAAGTATGATTCCACAAAGTCCACAAACGAAGTGTAATAAATAAAAAGTTCTGTTTGCGTTTACTGTCCACCATAATTTAAAACACCTTGTCCTAATAAATTCGTTTCCGCAAACAAAGTAACATCCGTATATCATATTTACGAGTTAAAAAAAAAAACAAAATCAAATGCTCTCATAAATATTTAAAACAAAACAGGGCGCCCGCTGAAATTCGAAACAAGGATACATGCAAAAACTTGAAGAAGTATGGGAGAGAAGAAAGAATATTCCTGCATTATATCAGGCTGATGTGTTTTGTAAAAGTTTCACCATATATCATTTCCTCGTACTTTGGTTCGTTCCAGGATAACTTTGAAGAGAATATTATGCGATTATGCGATGTGTGCTTAAAGACGCAGGTACTTTATGGCTTTGAATTATTTACCTTTCAGCCACTGAAGTTCTAAGGAGTTTTGAAATGAGATTTCTATTTACTCAGCTCTTATGATGAGATCATTTTCCGTATCAATTTCCATATTTAATGTTATAAGACGTATAAGTTAAGTATGAAAATATTGTAGGTACATTTGTTTTGAGTTCTTTGGAAGTTTGGAATCGTTAGTTGAGCATTTAAAAACTTGTATTTCGTCACTTCTAAAACCTGCAACTTTACCAAATGCCCTAGGTATCGATTTACTTGTTTGAAGGTGTAGTAAACGTTTAAAAATGTTTTTAATAAACAAAAATATAAGTAAATTAGCAGCTAAGTCCGAAGAAAATAGCGAAGTAAGAAAGCATAATTGACATTAAAACAATTCAATATTGCGCAAAGGCAGTATTTGGGGTTTCTGTTTGGCTCGACGACGACACGTTTGGCTCGGTTTGTAGACACCTGCCTACTGAAGCGGCGGTCCCAGGTTTGAATCCCGGCCAGGGCAAATATTTTGTGTGATGAACTCGAATATTTGTGCTTGAATCATGGTTGTTCTATGTATTTAAATATATATCTATCTATCGTCGTCTAGTACCCATAACATAAGCCTTCTTGAGCTTATTTTGGGACTAGGTCGATTTGTGTGAGGTTGTCCGATATTTATTATTATTATTATTATATTGTTTATCACACAAACATGCAACGAAGAAAAGGTAACACGTGTTAGGTAAGACAGGAGTAATAACATTTTAACAATGCACGAGTTCCTCAGGGTAGTGTTGTGGAGCTCTTTTTATTTAATGTAGTAACTTAAAGACGTTCGAAGACGTATTTCCACATAATAAACAACGCTGTATACAGTGTATACTATTCAATTTGAACACATCACAATACAAACATGGAATGAATAGAAAGCAAGACAAGCGAGATAAGACGGAAGCGGAACTTTAACTCGCGTGTTGTCACCGCGCTCCAAAACAAGAACAGTTTAAAATATGGCTGCTACAGTATTGAGAAACAGTATCGAAATATTTAAAGTTGTTTTATTTACGAAAAATATGCATATCGATTAGGAAGTTTAAGAAAATAACTAAGAAAGTAAATATTTAGAGTTCCGTGCTTCAATCGGCAAAACCGGAGCTGTTGTAGGATCACTTTTTTGTTAGTCGGTGTGCCCGTCTGTCTGTCAAGACCTTTTTTTCTCTCTCGCGAACATGTGAAATTAATATCAAATACTCAGGTCTACTACTCTTGGGATTTGTGAAAAAGTAAAATGTTTAAGTCAACGCAATTAAAAAATACCTACGAGCGTGCATTTGTTGACTCCCGTTGACCTAATATAATCCATACTAATAATTATAAATGCGAAAGTGTGTCTGTCTGTCTGTCTGTCTGTCTGTTACCTCTTCACCCTTAAACCGCTGAACCGATTTAGATGAAATTTGGTATATAGATAGTTTCAGTCCCGGGGAAGGACATAGAATACTTTTCATCCCGAATAAATTGAGTGTTCCCGTGGGATGAGCGGGTAACACCGCGGGGCACAGCTAGTATGTAATAATCATGAAAGTTGCCAGAAAACATCATATAGGACTAGTAAGTAAAAAGCATGCTTACAAGCTTATTTGCAGTTGTCAAACCCCGACGTATGTCGATATAATATGGGGACAATAGTTTGCCGACGGCAAAATAAATTTTATCTTTTCGTCAGAGTAATATGCATTGCATTCATAGTTTGTACGGAACCCTCAGTCAAAACATTACAAAGGCCACAATTTCAAGTCGTCGTTACTGCAAATGTAATACTGTAACATTTTTTGTTGCTCTCGATCCAACCGTATCTTATTCCAAGTAAAACTCCCAACAGAATGTTTGTAAGTATTTTCCGAAGTATATCGGGAACAAAGTTTAGACACACGGAAACTTGGATGGAATCCCTTCCCTTAACGTCTGGGAATTTCCTACTACATCAATGTTGTCTATTTAATTAAATTAGAATTTGCAGTTTGTTTCTTTTATAATAATCAAGGCAATCTTGATTTGTAATAAACTTTGATATTTGATAACTCTGAAACGAATATCTTTAATGTACTTCGAGATGGAAGATTGCGTTACAAAGTTTTTGTCTCCATGAATGATCCTTTCTCAAATTTTAGCATAGAAATGTTTTAATGAATGTCATATTACGAGTATCAATAGAGAATTAAACTTGCCATCAGATTGCTGTTTCTCCCTCTTTATTCTATTTGTATAGGTCATCAGTGGAAAATAATTTTTATGCAGTATTTCTTGAGATATAGAAAATAAACTTTATTTGAAGACGCGGTTGGCACTAACTTGTAGTTTGTTTGATCGTTCGTTCGTTCGTTTGTTTGTTTGTTTGTTTGTTTCTTTGTATTTTATTTAGAAACTATGTTACATTAGGTTCTTTACGTAATAAGTGTTCATATTAATCAAAAATAGTAAAGTCATGCACATAAACTTAGTTTGCTGAGTTATTTGTAGTGCTGCTGTCTGCTGAGCCGACGCTCCTGGGTTCGAACCCCGGCATGGGAAAATATTTGTGTTACGAACTTGAATATACCGTGAATACTCTTTGTATATAAGTTTATATTTATCTATATACGTATGTATATCGCTGTCTAGTATCCGTAAGTTAAGCCTACTAGAGCTTAATTTGTGACTCGTTTGATTTGTGTACGGTTCTCCAATATATATTATTATTTATTTTATTATCATATTATACTCAATTCATATATTGGGTATTAGAGTTCCGTTGGCAAAATATTAAGATAGGTACCTTTTAGGTGAAGTTCATATTATTACTGTAATAGTTAAGTATCCTTTATGAAAATTATTACTGACTGTCGACTTTCTTTCGGCGTTTCTTCTCAACAGTGATGGTCTTGTAAAATGCAGGTAGAGTCAGACATGTGAAAGTGACTTGTGGCCTACTTACAAAATAAAGTTCATTATTTCATTCCGAATGGACATATCACTGAATAATAAATATTATATAATAATTTAAACATCAGCATTCAGGCGTCACCAAATTCAACATGGCGACTGCCCTTTGAATTAAGGGACATGAATACTATTCATCCCGGGTCAATAATTTGGGTTTCACGTATTCCATTCAGAATGGGAAGAGAAACAGGATACGGATACACAACGAAATGAAATGAAATGAAATAAATAAAATGAAATAATTTATTCAGTAAGTAGCCTCCTGCCGCCCAATGACCTACTCAAAGGTCTTCACCTGTGTAGTGGTTCCGGCCCAATCGTAATGATGATTTTAACTTTTTAACGCCCTATGACCCATTAAAAGGTCTCCAACTTCAACTTGTCACAGAACTTAAAATGTACCGCGTATTGAAATCTAATGATTTCTGAACGAATACGCCATATTTGACGTTGACACTAGATGTCAATATGTGAAACGTCATCTGTCAGTTTTAGCGTAACATCCATAACAATGGCGAGGCGTCGAGGACGAGGTAAGTAAATCTGTGATTTTCTTTGCTATCTCGGCAGATTGCGTGTGTATTTTTGTAGTGAGTGTTGCCTAAGATGTTTATCTTTGTTTTACCATATATATTTTGTGCATTCAATCGATATTATTGTAAATACAACAACTAATGATCGGATGACCTATTAGAAAGCATGTTGGCGCCAACATATTTCAACATTTTAATAGGTCAACAGGCTATAACCTAATAACCTGATATTACTTCTTGTTTTATTTGTCTGAAATAAAAGATTATTATTCATAAACTGTTTTTTTTTTCTGTTTGATACTAGTTAAAAACCTAATTATGGTTTTTGGAATAATAATAAATTAGTGTTCCACTCGAATAAGTTGTTATGACTCTATAGGTTTTTAAAAGGTCTACGGGTGGTTACCCCGTTTTAATACTAAATTTCGATATGGTCAAGTTTGGTGCCTAATTGTCAGCTCATTTTCCATTTGATTAATGTTTCATTGTATTTTTGGTAATAAATATATACAGTAGTGTTACAATTTATTAGTCGAGGTAATGAAATAATCAGCATGTGGCCAAAATTAATGGCAACACGTGGCAGCCGTGGGTACATATATATTTTTTAAACATTAAATATACAATGCTTTAATTTTATTGCAATTTAACAAAAATACACTACAGAAACATACAAAATCAACATACTGGCACATTAGATATTGGAAAAATCTCATAAATATCCACTTTATATATTCATATAATTTTATGGTTGCGGCCCAAATACCTATAAAAAAGACATTGTATTTCGGTGTTTTTTCAGTCTCAAAGCCTTTTATTCATATCACTTATGATACCATAAAAACCGGACATTCCCACGACTACGCAAAGTCAAGTTATCATATGTCGAAAGTCTTGGGCTGGAACCATGTGAACCTATAAAAAGGACTTTGGGCTGCTGTCCCATGTTTGGTCAAAAACTTCTGGGCGGCAGGAGGGTAGGCCACAGGGGCACTTTTACAAGTCAGATTGTGAATCTACCGGCATTTCCCAAGAGGAGACCGCTGTTGAGAAGAAAGCCGAAAGAAACTCAACAGTAAGTAATTTTTTCGTAAATAATACTTAAAACAATTACAATAATTACATTTGTGTTATAACTAATTACACTGGTACACCGTAAAGGAGATGTATAGATACTCCAAATCAATGTTAACCCTTAACCACCTACCTCCCGTCTCACAGACTCATTTAAACTTAAAATTGTTAATATACATATTATGTACAAGCATCCTACAAACGTCTGTGTCCTTGTACCTTCTCCCCTCCTGCCTCAGTGCCGCGTCGTCGCTCGACAAGGTCGGTCGTGGACGCATTTAATTTTGGTGAGCATATTACTGTCTCCGTCCGTCTCTGAGACGGGAGGTAGGCGGATACGTATTTTTTCTTAAGGGTCTCGGAGACGGGTGGTAGGTGGTTACGTGACTATGCATCCTTTTTTTCTTTGCTTAGTCGACCGCCTACTCAGGTTGGTAGTGATTGGAAGTACGGAAAACCTGTTCTAATTGTGACCCAAAGATAAAGCGGGACCCAGTAAGTATGTTTCTAATGCAAAAAATCTGTTTGCCTGGAATGTGCAAACAAACATTCATTCACTACCGCGAACAAATTGAATAAATTAGTGGTCTGCAATTTTATAAAAAAATTACCTTTATTTTAACGAAATTTATGTATTTAGCATTGTTAATTATTGAATAATTAGAAATAATTACTTAGATATTTATATAAAGTCAAGATTTTTGTTAATCTTACCTTCCAAAGGATATATAGTTCCTAAAGTAGAAATAAGGACTGTTGTCATATGTTTACAGTAAAAATTTGTTTTGTTAATGTTTTCAGAATGATTATTAGTTTAAAACATATTTTAATATGACTATATTGCCATTATTATTTTGAATTTCCCATCCGATCTATAAAATTTAATATATAGGGCCGACATTATGTATCCGTCCTGGGGACGGGAGGTAGGTGTTTGTGTGACTAAAAAAGCAGGTAGGTAGTTAAGGGTTAAGTAGCAACAGTAGGATAGGTATATACTGTGTATACCATTGTTGTGACCGATGGTGATATGTCTTAATTAGGATGATATTCGTATGTGCATACAGCTGTTGACTTCGTCTGCAATTGTTATATTGGCGTAATTTTCTTAAATGCTTTGTAGTCTGATAAAAATATAAAATACTAGTTGCTCTCAATCTCAATTCGTCTGCGCACATTTTTTTCTTTACTGTTGGTCGGCAAAAAATATTCTATTACCATCTTTGGATGTCCGGCTTACTCTGTAACCAGCAGTTTCAGCATGATGAAAGGACAATTTTTAGGGTTCCGCACCCAAAGTGTAAAAAACGGGACCCTATTATTAAGACTCCGCTGTCCGTCTGTCTGTCGGTCTGTCACCAGGCTGTTTCTCATGAACCGTGATTTGATACTTTAATAGCTTTCACAAAATCAAAGTTCTAATAATTTGGGTTTCGAAGCCTAAATTATCATTCGAAGTTATCATTAGCATCGACGAAAAACGAATAAACTTAATTGCTAAAATATATGTACCTACTTATTTACTATTCATGTATACTTAGTATTATTTTATGTATATTACGTACTTTTAAGTATTTAAATATAGGACGTATGTATGTTTTATTTGTGTATCATTTGATTATTTTTGGTTACCTATTTTCTGTTATATTTTTGCACTGCCTAATAACACTATTAAAATTGTATTGTCTCCACTATCCTAAGGTTAATTGGAAGAGATCGTTGTTCAGCAAGAAGACCGCCTGTTGTTATCTTATTGTAATTTCTTCAATTGTATATTTCCTGTTTGTTTTTGTGAGGTATGCAATAAACAGTACTAGTATTGTATTGTATGTCATCATCATCATTATCAGCCGATAGACATCCACTGCTGGTCAAAGTTCTTGTTTTTTTTTAACATTTATACGTACTAATACACGTTTTACAAAATAAGATAATCCTTATCCATATTGATAACAGCCATCACATCAAATCTGAGCGCTGTATTACCATAATTCATTTAGCTTAAGTTTTAATTTATTCCGCTCTTGAAAACACACCGTCACAATACGAGAAATCTCAAGTTTTTTGCCCGAGAATCCGAGCAAAGTACCAAATAACTCTTCGCGCTAACAAACGCAATTTTTCATCCAAATCATATTTAGCTCGTTAGGCTTCTTAGTTATTTCGACTGCGGCAGGAGCGGAGAAATGTTTTTAAAGACCTACCTATCTACGTTTGAACTGAAAATGTGTTTTCCTAAAGTGTTTTAGTTTACCTTAGTGATTTTTCTTTAAAACCATTTAACAAAATTAAATGATTTTGTAACTTAACAGTACAGTAGCTAAAGTGTTTATTAAATTATAAACATACTTAATTATTGTATTAACTAAACGGCCTGATATTATCTTTCGAACTCGTATGGACGTCTTCATCAGGAACTGCTACCTGCAGGGACGGTAACTTTGTCACCGCGCAATGATTCAATATGACTCACGAAAGTTTTTGTAAGATTATATTATTATATATTATATTTTTTATAATTTCAATTATTTTATGCTTAATACAATAAATTAAATATCCACAGTGAAAACTGTCAAGTTTTTTTTTCTTAATATAATTCAGTATTGATTTCTGAAGAAGAACGAAGGTTTGAACTGCATTCCGGTAAACAATGTTTTGAATTCGGTTGATGATATACCGCTTCTGAAATTATCTTAATGCATAGTTAATATCTATCCAGCGTGAAAATGCTGCCTGCATCTTGGGTATCCTATTGCGGGTTCACGATCTTTTTAATATTCGGGTATATTGTTTTTTGTTTTAGCTTTAATTTATGTTTTTGATTTTTAATTTATGTTTATTACTAGCAGTAACCCGCGGCTTCGCTCGCGTGCCTATATAATATACATCATCCTACGGGAACAATGCTCTTTTTTTCAGGATTAAAAGTAGGCTATTTGTTAAGTTAGGGTATAATCTGCAATCTGCATTTCCCTCATGCATTTCCGTCCAGCCGTTGAAGAAGTAACAAAACATACACAGACTTTCGCTTTTGTAATATTACTGGGAAATACTTTTTATTTTATCATAACTCCACTTTAACAAATCAAACCGAAAACTCAAGCACTCAAATCAAGCGATCTCAGCTTTAACTGTATCCATATCCAGATAAAGTTCACTTCAAAATTCATAACTCGAAGTGAAGCTAAGACACTGGGATATGTGTGCATTTTATTTGTATAAAGCTTTTATAATGTCCCGAGCCTCCGCTTATCGACTTGGGATATTCGCCATGTTCTAAGTTACGTCATGTTCTACTGTAAGATATTGAGGTTCTCTTCGTTGATGAATGAAAAATGTATTATACTGAGCCAGATAAACGTAATTCAGAATTCTGAAATGACATAATTATTGAAAAGCTTGAATGTATTTATTACGGATGCAGGAAGTTTCCCGATCATTACTCCTCCCGTCCCAACGCGCCACCCGCCTATAGGTACCGATTGACCACGATCGAGATGCCACCAAATACTATTTTTTTAATCTATTAGGATAACGCGGGTCTCTATCCATACCTCAAAAGCAAAAATAGAACCCCCTTATAGGAGCACGTGTAGCTGTCTGTCAGTCCGTCTGTTACAACCGATTTGCTGTAAAACTACTGGACCGATTAAATTGCAATTTGGCGCAAATGCTTTCAAGAATTTTCATGACCACAATATAAAATTTCAAATTCGGTGGCATTTTCGTAATTAACGTCCCAGGAAACCATAAAAATTACACCCATACTCATATTTAGTCATTTCAACCCCATCGCACCCCAACAGGCGAGACGGTATTTCACGTCCACCACGTTTGTTTATTAAATCGTTGTTGTTTTGGTAATCAGCGACCCGATAAACCATAGAAACATTAATCTTGTTGATTTTCAGACTTTGGCACCATATTCTCCTCCTTTAGGGGTTGAATTCTCAAAAAAACATGAAACACGTGCTTACTCATTTATCGTTAGAAATACTCCTTGGAAGTTTTCAATAAAATAGTCTAACTAATCTTTTTTCCCCAGACAAACTTACGACCCCCATTTCACCCCTTTGGGGGATGACTTTTGACAAATGCTTCTTTTATTGCACCCCTAGACTTTATAAGGACACGTAGGTTCCAAGTATTGACTCTCTAGAACCAGCGGTTTAGTATTTAGACATTTCAACCCTATTTCACCCCAACAGGGGAGATGTTAATTCACGACCGCCACGTTGGATTTTATTGCGGTTTTCGTAATCAGCGACCCGATAAACCATAAAAGCATTACCAATGGATTTTCAGACTTTGTCACCACATTTCTCCATTTTAGGGGTTGAATAAAAAAAACCTGAAGCACGTGTTTTTTCATTTATCGTTAGAAATACTCCTGTGAAGTTTCGAATAAAATAGTTTAACTAATCTTGTTTCCCCATACAAACTTTGGACCCCCATTTCACCCCTTTGGGGGGCGACTTTTGAGAAATTATCTCTTAGTGCACCCCTACACCTTATAAGGAACCTACGTGCCAAATTGGACTCTCTGGAACCAGTGGTTTAGTATTTAGACATTTCAACTCAATTTTCCTCCAGTTTATCTAATCTTGTTTCCCCATACAAACTTTGGACCTCCATTTCACCCCTTTGGGGGGTGACTTTTGGAAAATTCTCTCTTAGTGCACCCCTACACCTTATAAGGAACGTACGTGCCAAATTGGACTCTCTAGAACCAGCGGTTTAGCATTTAGACATTTCAATCCCATTTCACCCCAACAGGGGAGATGGTAACTCAAGTCCGCCACGTTGGATTTTAAAATCGTTGCGGTTTTCGTAATCAGCAACCCGATAAACCATAAAAACAATAATCATGCTGATTTTCAGACTTTGTCAGCACATTTCTCCCTTATAGGGGTTGAATTTTCAAAAAACCTGAAACAGGTGTTTACTCATTTATCGTTAAAAATACTCCTGTAGTTTCGAATAAAATAGTCTAACTAATCTTGTTTCCCCATACAAACTTTGGAACCCCATTTCACCCCCTTTAGGGTGTGAGTTTTGAAAAATCATTTCTTAGTGCACCCCTACACCTTATAAGGAACCTACGTGCCAAATTTGAACTCTCTAGAACCAGCGGTTTAGTATTTACACATTTCAACCCCATTTCACCCCAACAGGGGAGATGGTGACTCACGTCCGACACGTTGGATTTTAAAATCGTTGCGGTTTTCCTAATCAGCGACCCGATAAACCATAAAAACAATACCCATGCTGATTTTCAGACTTTGTTACCACATTTCTCCCTCTTAGGGGTTGAATTTTCAAAAAACCTGAAACCACTCAGTTCTTATATTTATAGTTTACGCGAGGTTTGGCACCGACTTCGAAGGGTGAGTCAAATGTAATCTGTACTTAAGCGGGTTATTGTTGGCTTTTTAGTTTTACTGAAGTCGGTTCTTTTTTTTGTTAAATTTTTTTTTTTTTTTGCTTTTTAGTGATTCGTATGTGTGTTCATCATCAGTTTCCTTACACCAAATCCTATTTACTGAATGTAAATTCTTGACTTTATCAATAAATTACCGAAAGCGCCGTACATGTCCCTATAACATTTGAAGAGTTCCCTCGATTTCTCCAAGATTCCATCATCAGATCCCGACTTAGTGCCAACGGGACCAACTCGGAGTTATACCATTTCGATAAAAAAAAAAAATTGAAAATCGGTTCACGATTCTCGGAGATATCGAGTAACATACAAAGAAAAAAAAAAATTTAGGTCGAATTGAGAACCTCCTTCTTTTTTGAAGTCGGTTAAAAAGTAAGAGTCTATACCCCCAAAATATACCTCATACTCAAAGAATGCTACGTTTCTTATACAAACTTTAATCTTTATTTTGAACAATTTAGGGGATGAATTTAAAAAAATGCTGAAATTAGTTTTAATATTTTTTAATGCACGGCCTAAATACGAAATATAATCGCTCTTACTCAAAAACTGCAATTTTTCTCATACAAAATTTCAACCCCAATTAGACCCCATTGCAGGATGAATTTTCAAAAATGCTGAAATTACTTTTCTTCTTTCTATATTTAAAGTGTGTATGCAAAGTATTAAGACTCTTACTCTAAAATTACGCATTTTCCATACAAACTTTCAACCCCAATTTAACCCCTCAGGGGATGAGTTTTGAAATATCCCTTCTTATTCCTTGCCTACATAATATACTTGACCTACTGTAGAATTTTCAAAGTTCTAAGTTCAGTAGTTTCGGCTCTGCGTTGATATGTCAGTCAGTCAGGACAAATCCGTTTATATATATAGATTTGTACACCTAATACATAATCTTTATTGATCATAATATATTGTGTTTGTTGTCTACAGTTGATATTGTTTGTTAATTATTTTATTCTGGTTCAAAATGACGTGTACCTATTCAAATTGTGTATAATTATTAATTTGGATTGAAGATACAGATCACAGTTAAATACGTCACTATCACTTTATTTGATGTAAATCAATTTACATTGAACTTCGTGAGGACAATATATCAAGGAATAATTCAAAGTCTCTCATATCATGCGTCCAAGATATTTCTAAATATATCTTAAATATTCAGCATGAGACTATTCAAATTGTCCGTTCATAATTGAAATGAAACTAGTTTAATCTACGAAATTCGAAAAACAGGGGCATATGGCTAGTCTAAATGACGAAATTTCCGTATATTGCGCCCTATTTCCTTTAAATGTCAACATAATGTCTTTTAACCCAGCTCGACTAGCAAAAATCGATGTACATGCCCGTTATAACAAAGCCGAGATATTTTTAAATTGGCGATATCGCAATGTCTCGTCGAATCACGACTCAGGGCTAGAGTTATGATAATGAAGAGAAACGGCGACACATGTCCCGTACGCGCTAACCTTGCTATATGTCCATGTCATGTCCACTTAAATTAGGAATACTGTTACTGTTATAAGGGACATTGAGTTGCTATGTAATATTATTTTCATCACACTTGCTCGTAAACAAGGGTGTAAATGCTAGAAATGCGGGCGGTAAGTCGTAAATTACGCCCTAGGGCGGTAAGTAATTTTTATCACACTTTAAGGGTTTACATGCTAGATTATATGACGCCCTAGGGCGGTAAGTCGTATATTACGCCCTAGGGCGGTAAGTTATTTTGGTATTGACTACTACTACTTTGTTTTATTTCCACCAGTGTGATGAAAAACGTCGTACGTGACTCTGGTGTGTAGTATGTACGTTAATAGTAACGCCATCTGCCGTGAGAACGCGACACACTCCGGCGCCGACTGCTGCATCAATATGTACGTTCAGGCACGAGCGAGAGGCGCACGAGAGCGAGCGAGAACGAGAGAGACGCGATCGGCAGATGCGCAAAAAAACACGGTGGCGATTTTGGTCGAGTCAGTCCGCGACGGCGCTGCAAAGAGTAACGCACGCGCACGTCCAGGCTTGGACGACAAGTCACTGGAGCCCTACATCGTAGCCTGGTAAGGCGGCGAACACTAACGTACCACGTGAGGCGTTCCGGCCGTCAGACTAGCGGAGCCCGAATATCCCGGTCGACAGTCCACGGAGCCCGAAGGTCACAGAGCCCGAAGTGCATCGGTGCCCGCCTTAGCGGCGTTCTCCCCCGTCTACTCGAGTGCCGCATCTTCAGCTGCAGCCCAGACCTGTCCAGTAAGCCCGAACCGAAACGCGGTCTCCTCGTCATTCGCGTCTCACACAACTTCGCCTCGTTACATCGCCATTTTAAAGTGCCGTGCTACCCGTTGTACAAGTTCTGATTATAGTGTATAGTTCGTAATCATTTGTAGTTTTATAGACATTTCTATGTTAAAAATCCTTTAAAAGTTAAAGAGCGAAACTGTTCTCAAGGTAATTTCAATTCCTTTTTTTTTTTCCTTGTTTTTTTTTTTAATCATTTAATTGGAGAGATAATGTAGTATGTACGTTAATAGTAACGCCATCTGCCGTGAGAACGCGACACACTCCGGCGCCGACTGCTGCATCAATATGTACGTTACTATTAACGGCTAGCTCAGTCGGTAGAGCATGAGACTCTTAATCTCAGGGTCG
This sequence comes from Apotomis betuletana, assembly GCA_932273695.1. Classification (NCBI taxonomy): domain Eukaryota; kingdom Metazoa; phylum Arthropoda; class Insecta; order Lepidoptera; family Tortricidae; genus Apotomis; species Apotomis betuletana. The sequence goes on along the minus strand of OW026314.1, from coordinate 16,694,458 downwards.
TGGGTTCGGGCCCCACGTTGGGCGCCAATGTAACGTTTCTTTGCTACTGAGATACTTACTCTAGTCTATCTAGATTCTGAGGGGGGGATCCTAGGTGCCCTGAGGGGTATGACGCAGTAGTTAGGAATAAAACAAATGATTACGAACTATACACTATAATCAGAACTTGTACAACGGGTAGCACGGCACTTTAAAATGGCGATGTAACGAGGCGAAGTTGTGTGAGACGCGAATGACGAGGAGACCGCGTTTCGGTTCGGGCTTACTGGACAGGTCTGGGCTGCAGCTGAAGATGCGGCACTCGAGTAGACGGGGGAGAACGCCGCTAAGGCGGGCACCGATGCACTTCGGGCTCTGTGACCTTCGGGCTCCGTGGACTGTCGACCGGGATATTCGGGCTCCGCTAGTCTGACGGCCGGAACGCCTCACGTGGTACGTTAGTGTTCGCCGCCTTACCAGGCTACGATGTAGGGCTCCAGTGACTTGTCGTCCAAGCCTGGACGTGCGCGTGCGTTACTCTTTGCAGCGCCGTCGCGGACTGACTCGACCAAAATCGCCACCGTGTTTTTTTGCGCATCTGCCGATCGCGTCTCTCTCGTTCTCGCTCGCTCTCGTGCGCCTCTCGCTCGTGCCTGAACGTACATATTGATGCAGCAGTCGGCGCCGGAGTGTGTCGCGTTCTCACGGCAGATGGCGTTACTATTAACGTACATACTACAGGTGGTAAAGGAATTCCAAACTCGTGTCATTAAAGATTCTAATAGACACTCGTTTGTAATTCCTAGTTTACCACCCTTGTTACGTAATGTACTATTACTACAATAGTAATAGAATTATATGCTACTTCTGGTTTTGATGCTTTTTAGGGTTCCGTAGCCAAATTATGGCAAAAAACGGAACCCTTATAGATTCGTCATGTCTGTCCGTCTGTCTGTCCGTCTGTCCGTCCGTATGTCACAGCCATTTTTTTCCGAAACTATAAGAGCTATACTGTTGAAACTTGGTAGGTAGATGTATTCTGTAAACCGCATTAAGATTTTGATGCAAAAATAATAATAAATATTGGGGGCTCCCCATACTTAGAACTGAAACTCAAAAATGTTTTTTTCATCAAACACATACGTGTACTCACTGTCACTTAAGACTGCGCCGAGCGAAATGTGAAAAAATAGGCAGTTGCCGTTAAATAGATAATGTCAACACTAGTTGTTTAATCCATTTTTAAACTATATATTTAGCACTTCGAAGAATGTGTTAACAACTTCTCCGTGGAAAAATTATAAGATTATAAATATTTTACCCTAGAGAACTAAGTAAAGTTTGACAAAAATTGTAAAATCGTAAGCAGGCGTTAAGTATTTTTTTATACTTTAACAATGGAAATATATTCTGATCTTCAGTTCAAAAAAAGATGAATGTTTACATTACAATTTGTCCGCATCAAATATTTCAATTATGTTTTCAATTATTGTTTGATATTAAAGGTCCAGATTTATCAAAAAGTGCTTTTAATTCTCCATACATTTTTACTATGGCGGCCGCGCGCCGATCTAAATACGCATTCCCCGCGCTCTATGGTTCAGTCGCTAACGCTCGGCACCCTCGTAAGGCAACAATTTGTGGTATAAAATAAACCGCTTAGTACCTAATGATGAACTTATTTACCTTGTGTGCTTTGTAGCTTAATAACCTTTGTCTTATGTCTAGACATTAGAATGACCTAGGTTTTTCTCTGAAATAAGTTTCAAAAAGCTATACAATTTCTTCGTTGAGACGTTTCTCTGAATACTGTCATTTATATTCAAACCCTTAAATTTAATGCTCTTAAAACGAACAAGCTTCAATTATAGTAAGTGCGAGACATTGAGTAACAACAGAATAGTAACACGGTGAAAGATAGCAGCTAAGATGGGGACATTTAAAACAATATAGGTAAACGGCAAATTGAAGATAAAAACTAAGAAATACGTATTAACATTAACGGACAGATCAATAATGATATTACAAATTACCTTCTTTGTCTAAATAAGTAGAAGAAGGCGCAATGAAACGGACGCGTTATGAAGAGGAGGCTATAGTGTTTAGTCTATTTTGGTACGATATTCAAATTATGTCACTGGCTTAAGGTACGCCCACACTAATCACAAGTGACATAATAGCTTTCAATAACCGTTTTTCAACACTAGGAGGAGGCACAATCTACGAGGATCACGAATACATTTTTGATAACAATTGGTTAACGTAGTTCGTTGTCGAGATTGGACATTTCAGATGTGAGTGACTTGTTGTATGTCTTATTATTACGCCTGTTACTCTTATCCTTAACATTACTTACTATAATGATATCAGAAATTCTTAAATTCTGCTATCGTGACTTTATCACACTTGTTACCCACAATTACCAAGTGCTATTTAGAAGAATTATTTTGATACTTTTACATACAATTATACAAAACAGTAACTGCATGCTTCCATAGGAAGAACCTGATGTTACTAAAAGTGGTAGTAGAGGATCCCGATATAGAACGACCTTCACCGAGATGTTTATTTGATGAAATGTATTTTATATTTAATTTAATATGTCAATAAATATATTGCATATGGGTTGCCTAACAAATTTTAGTCCAGGGTATGTTCATCATATAGGGTATGATCAGGGTATGTCAGGGTTCGGTGTTTGCGTGTGTGATAAAATCTTCTGGCTGTTTGGATGCCGTACATGCTTTCTTTTGCAATGGTTCTCCATTCGTGCAATTTGGTCGCTATCGTCATCGTCAAATCAGAAATGAAGAAATTTTCACGAGACCAAGACCGTCGAATTAGCTCCAACTTGATAGACTTAATAGGGGTGCGGGGCATTTTTCTCATAGAACCGATGTCTGCTGGGTCGGAAGATTCTAGTGTGACAACCACGTACTAAAAGAGGCAGCATGAGAGGCCCCAACATGGTGGTTGAGTGAGGGCAGCAGCACACGGTCGTTTGTCCAGGTTCTCCACCTTGAGGAGCTTTCTTGTTAAACGTACCGCTGTTTCGATATCCAAGTAGCGGTCACCAAAGGAGATGCAGAACTCATGTGAATATGTTTAAAATGAAGCAAAAATTCAAAAATAATAATGATTTAGGCAGGGTGAACCCGTTCACAAGGATCTGCCGAAATAGACCGCTCGGGATTCAACATTTGATAAGGGCTTCATCAAGGTATAAAAGAAGATGAAACTGGCCTGCCGTAATCAGTAACCTAGTTGCACACTTGTACACTTGTATTTCTACGAGCGCTTAGCCGTGTTTTCATTATTGCCGTATCCTGGGGGTAGATCTATCGCTCGGGCGTAGAAGCAGTTTGTTCGGACCTTGAACGGTTAAGATCTTGAAGGAAATGCTCACTCTCACTTATGACACACGCACATACACAAACACACATACACACACTGTCATGTACCCAACTCACTTTATTGTATAAGTTTATTTTTGTTATTTCCATTTGTTTGGTTAACTTAATTTTGTCAACTCACGATGTAGCCGGCTTATACTTCTACAGCCGAAAATTTGTCCCACTTTAAATTGCCTGTTATACTTAAGAAATGCATTAGTGTTAATTATACATAGGTGTATTAAGGTTTATGTTAGTATGTTGCCGGAGAGAGGTAGTGCATCCTGCCGTCATACAGTTTTTACTAGTACGGAGGATTCCTGACCTTACTCTTTTACATACCATTCTTTATACTATACTGTATACTCAAATGTAAGTAAGGAATAAATAAATAAATAAATAAATAAAAAAACAAATTAAATTAAATTAGTTGTTTACTTCTATTGTCATTTAACGATTTGTTAGTTCTAAGGTATATATAAGCCATAGTTGCCTGAGAATAAATGATTTGAATTTGCCCAGCTGATTCGATCATTATGATGAACGGTGATATCTTTGACGGCCGATCATTGTGATTTTCGCATCGTGTTTTATAACCAGGGATCGTAAAATGGGAGCAAAGTCGATAGAAATACTTGTGACAACCCTAGCACTTAGCGCTCGCATTTTACTAACACTATTTGAAATCCATATTTATACTATTAATCTAAGGTTTCAAAGCACAAAATTTATCGACGATGCAGTACACTGTCTGTGAAACTTGTAAGCTGCCGGCAAAGCTCGTGACACGTGCAAACTTAATTTAAGTGTAAGCATAAGCTCGCAACTTCCTCGCCCTTGTTTTCGAAGAAAATTAAATCCCGCAACTTTGATAATGACGGAAGCATGCATTGACGTTTCACATTTCGCATGTTGACAACCGAAACTCACTAAGTAACAAATACCTACTTAAAACAAGGCTCGTATCTTTAAACTAGATACGAGGTTTTGATAAGAAGTGACATACATTTTAGTATTGTACATACATTTTTTAATTAGACGAGGCAATGTGATTTTAAGCAATTTATTAATACTTAGGGCGGCGATTGAGAGAGAGGGGCAACGATCCTCGCTCTGGGTCATGGTTGGTCCAGCAAGTCTCCATTGCCATTCAGCGGGGCAATGCTGCTAGCATAATTGGGGACTCTTGGACCGAATATGGCACTGAGAGGGGATTTAATAGATTAAGTTTTCCTTGACGAGGCGTGTCGCGGATTTATTTTATGTCATTTGATTCTGACGAAGCTTGTTGCGGATATACATTGTGAATTGCATGGAATATTTTTTAAATTGACGAAGCATGTGGTGTTTTTTTTTGTTCATAGGTGTCGGTTTAATAATATATTTTTCATTATATTCAGTTCCCAGTTACAAACTATAACTGACTTACAACTGCGTCTACTGTCTGTTACTTTAATGGAAAATAGTGATGGGAATAGTATTAACATTAACTAAATTTATGTCGTTTTAGTAAATAATTTAAATATAACCAAGACAAGGTTTATTATTCTAGAGGTGAATACTTTATAGTTACGTAGTCTCTTGCTTACTCTCTTTACTTTTTAGGGTTCCGTACCCAAAGGGTAAAAACGGGACCCTATTACTGAGACTTCGCCGTCCGTCCGTCCGTCCGTCCGTCCGTCGGTCCGTCCGTCCGTCCGTTCGTCCGTCCGTCCGTCCGTCTGTCACCAGGCTGTATCTCAGCAACGGTGATAGCTAGACAGTTGAAATTTTCACAGATGATGTATTTCTATTGCCGCTATAACAACAAATACTAAAAATAAAATAAAATAAATATTTAAGGGGGGCTCCCATACAACAAACTTGTTATAGATTATATATATGTATAGGTACGGAACCCTTCATGCGCGAGTCGGGCTCGCACTTGCCCAATTTTTTAATATTTATCTCACTGCGCCGCGTGGTGTTATACGCTAATCCCACGGTAACACTAAATTATTCGGGATAAAAAGTAGCCTATGTGTTAATTCAAGTTGTCAGCTACCTTTATACCAAACTTTATCAAAATTGGTCATGCCGTTTGAGCGTGAAGAAGTAACAAACATACACATGAACACACTCACAAACTTTCGCCTTTATAATATTAGTGTGATTGTGTTCTAATACAATAATTAAATACTGCAAGATATTTTGGTCTTCCTCTACAAAAGACACATACAATAACTGTTTATAGACCCGGGCATCCCAGATCTCGTAGGTGGAGACAATAAAAACTTGCGTAAAAGATATATTAAAAAATACCGTTATTCACACGGGAACTAGGTACACAGATGAAAATGGTGACGGCTATAATGAACGTTACCTCAACGGAATGAACGAAAATCAATGACGAAAATTGGGCACCGTGGAAGTTTGAAACGATACGATTGATTAATGCCTTAGGTAGATTATTGCTTTTTGAACACAACATTAATTCATTTGATATGACAATATTCGTTAATTATATTGAAAACTTTTAGTAGGTACTATTAATCAATGTCAACATATTTTGGTTGTTAATTAAAAATTATTAATTTTTAAGTGAGTGCTTATATTTGCTAAGTGCTATCACTACTAATGAGATTATTTTCAAAGACAAGATAGATTCGACGAGTATTCACATCGCCTTCACTGACATTTTTTGTCACATGTATACTATTACATTATTCTGGACTAGCTGTGCCCCGCGATACTACCCGCTCATCCCACGGGAACACTAAATTTATTCGGGATGGAAAGTATCCTATGTCCTTTCCCGGGTCTCAAACTATCTCCATACCGAATTTCATCTAAGTCGGTTCAGCGGTTTAAGCGTGAAGAGGTAACAGACAGACAGACACACTTTCGCATTTATATTTTACTAGCTGTGCCCCGCGGTTTTACCCGCTCATCCCACGGGAACACTACATTTATTCGGGATGAAAAGTATCCTATGTAAGGACATGACCCGGGACTGAAACTATCTATATACCAAATTTCATCTAAATCGGTTCAGCGGTTTAAGCGTGAAGAGGTAACAGACAGACAGACAGACAGACAGACACACTTTCGCATTTATAATATTAGTATGGATTAAGTATGGATTTGTTCTGAAAATCTGTTTTCTATGGAGACGGGTCATGATTTAAGGAAAATTCTTAATAGCGTGATGCAGGATCGTCATTAGTTTTGTATGGGAGCGCGGCGCCATGTCAGTCTGGCGCCATCTGTTGGGCATTATTTCCATTGCCCCCTCATCACGCTGTAATGGCTGGATAAATTTTAATCAATTTTAGCACAGGGATAGCTGGACATTCAAAGATGGTTATAGGATAGTTTTAATCAGTCTACGGTGAAGAATAAAATACACAGACGAAATTGCGGGCGCGTCCTGGTGGCGTAATATAATTGCCGAAACTGAAATATTTACATATATTCTAACGAAATATGAATGTAATTAGAAGGTTTGTATAAATTGATGATAATACTATGTATTTTTTTTACCCTTTTTTATTATTGTATTATAGGTTATTTAGAGTAATGTTTTATACTTTTTTCTTCTATGTCAATTAAATAGTGTATGTACAAACAAAAGTTAATTAAATAAATTCATCGTGCATACATTTTCATGACATCCGTACATGAACATTCTATTAAACACAAAATATGAAAATACATTTGTAAAGGATACGCCTGTATAAACGTGAGTTGGTGAAAAATAAATACAAATGTAAATACAAAAACAAACAACATGACAAAATGTAAATAAAAGCCTATATAAGTTCTTTAAAGTGCGTCATTGCGAAGTAATGATAATGAAGGTAAATTGGTTTGTTTACATCATTTTGCCTTTTGAATAGGATTTAAGTATATATGGCTATTATCATTTGAGCTTCGGGAAATAGAACCAGCTGTCAAGAACGATGTGCAACAATTAGATAATTTGCTAGCTGTTATTGAAATTCGTTCATTACAAGTCGTGGTGATTTTATTATTAACTAGCGACCCGCCCCGGCTTGGCACAGGTGCAATGCGGATAAATTATGCATGTATGAAACATATAAACCTTCCTCTTGAATCACACTATCTATTAAAAAAAGCGCATCAAATCCGTTGCGTAGTTTTAAAGATCTAAACATATATATATATATACATAGACAAGAGACAGGACAGACAGCAGGAAGCGACTTTGTTTTATATACTATGTAGTGATAGTGATTTAATATTTAGATGAGTCATCAGTAGATGTATTATCGTATTTGTTGTACCTACGGCGATACGTCTTAAGAAACGAAACCTCTGGAGATCAGCTAGGGTGCCGCACATCGAAATCCTCTATGAGGTAATAGGTAAGGAACCGCTGATAGAAGCGGCCACCGACAGGATACCCAAGCAATTCATCTTCGACAAAAAATATAAGATACAACTGTACGGGGAACCTGGCGAAGGTCTTAACCCAAGGGAGTTAAGAATCTTCACAGACGGGTCCAAAACTAGGTCAGGCACTGGCACTGGGGTATTCTCAGAGGACCTAAACATACACATATATACACCACTACGAACCCATAACACAGTCTTCCAGGCAGAATGTACGGGTATCATATGGCATCATGGCAGCCCATGCAATTATCTCGAGGAAGGTAAAGGACTACCCCATCCGCATACTCTCCGATAGCAGATCAGTGTTACAAGCCCTGCAGAGGGTTTACCCTTGAAATTTCGACAAACGTTTAATCGAATTTCAGTTCAAAGTCAACGGTACGCCTTTTTTCATTTGATCGAATATTCATTACATCGAACAATTAAATGGTGTATTTTTATAACACCGATTTTTAATCTATAGAAATATTATTTATTATATACTTTATTTCGCAGTTCTTTATTTCATATTTTATTATTTTGTTTTAAATTTTACATTGTAGAAAATCATTTCAGTATTTATCATTCTACAACTTTGTGAGGAACTAAACGCAATGCGCTCGCGGACGGATGTGGGTAGATATTATGTTTTATGTGTGTACCCTTTTGTTTGCCTATGTATGCGAGCCGTTTCGTTTTTGAGGTCATAAAAAAAATAACCCTAACCTAACCTAACCTACCTATGTCTGCAAGCCGTTTCGTTTTTGGGGCCAGAAAAAAAAAAATAACCCTAACCTAACCTAACCAACCTATGTCTGCGAGCCGTTTCGTTTTTGAGGTCATCAAAAAAAAATAACCCTAACCTAACCTAACCAACCTATGTCTGTGAGCCGTTTCGTTTTTGAGGTCATCAAAAAAAAAATAACCCTAACCTAACCTAGCCAACCTATGTCCGCGAGCCGTTTCGTTTTTGGGGTCATAAAAAAAAATAACCCGAACCTAACCTAACCTACCTATATGTCTGCGAGCCGTTTCGTTTTTGGGGTCATAAATAAAAATAACCCTAACCTAACCTAGCCAACCTATGGCTGCGAGCCGTTTCGTTTTTGGGGCCATAAAAAAACATAACCCTAACCTAACCTAATCAACCTATGTCTGCGAGCCGTTTCGTTTTAGGGGTCATGGAAATGAAGAGTTGTATAATAATACCTCGATGAAATAATATAAATTATTTGATGTTCTGTATTTAAAATAATCTGTTAAATGTAATTTTAATCATTTAAAATTCCTTATAACATAGCTCTAATAATTGTTGTAATATGTAATGAATAGTCGATGAGGCCATAATACTCCAAGAGATAATATTTATACTGAATATTCTGTGAATCGTTTTCGATGAAATGAAATTCGATGAAAAGTTTGTCGAGATTTCAAGGGGCACCCCCTGCAGAGCTACACAGTAACCTCATGACTCATATACGAATATCACCGAGCATTGTCAGAGGTATGTAACAATAATAGCATAACCCTACAGCTACAGTGGATCAAAGGACACAGCAACTCGCGCAGGAACGACGCAGCTGACCAATTGGTGAGAGGAGGTTCGGAGATGGTAGCAGAGGGACCCGAACCAGTCATACCTCTACCATTCGCCTGGCTGCGCAAGACAGTGCGTAAGAACACGAAGGTGGAACAGCAACTGTACTGGTCTAACTTAGGTACCTGCAAGCAGAGCAAAGAGGCCCTTCCGACAATCTACCCCGGGTTGTCACGCAAGCTAAGGCAGCTGAAGAGGCCGCAGCTCCGGCTCATAACTGGAGCTATAACTAGACATGACCTGCTAAACAAGCACTTATTCACTCTAGGTGTTACTGACAGTCCTCTTTGCAGAGCTTGCTAGGACGCCGAAGAGACACCCGTCCACGTCATTCTCGAATTTCCTGGTTTGGCCAAATACCGGGCACAACACCTTGGGTCTCCAAGGTCACTCCCAGAAGTCGTCAGCAACATCAAGGGACTGCTACGCTTTTTGGTAGAGTTGGGTTGGCAAGAGTAGTGCCAGCAACCCTTTACGCAAAATAGGCGCATTGGAAGACGTCAAGTTGCGGAAAACTAGCCCGCGATAACCTATACCCTGTAACTTATAATATCGTATTGTGTTTAGATTTAAGTACTTATTGGTAAACGGATTATCGTGTCGCTATTTCATTGTCATTAGCAGGGTTCGTAGCGTTAAAATGCGAGCAAAATTCATTGAAATGCTAGGGCCATCACTGATTGTCATTATGTAATTTCAATCGATTTTGCTCGCATTTTACGATCCCTGGTTATTAGTAATGGCGTGGTGATATCATTTTATTATTAATATAATATTAATATGAATCATAAGTACATAGATTTCATTTGTAACTACCTGTATTCTAAGTAGCAAATAAACCATTTGATTGATTGATTCGATTATCCTATTGCGTTTAGATTGCTTAATTACGTGAGCTTAATTAGTTACTATATAAAGAAGGGTTTACGGACCCATAAAGTTAACTAATACGTAACTATAACTATCGTATTATGGAGACATTATTTGGGTAACGTGGAATTGCAAAAGTTGAAGGGCGATATCGCTCTTCAACTTTTGCAATTCTACGTTACGTATTAATATTCAAACTTTGAGTGATATTCAAAGGGTATACTTTAAACTGTAAACTTGTACGTAGCAAGAAATAAAATGTATTTTATTTTATTTATTTTATTTTATTAATGTAATTTTCTATCAAATTGAAAAGTGACCCGTAAAAATGATCTTGCATCAATTTAAATAAACCCCATGATATTACAGTGTCTATTTGTGGGGTAAGTTCAGCGACTGTCCAGCGAATGAACAAGGAAGTTTAAGACACGGGACACCCTTCTGCATCGAGCAGCAGTGCCCTTACCATGAGAACCACCACTTACCATTTTTCGCCGTCAAAATAAATATTGTTCGGTTCATGACGCATTGGTGTAAACTGTAATGTTATGTAACCTGTTTTTCAATAAATAAATAAATAAATAAAATAAATGAGTTTACAGTGACAGTACTCGCTAGCGATAGCGTAAACGATTTGTGTTTGTAGTTCTACAAAGTAATCGCTAGGGCCGCTGTACTATTCTCCTTAAAAATCATTTACGCTGTCGTTAGCGAGTACTGTCACTGTAAACTCATGGTAAGGGCACTGCTGCTCGATGCAGAAGGGTGTCCCGTGTCTTAAACTTCCTTGTTCATTCGCTGGATGTTGACGTTAACTCGCACGGGTACAATACGAGGTATTGTACCATTTTCGTTTCGAGCTAAAACATCTTTCAGCCAGCAACCCCCAACTTATTTGAGCCATTATTTTAGAGTACCTATAATTTGTGTGATGTTAAATTTTACAGCATACTGTATTATATGAATTAAATGAGCCCAACTGAACATGTCATGAAACAAGGAAACACATGATAAATAAAAATGTTTTTGGAATATGTGACTTTAATGGTACGCATATTGTATGGTATTTTTTAATCCAAAAGAAATATTGTTTTTTTTTTTCAGAATCCTGTATGACAAGCATGAACTTCAAGGTACTTTTTCGCAGTGGAAATTACTAATATTGGTACCCATAACATAATGATGACGTCACGATTAGGTGGCCATTTGTATGGAGAGTTTTTAGCTCTCCGTAGGAATGTTGAACGTTGATGATCTTTTGACGGAATTTTAGAGCAGTCTAAGAGTAGTTAGCCCCTTGTCGACAATACAATATAACAATCTATCCCCGCTTGAGATGGTCACGGGTTTAAACTGAGATGCACCGGAAGCTTGGCAGAGATCTCAGGTGGTCGTGGGTATGTTTTAGGTATTGCAAATTTCAGATTCCCAGGAAAAGATTACAGATGTTTCTTAGTAGTAGTTTGGACGCCAGCACATTTTAACCTGATACAAATGGCAAGGTAAGCAAGGAAAACAATCTGCAGTATTTTACTGAAAACTTGAAATATTAAGTTGAAAGAAACAAAAGTTTATGTACAGTACGCTTATATTGCAGGTCCAATTGGGAAATCACAAAGCAGTTTTACATACACTGCTAGAACAGTGCTGCGGGAAGGCGTTCTATCTTACTTAATATTATGTACTTAACTAATATCATAAGGATTTAACACTAACACTGTAGATGGTTTTAAGATTGTGTAGAAAGGCTTTATAGTCTAATATCAGTAGTAATTTAAAGCATGAAGAGTAGCGTGTAGAATGTGAGTATGGTGACTCAACACAACAAACAAGAAAACCCGAATTATAAAAGAAGTGAGACAAGGAATAGTATCACCTGGTTAAGAAAGTAGCATAGTTTCTCAGCCTCGGACTCATCACTTGATAACCGTTGGCTTAGAAACGAAGTGAAGCCCTAGATGTGACAGCCGACACCAGCAGAAGAACATGCACGCAGGTACGTGCAAGAATCCCGTAGGGACGTGTCTGCATGCACACTCCTGGCTGCAGAACTGCGGCTCACACACAGGCACGTGCAAGACTCCGTGAGGACCGTCCCTGCATGTGGACACGCAGCCACTACAGCAGCCTGGCGACTCCGTCTATGACACCCGGTGGCACTGTAATAAACAGTTTTATAAGCAAAGGAAAGCAACATTCACTTTTACACGTGTCATTACTTTCACACGTGTCATTCCCTGCACACGTGTCATTCTGAATTTAATTGAAGGAAAACGATAACACACGAACAAAATGCAGCAGTCGCGTGCATCCTAGCAACAGAATATCGTCGCTAGTCGAAGAAAAGAATCAAATTTGTCACACACTCACCCGGGACAGTTTCATGTTTTAATGAATTTGGAAATAATTCGAGCTGCCGTCATCCGTGTGGCAGTCTACGGAACCATGCTTTTAAGCTGTAACAGAATAATAAAATGAGTAACTGAGTCTAGAGGATTACGTAACGCCACGCGTCCAAATTGGTTACGTAACTGCTTCTACTCACATGTGTGATAGTTTTAGAACCAAGCCTCCCTTGAAAATATCCTTGTTTAAGGTTTAACACATTTTATAGAGATGCGAAAGTTATAACGCTGAAACAATAAGAAATAAACCGATTAGTTATGAACAACTCCAATCATCAATGGACCGCAACGCGAACGTCACATTCCATCAATTTCTTCACAAAATATACATACCTGCCATCACAAATGGTAGGGGCGTTCGTGGTTGGGATTATTAAAGGCTTCCCTAAGCCGAAGTCCAGATTCCTTGACGAAAATACACTTGTAATTTTTAAGCCATGTTGAGCGCAACGACTCGTACAAGGAATGACCGCCACGCCGTCAACTGTCAGTGTTGCCCGCTTCCCTCATGTCAGACGCGGTCTATGCGTTGGACATTGTGATTTAATTAATCATGTTCGAGAAATATTTTGAAAAGGCCAAAAGGAAGAAAATTGTATTTGTGACATTTAATTTACACAAATAATAAACTACAAATTGAAATAATTTAATATTGTTGAGAAGAAAACAAATATGGCACTAGCGCCATCTAACGGAGGACGATAGAATTACTTGACCAACGGAACTCACTTCGATAGTGTTATCTGCCGTGATAGATTTTGCTCTGTATTTCCGAAAAATACCAACAGATGTCTCCGTCAACCCTATCCAAAGATAAAAAGTCCTCAATCAAGTTTTACAGCGTAACATTACCTCTTAAGTTGTCCAAAAAAAAAAATTAAAAAAAAAAAAATTTAAGCCACTTTTTAAATTCCACAGCAAGAGCTAGATTTACCTATTTATCTACAAACTATCCAAAACAGGTCGCTCGTAAACTCCAATTCCGAAAGAACCTGACAAGACCTTCCCTACAAAGAAGTTACACAACGCAGAACCAACAGCGACGAAATTTCAACGCATCTCCAGGATTATCTGCAAGACACCGACAAAATCAAAAAAAATGGAACTCCTATCCTATTTACTTATGAAATTATAACCTACTCGACTGATACTATTAAAATTATTCAACCCTTGAATAAAATTTATTCCCATAATGGAAAGCATTTTAAGTACCTATTGTAAATTATCCTCTGCTTTAACTTGACTCTGTTTCTTTATTGAGGTGTGCCTCCCTCGATGAAGAAACAAAAGACGATCGTAATTAACAGTAACTAATCTTAATTCAAGCTAACCTACAGGCTTGTTAAGTTTATATCTATTCTAAACCTTACCACTAGGAACAGTTGAACGAATTCAAACGCTTTTAAAGAGCAGAACCTAGTGAGACCTATGTCTCTAATTTCTCGTTCAACTATATCTAAGCATGAGTGAGCATCACTCTTAAGTATTAAAGTTCAGTTTTAACTTACAACCTACGACAGTTAAAAGCATACTAGCTTGTTTCCTAGTATGTATATATTTAGACAGCAAGTAGAAAAACACACTATGCGAGTGCTTTTAGAAGTAGTTGTGAAAACGTAGTGACGACCCTTCGTATTCAGAGTAGTCTGAAACTAATAGCTTTATTAGATAAAAATTATATTAAACTTAAGTACAGTCGAACAGTTTCATGTGTAGTCAAAGGTTATTTGACCCTAGGTAGTTGCATAACTAGCCTATATTGTCACATGATTTGTACTGTGTCGACCACCTACAAATACTAGAAAACCTAACATTTAAAATTACTCTAAACCTAGAAACCTAACATTTAAAATTACTCTAGACCTAACCTAACAAATTTATATACAGTGTGATCTCCCAAGATAGTATGTTGATGAACCGTATGTCCTTTAGTCGCCTTCTACGACACCCATAGGAAGATACGGGATGGTGCTATTCTGAACCCGACACCATACAGGTTAGATCCTTTAGTCGCCTTCTACGACACCCACAGGAAGATATGGGATGGTGCTATTCTGAACCCGACACCATACAGGTTAAGATCCTTTAGTCGCCTTCTACGACACCCACAGGAAGATATGGGATGGTGCTATTCTGAACCCGACACCATACAGGTAAGATCCTTTAGTCGCCTTCTACGACACCCACAGGAAGATTGGGATGGTGCTATTCTGAACCCGACACCATACAGGTTAGTATACCGTACTAAATACATACTATAAAATACTAATGTAAAATTAAATTCTCACCTAATGTCAGAACGAATAGTTATATTAAATCTAATTTACTTAAAGTTAGCGAACTAAGTACTTAAGTCCTATAATTAAGTTAAAGTATCTTAGGGTTCATTGACCCCTTTGTGCGTCAGCTGTTCTGTTTGACAGCTAACTACATATATCTTTAAGTATTTATGTGTGAATGCACAAAGCTTTATCTAAGCGTCATTAGGGTGAGCTTTTAATATGTCCTTGACATGCCATATGCCCAATGACTTACCAGAAGTAAAGTCCTTAAGTTCATAGGTTACAGCTGATATTTTCTTTTTGACTATACATTTTTTAAACTTAGGTGCAAGTTTTTTAGTGAAGAATTTATCAGCATCGGATAGTGGATATTCTTTCTTCCAAACTACCTGATTTTCCTCGTATTCGATATTACGCCTGTTTTTATTATAGTAAATTCGACTTCGCTGATAAGATTTATGAAGGGATTCATTAACCTTGCTAAAAATAGGTTTAAGATGACCTAACATAGACGAATATATATCTCTGTCCGTGAACTGCAATTCGTCACTCTGCAGCGGTCCAGTTGGATACCAATCTCCTGAGAGTATGGCTTCCCGTCCAGTATTTAAGAAATATGGACTATATCCTGTGACCTCATGCACAGCAGTGTTTATTGCAAATTCTATAGAGCTTAATTCCTCTGCCCAAGTACGATGATTAGATCTTGTATAAGAGGCTATTGCAGTTACTACTACCCGTATAACGCGTTCAGCCGGGTTATTCTGAGGAGAGAAGCGACAGTTATAAAAGAGTCTAGGTATTTTGTATTTGTCTTTTAATGCATGCATGTTCCTAGAAATGTATTGAGGACCATTGTCCAGGATCAAACACTGAGGAACTCCATATTTTAATATAACGTTATTTTCTATTAACTCTACTACAGTTTTAGCTAATGAATTTCTCATTGGAAATAAACAGGTGTACTTGGTAAAGCAATCACATACGACTAGGATGAATTTATACCCTTTATAGCTACGAGGTAGTGGACCGAGGATGTCAGTGCACACCACCTGCCATGGTCTTTGAATACGTTTAGGATTCTCCATCAACCCCGGGGGAGCTTCATTCGTACTCTTGTATGCTAAACATATGTGACAGTTTTTTATATAGCCTTTTATGTCATTTAACATCTTGGGCCAATAGTAGCTTTGGGCCACACGTTTTAAAGTCTTAAAAGTTCCTAAATGAGCCGCGTCAGGCCTATCATGACACTGCTTCAAGATATCTTGTCGTAATTCCTGCGGAATCACCCGTTTCCACTCACAATCTTTAGACAAAGGATTTTTATTGCGAATACGCTTATACAAGTTATCATTTAGCACTCTGTAATCAGGATATTTCTGAGGAGACTTTTCTACTCTATTGAACAAGTTAAGGTACCATGTATCTGAGGAAGCACTAATAGGACAAAGCATTTCTACTTCTCCCGCTGAAACAGGGGCACGTGACAGTGCATCTGCCAGTTTATTTTCAACACCCTTCCTATGTTGTATGTCAAAGTTAAATTGTGAAAGACGCAAAGCCCATCTGGCCAACCGTCCAGTAGGGGATTTGAGAGTGACTAGCCAGCGAAGACTGCTATGGTCACTGAAGACCTGTGTTCTAAATGGAGAACCCTCTATGTAACCCCTAAACTTTTCTAAAGCAAATAGTAAAGCGTTCAGTTCTTTTTCTGTGGTAGTGTGATTTTGCTCTGCCTTATGCAAGGTTCTGCTGGCATATGCAACCGCATGCTCATGTCCTTGGTCATCAAGTTGAGATAAGGCACAGCCCAGGCCAACATCAGAAGCATCTGCCGGGATAATAAACGGCCTGTCAAACCTAGGTACACTCAGTATAGGAGCTGACACGAGTAGTTCTTTGACAGTCTGAAAAGCTTTTTCTGCCTCAGGTGTAAATTGAAAAGATGAGCCTTTGGAGAGTTTTCTGGTAAGCTTATTTAGTGGAGCACATACAGTGGAATAGTCCTTGAGGAATCGTCTATACCAAGATACAAGGCCCAGAAACCTACGCAGTTCCTTTTGAGATTTAGGTACGGGATATTCCACAATGGCTCTAACTTTTTCACTATCAGTCCTCGGCGATCAATCACATAGCCCAGAAATTTAAGAGAGGAGCGACAGAAAACAGATTTTTCTAAATTTATAGTTAGACCCGCTTGTCGAAGCTTTTCACAAGCTTTCCTAAGTAATTCTAAGTGGTCTTCAAAAGTTTCAGATATTAAAATTATGTCGTCGACATAATAAAAGATATTGTTAGCAAACTCTGGACCAAAGACTTTATCCATTAAACGCATCATTCTAGCCGTTGAATTGACCAAGCCAAATGGTAAGCGACGGAATTGAAAACTTCCAACGCCAGGTATTGAAAAGCAAGTTTTCTCTCTAGACTCTTTAGCCAACATTATTTGAAAGAAAGCTGACCTCAAGTCCAGCGAAGTCATATATTTAGCATTGTTTAATGAATCTAGTATTTCCTGCACCCTAGGCATGGGATAAGTATCAACTTTAGTCAAACTATTCAATTTTCGACTATCAAGACACATGCGAAGTTCACCATTGGCCTTAGGAACAAGGAGGATTGGACTGTTCCAAGGTGAATTGCTTTTCTCAATTATGCCCAATTTTAACATTTTATCTATCTCCTGGTGCACATAATTTCTATGATGGAATGGAATAGGATAGTACTTTTGTTTGACAGGTGCATTATTTCCTGTATCTATCACATGTTCTTCTAGACTTGTGCAACCAAGTTGATCTTCTGTGGCCGATATACACTTGAAATCAGCAATAACCTGGTCCAGTTCACCCTTCTGTTTATAAGTCAGATCATCTAAATCATGTAAGTGTATTTCAGATTCTTTAAGCAAGTTTAAATAAGGAGGAGGTACATACGACCTTTTAGAATTCAAAATGTCAGAGCAAAGTCCAAACTTAGTTAAGAAATCAACCCCTAGTATGAGGGAGGTGTTGATGTCCCTGCACACAAAAAAAGTCACAAAGTGTAAGTTATGTTTATAGGCAACAGGCACTTCTATTCTACCTAGTACAGTTAAGCATGCGCCATTACCTACTGCTAAGTCTCGTTTACATGTATGTAATGGAAAGTTAAGTCCTTCTTGTTGTAATGAGGAGTAGGCACCCTCGCTCATTATAGACACAGATGCACCACTATCCGCCAGTGCATTGCACTCAAGCCCTAATATACCTACAGAAATATAAGGTCTGGAATCATTTTCCCTTTCTTTAAACAATGGGGCATAAGCACGAGTAGTAGGAGTTTGAATTAAAGTTAAGTCAGTTTGAGTTGAACGGTCAGAGACTTGTGGAACGTCACGTCCACCTACAACAAAATTAGTCTTGGTCCCTGACCGGTTTGTTAGTTTTTTGAACAATCACAATCTCTAGTTAAAATTCCTGGCCTTTTGCATCTAAAACAAATTGGTGTAGGATGCACATCACATTTAGAATGGTGGTGCACGCCACCACACTTCGAGCAAATCACTGCACTCCTACTAGTAGTAGCTGATACCACCTGTCGGTTCACAGCGTTTGAAGAAGAAGGCATAGAGTTATTGTTCATGCAAAAGTCCGGTATTATAGATTCCCTACCAGTATGCAAGAAACCTCTGTTTTCACATTTAAATTTAGAAACCTCAAGTCTAGCACAGATAGCTTTTAAGTCTCTAATATTCCTAACCTCAGTTAAGGCTAAGCGAGATATAAAAAAGGGACTCATGTTAGTCATCATAATGTCTAATTGTTCTGATTCTGGCAGAGGCCTAGACAAGCGCAAGAATAAGCTTTCCATTATGTTAATGTATGATTTTATAGACTCATCTTTGTTTTGCAATCTGGCACGGATCTGATTTAATAAGCAGCGCTCATATTCGATAGGTTGAAATTCATCCTTAAGCGAGTCAAGCAAAGTCTCAAACGATGTAAAGCGTGTCCTGTTATTCCTAAACCAAAGCAGAGCCTCCCCAGTGAATAAATGAACAGAATTGCGCAGTAATTCAGTATCCGAGATTTCAGACGAGTATTTAAGTTCCTCTAATCTAAATATGAAATCATGAATTGATGTCCGACCATCATACACAAGGTTCCATTTGAGCACTTGAGATATGCGCTTCTGACCAGAAGGCACAGACCCAGAAATATCATTTGAGTTGAACACAACAGCTTGAGAAGACGTACCAGAAGTGGTGTTACACTTTACTGTCTGAATGGCATGATATGCCTGTGATATGAGGGCAACCTTCCTAAGCTGCTGCTCAGAAGATGATAAATGCAACTTTTCTAACCTTAATATGACGTGCGACAGCCTCGACATACAGCGGCGTCGGCACGCAGAAGAAGCATGATCCGACTGCAGGACCTGTTCCACCTTCTCCGCACAAACCTGAAATTCAGCATCAATACACAGACTTGAGAGGTAGGTATTGACTTTTGTGTGATCGTGTGGTAAGCCCTTTATGGTCCTAAATTGTCTTTTCAGCTCATCTACAGTGATAGCTTCATCAGCTTCCTCCCCTCTACTTCTTATCTCAAACAACAATTCATCTTTTGTTAACGTGTCAACATCCACGTGTAAAGCCATCTTACAAAGAAAGTTTTATAATATATACCTATAGGAGTATTATCTTAAAAAAATTAATGCCAGTATACCTGGTCAGTTATAGACTTACAAATAAAGAAAAGAGAGCAATAGGTTAGTCTGAGAAAGTGAAACTTGCAATTTTGAGTCGTTACCGGCCCATTAGTTGAGGCGCCAATTATAACAATCTATCCCCGCTTGAGATGGTCACGGGTTTAAACTGAGATGCACCGGAAGCTTGGCAGAGATCTCAGGTGGTCGTGGGTATGTTTTAGGTATTGCAAATTTCAGATTCCCAGGAAAAGATTACAGATGTTTCTTAGTAGTAGTTTGGACGCCAGCACATTTTAACCTGATACAAATGGCAAGGTAAGCAAGGAAAACAATCTGCAGTATTTTACTGAAAACTTGAAATATTAAGTTGAAAGAAACAAAAGTTTATGTACAGTACGCTTATATTGCAGGTCCAATTGGGAAATCACAAAGCAGTTTTACATACACTGCTAGAACAGTGCTGCGGGAAGGCGTTCTATCTTACTTAATATTATGTACTTAACTAATATCATAAGGATTTAACACTAACACTGTAGATGGTTTTAAGATTGTGTAGAAAGGCTTTATAGTCTAATATCAGTAGTAATTTAAAGCATGAAGAGTAGCGTGTAGAATGTGAGTATGGTGACTCAACACAACAAACAAGAAAACCCGAATTATAAAAGAAGTGAGACAAGGAATAGTATCACCTGGTTAAGAAAGTAGCATAGTTTCTCAGCCTCGGACTCATCACTTGATAACCGTTGGCTTAGAAACGAAGTGAAGCCCTAGATGTGACAGCCGACACCAGCAGAAGAACATGCACGCAGGTACGTGCAAGAATCCCGTAGGGACGTGTCTGCATGCACACTCCTGGCTGCAGAACTGCGGCTCACACACAGGCACGTGCAAGACTCCGTGAGGACCGTCCCTGCATGTGGACACGCAGCCACTACAGCAGCCTGGCGACTCCGTCTATGACACCCGGTGGCACTGTAATAAACAGTTTTATAAGCAAAGGAAAGCAACATTCACTTTTACACGTGTCATTACTTTCACACGTGTCATTCCCTGCACACGTGTCATTCTGAATTTAATTGAAGGAAAACGATAACACACGAACAAAATGCAGCAGTCGCGTGCATCCTAGCAACAGAATATCGTCGCTAGTCGAAGAAAAGAATCAAATTTGTCACACACTCACCCGGGACAGTTTCATGTTTTAATGAATTTGGAAATAATTCGAGCTGCCGTCATCCGTGTGGCAGTCTACGGAACCATGCTTTTAAGCTGTAACAGAATAATAAAATGAGTAACTGAGTCTAGAGGATTACGTAACGCCACGCGTCCAAATTGGTTACGTAACTGCTTCTACTCACATGTGTGATAGTTTTAGAACCAAGCCTCCCTTGAAAATATCCTTGTTTAAGGTTTAACACATTTTATAGAGATGCGAAAGTTATAACGCTGAAACAATAAGAAATAAACCGATTAGTTATGAACAACTCCAATCATCAATGGACCGCAACGCGAACGTCACATTCCATCAATTTCTTCACAAAATATACATACCTGCCATCACAAATGGTAGGGGCGTTCGTGGTTGGGATTATTAAAGGCTTCCCTAAGCCGAAGTCCAGATTCCTTGACGAAAATACACTTGTAATTTTTAAGCCATGTTGAGCGCAACGACTCGTACAAGGAATGACCGCCACGCCGTCAACTGTCAGTGTTGCCCGCTTCCCTCATGTCAGACGCGGTCTATGCGTTGGACATTGTGATTTAATTAATCATGTTCGAGAAATATTTTGAAAAGGCCAAAAGGAAGAAAATTGTATTTGTGACATTTAATTTACACAAATAATAAACTACAAATTGAAATAATTTAATATTGTTGAGAAGAAAACAAATATGGCACTAGCGCCATCTAACGGAGGACGATAGAATTACTTGACCAACGGAACTCACTTCGATAGTGTTATCTGCCGTGATAGATTTTGCTCTGTATTTCCGAAAAATACCAACAGATGTCTCCGTCAACCCTATCCAAAGATAAAAAGTCCTCAATCAAGTTTTACAGCGTAACATACTGTTATGTATAATGCACCGTTATCCGATTGCAATAAACGCCAGTCAATACCGGACCGTCTTGTTTCATTGACGCGCCTACCCTATACCTAACACTGGCCGACGAGGATTATTAATTTTATCGCGTGCATACGTATTTAATATTTATTTTGTGTTTCAAAATGCCATTTGGACATGTGGAGTGTTTTAATATTTCTAACGATAACTGGGACGCTTACGTACGGCGTGTAGAACAGTACATTAAAGTAAATTCAATCAATAATGATTTAAAAGTGGCCACGTTAGTGACGGTTGTCGGCCCGGAATGTTACGAATTAATGTGCGACTTGTGTTCACCGGCTAACCCGGAAACTAGATCGTTCGAAGAGCTCGTGAGACTGGTGAAGGAGCACCTCGAACCTCAAAGGTCCGAGATCGCCGAGAGGCACGTGTTTCGGCAAAGAACACAACGGCAAGGAGAAAGTTTTCGAGATTACCTTCAAGCGTTAAAACATTTAGCTAAAACGTGCAATTTTAGTACCTATTTGGAGGTTAATCTTCGGGATCAATTCGTTTCGGGGCTATACAATGAAGACATGAGGTCCAGAATATTCGCAGAGCAGAGTATTGACTACAAGCGCGCCGTGGAATTGGCGCTGGCGCTGGAGGCGGCAGAGCGGCACGCGGCGACCGCGTGCGCGCCCGGGGCCGCGGGCTTGGCGCGCCAGGCCGCGCCGCCGGCGCTGGCGGACGACGGCTTGCATCGGTTCGGACCGGGCCCCGGCGCCGGCGCCGCGCGCGCCGACGCCAGGCAGCGCGCATGCGGCCGCTGCGGGAAGGCGGGCCACGTCGATGGCAGGTGTCGTTTTAAGCATTACACGTGTGATAATTGTGGACAAAAGGGCCACCTAAAAGTGATGTGCAAGGTGAAAAGTGCGGTCGGTGGTATGGTCGGGAAGAAGACTGCGCGAGGTCAGTTATATTTTAATAATCCCGCTGACAGTGATGACAGCGACGACTGTCCTTTTTATAATTTAGTAGTCAATAGTGAGGGTGACGGCCCGTATTATGCATCTTTGAAAGTCGAAAATATCACTTGTAAGTTCGAAATAGACACAGGAAGTAAAATATCGGCCATATCGAAGCATTTTTATGATAAATATTTCTCGAAGTTACCCATTCAAAGTAAACAGTTAATGCTCAGATCATATACTGGTGACGTCATCCAAACATTAGGCTACGTAACAGTCAATGTCGTTTGTGGAAATAGTACCGCGCTGCTTAATTTATATGTAATTGAAAATGGGGGACCGCCATTGATGGGTCGTACGTGGATAAAAATGTTAAATTTGTCAGTCGATTGTCACAATATCGCGGAAGACAATTCAATGGCAGGGTCCTTAAGAGATGAGTTCCGTGAAGTTTTCGCAGAGGGGTTAGGCACCTTTAAGTCGGAACTGCGTTTGCATTTAAAGGATACAACGCCGGTGTTCGTTAAGGCGCGCGCGCTGCCCATAGCGCTGCGCGAACCCGTGGAGCGCGAGCTCGAGCGCCTGCAGCGGGAGGGGGTGATTTATAAAGTAGAACGATCCGACTACGGCACTCCGATCGTGCCGGTTGTCAAATCTTCGGGTAGCATTAGATTGTGTGGTGATTATAAAATCACCATAAATCCATTGTTAAAAGATTATCACTACCCGCTGCCGCGGATCGAGGACCTGTTCGCGGCGCTGGGCGGCGGCGAGCAGTTCACTAAATTAGATTTGTCGAATGCCTTTCAACAATGTTTATTGGATAAGGATTCGCAGCCTTTGACGGCCATTACCACTCATATTGGCACCTTCGTATACAGAAGGGTTCCCTTCGGGATTAAATGTATTCCTGAAAATTTTCAGAAAATTATGGAAGAAGTGTTGAGTGGTTTGCCGTCAACGGCTGTGTTTGCTGACGATATTTGTGTAACCGGCAAGGATAGACCTACCCATCTGGCAAATATAAGAGCGGTGCTACAAAGGCTGAAAGACAATGGTTTAAGAATTAACTACGGCAAATGTGAATTCTTCAAAAATAGTGTCACATATCTAGGATATAAAATTGATAAATTTGGTTTACATACGGACGAAAAAAAAATTGATGCCATTGTAGCAGCGCCCACCCCGGCTAATGTAACGCAACTGAGAAGTTTCATGGGACTCATAAATTTTTACGCCAAATTTTGTGTTAACATGAGTGATATTTTGAAACCGCTGTATAATTTATTAAAGAAAAATGTCGAATGGGTATGGAGTAACGATTGCGATAGGGCCTTTAATAAGATTAAAAAGGTATTAAGTAGCGCTCCCGTCCTGGCGCACTACGACCCGGCGCGTCCTCTAATTTTGTCCGTGGACAGCAGCGCGTATGGATTAGGAGCGGTCCTGACGCAGCGCGCGGCCGACGGCAGCGAGCGCCCCGTTTGTTGCGCCTCGCGCACCCTTAGTCCCGCGGAGCTTCACTATTCCCAATCGGATAAAGAAGCATTGGCGATAGTGTTCGGGGTCACTAGACACCATCACTACTTATACGGGAGACATTTCATATTGCGAAGCGATCATCACCCCCTAAGCTATATTTTAGGGAAACATAAAGGGATACCCGTGACCGCCGCCAGTCGTTTGCAACGGTATGCTGTCAAATTAGCCGCATATGATTTTGAGATACAATTTGTGAGGTCCGCTCAAAATTGTTTCGCAGATGCACTCTCTCGCCTTCCTCTCGATTCGATGGTAGATCGAACCAGAACGAAGAGTCGAGAAGAGTTTAGCTACCTCCATTTTATAAAGGATAACTTTCCTCTCAGTTTCAAAGATGTGAAAACTGAGACGGCAAAAGACCCTTTATTGTGTAAAATATATGGATACGTTATGTACGGTTGGCCGAATAACGTTATATGCGAAGTGGAGAAACAATATTTTAGTCGGAAAGATTGCTTGCACATCGACCAAGGGTGTCTCGTCTGGGGATACAGAATTGTGATTCCGAAATCCTTACGCGAAAGGATATTAAAAGAGATACACGACGGACACCCGGGTATCGTGAAAATGAAGCAGATCTCTCGCAACTACGTGTGGTGGGAAAATTTGGACGCGGATATCGAACGCGTAGCGCATGAGTGCCAGGCCTGCCGCACGCAGCGGCCGGCGCCGCCCGTGGCGCCGCTGCACTCGTGGTCGTGGCCGGCTCAGGTGTGGTCCCGTCTTCATATGGATTTTCTTGGTCCATTCTGTAACGATTACTATTTAGTTGTCATCGACGCGCATTCGAAGTGGATCGAGGCTGAAAAGGTAAAAACCACTTCGGCACCGGTCATTATCGGACATTTGCGGCGGATTTTTGCACGTTTCGGATTGCCACAAAGGATAGTAACCGATAACGGGCCTGGGTGATTCTTGAAAGGGTCAATTTACAGCGTCCAGAAGGATAAAGTACCCGCACAATTGAAATAATTGACCATAGTATTTTTTATATATAACATTAGCACCTAATCTAACTGGAGCACGATATTTTTTTTGTTTACGTTAAGTATAATTAACTGTAAAAAAATATTAAACACATAAAACTTTATTCCCTTGGTGCGTCCATTCGCCATTTTTTGGACAAACTACCCCAAAAAGTACATGTTGTGAATTGAAATCAAGTAAAGAATTGAGTTAAATTATTAGAATATAAGTTATTTATTTAGAAGAAAAAATAAGGTTGCTGTGTGTATCGTAATTAAAAAAAAAAACTATGTTAAAGGTTTGTCCAGAGCTAAGCTATGATTCCCCTGGTGCCTCATTCAACACGGCGCACATCCCTACTTAAACGTCATCTGACCAGTTGCAATGGCCGGGCTTGGCAAACGTCAGTAACGCTTCCAGATCTGCGGGGAATGGTGGCGACTAGTTGCCGGAATTCTTAGCTATGAAGGCTAATATATGATTCACTTGGCTTTGGTTCACTATGATTTTGATTCCCTTGAATTTTTATATAAAATTGTATATCTGCAATAGGTACATAGTGTTTAGTAAAAAGAAAACTACATGAATTCCTGCATGTGTTGACTTAATAGTTTTTCTTATAATAATTTAAGTTTCGGCAGAATCGACAAGAAACATACTTTTTTCTTATTCCTCTGGTTCTAATTTCGAACAAGGGAATCACAGTTTTCTTACGTTTTCATGAAAAGAAAATAAATTTCCATTTAATTCGCGTTGCAGATGACTGAGTCATTGATTTAGAATTTTATTCCATTTAGGTACAGCAGGTCTCAAATGATTTTGAGCTGAATTCAAGAGAAGATGCTTATGCCCAGCAATTTTTATACCTCGACGCTGGTTCGATTATTAAGAAAATTGCCAATTAATTCGAATAAAACACTGTGAATTTTTGTATCCCTACACTTTGTAAAACTTTTTATTTAAATAAGAAAAACTGATCTGAATATTATTCCCCTGTACTTTTTTTTTATGATTCCTTTGGCGTTTTTCTTATTCCCATGTCATCTTTTCTTATTCCCCAGGCGGCGAAAACATAAAGTGGTATATTTCTGTATCAAATTGACCAAAAGTGGTGCCTATTTGATAATCCTGCGTAAAATTAAATACAATTTCATATTTTCTAGCAAATAGGTAAAAAAATATAAAAATAAAAATCGCCAAGGGAATCACATGAAGAATTCGATTCTCAAGAATGACCCGCCTCCGTTTTCGTCATCAGAATTTGCATCTTATTTATTACGTAATGGAATAAAGCATACGTTGACGGCTCCGTATCATCCGGCTAGTAACGGGGCCGCTGAAAATGCGGTTCGCTCGATCAAACGAGTTCTGAAAAAGGCACAATTCGAAAACGAAGACCCGAACACGGCACTTTGCAGGTTTCTTTTTACATACAGGAACACTGAGCAATCTACGACCGGGCGCGAGCCAGCGACGATGATGCTGGGCCGGCGACTGCGCGGGCGGCTGGACTTGCTGCGTCCCGACGCTGCTGAGACGGTGCGCGTCGCGCAACCCGGGGATCAAGTGCTGTTAAGAGATTATTCCAGGCGGGGTCACAAATGGACAGAGGGGGTCGTGACAAAAAGGTCGAGTCCCGTGTTATATGAAGTCAAAACGAACGATGGGCACACACATAGGCGTCACGTTGACCAAATACTAACGAACAGCAGGGATAAAAGGATATCGCGTCATTCATTAAGTAAGGTACTCGGTGAGGCATCGGCGATTCCCGCGCCGCGTCCTGTAGGTAGCGTAAATGCAGACGAGTTTTATGACAGCGTGGCGGGGCCTGGACCGGAGTCTCCGCCATCGTCACCGCGGCGGGCATCTCCCGCCCCGTCACCTGAAACGTCTCCAGCGGCAGCGCCAGGTCGTAGTCCTCGTTTACGTAGGGCGGCCGCTTTAAAATGCATAGACCGTTTGCAAAAAGCCTAGCAGTCTTTACCCTGATACTATTATAAGACTCAATAATTTGAATAGTGAGTAAGTTGTTATTAATAAATAAGAACATTTACGATTACTTTGATATGTTTTACTTGTGTTAATATCACACATTGCACGAATATAAACTTTCAAACGACAATAATTAAGTTTAATCTCGTTTAAACGTATTTACTCGCAGATTCATAGCCTCCATTGATGTCGCTGGTTGGGTGCAATGTAAAAAAAAAAACAGTAGGCTAAACTCGTTAATAGGATAAGTTTACGCAAATTGTGATCTTTAAGTAGTTAATTCTTGTAAGTTATTGTTATAAGGTTGATATTCAAACGATTTAACAGTAGTCAGTAATATTAAAGTTGCTCTGTTGCTAATTTACTAACCGATGTTGATTTATTTTTGTTGAGCATTAAGATATATAAAACACTTGTAGACCTACTCTTTTACAGTTACAGTACAGTTGGTATCGTTTATGATTTGTTAACTAGACGCCTTCTCAGATCTCGTTGGTTATAAGATATTATTTAATATACGAATGTTAGTTAACAATTGAGGGGAGAAAAGTGTTATGTATAATGCACCGTTATCCGATTGCAATAAACGCCAGTCAATACCGGACCGTCTTGTTTCATTGACGCGCCTACCCTATACCTAACAAATACAAGTACGCTTTATTGCACACCAAAAAACATTTACACAAGAAATTACAAATAAACAAATTAAAAACGACATTTGACATCAACATAGACATTTGATCCCAAAAAAAAATTGAATCGATTGACATCCTCAAAAAACTATTTTTCGTCATGCCTATTACGACAGGATATCGCGTACTGCTGCTTGCAAACAGTTGTGATTTTCAGCTGAGCTCCGAAATATAACGGCTAATACATAACATAACAGTATCAGTAAATCATTACCAGATATCTCATTTAGCCACTTCAGAGTTCAATGAAGTCTATTCACGTCACTACCAACTCCACTTGACATTGACAAACAGCTTACTCGTAATCCTAACAGATACAATTTGAACGGAATAATTAATTGTATCTATTGACTAAGCGATCATGCGTCGGTAACGTACATAAGTCCTGGGACCTAATTCAAGAATGCCGTTTGAGAGATCGCAAAACGTCAAAACTATTAGAGAACAGTTATATCGCCTTTGAACTGTCATTAAAATGAAATGAGCTTCAAGTGATGTATCATAGTGATATGTCATCGAGTAATATATTTCAATTTTGGAAATACAAAGGCGTTATAATTGTCGAAAATGCTATTCATGCTTATGAATTTCTGTTTTGAACAAAACGTAACTGACTAATTTAACGCACTACACAGTCGAGTTAAAGTATGCGCCTGTTATTTATGCCGTCGCATACAAAGGAAACGCAAATTAAGCGCGACCGGATTGACGAAGTTGCGATGTTCTAGGGATATCGCCACTTGTCAAGTAGGGACACGTCAAAAGTGACGGATGGCGATGAAAATCTCTAAAATTGGTCGAATTACCCCCCTGGATTGTACACATTCGACCCGACATAAAGTCAATGGATAATTCGAGTTTGCTTTGATATATTATCATCAAATAAGCGTTGTCTTGAGTATATTTTAGGTATATCGCCTTTAACTGTCATTAAAATGCGATGTTTGCGGGCTGCATAAAGTGACATTTCACGTTACTTACGGTCAAGTTAAAATGTCGCGTACGCCGTATGTTATGATTTAATTTTGTATTCTTAAATTAATTATTTTTAAGTTCTTCATTATACTACATTAATGTTAATACATGTGTATTTAATTATATTACCTGTTAACAGTTGCTAATGAACCTTGACTTTATTTTTTAATTTTAATTATGTTATTTTTAATTCGTATTTTTAATTTCATTTCTTTTTTTGTTGTGTCATGTTTTATTGATATATTGTGTTAATGCACATTTAACCTGTCTATCGCATTAGGGCTGCCTATTTTGATAGAGAGAATAAATTAATAAAAAGTGTTGTCTGTCATTAAGAATCAGAACAGCAATATCACCATTCGTGTGTCATCGACGTTGCACGAAGTCTCTTTCTAAAACCCGAATCTGATTTTCAGTGTTCTTTGACTGTAAATAGTTGGAGTAATGCCTACGTAGTAGCAGGCTCGTTCCGAATCAGCAGCCGATGTGTTTAATCATTTTCTTCTTCACTTCGAAGACATAGTTTTTATGTAATAGCAATTCATATTACGTCCCAAGGGAAAATGGAGCATTAAGGAAAAAAACGCAATATATCATCTTTGCCTTTAGTTTGTGAAAATACGTTTATTACAAAAAGGACAATGTTATATATTTTGTAGGAATTATTTTTACGTATGTAACTTTATTGTACGCAAACACAGATTATAGTAGGAGAGCTGAAGAGGGGATTTCGGGAGTACCTAAAGCGCGGCAGATTAATATATAGGGGGATACCTTGTACCCAGTTAAGTACTTCCACCAAATATGAGCCTCATATGTATGGCCGCCCGTCAAGGATAAAAGATCAGATTAGTAAAAAAAAATTGTTCATCTGAAATTCTCGAGCGCGTCAGATTAAGGTAGGGTGAGTTAGTTACATGCTAAAACGTGTATATTCTTCTAATCTGACAATTTAAAGGTGACGTAAAGAAGGCGAAGGGCTACAAAGTTGTAAAAAAAAAACTTCATCTCGACATTCTCGAGCGTGGCTAATTTTTTTTTTATTTAAAAGGGAATGAATCTATGATAACGGAAAATATATAATCTGACGATTTCCACTAGCCGAAGTAACAAAAATTCATCGTAAAGTTTAATGCGTTCAGTTACGTGATGCCTGTATTCCACTCTGGTTTCTGTTGCCATGACGCCATGACAGCTGATCATGTTGTTTAGAACACTAAAGTTATTAAATATTTATAGTTGCCGGCAACTTTCAGAACAAAAATGGCGGATTTGCGCATGTACATTTGTACGTAAATCGGCTACTGCACAGTCAAGATTATGCTCTAAAAGATTCCCGCAAGCTGTACTATGAGTGATATTAATATAAAGTGTGTATTTTGTGGTAAAACTACTTTACAAAAAACAATTAAATTTACATTAGAAACAGAACAAAAATGTGTAAATATTTGATAATATAGTCGGAGCGAACCGGTTCTCCGAAAATCCCGAACAACATACGATAATCTTGAACTTTCGAGAGAATCTTCATTAAATGAAGTAAATCACGCACAGTGCTATAAATTATTTATAGCAATAAAAATACCGCGAGTCTTTAAGTATTTACAACAGCGGCAAAGTATTATGGAATATGACAGTGCATCGGAAGTTTCTGGGAATAGCTCCGAATCACATGCCCCTGCTCCTGGAGAGTGCTCCGAGTCACATTTTCCTGTTTCTGGAGAGTGCTCTGAGTCACAAGTTCCTGTTATTTTTTTCTATTGTCAGATTAGGCGAACCCCGCCAGATAATCGTCAGATTATGAGACAGCACGTCTAGGGCATCAAGATGAACCATATATATCTTAATCTGACGCGCTTGAGTATTTCAAAATAGCGAATTTTTTTTGCACATTCTAATAATAACTGCGAGTTTGCGTCACATCTAAATCGTCAGATTATTATATAACAGCTTTTTTTAGGTTCACTTAACATCCCCTTAGAAAATCTGACGCGCCCGATGAAAATTTTTTTTTTCATTTTCAGCCCTCAAGTACGACCAGCCCCATCATGGAAACAATCAGTTTAACATGCGTACATCTTTAAAAATGTGTAGGACATGGATGCTATCAATATCTGATGCGCTCGAGTATGTCCATGCAACAGTTTTTTTTTTACATTTTTGAAACTCTGTAGCCGCTCCCCCCACCGATGAAAAGGTATATCTTATATGTCATTTTTTTATTTTTATCATTAAAGCTTCGCAACCCAATAGGTCTCTATGTCGCTCGAGTGAATCCCGAGTTAGCATCGTGGCCTACCCTACTATTAGATACACAATGATAATAAATAATACAAATACAAAGGCAAGCCTTATTAAGGATCTCTGCCAGTTAACTTTTGATTCAAAAGAACCTAACGTATTTTGATAGACGTTGCCGTTTAAATAACAAATTTCCCATAGTTATTAAAATTTAGAGATTAAAACTACCCCGAGTATGATAATAGCCCCGGTTACTATGCTAATATAACGTCTACAAGTACATTACAATTACATTTTGCACCCATCCAGCCTGGTTCTGTGTAGTGTTGCCATAATAACAAACTGTCATGTCAAAAATTTCAAAAACCTTTAAAAATCCGTACTGGAGAAAAGTTTAAGAACTGCTGTTTGTAGACTATCAAAAAAAAAACAGTAATTTATCAGTCTTCCAAAACTTTACCTACCCTATTTTGTCCGCAAATAAATATTTCTCAAACATGCAATGAAATATCGTCGTAACGTGCGTTAGAACAGGCTTCGAAGTGTCAAGTTTCGGGCGGAACAATTCGAGAGAACTGTAAAGGAATTTCATACAAAATTGAAGGCCTAAGCCGGGAAGTAATTTGTTTTTAATTTTAATGTAAACATGGCGTCTGTGTGTATGAACAGCTGATATATATTTTTTTTCTAGTAGCTACCCATTCAGCCATCGGACCAACAATATCCGTGTTAATGCCTAGTACACACGAACTGAAAATACCGTCTATACGTAAGTCACCAGAGACCATAGACAATATTAAAAATCCTCTGCCTTTATTTTACTTAGTATAGAAACTAAGATTCTTATTATCAGGTTGTGTATAATGGCCCTAATATTCGCACACTACACACGTGGACTTATTAAAGAAAAAAAATATAGAGGGATGGGAGGGAAAATTAAAAATACTTTTTTTAAACATGGCGTCTGTGTTCATGAGCTGGCTGAACAGCTGAATTATGTTTTTTTGAGTGGTGTATTTTTTATTTCATTGCATATGTTTGAGAAAAGCACTATACATGCCTTAGCCGTGAAAAGGGCTTGCCGGCTTCGTATCACTAGACGGCCTCCCTTACGGTCGGCCGTCTATACCTACTCAGCCGGCAAGCCCTTATTTCCCGGCGTCTGCAGTAATGTACTATTATAGCCGCAAAAGGATACTTTTAAATGCAAAATATAATTGCAAACAACTGTCATATATGCTGGAAAATTGTGATTAACAAAATTGTGTGACATAATCAAATGTACGCGTAATAAATAAATAATCCGATACGCATTCTCGTACCCACAAATCCGATACTGCGACACACCACTGAATACATTGTTAAATTATATCTCCGCATGGCAGCATTGTCATCATAATTTCAAATTACACATCCACTAAATTATCTAATTTCCCATTATTCCGCAATATTCCAATGAATTTTCGGTCAAAATCAAACAAGGCTCATGAAATTCATTATCCTAATTACATTCGCGAAATAACCATTGTTCAAACCAAACTAATCTGAACTACTGGTTACATTGAATGACTTTCACGAATTAATAAAACCAATTCACAAAGTTAATAATTTGATTCTAACTGATACCACGTTTGGCTGAGTTCTTTGCGAAATGCCCGGCGAATTCAGTTCCAGGTTCAAGACCAGAAGCTCAAGTATATTTATTCAATGCAACAAAACATCTCGATCTCCTTTACGTTTCTTGAATAACTAATTTATTTTATTTATTTATTTCATTAAAGGCCGTACAAAGCCGGATAGATTTCCATAGTGAATCGGCCTTTACATTAAATTGACTCTGGATTTTTTTATACGACTTGTAGTGTTTTTTATATCAACATCCTTATTGTGACAGTTTTTGACTTATGATTTTTTTGCATTTTTTTTTATTTGTATTTCGGAATCTATTCGAGCGATTTGTTAAAATTTTTGAAATTATATTTTTATTTAGCTTTACATCATCACAAAAAAAAAACAATATTGGTTATCTTAGAATAATAGGAAAAATATATAAAAATAAAAAAGTTCTTTTTTTCGTGGTCGTGAAGTAGTGACACCACTATTTTTTTTCCTCAGACTAGACCATACATTCAAAATCAAAACGTTTATTCTGTAAGTAAGTAGGCCACAAGGGCACTTTCACATTTGTCTAAATCTGAATCTAGCGGCATTTCACAAGAGGAATGTGAAATGGACATTGTACTACTACTTGAATAAATATACATATTTGTACTTAATAATTAGTATTTTTATAATAATTTGTATTTTAAATTTAATAGTAATAAAAATTATATTTTTATAATGTACCTAATTGACCTGTAAAATGTTGACATTTTATCAATAAATGAGTATGAGTATGAGTATACAAATTTTCCAGTCGGTATTTCCTATCAAATATCTGAAGTAGTTGTAGTCTAGCTTGCCAGTATTTGTGCGATGAGATGGATCTTTGATGATTTCTATGTATCTACTTCTTAGATTGATCCATAATATATATACGTCGCAATACAAGATTTGCTTAGTTTCCAACATGCTAAAATGACGAGACTGTCCCAGTGTACCTACATATTTATTCAGCCGGAATATGACCTATATTAACCTATATTTTAAGGAGATGTGGTAATATGATAAAACCATGATACGACTAACCCTCGAAATCTATATTTCTTATTAAATTTTCAGACAAAGCGCGTTTGACGTTTAATTTCCGATACCCTTTACAAATTAAGGTATCAAAGGGAATGAATACTGCAAAATTCATTAATGACTAATAAACAATAACCTTACCCTTTTCGCCCATAATAAATGGGTCTATTGAACGCCGCTGAAGCTTTTCGTGGTTTTAAATCAAATAAGGGTTTGAAAATGATTTTCAAATTACGAGACTTGTTAACATTTTGAAATCTATACTATTATAAAATTATGCGAACATGATATTTCTGAAAGACAATTTCAAGTATTTTTAATACATAGGTGGGTGGATATCCTCAGGTGGATATAAGCCTTTTTATCCGACTACGCTAAAGTTAAAAAGAGAGTTATGATTATTAATTCCTTCATGTGCGAATGACGTTGCAGATGCAACATTTCAATAACGTTTTAAAGTAGGCTATTGATGACTGTGGGGTAAATTCCTACTATGGCGATGTACTTTGTTCACCTAAAAGATACCAGTCAATGTCAACATAGCTGCAGAGCTGCAGCACGAAAAGCAAAATCACGATATGTTGATCAAAATAATGGCAATTTCGATTTGTCGAGTGGAACTCTTCGCCGCCGGCACATGACTGTGTTCTCCTTCTTACAACATGGCTCCCTTCAAACGAAGCGTGAAGAAGCATCTCTCGGGCGAGCATGGCTGTGTCAACTGATAGGACACCATTGCAACGCGTTGGTTTCTTGTCAGTGGCATCTGGGCTTTCCTTTTTGTTTACCAGATGAAGTAGATCCGCTATGTTGTGCCAATATAAAAAAAAAAATATTTTTAGTGGGAGTGGGTATTTAGAGTGGGAGGGAGGCGTCCCTTTCGCGTTTCCAAAAAAACCAGGCGAGGGAAGCGATTTCACCCTTATGTTGTCAGTTTATCACTTATTCGCACGAAGCGATTTGCTTCATCATTTTCTAATGCGTACCGCTAAGGAATGGAACTCGCTCCCATCGTGTGTATTTCCAGAAAATTATTATTCAGGTATCTTCAAGGTAAGAGTAAATAGGCTATTACTGAACCGGCGAGCTTCATACTGAGGTGATACTGAGGTCAATCGCCGGTCAGTTTGTGAAAAAAAAAATATTTATTTTATCTTTAGCACAAAAAAACCGTACTGTACAAATTAAAAGGCGGACTTAATGCCATGAGGCATTCTCTACTATTATTAAGATGTAGGTACTATTATTAAGGCGGGTTAGACGTCAATTTAATTGTTTTTTTTTTAATTTACGTTCGTGTTTTGCATAAAACATGCATTTACCTTACCAAAAGCAAAAACTCCATTTATTTCAATAGCGCAATTGCACTGCATTCAGCATTTACATATTCAAAAACCTCTCAAATCAGCAAAAACCATTTCATCTGAATCCTAATGGTAAATGATTCAGTGATTCTGATCCCGTCAGCGCCATGGCCGTGATGGATGGATCTATTCATAATGTTATTAGTTAGAGTGAGTTGCTTGTGTCGGATGTGGTGTTTCGATCGGCGGAGCGATGAGCGGAGCTTATTTGTATGCTACACGAGACAGACAAGCATACAGTAACCATAGCCTATGAATGCGAAAATTTGTCTTGGACATTGTGGAAAAGGGAGTTCAATTACACAATGAGTAGAAGTAGATTTGTTAGACTAGGTCTAAAAATGACAGGCCAAGAAGACACCTATTTTGCTCTTTGCTTTCGACTTTTCGTTCAACGTCGTTGCATAAACTTTTGAAACAGTGCCTTATATTAAATACTATTATAATATAAAGAAGAAAAACAAATATGTTACCTTTAAGCGTATCTGTCGGACACAATATTCAGCAGAATTAAGGATTACCTGTAACAGAAAATGTTAATTATTCATCTTTACAAAAACTTTTAGCATATGCGCTGAAACAAAGTGTAACACTTGAGAGATTTTTGACCCCGCTTCCTCCCTTCCCCCTCTATCCCTAATCTGTGGGCTATATGAAGTTGAAATAATAAAAAAGAAAAATTCTGACCCGGTACAATATTGCACCGCCCAATAGCACAGATTTTCTTTACAAAAACCGGGCGCTCTGCTTCGCATTGCGTGACCAGCGTGAAGACATTCTTATATTAAGAAAACGCTTCACCACTGGCCCCAGCCTTTCGTAAGAATCAATTCGCCCATTCACTTTATTCCAGTTGGTCGTCAATGACTTATTAGTTTTTATTAGTATCTCGTTATTGCGTGATTTATTGTATTCTATTGATTTGTCTTTATCGTTACATATAACTTTTATTAGAAATGTTACTTGGATTTATTTTCTATCTGCCATTTTACCGGCTTCGCCTGCGTAATGAAGATTATGGTATTTACACACATTAAGTACATTGCAACTGCATGTTTTTATAACTCATAATCATGTTTAATATAGATGATATATATATTGTGCAGTGTGCTCTAGCTGGAAGTGGCTGACACGTGCCCTAGCAAAAGCGGAGTCAGGCATTCCGGTGCTTTCGTAGGGAGCCCGTCTAGCTCCAGGGAGCCAATGATGGTTGCGTTTATCACGCGATAAATAAATGAAGCATTCATCACGTTTTGACAGAATGCGAGTGGGAGTGAATAGTTGTTGTAAATATCATCCTTTAGATTAGGTTAGGTTAGGTTAGGTTAGGTTTGTTTTATAACAATTCGAAATAGTTTACAGTTTCAGTGAAAAATGCTTTAGGCGAAATGAAACTTTTGCGAAATGAAACGTTTGACGAAACGTAATCCGGCGAAAAGGCAGAGAACCAGCTAAATTATGTGTGCGTGCCATTTATATTACCTGTAATTGTGCGTGCACATTCCAGTGGCTCTAATTTTACAAAGATATAAGATATATTACTGATGGCTCTGTGAGCTGTCGGTCTCGCAAATTTGGTTCAAAATGACTAAAATTCATGTATCTCTTTGTTCGGTTTTAACCCCCACATCTACGTCATTTTGGAAATTTTCGAAAAAAAAAAAACGAAAAACAAAAACAAAAAATTTTGCTAACTTAACTCATTTAATAAAAATTTGTATCACTTTTTCCATTGTACGACGACAAATTAACCATCGAATAATGTACCTTAGCCTTAGAAAAAAAGCGGGCATCGTTGTACAATGGAAAAATTGATACAAATTTTAATTAAATGAGTTAAGTTAGCAAACATTTTGGTCTGCACCATATATACTGATCCGAACCTACTCACAACATTTCATGAGAATTAGTTGAGAAATGTGGCTTGCAAGCGAAAATAGCCGGAAATCTGTACATCGGAACATACGAAAGAAATTTTGGCGAAGCTGAAACAGAAACGTTTCGCTCGCTCAACTACATTCCTATTTACGCTATTATTAAACAAAATTATGAACAATCTATAGCAATCCATAAAAAAATTTGAAGACAGATCAGACACAGTGCATTATGTATTCGTACAATAAGACATTAATTAGAATTCGTTGAAAAAGACGGTAAATTATTTTTTTCAAACATGCAATGAAATGTCGCCATAACGTGCGTTATAACAGGCTTCGAAGTATCACGTTTCGGGCGGAACAACTCGAGAGAACTGTAAAGGAATTTCATACAAAATTGAAGGCCTAGGCCGGGAAGTAATTTTTTTTAAACACGGCGTCTGTGTTCATGAACAGGCTAAACAGCGGAATTATATATATTTGTATAGAATCTTTTTATCGATTCTATATTTTTTATGTGGTAATACCACATTTTTTATTTTTATAAATAATGACACAAAGGTAAATTAAGAGAGAAAAAAATTGAATGCGATCTACTACAATCGAAGCGGGGTTTGAACCCGCGACCTCTGCGTTACCGGCGCATTGCTCTCCCAACTGAGCTATCCGACCGCTACGTCAGTCACACCAAATCTTTCATCCCTTAATCCTTTTACGCTACTGGAGCGCCCTCTGTGTCATATGTTTTTTTTTTTTTTTTTGAAATGCTTATTGCGCATTAGCCATACCCTAGGATGTGCGTTTTTACACGCACGATCCCCAATCCCCATTGCTTTACAGCAAGTGTGAAGACTGCGAGAGAGATGGCGCTGTTCTAAATATTTGTATAGAATCTTTTTATCGATTCTATATTTTTTATGTGGTAATACCACATTTTTTATTTTTATAAATAATGACACAAAGGTAAATTAAGAGAGAAAAATTGAATGCGATCTACTACAATCGAAGCATCAGATCGCATTCAATTTTTTTCTCTCTTAATTTACCTTTGTGTCATTATTTATAGCGGAATTATATTTTTTTGAGTTGTGTATTTTTTTATTTTATTGCATGTTTTTAAGAAAATCACTATACATGCCTTAGCCGTGAAAAGGGCTTGCCGGCTTCGTATCACTAGCTGTCTATACCTACTCAAGCCCTTCGTTCCTGGCGTCTACAGTAATGTACTATATTATCATAATGCCGCGACAAGCTAGCAGATTTGCTTCTACCTCATGACTAAATCAACAACAACAACAACAACAACAAATCCACTTTATTGCACACCTCAAATATACACAGGGATACAAAACATAAGAGATATACAGTAAAAAAAATGACAGAGGTAAACAACAGGCGGTCTTATCGCTAAATAGCGATCTCTTCCAGACAACCTTTAGGTAGCGGAGTAGATCAACAGGAGTTAGAATTGAGTAGGTGATGCACAACAACTTTAAGCCACAAAAATTAACTACAAAAATAAAATAAAAACAATAAACATACATAAATAACAATAATCAAATATACCTACATATAATACTTAGACATAATAAAATACATATAGCAGAGTAAAATAGATAGCAAAACCAGAGTCATACGCATAGTATGTAGTATTGTTGCATACGTCAATTGTTTATTATTATAAAATAAAATTGACATGTCGTGTCGATATACCTAGTCTATCGCCACTTCAACAACCCGGTCGCGTTAAGTTTGCGCCTCAATTATATGCGACGCGATAGATAACAGGTGCAAACTTCACTTGACCGGGTAAGTAACGTGAAATGTCACTATATAGCTTGAATGGCGAACATCGCGTTTTAATGACAGTCAAGGGCGATATAACAGAGATATACCGGGTGTTGCCTGTAATAGGAACAATCAATTAAAACATAGATTCTACTTTTCAAACTGAACAACATTTGTTCAGCGACTTTAATAATAGTCAGCTTTTTTTGGAAATCATTATTTTAAACAAATTAAATAGTATTTTCAATGTAAGCCGTCCAACATTGACGTTCCTTTAGCGTTGGTATAGCTGAAGCTTTACTAATATAACACAAATATTGCAACACATTGCTTCTTTAAATAAACATTATTTTACAAATTAACATTTAATACAGGTTATTTTCGTAAGTTGCTTAACAAATTTTGTTCAGTTTGAAGGGCAGAATCTACAATTTAATGTATTGCTTCTATTACAAGCAACACCCAGTATCTATACCTGAAATATCGCCCATATTTACTCTCTAATTAGTGACTCAGCGTATTGTACAAAACTTTACGGTAGTAAAACTAATCAAATATTCTCTCAATCCATGGACCAAACATTTGCATTCAGAAATCTGAGACAAACTTGTTAAAAACAGGTCTTTTTATTGTAACGATCGACACTTAGCGAATTGTTGAGTTTTAATGTTCTTAAAATCTACTTAACGGTAATCCGGGCTGTCCATTAAGAAGTTTTGGATCGTTTTAATGTCTGACGATTTGCTGTGTCGAGTTTTAGGAGGATAGAACACGGGCGGGGCAATCGCGGCTTATTTAAATTCATCGTATACCTATCTAAATAGTATATAAATCAAAGCAAAGTAACGCCTGATACAATTTTTTTTTAGAAGTTGGGTTTTTTTTGTCCACCTGGAATTGAAGATATTTATTTTATGTACTTTATGGTACAACTTGGTATAGGTTTAATCATTATTCTCTATTGTAGATTATTCATGTTGACGCCTAGAGACCTTATACATCTCTTTGGGATTAAATTAATTAAGTAATTGTATTTTATTGCATGTTGTGACACCTAGAGACTTTATACATCTCTGGGTATATTTAATATTTTAAATTGATAGTTAAAATGTTATTTTAATATTCCTACCTAACATTGATTTGGAGTATCTATATATCTCCTATACGTGTACGCATGTAATAATTAGTTATAACACTAATGTAATGTAATTGTTCTATGTATTATTTACGAAAAAATGACTTACTGTTGAGTTTCTTTCGGCTTTCTTCTCAACAGCGGTCTCCTCTTGCGAAATGCCGGTAGATTCACAATCTGACTTGTAAAAGTGCCCTTGTGGCCTACTTACTGAATAAATTATTTCATTTAATTTCATTTCATAAATTATTTCATTTCATTTCATTTCATTTATGAAGCTCTTTGCTAATGAATGCAATTTATTTTCCTTTCAGCTGAAGATGGGAACTTAATAAAACTCTGAAAACTTAACTTACATTAACTTAACCTTTAAAACTCTAAAGAACTTTAAATAACGTTAATTCCTCAGGGCAGGTTCCCACGTTTCAATTATAATCGTATTTAATGTTCTTTAGCGATCCGCACGGGCGAGCAAAATGTTCGGTAGATGTTTTTGTTCGTTTGTCCGTGCGCGGTTTTGTTGATTCCACGTATTTGACTTGCCCCACTTACCTGACAAAAACAGGATAATTTACTGCTCTCATTATGAAATATTTTTCTATTTCAGTACCAGTAATAAGGTTTCTTAATATTCTACTTCACAAAAGAAGGACATTATATCACCATATTGGGGTAACAAAAAATAAAAATCTTTCTCTGTAATAGCGACACAGAATTTAATTTCATCAATTCAATTGTGCCGCCATTGAGATAACTCTGCCAAATTGACTCCTCGTGTACAAAAAAATATTTTCATTGTTGGAGGAATGTTAATAAAATCATTTTTCAATACGAGATTTCTTCTAACTGTAAAGTTCCATACATTGTAATTCGGTATTGCATTTAAGATGAAGGAAGGAATGATTGCATTAATCCATACAATTCAAATATGTACTATCGTCCAAGAGCTTGCTCGACCACCTTATAGTCGCATTTCGCTTACAGTTGCCAACATTATTGGCAATGAAAATTACAGTTGGGCAATCGGTTTACACTCACGTAAAAATTGTCCCACAGTTGGGCCGTGAGTCGCGTAGCAGCTCAGATAGCTGTCCCTTATGAAGAGCTCTATATGAGTTCGAAACATGTCGGGCCGGTCCAGACAATTTTTACGTGAGTTTAAACCTTTTTTATAATGATTAAATATATCTCACGTTAGTCGTAATAATACTCGTTGGGCAATCGCTTACAAGTAAAACTGATTTGAAAGAAGAAAACTCTTACTTTGGCTGATAGTTATAATCATAATTATATAAATTTGCTTCATATGCGAGCTATATTGGAAGCGTTTCTTTCAATATGTACTGCAAGAACTAATCAACGTGCCTATGGGTGGGTGTTGTCTGTAATAGGAGCAATAAATTAAAACATAGATTCTTCCCTTGAAACTGAACAACATTTGTTAAGCAACTTCTGAATGTAACGTGTATTAAATGATAATTTATAGAATAATGTTTAGACAAAGAAGAAATGTATTGCGAAATGTGCGATATTAGTAGAGCGACAGCTATGTCAATGCTCAGGGAATGTTGAATGTTGGACGACGTACATTGAAAATACTATTTATTTTGTTTGAAATAATTCAATTCTGAAAACTGAGTTTTTTTTATTGCTGAATAAATTAAATGTTGTTCTGTTTGAAGAGTAGAATCTACATTTATTGCTCCTATTACATGCACCACCCGGTATAGCGTTACATATAGTCTGTTTGCTTTTTATGCACACATTTGACATAATATGACAGGACCAATATAACGTAAACCTGCACCACCTATTGCATTTCATAAAAAAAAACAAGCAAATGACATAGTGGTTTTTCAAGTATCTATAAACGTTTTTAACTTTCTATTTGATACAATTGAGTTCATGTTATATTTTGTCAACACGGTGTTGAAGTATTTAATGATAGTAAATCATTACATAAACAGTTACGTACTATGTTCTTTTTTTGTGCGTTGTGACTAAATCTTGCGTTTCGATTCATGTGCTATTTCTGTAAATTGGCATAAATCGATTAAATCAATAAATTGATGACCTGAAGAAAGAACAATAAAGCAAATTACTATTTTACATAAAAAGCTCCAGTGAGTCCGACGCCTTGTAGCTCAAAAAAATATTGATTTACACAAAATATAATGCAGGTTTGAAAAAAATGTTCCTCGATAAAATCGATTCGTTCATCCATTCATAATCGTTAGATTTGGCAAGAACTATGTCTATGCTACATGTGTGTTTAAAAAAAATCAGACTGTACTGGTAAGTGGGAGCGGGAGGTCCGATGGTGCGGTATCTCACTCACTTCTATGGCCACCGCGCAACGCTGATCGCGTGAAGTCGTGGCCGAACCGCTACGTCTGCGAGGTGCCTTATTTTAAAGTGTTTCGTAAATCGCACGAAAATTGCTGCCTCTATATTGTAAAATATACTAGGACTACGCAATTACTTCCGGATATAATATTTTATCAAATGATTTGCTTAATAACCGAGATTAAGTAGCCCGGAAAGCTTAACGAACTATAAATATGGTTAATTTTTTTTCTCTGTTATGCTCCAGAGTATAACGAAAATGGTCATAATTTCCAGAAAAGTCGTAATATGAAGATAATATTAAGATAATTGATTGATCTTTTAGCAAACATTAGTTAATGGAAGAAATAGTATTTCCGTAATAGATCCCTTAAATAAAATACTAAGCATTGTATGTCGAAAAAAAATGGTTGCCTGTAAAGTCGGGTTTACGGGCGAAGGAAGATAGTACGTGACAACGTCTTTTTCTCGGTAGAATATTTATTTGTATCATATCCATTCACAATTTCCCTAACATTTTAAGTGTTACTTTCTGAACGCACCCATCACATGTGTCATTAATGTCATTATAGTGTCTTCCCTCTTCCCTCTCCCCTCTCCCCTCTCCCCTCTCCCCTCTTCCCTCTTCCCTCTTCCCTCTTCCCTCTTCCCTCTTCCCTCTTCCCTCTTCCCTTTTCCCTCTTCCCACATTTTAAAGTTTGAGAATCTGTGAACAGCATGATGACGTAGGCTTGTGTATTGCTACAATGACGTCATGTCCACGGCGCTACAAAGTATTGCTACAATTACGTCATCTTAAAGTATTACTACAATGACGTCATGTTTTTCGTATGTGCGGCCGGCGTTCATCAATTTATTAGACGTTGTCACGTCAAAAAACCATAACTTCCTTAGGTATTCTATCGGGGGGCACGGCAGTGCCCCCGCCAAGTCGAGCGCGAAGCAAACACTGCCGTACCATCCTTTACTGGAACCATTTCGCCGCATTTTCAGGCCCCTATTTGAGCACCTCTGGATAAGACCAGAACGCAGAAATTTTCGTCATCCAGTAAGCTATAATCACATTCTTAGAATCCAAAATTTCAAGTCTGTAGGTCATTTAGTTCCGAAGTTAAGCGAAAGCAAAGTTTCGCATTTACGACACTCACTCACTCGCTCACTCATGATCATCAGTAAAGAACTAGTACTTCCCATAAATTCAGAGAGCTGAAATTTGGTACAGAGTTAGGGTTTAATGGCCACATAAAGCGAAAACTATAAAAATTGGCCAAGTGCGAGTCCGACTCGCGCATGAAGGGTTCCGTACCATAAAACAAGTTTGTTGTATGCCGGGAGCCCTTAAATATTTATTTTATTTTATTTTTAGTATTTTTTGTTATAGCGGCAATAGAAATAGATCATCTGTGAAAATTTCAACTGTCTAGCTATCACCGTTCTTGATATACAGCCTGGTGACAGACGGACGGACGGAGAGTGTATAGTATAGCTACCCAAAATTTTTATTCCTCAATATTTTATTTTCCATTCGCTTTTTTCCCCACTTTTTAAATTTCCTATGTAGCTGTGTTACCATTAGTTAATTTCTTCGGACGCATTAATTTCTACTCGATTTTATAGCTAGACGTATTTTTTCGCATGCATTTTGTCACCTAATGCGTATTATCCCTACGCGTATGGTTTACCTGTAGACACAGTTCTTAATTTTATTTTATCACATTTCTCACAGCTGTTATGCTTTCACAATAAATTGACTGAAATGACGTTTGAACTTAAATTAATGTCAAAAAATTTGCCGATCGATAGTCTCCGTCAAATTACGCTGTTACCCCAGCTCTAAACTATTAGGAAAGTTGGCCGCGGTTAAGGGATGCAGCTATACGTGAGACACGTATGGCGATATCACCATGTCTTTCTCTTTCCTAGTAGTGTAGTCCGGCTCTACACCCCGGGGTGAGATTAGTTTTTAAATAAGGAGGTGGTTGCATGCACCTGTGGACAACCTTACACAAATCAACCTAGTCCTTAGACCATAATAACTATGGACTTGCCATAAGATTGCTTTCCCCTCTGCCGCGAAAATCAGATAGAAAATCGTATAGTTATTGTATACAATAACTTGTTAGTGTGTGAGTGTTTTTTTGTTTGTAGGTGATTTTTTTTTAATTGTTTGCGTTTGTACGAATAGGAATATTTCCGTAGTGTGTATACATGTTACCTCGCCCCCCGCTAAAATGGCTGAAAAATTTGTTCGCTAATGTCATGTCATGCCATGTCCATTGTTATATGGTCTAAGACCTAGTCCCAAATTAAACTCAATAAGGGTTGTAGGGTAAAATTCAACAAGCTCAAAATTTACCTAATTTTGGTGGCTTTTTTTATTTTTGATGTTAGATTCAAAATTATATATCAATAATACGAA
Organism: Apotomis betuletana; assembly: GCA_932273695.1. NCBI lineage: Eukaryota > Metazoa > Arthropoda > Insecta > Lepidoptera > Tortricidae > Apotomis > Apotomis betuletana. The sequence goes on along the minus strand of OW026314.1, from coordinate 16,649,822 downwards.
TAAAGTCATAACCAATATTGTGTAGTAATGGCCCTTTGTTATACATAATATGTAGTTATAAAGATATTATGATTTTAGTAATTTGCCTGCCACCAAAATTGTACATCTACACCAAAATTAGTTACTTGTGCTAAAAATTAATATTTGTCAATGAAATTGCCTGCTGGAAATGAAAAGAAAATATATGTATAATTAATCATTTTAATTATACCAAAATATCTATGAAAATACAATCACTACCTCGTTTGTAAGAACAGTATATATATTTTTTTCGAGGACTTCTTCTCTTGATAGATTATAACTGGTATAACAATGTCTTCAAAACTGTCAAACCGTGTCTTTTGGGCGGTTTTTTTTGAGCTTTGTACAAGGAATCTTTTACCTGTTGAAATGTAGGTAGTTTATCCGCATATTCTAGCGTTTTTAGTGGGGCCATTTGTTCCCTAAAAAGGGTCGGAATCGGCCGGTAATCATTAGCCACTTTCTTCTTTAACTCAATCATGTTGAGCTCGATGTCTACGCTCTCAAAGTCTGGAACACAGCAGTGTTTCTTGTCTTTCAGAATTGACTGTTTTGTCGCGTCTAAAACCACTGACCCTTTGCACATTCCTTTTAGATGGCACACCCATATGGACGTCCGAGACTTTTTGTTTGTGCGTTTTAGATAGTGCCGGTATCCCCCTCGCACTAAAATACTCCCCCGTGTGTACTTTCTAAAAACCTAATTTGGCATTTTCCAGTCGTGCCACCGGGAGTTTGGTGATCATCTTCCATCATTTACGATAATCTCGTACTATCAGCAAAGAAAATATAAATATCCTTTAGTAATGCAGCCTCTGTGACATTGCAGATTGTCAAAATGTTTTTCATAGTAAAAAAAGGTAATCAAATCCTAAAGAGGTTCATTTGTCTAAGTAATAAGTTATCGAAAGCATGTGATAAAATAAAATTAAGAACTGTGTCTACAGGTAAACCATACGCGTAGGGATAATACGCATTAGGTGACAAAATGCATGCGAAAAAATACGTCTAGCAATAAAATCGAATAGAAATTAATGCGTCCGAAGAAATGAACTAAATGGTAACACAGCTGCATAGGAAATTTATAAAGTGGGGAAAAAAGCGAATGGAAAATAAAATATTGAGGAATAAAAATTTTGGGTAGCTATACTATACACTCCGGACGGACAGCGAAGTCTCAGTAATAGGGTCTCGTTTTTACCCTTTGGGTACGGAACCCTAAAAACTAGGATAATCGAAGATCTGGAGTACTCTGATTAGAAAGCACAAGAGCCCAACCAAACTATTAGAGATCGACATACCGCCTTTACAAAAAATATTCAACTTGTTGTGTTCGGTTGGCCGCCGTCGCGACTGATCGTCTCTCCTGATGATGGATCGCGTACCGATTCGAAACATGTCGAGCGTTATTCGATTTCTACGACGTGAGTAAACCCGTTTAAGTATTTTAATATTCGACTTGGTGGGCCGCTTCATTTGATGTCAAAAATCCAAGGTCTGAAGTATTTTGACGACGCATTTGGCTCGGTTTGTAAACACCTGCCTACTGAGCCGGCGGTCCCGGGTTCGAGTCCCGGCCAGGGCAAATATTTGTGTGATGAACTCGAATATTTGTGCTTGGGTCATGGTTGTTCTATGTATTGAAGTATATATTTATCTATATAAGTATGTATATCGTCGTCTAGTACCCATAACACAAGCCTTCTAGAGCTTAATTTGGGACTAGATCGATTTGTGTGAGGTTGTCCGATATTTATTTATTTATTATTTATTTGATGAAGAACCCTCAGCTGGTCTCAGCTGTATTAGAGATATGGTAATGCCCCCTTCTACTATTGGTACATAAAAAAATCGACTGTCATTGCAAAAATCCAGCGTGGGATACATCTAATTTAATCTAGCCTATAGCGTCCCACAGCTGGGCGGGTTACGTATTAAAATCCCGAAAGTTCATAAGACCTACAGTTGAAATACCGATGGTCAAAATACCTAAAGTTCAAAAAGCCGATATTCGATAAACCGAAGCTCAAATTACCTATTTTCAGAAAATCGAAAGTTCAAAATCTCGAAATTTCATAATCCCGAAATTTTATAATCCCGAAAGTCAATGAGCACTTTAAAAGTGTCAGGACACTAAACTAATCTGACTTTTTCGTGGAACCGATCTGCTCCGGTGCTGCGGGATGTTCAGCCCCTAATAAAGAGTACTAAAGTGGGAAATTAAGTATGACACTAAATATTCGATATTATGATAAAATATTCTGTCATGGACTGCCAACCGAACCGAACTTGTCTGGAACCGAAGCTGTCAACGCTCGCCTCCGCAGCTTCGGCTTTTTAGTCACCTTCGGCGACCAGCCTCAGCCGCTGCGACTCGCTTGATGCCCGCACTTTCTTACGCTAGGGCCACAGTATAATAAAGAGTACTAACGTACTAGGAGGGGCTGCACATCCCGCAGCGCCGGAGCAGATCGGTTCCACAGAAGAGTTCACTTATAAATAGTAAGTATAGTAGTAGGCAAGTAGGTTACGTAATTTAGGTTAATATTCTTTGTATAAAATAAACATTAGAATCTGTAAGACTACAGAAATACGAGATAATTCTCGAGAGTTTAAATAATATTCCGGATTACAACCTTCAGGCAGGATCATAGTCTTCGGGATTATAATCTTCGGGATTACAGTCTTCGGGATTACATTCTTCGGGATTACAGTCTTCGGGATTATAATATTCGGTAGGTATTTCATCCTTTCGATTAAACGTTCTTTCGGGATTTTAAACTTTCGGTCAAATAAACATTTGACATTTTAATTTTCGGCCTTCCGTCCATAGGTCTTTATGATATTCGGTATTTTGAACTTCGGCTTTGTAATACGTACCCGCTGGGCGAATGCCTCCCCTTCTGCTTTTAATACGCATATAAATAAAATTATACTGGCTTTTATACTTATTTATACTTACAAGTTTACAAGAAGAAATAGTAAAACGATTAACTTTATTCTACTCGAACATTACACAAATTAAATAAACAAATTACACCAAAATATTAATTTCGCTCAAAATTTGGTCAAAATATAATGCATTGGACTAAGAGTGGCGGTGATACCACACGTCGCTGGATGGCGCTGACTGTATTTTAAAACGCGCCGTCGTTTGTTTTTCCGATAATCTTATATGGCGAAGTGGCAACCGGCCGCGTTACAGTCGTTTACGACATTCTTCTACTGCGCTTGGAAACGTTTGCTAGGGATTAGGAGGGATTATTTGCATTTCGTTGATTTCGCTTATTATTTCGTGAGGTTTGCTAAAGTGAATTAGCAGGTTGTTATAAAACAATATGCCCACGTTTCTACAAAAAGAAGTGAAATCCCACCAAAAACATTCTGTAAAAAACTAGCCAAGTCTCGATGGAGCTGCTTGTTTATCTCTAAAAAGTAATGAAATCTAGACAAAGTCGTACCAAGTCTAAGGTTCCTTACTGCGATTTCTTTATTATTATAGTTAATGTTGTGTGACTTGGCCGTTGAAGGGTACACAAGGGTACAAAACCAGGTGCTCCATGACACCATTGCACCAATCTGTCGCCAGAACCGCTACAAGTCAATTTTGTTTACACGTAATGTTATATCTGTTGTAACTACCTATGTTTGTTAAGCGAGATAATAACCCATACTGGTGTACCCTTCAACGGCCTAGTCACACAGCATTAACTATAATAATAAAGAAATCGCAGTAAGGAACCTTAGACTTGGTACGACTTTGTCTAGATTTCATTACTTTTTAGAGATAAACAAGCAGCTCCATCGAGACTTGGCTAGTTTTTTACAGAATGTTTTTGGTGGGATTTTCCTTACCCTATCTCATTCCTTAGTCTATTTTCTTATGAAAGGCATTTTATAAACTGGATTTAGAGAAAAAAATGAATATCCACTTAAAAGTCAACACGTTTAACTATATGGCATGTCCTATTCAATTATTTTGTAAGATAAAAAAAAACAACCCAATCAAATCAAATGCGGCAGAAGGCAATGGGAACTCAAAATAAATACCAACAATATAAATTAATTTACATTATTATCTTTTGGCCATAGAAGAGGACTTAGATGTTTACAACAGTAGGTTATAATAGAAAACATCGATGGAAATTGAAGGGTCATGGAAGAACTGGCTAAGTCACATTTGCAAAACTTTACACTATTTAAAAACAATTAAATTTGTGATTTCACCTTGTAAAATATATAATAAAAAATTGGGACGCAGTAAGTTTAACCATTCTTTTAGATAGTCATATGATAAACTGGGTCATTTTTTTAGGGTTCCGTAGTCAACTAGGAACCCTTATAGTTTCGCCATGACCATCTGTCCGTCCGTCCGCGGCTTAGCTCCATGATTATTAGTACTAGAAAGCTGAAATTTGGGATGAGTATGTGTATATATCACGTCGACAGAACGGTAAAATAAAAACTAAAAAAAAACCTTTTTTTTGGGTACCTCCCGAACACCTAAAGTGGGGTGAGTTTTTTTTTGTTCCATCACTAGTGTGTGGGATATCATTGAATAGGTCTTTTAAAAATAATATGGGTCTCCAAACATTATTTTTTTATAAAGTTAGCAGTTCTGTAAATATTCGCTCCGAAAATAAAAAAAATTGTGTCCCTCCCCCCCTCTAACTTTTCAACCCCGGGTCAAAAAATTATGGAAAAATTCATGAAAATGAGGCCTTATAAGTACTTTCAATGAAAACTAATATTGAATAAATTCGGTCAAGCCGTTTTTGAGTTATCGCAAAATTTCATAATTTTCTTTAAAATGACGTAAGTGCCGTAAGTACTTTGGTGTTTACGACCTTTTTTATAGAGCTTGAAATCTTTCTCTTAATTTAAACCTCGGACTTAAGACCGCGATTTTAAACCCGTCTATTGTGAAGGGGCAACTACGGAACCCTACATTGAGCGTGGCCCGACATGCTCTTGGCCGGTTTTTTGTAGACGTACTGTAAAAAATTGGGCAAGTGCGAGTCCGACTCGCGCATGAAGGGTTCCGTACCATAAAACAAGTGTGTTGTATGGGAGCCCCCCTTAAATATTTATTTTATTTTATTTTAAGTAGGTATTTGTTGTTATAGCGGCAATCTGTGAAAATTTCAACTGTCTAGCTATCACCGTTCTTGAGATACAGCCTGGTGACAGACGGACGGACGGACGGACAGCGAAGTCTCAGTAATAGGGTCCCGTTTTTACCATTTGGGTACGGAACCCTAAAAAACTAAATGCACAAAAAATACTGAAGCTTCTCCTGTTAGCTCAAATTTTTATTTGACTTAACAGTCGCCATCAAAATATAAATCATACGTTCCGCAAAGCCTCCGCGTTTATAATCGGCTTTGAAACAGAATTGAAATAACATTTTGAGAGAGCACAAAGATCGCTCTCAGAGTAATTACTAAGGCTATTCCGTTTGTCAATGTTCATTTAGTCCGAGAGCCTGTCTAACATGTTGTGCTCCTCGTGATTTTTGAGTACTGTACCCAAAGATGAGATAACATTTGAAATAATACATAATGCAATACATGGAGAACATCCATGGGCGATTCTCCGGGCCGAGGTATTTTGCTTGACTTCGGTGGTCAATTTTATTTTTCATATTTTTGATTCGTGACTTTAATATATAAAAACGGCCTAATTTAAAAAAAAAATTGGTAGCAAAGGCCCTCTTCTGAACTTAGTGGTTCATAAGATATTTAAGATTTTACAATCACCGAAATCAAAGGCTCAATACTTCAGAGTTTTCGATGTGTAGCTCGCTGAAATGACGACCCTTAGGAATATTTGTAGTGTCAGGCTGTTGAGGCATAATAGCCTGATGCACCAGTTCAACGAGATGGGTAAACCATGTGCTAAAATGCCAATGAGATGCCGGTGAAAGCAGCCTAACGAACAGCAACCCACCGAAATGAGTAAACAAAAGAAGCACAGTCAGAACTATGCTGCATTAACAAAATCACGATTATAAGCATTGAAGAACCGATTGAGGGGCATGGCAATATAGAAATAATGTAAAATCAGTTGGTTTTATCGTAAAAATTGATAGCGGTGGCAATTTTTATTGACTTCAGTGGTCAAAAATTACACCGAATCAATGGAAATCAATTCCACCGATTTCAAAATTTCATGTTTTTTATCGATTTAAGGAATACTAAAAGTAATATAGACACGAACAAATTATTATGGACTTACGTTCTCCCGGAGATAGTTTATTCACTTATAAAATTGCAGACACACAATCACTGAACAACACAAATTGTTCCACCGAATTCAACAAAACACGTAACCAAATCCACCGAATGACGAACGAACCCACACGAACTCTACCTACAAGCAATTGAGCCGACGTCTACTCTCGGCGGCGGTGAGAACACAACTGAAGCTAGTTGCTTGCGAGCTACGGGTTTCTAGTATACTTCTTTAAGGCAGTGCTGACGTGTTTTAAAGTTTACACTGAAATCACTAGTTACCCTCGGACGCTCCGAAAAATAGTTTTTATTTAAAATGTTTAGCAGATAAATTATATCTATAGGAACAAAATGATTAATAAACTAATGCTGAATACGGGAACACATTTGAAATCATAGTATCCAGACCCAATATCCAGTTATGATTTTTTATTTCAACAAATCTGGCAAGCGGACGCTCCCAGTGAACGTCAATTTTTGTAATAACTTTTTTTTATTGTCATGTTAAAGTATTATCATGAAATGTTTACATAGCTCGCCAGACGAAACAAACCGTTAGGTACTAGCTTGATTTTATTCAGAAATATTCGAGGGTAAATTTAACCATTTTCAAGCCCGGACACTTAAAAATGCCACTCCTGAGAAATGCCCCCATATGACCCAGGAAAAACGAGTTCATGACACAAATATTTACTCTTGCCGGGATTCAAACCCAGGACCCAATGGTCTGCGGCACTGCGACGCCCGCGTTGTCAAACTATGTAGGTATTACGTTCTGCACTTTTTGGTCTACTGTGTAAATGGACGAAACGTAGTAAAAACGTGACGCAAAAATCACTACTAGATTTCGTCGGGGATAGTGTAATACCGCGTAACTAACAAATTTAGATACGAATCAATATTCAAACAAATGCTAAGCATTTTATTGAAATGAGAACTTTATCGACAGCTGTTATTTACGCGGTATTGCACTATCCCCGCCGATTTACAGTTTGTTAGTTCTATATCAATATAGAAATAAATATGATGCTACTATGTGATGTATTTTTAATACATATTGTATTCTAAATCACTTTTAATTCAAAAATCATGAGGTTATGTTGATTTGAGACCGGAACTTGTACTAACCGTTCAGGGATTCTGCAGCTTAATAACATGTAGGTACCTAGAATAGAACACCAGGGCAGGTTGGGTCCGGTTCGATAATTCATAAAGCACTGCATCGGCCGCTGTTGGTGAAACATTTGCACTTTAGTGGTTGAATACTTAGATGTTATTGGAGTATTGGTTTTATAGGCTAAATTTGATTAGATCATAGACATTAGTCCTTAGTGTATCTGTGCATACTAGCTAGTTTGTTTGTCTATCTTCTTGGATATCACATTATTTTCTCATTTGCTCAAAGGTTAACTGGAAGACATCCCTTATAGGGTTAAGTTCGCCTTTGTATATGTACATTGTTTTGAAGTTTTGTGAATTGTTTTTGTGTACAATAAAATGTTTGCATACATACATACCTATACGATGCTGAACCTTAAGTCTAAGTTTTCAACGCAATACGTATACCTACATTTACGTTTCTTTTATAAAATGACAAAATGCTAGACTAGGCGCTACTTATACTAGCTTTTGCCTTCGGCTTCGCTCGTGTTAAAAAATATACACCATCATAAATTTATGAAACTGTAATGTCGAATCTTTTTTAATGTGGTACACCACAATTTTTATTTAAACCATTAATACAAAGATCAAAGCTTAAAGAAAAATTGAAAAAGGAGCTACCTGGTGGAAGAGACCGGGAGTCAAACCCGGTACCTCTGGATTACCGGTCCAGCGCGTTAACCACTTCGCTACCCTAGCTCCGGAGCTATTAATGGTTTAAATATACACCATCCTTACGAAATCATGTTTCTTTTCGGGATAAAAAGTAGCCTGTGTGTTAAGTTGAGCTATCAACTATTTCTATTTCAATCATGCAAATCCATCTCACTTCAGCGTGACAAGGTAATGAACGTACACACAAACTTTCGCTTAGATAATATTTGTGGGTTTGTTTTAAACTTACATGATTTTCGCATATTTACATAGCAAAAGCGGGATTTATCGCATATTACCAAGGCGGAGAAATAAAATAATATTTATTAGTCCCGTTTTCGTTGTGATAATAGACGATAAGTACCTAATAAAATAATTCATTATTTTGTCCATATGATTTTCAAAGCCTTTCTTTCATCTGTTTTTATATACAATTACGTAGTACCTTGGGCCTTACGAGGTAATGTAAAAATATTTTGTCAGTGTCCAGCGGTAGCAGTAGGTACAAAGTAGTTCCAAAACCATCCGCAATAATAAAATAGCGCTAGATTATATGACAAAAAAAACGTAGTTACAGATAGACGGAATAAAGTGTGTCGAGTAAAATTTTATTTTTACTCAAATCTTGTCTGAAAGAGGCGAAAAGTCCGCATATCGTCTACAATAGTTTAATTTAAGGTTTCTATTGTATTCTTAATTGTGTACAATAAAGAATTGTTGTATTTATTATATTTTTGGTGACAAGAGTTGTTCCTAATTAGCTCCTGTAAGTATACCACGATCGTAAAATGCGAGCAAAATCTTTTTCATTGTCACTTCAAATAATTTTGCTCGCATTTTACAAACCCTGAGTGTAATAACAGGAAAATCGCATTTAGAAACTTTTAAAAATATTGGATGACTGACTGACTGACTCGTGTCACTCAAATCACACTCATGTCAAATCAAAGATCAATCGTATATTTTTTCATGTTTCCCTCCCGACTGTTTTATTTTATAGGTCAGGAGTCTGATGTTGGACTTAAGGGCCACGTGACACTTTATACAAAGATTTCACATAATGTGACAAAATATACAGTCAAGAGAGAGAAATGATGTTTTATTGGAAACAAACTCAAATTTTGCGGCAATATCAGAGCATATAGCCACAAGCAACCAAGACTCTTTTTAAGAGACCTTAATCCTTATATAATGCTGATTGTTTTAGACATTTTCTCTATGATAAAACATGTTTCTTAACATATTATTGATGTTACTACCTAGGGCTATTGGGATTTATTGGTAGGTATATATTTGAAACCTAAAGTTTGAATTTATCATTGATAATTTTTATTTCGAAAACTACTCGAAATTTACAAAATTCACGCGGGAATTTAGTTTTTTCTACTTATTTTTGACTGCACGCAATGAAAGCATGAAATAGCTATGTTACTACCTAGAACTCGGGGAAGAGTATTATTCACTTCAAAAAGTTGGTTGAAATTATTAATATATTTGTCATACTAATAGGTATTTTTTTTGAAGGAATAAGGCCTCCTAGCTTTTTGCCTTAGATTTAAACACGTTATAAATATAAAAGCCTGGAAAGGAACAAACAGAACAATTAAAAGCATTTCATTTTTAAATCACTTCCCAACTGTTCCTTCCAATCTTTGTTTATAACGTGAAACGAGGTCAAAACCAATAACAAAACTCGTGTACGTAATAAATCAAAGCGACGCAAACAGAATTAGCTCGTTTTATGAGATGGCCGATAAAAGAACAACATGATAAAAAATCACAGTGACTGGAATTTTCACTGTGACTTGTGAAGAAAGAACGACATTACAAGATCAGGCCGCGTCACCGCTCCTAGTGATATTGTTACCTGCATCATTTTTACAGGTAAAAATGGGAAAGTCAGTCATCCGTTATGCACACAAGTACTTTTTTGTCACTTTCTTGTCGGTAAAATAAAAGTATTTTTATTTGATGTAATATTATATTCCACTAAATGTGCTGAGAAGAAGAATGTTCCACGCGTACCAAGAAGTTTGACAATTCCTTCATATGCCGAACTATTAAAAAGTGGAACTCTTTGCCGGCACGTGTGTTTCCTCCTTGGGACCCTTCAAACGAAGCGTGAAGAAGCATTCCTCGAGCCAACATGGCAGTGTCAACTCGCTAGCTCAATATTACAGGGTTCTATGTTTCACTTTTGACGAGTTCAAATTTAAATATTGTCATAATGACACATGAAGTCTAGTTTTAGCTACTCTGAAAAGGTAACATAGAACCCTGTAATATTGGGCCAGCGTGCAGCAATTACTGACAAGGCACCGTTGGTTTTGAATCACCTCGTTTCTTAAATGTTACTTACTGTAAGTAATCATGAATATTCTAAGTCCTGACTAAGTCACGGCGATTGAAATGTTACGCTTTTGCACATCTCTCTGTTTCAGTTTCAGTTGTAACATTTCCATTTCTTAAAAAGTTGTTAATGCTATTTGAATAAAAAAATTTAACAAAAAAAGAACCGACTTCAGTAAAACTAAAAAGCCAACAATAACCCGTTCAAGTACAGATTACATTGGACTCACCCTTAGAAGTCGGTGCCAAACCTCGCGTAAACTATAATATATATATATATATATATATATATATATATATATATATATATATATATATATATATATATATATAAGAACTGAGTGGTTTGGGATCGACTTCGAAGGGTGAGTCAAATGTAATCTGTACTTGAACGGGTTATTGTTGGCTTTTTAGTTTTACTGAAGTCGGTTCTTTTTTTTGTTAATTTTTTTTTCTTTTGCTTTTTAGTGATTTGTATGTGTTCATCATCAGTTTCCTTACACCAAATCCTATTTACTGAATGTAAATTCTTGACATTATCAATAAATTACCGAAAGCGCCGGACATGTCCCTATAACATTTGAAGAGTTAATTAAGTACGTTGAAGGCTTGCGTAACACATCGCAGAAAAAAGTTACCTAGTTGTTTAGTCATCTTCATATTATTTAATATGTATGTTACATTGTAAGGTATTTGTGTATGGCCATTGATGCCTGAAATAGAAGAGAGCCTCGTGACGGCCGAGAAGGACAAACTCGGCAAGTACCTTGACTTGGCTCATGAGGTGACCGCCCTGTGGAATGTTGATTCGACGATCATTGTCCCGATAGTCGTTTCGGCCACCGGCCTTAAATCGACAAACACTTTAAGAGACTCTCTGGACACGGCGCGCATCGTCGGGAGGTTCCTCTCTCTGCAGCCCTAACCTCCGGTAGCCTGGGCCCTGCCCCGCTGCCGGCGGCACCCTAGGTTAGGTTTTTTATAATGTGTTTATATATTTTGTAATTTCTTTATTGTATTTTGCTTTTTACATACAATATACATATATTGTAAAAACCTAGTCTAAGATGAAAGATAAATAAAGGTAATAATAACTAAAACAATTACATTCACAATACAACACCTAGACTTCTACGTCGAGGGCAAAAAGGTTTGAATAAATGCGCCCTCAAGCAGAATTTATTCTGCTATTTTTCCTTAGCCCGCGCACTGCCAACATCGTTAAAGTTTCTTTAATTACGATCGTTTTTTACATTTTGCTGGCAAGTAAAATTGCGTTAGCGCCTACAAAAATGTGGAAAGTTTATTATGAACTTAACTTGAGAAAAATGCAAATTATGTAGTTACAAACCGTGTTTCCTACAGGATTTAATTTACATATAAAATTTCATCCCAGTTGAACCGCCTTATGCTACTAAATAGCATAACCAGTCTGGTTCGAATTGATAAATTATTCACGTTATACAACGTATTTAGCATAGACGCAACTTAAATAAATATGACATATTGTTGATTGTAACCACTCACAGAATAACTGTATTTTTATAGGCATTGTTATGGTTATGGTTACGGTTATGGGCTCCGTTTTCCGCACTTAGCCCGTGTATATTCGGGCCGTTGTGCGTGCATGTTTGCCAGCTAATAGTCTAGCCAGCCTAACTCCGTCCAGAAGCGCAGGATTCTCCTGGTGTCTCCACAGGCTTCACGAAGTGACCTCGGTGCTTTGAGGATTTCAGCCCGTTGCTTAGCTACGGCGGCGCATTCCAGGATCACGTGGGTAGCTGTTTCTTCGGCCGACAGGCATCCCCTACATAGGGGGCTATCGGTCATTCCTAGAACATATAAGTGCTTGTTAAGTGTGCAGTGTCCAGTGATAGTGCCTACTACTACTCGCAGGGCGGGCCTGCTTAGCGATAATAAGCGCTTTGTCAGGCGTGTGTCTGGGTATGGCATGGTATAGGCATGGTTTGAACTGTATCAGGGCTGGTTAGCCCTCACTATCAGTGAGTCAGATTTTATGTGGGAGTACAAACTTGATAACGGGAATGGTAACGTGGGGGACATTGGTGTCATAACCTTTGAGACACGTGCATGGATTTGAAGCCAGCGCAATTTAGTCACCAAAACATTTTTTTTTACCTAAGTAATTTGAGTACTTGGCTCCGCCTTAGACTTCCTGCCTGCCTCGGATTTTTAGCCAGCCTAAGAGGCACAGACGCGTTGGTTGGTCGTGTCACTTACTACGCCCCACCAAATGAATCGCATTTTTCTCAAATGACTCAGTTTTGAGGCGTATTTTTAAATCCATCCCTCCATAATCTTTTCATTGTGTGTTCTTGCTTTGCATTGAGACTCCAAATTATGGACAAATTACGCACTACTTGTATTTATAGTCTGTAAAAGATGAAAGACTTTCGATAATGTCGATATAGTAAAAGAACTACAAGAAAAAAAAATGTTCTGTTTAATTTGTTTTTCTGATGATGCTTAAGTGCATTATCTAGTCGGTGAGCAGTTTATCAATACAAATCGATCCGAGTATTTCCAGATTTTTTTAACCACTTCTCTTATTCTTCTATGTTTCTGTGCCTAATAAACCTGTTGACATCACGACATCATTGAATGTCCATGTCTAACACAACACGACACGGCAGTCAACACATTGTTACGGCGAGATACTATTATACTGTCTATTCAGTAGATAATTCGGGAACTAGCCAAATATCGATAAGCGTCGTTATCTCGGATTACTTGGTCGAACCCCGTCTTAGACTAATTTGCTTATGGCATTTGGCTTCAGGCTGCTCGGATTATTCCCACGTATGTATTCATCATTAGTTTGAACTTGACTCCCTTAGGAAGTCTCCGTCTGTTGCATCACTCAAGACAAATCTATAGATGTTATGGCTTTACAATGTCTTAACCTCGTGAGGCCCAATGTACCTCACAAAGTACAAAGTAACACTTGTAACTAAAGCCCAGACAGTTTAAAGAAAGAAAGAAAGTGTACTTTGCGAGGTACAGTGGACGTTTAGGCCTAACTGTCGTTTTTGAGCTTGGGCCTCACGAGGTTAATAGATCCCTTATAGGGATAAGTTCACCTTTGTGCATATGTTATTTGTAATTTGTATATTTAACTGTTTTTGTGTACAAAAAAATGTTTGCTTACTTGACTTACTGTACTATTAAATTCTTCATGTAGGCTAGGATTATTACAGTATTTATGATTATTTTTATTAAAGCAGTAACGTCTGCTAACGTAAAACAAATGTTTACAATGAAGCGACAAACGCAGGTTCGAATCCTGTCTGAACCATTAAATTTATTTTTTCGCTTCATCGTAAGTATTATGATTTTGAAAATAAAAGTACCTACAAATTAAAATAAACATGTGATGATTAGAAAAAACTAGGGTTTCGCTGGCAGCGGAAGGGCTCAGTGGTTAAGGCTGCCAAAGAACTAACCTTCTGTCGATGCGCGCTGTGTCCAGGGGGCCTATGATGGATGCGTTTATCGCACGATAAATATGTGACAAAGCATCCTTCGGTCACACTCGCATTTTGTCAAAACGTGTCGGATACTTTGTCACTTATTTATCGCGTGATAAAAACAAGCATCATAGGCCCCCAGTAGTACTACAATCTGTATGTGGCCCTTGAAGCACGTATAGTGTTGGTCGAGACGCTTCGCTATTAAACAGTTCGCCAAAGCCATATCAAGACAATCAATCAATTTCAACGTCCCATTAATATCGGTCACCTCATGACCCAGAATTTGACTTAGATACTGTTATTTATTTTATTGTTGCTTATAAAAACAAACAAAAACCTTCTAATTTTCTCGTTACAATACCAGTCGTTTCAAATTTTACCATCAATTGAATCGGCGGCACACAATAAGTTCCGTCCGAAAAAGCAGAGAAGCCTTTCAATTTTGAAATCTACTGACGAGCAAGCCTAACCCAGCATCAGAACTCTTCAAACTAACTGTAACTAACAAAAGGCTGTCGAAAGTAACAAAGCTCCATTTTATCCCCCCTTAACTGAATTTAAATGCATCCAGTCAACTAGTTTCCGAATCGGCGTATTTCACGAACCAACTTGTTCCCGGGTAGCCAATATCGCTAATTGAGTTACTTTGTTTGCGGGAATTCGGTCGAATGCGTTCGCAAATTCGTGAAAAACTTTCTTTGGTGGCGATCTAAATTTTAAAGTAGGTACAAGGGATTTGCGGGCAATAAAAGCACTTTAGCTGAAAGGTAAACATGTATTGTGGATTTGGTGTTCTGGAATTTCGTTAAAATTTCACTCACTGTCACTAAAACTGTTAGGTTTATATTTAATTATTTATATATTATACTAGAACGCGTCTGCAACTTCGTTCGCTCTGGTAAAAAAAATCGTACCCTGTTTTTTCGTTTTGCTTACCTAAATCAGGTAAAAAATAAGTATTCTTTGACTATGTGTAGAACCTGTACCAATTGTTTTGTTCGTGTACCAAATTTGACGTCTTATGGCCGGGAAGACGCATACATCCCTTTTTTTATTTTAAATATTTACAACGTACAAACATTTTCAAACAACATAAGTAGGTATTTTTTTTTATTAAAAGGTGTGCGCAACTTGGGCCACGTAAAACTTTTTTTTTAACGTAGTCGGGTGAAAATTGTCAAATAACCATCTTTGGATTTCCCACTAGCCCTGTATCAAAGAATAGCTAAAATCCGTCCAGCCGTTTCGGCGTTTTTAGAATTGTAGGCTTTTTTATTATAAACACGGCATCAAAACAACAATATTGGCACCCAATCCAATCACAGAACAATCAACAAATCACCACTTTATCCTAATTATTCATGCCCGCTGTTACAAACTTAACTCAACAGCTGTTCTCCAAATGATCCATAAACAGGGAACGCTTACGCCATCACTCGGGCCGCAATCTGTTGTCCCGTACACGACGACGATCAATCACACGGGCAAAGTGCGGACGTCGTCACGAACCGGTCCGAACAGTCCCGAGTTCGCCCGAAGCCGATTAGCCCCGCGAATGCTTAAGTAGGCCCTTGACGAATTACTTGCGATGTTAAGGGGCATGCAAATTTGTTGCTAGTGAAAGGAGTAGTTGGAAGTGTGAGAAAACGGTCGGACGCTTTGTAACAATCGGGTACAAGGGGCAAGAGAATGACGAAGAGAGGGATGAAGTCAGAATATCAAAAGCTGACTAATTTTTTTTTTCTTTATTTTTTTTTGTAGGATATAATCATCATTAATAATTAAAGTTAATGTAACGGTCTTGATAACTATATTCCGCAATTGTGTGATGAACAATTAAGTAATACAGACCCAACTTTCCTCTGCGTCTCAATTTCAAAATTATAAATTCCCTTTGCTCATTGAAACGTCACATTGCAGAGAGAGGTTTCCATTATTCTCTATTATTGTATTTGTGACCACATAAACGCAAACCGCCCAAAATAATATCAGTGATTTTTAGATTTTATTCTCACAACCGATGAATATTGGAAGTTAAAATATCAATTGCTTCCAGTATTCAATATGTATGCGATATGAAGCAAATAAACATAAGGTGATATTTTCTTTATTTTATGGTTCGAACTTGTTCAATAACAATACATCCATAAATAGAAATCGCGCATGAGATTTGCACTCCGATGCTCTTATTTTTTACTAATTCAACAGTGCCTGGCAATGCGCTTTCAATATCCTGTGACTGTGACGCGGAAAATGGGGATACAAAGACATCTGGAACAGACTTGATTATAGATACTTTTCTTGAATTAGAAATTTGCAACTAAACGGGATCAGTTCAGTTACTTTTTTTTTGTAATATTATAGGACGTAACACTACGCTACGCTCCAAATCAGCATGTTTGAGCAAAAACCTCCAAACTCAAGTGAGACTCGGTTGACCACGTTAGCCGGGGCTTCCATAGTCACCAAGTGGCTGTCGCAAGATGGGCGGCGCCGTCAAGGCAGACCGAGACGGAGATGGCGGGACGATTTAGACGCATTACTAGTCAACTAGCCGGAAGCAACGGCCAATAGGGAGTTGTGGAGATCTAACCGAGAAGCCCTTGCCCAGAAGTGGGACACTCAAACAGATTAGCTAAAAATATATATATTCTGTCAATGCGGGCTCAATACGTGCCATGAGCGGCGCTAAATAGCAGGTACTAGGGACCTCGGCTCGGCTTTCCGCTTTTATTCATTAAACATCGGCGCTCGTTCTTACTCAGTTGTAGCGGTACATGCGGTGGTATCGGTGATATCTCCACTTCTTATGAGATCACCGATTGCATCGTATTTAATACAAGCAACTTATACAATTCTCATGAAAAACCGTCAAATGTTTTATTCTGTGACAAAGTGAATAGACTTAAATAGTTTCGTGTCTTTATTGTATGTTTCGAGCTTATTAAATAAACATGACTGTAGGTATCTTTGCCCAGGGCGGCACTGCGCTACATAAATACAAAGCTCGCGTGCAATTTGCACTCCAATGCTCTTATTCGCTAATAGAACAGTGCCTGGCAATGCGCTTTGGATATCCTGTGACGCGGAATATCGAGATACTAAGACCTCTGCAGCAGACTTGATCATCAAGCTTAGACTTTAAGTAGCACGGTAGGACCTTAGAGAGCTATGGAGCTGTCATTAAAGGCACTTTAGAATTAAATGAATTAATGATTACGAGATTGAATTAAGTTATAATATTAATGACGGCTTAACCGTGCTACGAAAAGTCAGAAGCCTGTTGATCGTACTCTTCTTGAATTAGATTAACAAAAGCCAAATAAACGAGATTATAATGCTGAAGCCAAAACAAAATCAAAAACGTTAAAAAATTTGAGCCGTGTGCAAACAAAAAGGAGCATCGTAATCCTCATTCCTGAGGGTCGTGACATCCTCCAAGGATCAGCTTCCTCCGAATGATGTTGCGCCACCTTTCGCTCAGTGCGCTGACCATCTTAAGCGCGATGTGGAAGTTGGAGTCAAGTGCAGTCCGTATATGGTCAGACCAACGCATCGGGCTGCGGCCCCGAGGTCGCTTCCCCTGGAACTTTCCCGTGACCAGTAGTTTTAACAGATTATCGTGCTCCAAGTAAAGTAGATCATATAATATCTCCAGCCCGTGTTAATCTTCAAGCCCCCATTGCATGAAAACCTTTATAAATGTTTGAAAAAAAAAACCCTTTCGACTAACAATCTTTTGAAGTTTGTGAAATGTATCCCACGCATTTACAAACCGCTGTAAACCTTATTAACCTCCAGACGATAGGAACTTGGAATGTGCGCGGCTTAAACCAACCGGGAAAACTTACCATATTGGAACGAGAAGTAATTAGGGTTGGTGTGAACATCTGTGGTCTAAGCGAAACACACTGGAAAGGCAGCGGTCATTTATTGACAGACCATCACGTCATTTACTTCTCTGGCAACGACAACAGTAGCAGCAACGGGGTGGCCTTTTTAATACCCGCAGACCAGAAAAAATGCGTGTTGGGGTACGAGCCGGTAAGCGATCGGATTATTAGTATTAAGATAAAAGCTTCGCCGATGAATCTTAACATTATTCAAGTTTATGCCCCCACCTCTACCGCGAGCGACGAGGTAATCGATAAGTTTTACTCCGAATTAGGATCCACAATAGCAAAGGTACCGAACAGAGAATTACTGATCGTCCTAGGTGACTTAAACGCTAAGATCGGCGAAAATGCTCATCAGCTGAGTAAATGCGCGGGGAGATTTGGGCTTGGAAAACGGAATGATCGGGGTGAACGCTTAATACAATTCGCTTCAGGAAACGACCTGCTGATTGTGAATAGCCTTTTCCAACACCATCCTAGAAGGCTATACACTTGGGTATCACCCGATGGGAAAACTCGCAATCAAATTGATTACATCATGGCTCGGTCGCGATGGAGATCATCTATAAAAAATGCCCATACTTTACCTGGAGCTGATTGCGGGTCTGATCACCAACTTTTGATATGTAAAGTAAAGCTCAAGCTCACAGCAGCCAGAATCATTAAAAAACCGACGAAGTTGGTGGTGAAGGATGTCCCAGGGTTTCGTTCGATCATCGAGCAGAACTGGTCGCAGTGGTCTGAAACAGATCTGACTAATGAAACACCCGATGAACAATGGGAGCGAGCCAAAACACTCATTACTACAATCAATTTTAGTAACTTGCAATGACATTGAAAATTATAATAATGAAATAAATATTACAATTAGACAAATAATACAGTGGCTTGAATCAAATAATTTATCAGTTAATCTTAATAAAACCCAATTTATCCAATTTTGCAATGTTAAAAATAAAATTATGACATTAGATGTTCATTACAATAATATACAAATCCAAGAAGTATATGTTGCAAAATTTTTAGGAATAACAGTTGATAGAAATTGTAATTGGAAAAACCAAGTAGATTCAGTCTGTAATAAAATTATGAGATTTATATATGTTTTAAGGCGTCTTCGAAATATCTCTACTTGGAATACCGTTCTCATGGCATATCATGGATATATTGCCTCGATACTTCGATATGGCCTTCTTATATGGGGGAATGGTCTTAATGTAAATAAAGCCTTTATAGCACAAAAAAAATGTATACGCACAATGTGTGGCGTGTCACCGCAGGAACCATGTAAACCGCTATTTGAGAAACACGGAATTTTAACACTGCCATGTATGTACATTTTTGAGGTTGCCATTTTTGTAAAGAAGCACCCTGAATTGTTTAAAAAAGCAGTTGAAGTATACCCTAGAAGCACGAGACACCCGAATAAACTTGTAATGGACATGGTTCCCAATAGTGCACTCTTTATGAAGGGAAGTTACCAGATGTGTATAAGGGTCTATAATGCAATTCCAGATGATATAAAATCACTGCCTATAAACCAGTTTAAAAAAAAACTACACTACTGGCTAACACAAAAAATGTTTTATTCCACAAATGAGCTTTTAATGAAAAGTCCTCAAATTGAATTCGTATAAATCCAATATTATAGTTATTACCTGCACTATTGTATTTGCATGCTAATATTTAGCAAAATATGTTTATGTACCGGATAATGTAACCTGACATCTAATTGTACCATATTTTAAAGCAAATAAAGAATATTTCATTTCATTTTACAGCAGTCTCGGAAACGACACCGCGAATCACAACCCGCAAAAGACAGCACTGGATGACTGATAGCACCTTCGAGCTCGTCGAAAAACGTCGGAAGATGAAAGCAGCGGGAGCCAACATAAATGATCTCAATAACATTTCGGCACAGATACAACTCAAATGCAGGCAAGACCATAATAACTACCTGCGCAATATGTGTGAAGAAATTGAGGCTCATGCGGATAGATGCGAGTCTAGAGACTTGTATCACAAAATTCGCCTAATTACGAAAACGCTGCCGTCCAAAACCTGGGCCATCGAAGATCAAAGTGGTCAAGTAGTTACAGAACTTGACAGAATCTCGGAAGTTTGGAGAAGTTACTGTCAGTCTCTGTTCCAAGATCCTCAATCGCGAAATTTTGCGCCCACAGACCCTACAAGTGACATGCTCGAGCCGGATATTCTTGAGTCAGAAGTAACAGCCGCTATTCGACACCTGAAGAATGGGAAAGCCACAGGAAAAGATGAGATCCCAATTGAAACAATACGAGCATTGGGAGAGCGTGGCGTCCATATCTTCCATGTTATCTGCAACAACATATGGCTTACAGGCAAATGGCCCTCTGAATGGGCCCACACAGTCTTTGCTCCTCTTCATAAAAAGGGCTCCACAAAGAAGTGTAACAATTTTCGACTTATTGCTCTGATATCACACGCTAGCAAAATAATGTTACACATCTTAAATGAACGGCTGAAATCATATTTGTCTAGAGAAATTGCGCCAGAACAAGCCGGATTTATGAAAGGTAAAGGTACCCGTGAGCAAATCCTCATTGTTCGTCAAATCATCGAGAAGGCTCGAGAATTCAACAAGCCTACATATATATGCTTTGTTGATTTCTCCAAAGCATTTGACTCGGTGAAATGGCCAGCATTGTGGAAAACTTTACTGGAAATGGGCACACCACAACACCTCGTACACCTGCTCAGGGAGCTCTACGAAGGAGGAACAGCTTCAGTGCGGACAGATGGGCTCCTCTCAGATAGTTTCCATCCAAGCGCGGGCGTACGACAGGGATGCATAATATCACCTTTGCTATTTAATATCTACACCGAGCTTATAATGCGAATCACTCTCGAGGACTGGACCGATGGTGTTACGTTTGGTGGATACAAAGTTGTAAACTTGAGGTACGCAGACGACACCACCCTGTTTGCAAGTAGCAGTGACCTTTTGGAAGAATTACTTCTCAAAATGGAACGCGTAAGCCTTAGTTTTGGACTTAGAATAAACCGATCGAAGACCAAGATTATGATCGTCGACCGCGTCAACTCCAATTCGCCCGAAGTCACACAACTTGCGAACTGCGACGTGGTTCAGACCTACGTATACCTTGGGGCTTTAATCTCAAATAACGGCGGCTGTTTGGATGAAGTGAAGCGACGTATGGCCATAACCAGAACTGCCATGGAGAAGTTGAGGAAAGTCTGGAAAAATCGCAACATCACCAAAGCTACCAAGGTCAGACTCGTGAGGACACTTATATTCCCGATTTTTCTATACGCGGCAGAGACGTGGACAGTGCGCGAGTTGGAAAAGGGGAAGATAGATGCTCTGGAAATGTGGTGCTGGAGAAAGATGCTCGGAATATCGTGGACGGAGTTCCGCACCAACGTTTCCATACTCCAAGAACTCGGCATCACGCAGCGTCTATCGGCCGTAGTACAGTCGCGCATACTACAGTACTTTGGCCATGTCTCTAGGCGGGATAACAACTCTATAGAGCGGCTGGTTGTGCAGGGAAAAGTGGATGGAACCAGATCGCGTGGCAGGTCACCTATGCGTTGGACTGACCAAATAAAATCAGCAGTAGGAAACTGCGTATCTGACTGCGCCAGACAGTCTGCCAACAGGGAGAGATGGCGGGAGATCGTGCGGAGAGCTGTGTCCACCTCTACCACCGATGTGGACGCCTCAACGTGACCACGACCGCTCTGCCAAGAGCGAAACGACAGAGAAGAAGTAAACCTTATGACTACCGCTCATCGCAAAACCAGTTAAAAATTAACCCGTTGTCTTTCCTCGCACATTCCTTGTCTAAAGCATTTTAAGCGGGCCTTAAATTCGTACGCATGTACCTTATTCTTAAGGCAATCTTAGAAAAGACTTAGGATAAAAAATAACAGAAAGCTCTCCCTTTTGAGTCTACCAAAAACCGCTTTATTGGTTATCTGTAGTAAAATTCGACGCAATTGGTCCTGGGGCGTGACGATGCGAACAACCGAACGTGTGTGCATTACTGTGTATGAGTGTGCCGCTGAGAACGCGCTCCAATTTTGCCCGAATCAAGATGGAAAACACTCAGGTATGTAGCAAACCCATGTCTTACTCCTTGTAATTAATCTTAAAATATTAGCCCTCCTGTAACTGTTAACCTCCAGGTTTTGAATTCATCGAAAATAAACAATCAACAACAACAACAACAACAACAAATCCACTTTATTGCACACCTCAAATACACAGGGATACAAAACATGAGAGATATACAGTAAAAAAATTGACAGAGGTAAACAACAGGCGGTCTTATCGCTAAATAGCGATCTCTTCCAGACAACCATATCTGCTGTAACTGCTAGTCTTCAAGTTCCGTTTGAAAAGCGTTTCAACAATTTGTAAAAAATCTTTCATGTTTATACTACGACGGTGGTAAACAAGCATGCGGCCCGCCTGATGCTAAGCAGTTACCGCCAGCTAATGGACGATTGCGACGCCGCCAGCAGCATCACCGACCCTTTAACACTTTCAACACCGGGTTTCACTATGCTCGTAGCAAGTTTTCGCTACATACGCATTTCCCCATGTTATCGGCTACGCACGTAGCGCTACAAAATCGTTGGTTGCGAAAGCGTTAAGAAACTATTTACTCCCCTCTTGAAGAACCGCATACAGTAACTGTGTGTAAATCTGCTTCAATTCGGCTTAGAATCTTGTGAAGCTTGCGAAATTGTCACGTCACGCGCATGTACAAACTGCAAGCCTCAGCTTATGACTAGCTCATCACGGAACCATCTCAAAATTAACCCGTTGTCTTCACTCGCAAATTCCTCGTCTAAAGCATTTTAAGCGGGCCGTAAATTCGTACACATCTGCGCCCTACCCCTTAAGGTCCTGACGAATTGCGAGCGCCAAGATTAAGACGCTTCGTGTTAAAAAAGCGGGACAAATTCCCTACGAGCTCCCATTGGTAATTAAGAGTTCTCATTACGGTATTTTTGTTATTGTGCTGTGTTAACATAAATGACAACGACCTTACAATTTGTAGTGTTTTTTCACTTGAGTTTTAAGGTTTGGACAAACTATATTCAATTTATTTATTTCAAGAAACTACTCTGTGACGTGGAAGGAAATCCGTCGACATAGGAAACTCTTGTTGGGCCAAACTATAGAACCTACTTGTTTCCTGTCCATTATTTATTGGTTGTATTAGGCGATTTATTGTTCCTTTACTTGAAATTGTTACTTGTTTTGCTGGAAAACCCTGTCTTACTTTGTCTAGACTTTGCTTTATTTTTTTGGTGTTTTATATTCGAAAACGTCCAAAATAATCTAAAATAATGAAATCAGTTGGAGTGGATTCTTCTACGGTATAATGTCGTATAATGCATCACTGTTCATAAATGGCATTAAAAGTTTAAAACAACCCGATATAATCAAAACCGTACTTTAAAACGCCTTGTGCATTGCACAGAAAGCATAATTAAATTTCAAAACTGAGCATAATCGGCTTGTATTGTAAACTTAACTATGGTTATTACAATTTCTAGACATAGGTATATGGTGCATTTTGGAATAATTGGATTTGCGCAATGTTGCTAGAAATATTTTTTACAATATTGGCTATCATGTCGGGCCATTACTGTAAATTTAACGCGAGTTTAAACCCTATATCAATGTATAAAATATGTCTCACGAAAGCTTTAATAATATTAATCTGCCAACATGTTTAATCCACAATTTACAATGTATTTTCATCAGTAATAAGTTTCATGCATTCATTTCGACAAGACAATGGATAAAATAAAATAGAATGACACCTGTATAAAATGTAAAAAGGGAGGAAGAGGGCGCTACCGTCGCCACGAACACTTCGGCTCTGAGAAATTATTTTATTAAAAATATTTAACTACAGTTTCGTGGCTGAAACCTACCTCAGCTTATGCAGCAGCCTGCAAATAAGAGGTGTTATTGTTATCTTGGCGCAAGAGCTGGGAAGAAATTGGAAAAAACGATATTTGTGGATTATCGTTATTGTGGCGTTTGAAGCAGTGTAAACAAGTCCGGGAGTGCGAATCAAGTGCGTTTGTTCGAGGAAGGCTGTTTACGGGAAAACTGGTGCAAACGAAAGTGCAGTTGTGTCGATTCGGCAAAATAATAAACTATTGTGGAACGAGTGCAGTGTTTGTGTTATTTTTATTTTTGTCACTTGAGGGTGTGCTTAAAATTAATACAACACAGATTCCTACAAATAAGATCCTAAAGTTCATTGTGCATAACATGTACCTCTTGGCTAAGTGGTTCATAGACGGATGTTTTGGCTTCATACAGCACTGGCGTCCCGAGTTCGATCCCCGGCAGAAGCAGCTTTTTGTAATTTTATTTTTCTTTTCCATCTTTTTGTAATGCTTTTCATCTTTTAATTATTATTTTTTTTTGACATTTGTATGTTTATTGATGCACCTGAATTATTATTATTATTTTTTTTTTTTTATTTCATTGTAATAATTTTAACCTGATTAATTTTATAGTTGATAATAGAAAGCGTTAATTGTTTTAATTGTGACACTGTTGTAGTTTTAATCTTTTTTATCGTGCTTGACATTTTTGAAGTAGGTAAATTGTATTTTTATATTTTTTTTTTGTGTATATTTGACATCTTTTTAGCCTCCTTGATATATTTTACATTTCCTAATTGTATATTTAATTTATCTGGTAATAAAATAATGCGGTTATTTTAATTGGTTTTGTGTAATGTATGTAATAATGTGGTTATTTTGATTGGTTTTGTGTAACGTAGTAGTATGATTTACAATTGTGACATAGTTTTTAGACCTTTTTTTTTTTTTTTTTTGTTTGTTGGTGTGAATTGTAATAGGTAATTTTTGTTTCTAGTCAGGTTTTTTGTATCGACGACTATGTCTGACCTAAATGTATTATGCGTGTGTCCCCATTGCCCTGATTCCTCAAAAACTTTTACTGCTCATGGGCTCAGAGTCCACATAGGGCGCATGCACAAAGATGTGCCACGTCCTGTTTCGCCTCGACCACTTGCGGTATCTCCGCGCAACGCTCGGTCCGTGTCACAGCCAGCGGCAAGTTTAGCCAGCCCCAGTGTATTGGGCTTTGATGAGCTGCCTAGTTTGAAACAGTCGGTTCGGGTGCTGCGCCACATTCCGAAGGGTGCACGGAACCTTGCTGCAGGTAAAATGGCCGAGGTCATAAACAGGTGCATTGACACGAATGGTGCGGCGGAGTGGTTTACTTTGTTGTCCTTCGCTTATTCCGCATTTAAGACGCCAGATACGACGGACCCGGGCAATCTGACAACCAAAGTAAAGCGAAATATTGACTCTGCTTGCACTTTCGGTTCAGTGAATGATTGTGTGGGTACTGAGTTTGTAAGATCATCCTCACTTAAGAAAACCATTGAGTCGAAGGTTTTCGAGGGTGATCTCAGGGGGGCAGTGCGGGTCCTTATGTCAGACGACGGCATGGCGCCTTCGGGTCCGGAGACACTTATGGCCTTGCAGTCAAAGCACCCGGCTCCCTCTCGTCCGCTAGTATTTCCTGAGGAGCCCGACAACTCCATTCCTGCTTTGTCGGTGAGTACCGAGGATGTGGCACAAGCAATAAGCTCTTTCAGCAGTAGTTCGTCAGCGGGCTTGGATGGCATCCGGCCGGCGCATTTAAAGGAGCTAATATCGGGATCGGCAGGGGACAATGGTTTGCGGCTGCTGGAGAGTTTGACCAAACTGTGTAACTTTCTGTTAAGTGGCCAACTAAATCTAGAGGTCTGCCCCTATATTTATGGGGCGTCTTTGTGTGCTCTGGCCAAAAAGGGTGGGGGTATTAGGCCGATTGCTATTGGTAGCACGTTTAGGCGGTTGGTAGCCAAACTGGGTTGCCGAGCTGTGAGGGAGGAGATAGCGTCTTATCTCCGGCCCTCACAGTTGGGCTTTGGCACAAAGTTGGGCTGCGAAGCGGCTATTCATGCTACACGGGCCTTTTCTGTAGACCCTAATAATGCTGAGTGCGTGATAATTAAGCTAGACATTAAAAATGCCTTTAACTCGATTGAGCGGGATGTGTTGCTGTCGGAGGTCAAGGAGAAGGTGCCTTCTCTCTACCCTTTTCTCTTTCAAGTATATGCTTCCCCATCCTTTTTATATTATAATGGCTCTCCTATTAGTTCACAAGTGGGTGCGCAGCAGGGTGATCCGCTTGGTCCCCTTGTTTTCAGCCTTGGAATTCAGAAAGCGATATCCGAGCTTAAATCGCCATTAAATTTATGGTACTTGGACGATGGCACATTGGGGGGTACGCCAGAGGTCGTGAAGCAGGACCTGATCGCGCTTCTTCCACGCTTCCGAGACCTGGGTTTGGAGGTTAACGCGGGAAAGTGCGAGTTCTACCCTTGCAGCGCTGATTCCCGGTCCTCCTTTTCCGCTTTTAGCGACTTGCTTCCCGGGCTCACAGAGTTGTCGGCACAGACTTTTAGCCTTCTGGGCTCCCCTATTTTTCCTGA
Source organism: Apotomis betuletana (assembly GCA_932273695.1). Taxonomy (NCBI): domain Eukaryota; kingdom Metazoa; phylum Arthropoda; class Insecta; order Lepidoptera; family Tortricidae; genus Apotomis; species Apotomis betuletana. Next base: position 16,623,459 of record OW026314.1, on the reverse strand, counting down.
TGCTGTCCCTCAGGCCTTTGAGGTACGTAGGCAGCTTCTGTTGTCGGTACGGGAGAGGTTGAAAGATCTGTCGGCGCATGTTGCGCTCGTTTTGCTGCGGGTTTGCTTCGCCGTTCCCAAGCTCACCTATTTTTTACGCACAGTACCGACTTGGCTTCACCCTGAACTCTTGGATTCTTTTGACGACGTGTTAAGAGAGTCTATAGAGTCACTAGTAAATGTCTCCCTCAATCCGGACCAGTGGGCCCTTGCATCATTACCAATCCGGAGTGGTGGTCTAGGTGTCCGACGTGCGCGGGACGTGTGTCTACCGGCTTTCTTGGCTTCGGCGGGTGGGGTGGAGCCCCTTGTTACTCAAATTTTAAATTCGGATGGTAACAGGGTTGCTGTACCTTTCGCTTCCGATGCTTTGGAGGCCTGGAAGGCTGTCAACCCGGGCGAACCCCCACCTGAGAGGAAAGACATTCAGCGGCTGTGGGACGACGTTGGGGTGAAGCGGGTATTTGAGGGCTTGTTAGGGACGGCGGTGGGAGTGGACAGAGCGAGACTTCTTGCGGGATCGGTTTCCGAGTCAGGCGCGTGGCTGCATGCGCTTCCCTCCCCGCATTTAGGCACTCTTCTCGACGACAATTCTTTGCGGGTAGCGGTTGCTCTCCGCTTGGGCTGCGATGTGTGTGTACCTCACTTATGCATCTGTGGCACAATGGTGGAGAGCAGCGGCCACCATGCTTTGAGTTGTTGTCGGTGTGCAGGAAGATTTCCACGCCATCACGCTTTAAACGATATCATCCGCAGGGCACTTGTCTCTGCGGGTGTGCCGTGTTTGCTGGAACCTCCTGGTCTTAGCCGTTCAGATGGCAAGAGGCCGGACGGTATGACGTTGGTGCCTTGGCAGAAAGGAAAGTGCCTTCTGTGGGACGCTACATGCGTGAGCACTTATGCTGCGTCGCACATTGGTCGTACCTCAGTTTTGGCCGGGGCCGCTGCTGAGACTGCCGCCTTTAGGAAGAGGGCGAAGTATGCTTGTTTGGGGGGCTATTTGTTTGTTCCTCTGGCTGTTGAAACGTCTGGTTGTTGGTGCGCGGAGGCAAAGGCATTCCTGAAAGAGCTTGGGGGTCGCTTGAGGGAGAAAGGGTATGATGCTCGCTCCGGATCATTCCTGGCGCAGAGGTTATCGATCGCTGTTCAACGCGGTAACGCAGCGAGTGTGTTGGGAACTTTTGCGCCTGGAATGGTTCGGGGCGGGTTATTTGAGTAAGTTTTTGTATTTGTAAACATTTTATATTATAAGGGACTGTAATGTGTATGTTCTGTATAAAATATATATATATATATATATATATATATATATAAACGTAAAAAGTCTGCAACAAACCTTAATCCAAATGCCAATGTTAAAAGTATCTAAAACAGATGTTTGGCGTAGTAATGTTAAAAGAATCCAATTCTAAACACTATGGTTTAAAATTGGAAACTTTCATTTTTAAATTGCAATTTCAAACACTACATTTTAAAATTGGAACCTTTTAACATTATTGGACTTTCGGGCAAGCCGCTTAGCTTGCCCGAATGGAGTGGTAGGCGGTACCTATGTGGTTTCCTTTGTTGTACGTGGTTGTACTTAGGATGCCAAGGCACACTCAATTAGTCCTGTTAGAGTACCGGTGCTGTACATTATCGCCGAGACAAGGCGAGGCAAGCATGCCACCCCCTTCGGTCTCTATAAGTAAAGAATGGACGGCCTGCATGTTTTGCCCTGTACAGCCGCTATTACGTGTATAATATACGATGTATGATTGTTTAACAACAAGTTCTCGGAATGTTCTCTTTACCAGATTTATGTGACCTTGCTTCTTGAAATTTTGAAATTTCCATGTTTTATATCAACGTGAAGTACCTCATAGGTTTACAGTCAATTTTCCACCGGTGTCAAATTGTTTATCCTAAATAATAACATCTATGTAAAAGAAAAGCAGATAAAACACGAACAAAATGATAATACGACAGAATATTAATAAATAACGGATAAATAAACACACGCATATCGACCTAAATAGTATCACATGACGATCCAGTAGGGTTATGTTATGGGTTCTATATGATGATTTATAGTACTTAACATAAATAGGCCCTTATTGCAGACGATTTTATGGCAAGTTTGCGACAGACTGAGTCGCCTTGATGACGTCTTTGTCTCTTGTCACCTGTCACTCTCTCCCAGTACTGCACAGAAAGAGACAGATAAATCGCCCCCTGCCTGCTATACGGCCATATCTCCAAAAACCATTTTTTCGAGACATCGCTTGTTAAAGTTTTGGCAGCGTAGTGCGTGGTAGTAAAACGGGGCGTACTCCTTGAGTTTTGGGTCAATTCATTTTAAATTTAACTTTTTTTACTCTACATGATATAACGCTTCTCATGAATTGTCTTTTTTTATAAAACGTGTATATATTTAAAGATACGAGGCCTTTAAGATAGGTACTTAGAGTTGTGGCCGTATTGCAGAAACATTTTGTTGAAATTTTGAGATGCGTCCAAAACCGAACAAGAATTATTGGAAAATGGTAACATGAAAATTATTATAAAAACACTAAAATAATTAAAATACCTTTATTAATCAACTTTTGTTACAGTAACAACATCACTGTAAGCGATAATCAGTGCATGCAACTTTAATACCAACTTTCTAGATGCAGATATTATCATCATTTTGCCTATAATTAATGATTATCTGGTACCTTCCCTTTAAGGCACTTGTATCTTTAATTATCGTGTTAACATGTACCGTATATGGTATAATACCATGTACCATGTACAAGGAGGCCCCATAGTTTTAGGTTTTAGCGTGGACTAGGTTCCCGTTGATATTAGTGTACTGTTTTCCAGAATTCTTCAACTTCTTTACAATATTACCTTTTCATAGTGCAGGATAAGCTTTTCGTTTTCTACTTTTAGGTTTAGCAATACTGGATGAAGACTGGTTCAAATCAAAGTCCCAATTTATGTGAGTCGGTATTTACAACGAATTTTTAGAACACCTTGGCCCAAGATGTGGGACGTGGCTCTCATAGTTCTATTTAGACATAGTCTCGGATAATATAATTCCACCTAAGTTCAACTGCTCAAATATAATAGCCACACTCAATCCGGGTAACCCAGGCAACGAACCAAAGGGTTACCGACCTCTACTACTTAGTTGCGTCTACAAATTTTTGGAGAGGCTAATCTACAATCAAATCGAACCTTTTGTCGACAAAATAATTCCTGTGCAGCAGGCTGGATTCCGTAGTGGTCCGAACTACGTGGATCAGGTAAATGTCGCGCACAACACACATAGAGGCTGATTTTCAAAGGAGAGAGAAAACCGTGGCAGTATTTTCGACCTCTCAGCTGCATTCGATAGCGTATGTAGACAGGAGCTTATCTATAAGCTCCTGAACGTGGTGCAGATGGTGGGACTAATCAACTCTATGCTCAGCAATAGGGAATTTATCGTCTACCTCGGAAGTACTCCGAGCAAAGTCAGAAAGCTGAACAATGGACTACCTCAAGGATCGGTCCTGGCCATGCTCCTGTTTAACCCATATCGTGTGTGTATAGGTTGAACAGGAGTGGGTCAGGACCGATTCCGAAAACAGAGAGTCGGAAATTTATGTATGGTGATGACATCGCCATCACAAACCAGCATGGCAAATTTAAATCCTCGAAGGAAGCTCTTACTCGCAATCTGGAATGACATTTCTGATTAGGCTACCCCAATGCTAGTAAAACAGAAGTTGCGAAATTCCATCCTTGCAACAAAGAAGCAAATTATGAGCCAAATATATGCTTCAGAGAGACTGCGCTTAAATTAAATCCTACACAAAAGTACTTGAGTCACTCTAGACCGCAGTCTTACCTATATGCGAAGAAGCTACAGACGCAACTCCACTCTAAGGGGAACTACTTGGGGAGCAACAACTGATGTGCTACGCACTACCAGTCTTAGCCTAGTTTACTCCACAACAGAGTATTGCGCGCCAGTTTGGCTCAACAGCGCACAATAACGTTTCTTTCGCTTATATTTAAAGGGATTCATGGTAATAATACTAGAATATACGTTATTTCTATTAGACGCAACTCAAAAAAAATATTACAAATTTATGCTATACAGCCACAACTGAAAAGTGACTGTCTTGCAGGGAGTCACCTGACAATTTTTGGTCAGATCCATAAGGCCACTTGTGGAAAAAAGGCTCTTAAGGACACTTTTTCTTATGGCTCTCGAAATAAGGTGGTAAATTAACCTATTCTGACTACGAATCTGCAATAATCCGAAAAAATTTTTTTTTTGAGATGTGGCCGTATAGCAGGCAGGGGGCGAAATATCTCACGCGAGAAAAACTCACACGCGTATCACTGTTGTGCTTGAGGTACAAGCCTCGTCACATAACTTGCGACTCAAAGACGCGTTTGCGCTGCTCCGTCCGTTTCCTAGTACTTAAATAATGTATAGAAAACGCCATGCCCCTGAAACAAAATATTCAAGTCCATCACGTAAATATTCCCAACAGAACCCAGGACCACCGGCTCAGGATAAAGTGTGACTGTACTGTAATACTGTTGAGTTTCTTTCGGCTTTCTTGTCAACAGTGGTCTTCTCTTGTGAAATGCCGGTAGATTCAGATACAGACATGCGAAAGTGCCCTTGTGGCCTACTTACAGAATAAACGTTTTGATTTCGATTTTGATTTTGGGTAAACCTATTTTCAAGTAAATCCTCGCAGCATTCAACTAAAACGTCTGCATGATACCAGTTGGAACCGGCGCAAACAGGTTTGTATCGCGGTAAATTTTGGATCATTGTAGTACTTCTTCGCCACACAGAACCCAGATAGAAAAAACAATTCACCCGTGAAAAGACGGGCTCACTTCCTGGCTCGATCCGTGATAACGGCTAAAGTCTCGGCTTTCCCTACTACCTTTAAGGTTATCACGGATCGAGCCAGGAAGTGAGCCCGTCTTGTCACGGGTGAATTGTCTTTTCTATCTGGGTTCTGTGTGGCGAAGAAGTACTACAACTTTGTTCAGTACCCGCGCCATGAGTTTACAGTCACCGTACTGGCTACCAATTGTGTAATGCCTCGTGGTCTTTCGATTTAGAATTATCTTGGATCTGGTCTGCCCAGCGCATAGAGCTTCCTCTTGGTCGCCTTCCCTGTACTTTCCCTGTCATCAGGAGCACTTCCAGGGTGTCATTTTTCTTCCTGGCTAGGTGACCGAAGCATTTAAAGATGCAGGTGACAGATTGTCGACATCCTAACAGTCACCGTTAGCCCCACCCACTTCTTCAAGAATTGAAACATTTGTGCGGTGGCCCGTCCAGTGAGTTAGCTTACATGTATTACATTATGATTTGTTATAATACGGCAGCCGACGACGCGACTTCCCCCGGTAAGGCAGGAGACTTAAAATACAGTCTTTTATTTGTACGTACTTAGAATCAGTACGCCTAGAACGAGTCTTTATACAACAGATTTGCGAAAGATAAAGCCGCTTTTGGTTTTATCTGTGCGTGTCTACGAACTAATCATAGAGCAGTTTTGTTTGTGACAGAAATGTTGTAACAGACGTGCCCACGGACGAAACTCAACCAGTGGCTAACCAAAACTGGCTCCACTTTCAAGCGCTTACTAGGTTTCTATCTATCTATCAGCTACAGACGTCCACTGCTGAACATAGGGCTCCCCCATGACTCGCCACAAAGTGCGATCCCGTGACCGCAGACCGCATATTGATTCCCCGCTATCCTCACGAGGTCATGCGTCCATTTAGTCGGGTGCCGACCCACGCTGTGCTTTGAGGTTTCTAGGCGTATTTATTCTAAGACTACCTACGTAGTAACAGTAACTTTGTTTATCAGTAACTGAGACTGTCCTCTCTGGCCCTCCCATATTTCGCCGCGCACCGCCTTGCTACGAAATTTAATTCAACGTCTTGCGCTTAGTTTGAGCTCAAAGCGAACCGGGGCACGTGCCTTGTATTTTATGTATAAGGTCAGCGAGGTTTTGCCGGAATTATAAGCGGACACGGAAATTTGAATGGAATTGTTTGAAGCGTATTGTTGGAGCGTGTCTCGTGTCGTATATTTTCGTTGCAAAGCGAAAGTACAAAGTCACGTAATAATCATATCCCGGAGTTTCTGGTGCACAAATGATTTGACGCCTACCGGCCTATTGTTAATTGGGTCAATCAACTGTTTACTGCCACTTTTTGCCATGGTGATGTCCGCTGGGTCACTTTTTAAAACTACGATTTTCCGTGGTTACATTTGGAAAAAGCTTTGGAATTTAAGCAGTTATAAGCATTCTTATGTAGACTATACACCCACTCTGCTGACAATACCAGTAATATAAATTATCAACACTTTTCTTAGAAGTTCAATCACTATTGTCCCTTGGGTCACGGGACAAAACAACAACAAGAAAAAGTTGAACCACACAATTTCGTTCGTGCACCGAAAACCCAATAATAGTGTTTTCTGTGTAAGTGGATGACGATTGTTTGTATTATATGCCGCTACGAGTATACATGGAACAAAATCAATGCGAGTACTGTTGCCGTGGTGCACGAAAATATTCTATTGGAAAGCAGACTAGGGCTGCATTCGACCAAACTTTTATTCCAAGAATAACGCTTCTCTCTGTTAAAATAGTAGGTATGGGACTTTGACATTATCATCCGAGAATAAGCGTTATTCGTGGAATAAAACTTTGGTTACATTCAGCCTCAAGGATATACATTTTCCATAGTAGAAAGAACTTATTGGCCTTATTCTCGTGAATTCGGTAAAAAGCCAACATTTTATAATTTGTATTATAATGGACTAAAATTACTCAGTTAAAGTTATAAATGTAACCCTTAGTTTGCCAAAAATTTACGGAGGTCGCTAGTTCAAGCCTCGTTAAGGTAGAAAAGAGCAAAAAATTCCGATTCGAAAAAAAATGGTCTAAGAATGTGTTCCTCCTGGGGTACACTGCCAAATTAAGGGATTTTTAAAACTCATGTCATTTGAGTTCATGAGCAAAAATTTTATCAAAAATATGTGAACTGGCCCCCCTATTGTTAACGGCATTAGATGCAAGATATTTTTCATCACATTTTTTGCTACGTTTAGGTTTTACACCTCAACTATTCAATATGATCATGAAGCCGAAGATTTGATTTGATAGGATAGGTTTTTTTTTCATATTAGGCTGTAGTCGGCGCGTGATTTTGACTTGCACTCGCATTTTTATTTATAAATTTATTTTTACCGTTTATAAAAAAAGAGTCATGATTATGAATCACTTTGTACACGTAAATATTTAAGGAGATCTGTGTTCGTTTATGGGAAGTCTATGTTGTATAAAAATACTAATGGTATTTACATACCAAATGAAAGTTTACATTAATCATGAGAATTTAAATATTCATTCGCGTAAGTAACTAAAAAGAAGAATGCTCGTCTGTATTCATATTATACTTGATTTTCAAATAACGCTTAACTCAGTTAGGTTATTTTTTTAATACTAAGGCTTCGCACGTGTGCAATGCTAATAAATTATGCATGTAATACTATAAACCTTCCTCTTGAATCACTCTATCTATTAAAAAAACCGCATCAAAATCCGTTGCGTAGTTTTAAAGATCTAAGCATACATAGGGACAGACAGACAGACAGCAGGAAGCGACTTTGTTTTATACTTGCGTATACTTACGTATACTGACCTCTGCGTAAAGCTGCCTGTCCACGAATGAGCGAAGCTGTGTAATATCGATCAATCATATTCCTCAAAAATGTACTATGTAATGCCGTCTGAGAGATCTCCAAACGTCAAATCTCTATTAGATAACAGTGACATCGCCTTGAAACTGTCATTAAAATGCGATGAGCTTCAAGTGCCATATCTCATCTTAATTTTGGAAAAACGAAGGCGATAATCATTGTCAAAAAAAATGCTATTCATGCATTATGATTATGAATTTCTGTTTTGAACGAAATGTAACTGACTAATTTGACGCACTAACCGGTCAAGTTAAGTATGCGCCTGTTATCTATGCCGTCACATACAAAAAAAACGCAAAATAAGCGCGACCGGATTGACGAAGTTGCGATGTTCTAGGGATATAGCCACTTGTCAAGTCACGTCAAAAGTGACGGATGGCGATGTAATGGAGAGATCTCCATCATCTCTCTAAAATTGGTCGAATTACCCCCCTGATTGGTTTATTTCCTCCGCTCCGCTTTATTAGACACTGGACAGACATCTTAAGGGTTCAGTTTATTATTTCGAGAAAAGGCATTTATAATCGCTTCGATAATAGTACATTACTGCAGACGCCGGGAATGTAGGGCTTGCCGGGTGAGTAGGTATAGACGGATAGTGATACGAAGCCGACAAGCCCTTTTCACGGCTAAAGCATGTTAGAGTACTTTTCTCAAACATATGCAATGAAATAAAAAAATACCACAAAAAAATATATAATTCAGCTGTTTAGCCTGTTCATGAACACGCTATGTTTCAAATAAATTACTTCCCGGCCTAGGCCTTCAATTTTGTATGAAATTCCATTACAGTTTTCTCGAGTTGTTCCGCCCGAAACGCACGTTATGACGACATATTTTCATGGCATGTTTGAGAAAATTTTATTTGTTGTACTGGCAATAATTATTATGCCCATATTGCGAATGGCGCGTGGTGATTGGCTGATGGGTGACAGTTAGCTGACATACATTAGAATAAATAACACTTGTACAAAACTTGCGAAGAATAGAAAGTCAGCCTTCGATTGAACACGCACACGTACAACCACTGGATTGAATGTCGCTTACGTCGATTGGATGTCGATAAGAACGCCTAAACACATAAACGTTGAAAGTTTTAGCCTAATTCAGTTTAAGTGTTACCACTCTCAAAGTTTGCCAAGAAAATGTTCAATTACCTAGTTTTAAAATAAATTAAAAGAAATTAACGTAACTGTTTCACCTACCGTGGTGAGTTTTGTATAATTACATTATTCCGAATGGGTTAAGTCGCGTTTAAGTTAAGGAATAAAACGGAATATCATTTCAGATTGCAGAATTACGCTCAAGTGCATGGCGCCATTTTGAATACCGTTTTAAATAGGCCAGTGGCGCCCTGTCACACCGCATGTAGATAAAATATTTAAGGAAATGGGTGAGGACCAAGAAGTTAGACGAAGGCGTACTTAGTTAGAAATACAAAACGAGAAAAATAAGGTATTAGGAAAAATTCCGCTGTACAACAAAAATTAACACGTACTCGAAGGTTATTGGGTATGTTCATTGCGCTTTTTAATTTAACAGTTTTTCGTATTATTTATCGTTACCAATAAAATAATCATAACAATATCTATTTTAACAAAAAAATGGGCAAGTGCGAGTCCGACTCGCGCATGAAGGGTTCCGTACCATAATCTATAACAAGTTTGTTCCCTTAAATATTTATTTTATTTAGTATAATATTTGTTGTTATAGCGGCAATAGAAATACATCAACTGTGAAAATTTGTGAACCAGCCCAACTTAACCGTGAGTATCCACGTCTCGGTACCGTATGTCATTACGGATAGGACAGACATTGTGGAATTGGCGATGTGAAGACCCGACGAAGTTTGCCATATGCTGCCCAGCCCAGCTGTATTCTTCTATTAGCGTCTTTCTCGAAGTTGTTTTACCCAACTGCAATATTTTCCCAAGGTAAACATACTCTTTAACAACCTCGAGAAAGCTGCCCTGTACCGCAATTGGTTCCGGACTAACATGTTCATTGAACATAACCTTGGTTTTGTCCAAGTTCATCCGGAGGCCAATGCGTTTTGAAGACTCAGCTAGGCCGTTCAGCATACATTGCAAGTCTACAAGCAAGCGTAGTAAGTAACACGGAATAAGACAAGCCAATATTTTTTTTACAGCAATCTAAAATTCTGCCTATTTATCATTTGTGCGGTGTAACAGGCGACGGGGGCGGACACGGCTCAAGAAATACGCGTTCCTAGGACAGACTAGAGACCGTTGAATTCAAAAAATAGAATAAAAATAAGGAATTCCAGATTCGAACTACGTTTTATTTTCACCGGCATTTGTTTTTCGTTCGAAAACGAAGAAGTTGCTTAAGGATTTGTGTACGCTTGTTCGGAGTTTATCAAGTCAAAAGAAATTTCAGATCAATCTATTTTTTATTTTTGTCGATATCTACATCTTTGTTTCTGCTTCTTTTAGAAGTATACGGGAAATTTACGTCGTGTTACTCGTGTTATGTCAAGATTGGAACTTTGGATATACCTACTTATTGATTAGAGTAGCCATCTTCAGTCAACAAAAAGTAATTTATTCGTCCCAATATGGGGAGATACTGATGTGTGAAAGATGGAAAAAACTTGGTTTAAAGATAATTAGCGTGTAATTTTCTCAATTGGACATATTTAAGTAAATCTGTAATCGCTAAAGTAGAATCATAGTTTCATCATCATCATTATCAAGTCAGCCGATAGACGTCCACTGCTAGACAAAGGCCTCTCTAAAGTTCTTCCCAACGCTCGATTTTGCGCCGCCCTCATCCAATTTCACGATCCTAACCAGGTCGTCGGTCCACCTTGTTGGGGGCCTTCCCACGCTGCGTCTTCCGGTCCGCGGTCGCCACTCAAGAACATTTTCTGTCTCAACAGACGGTTCTACAAGCAATGTGCGAAATATTAATTAGAGGCGACTTTTATCATTATTTGATAATAATAAGCGTAAAAATCGAAACGATCCGACATAAAACGTTTCCTTCTCATGCAATTCCCAAAATGTAAAGAAAGAATGAAAGAAAGAAATACATTAATTCGTGACGAGACATAAAACATAATTACATAAAAGGTGTGACAGAAATTATAAGAAAATAAAATAAAACTATAAGCAACAATTTTTATGGCTGTGCCACGAAAAAGTCCCACCTCAGCAAGATTCGACTCCAGAGAGCCAGTGTGATGATCAGGGTTCGTAACTGGGTTGTACTGAATGTAAACACTCGTAAAAGGGTCACCACAGAGAAACAGAGACAGAGAGAGACAGAGTAACTTTTAAACTACAAAAGTAACAAAAGAAATAAAAAATATAAAAACAAAAGGCAAACAAAAGAAATCAAAAAATAAAATAAAACATAGCATACAACAGAAAATAAAAAAAGTAAAATCATAAAGTTACAAAAGGAAAAAAAATAAAAAACAAAAGAAAATTAAAAATAAGGAAGAAAAAAAGGGAAAAATAAACAAAAACAAATTAAACCAAAGAAATAAAAAAATCAAAATCAAAACGTTACAAAAGGAAAAAACGTAAAAAACAAAAGGTAAACAAAGCACAAATAAAAAAGCAAAAAATCGAGAGCCAGCGCTGATCTTCCGGTGGGACCATAGGTGGCGCCACGGAGAGCTGCACGCAATGGTTCAATTTAAATGTCATTTCGATTTTTAAAGTTTTGTGTGAGGAAACAGTCAAGAGCGAAACTTCTCAATTTTTTATAAAATAAAATATAAACAAATAAATTGACCTAGTTTTAATATTATCTTAAAATCGTTTACTGAAGAATTCTCAGTTAAGTAAGACATGCTTAGCAGCTTATTATGCTAAGCTCAGCTTCCGAGATTCTGGCGTTAATAAGACGGCGCTTCCTTTGTGTGTTCCGCACCTATTGTGCCGCGTCCGCCTGTCTGTCGTTACCGTTTAAACAGGAAATTTTGAGATATTTAGGTGTTTGTGAGATGGGTTAGATTCCGCCAGGTTAAATATTTCAATATTTTCTTTGTGCTTTGATCTTTAATCATTTAATCAATGGTTCAATTTAAAATATAAATTAAGAGAATACAGTATATTGCTATATCAGCTAGATAAATGTGTCAATTTACATTAAGCTCCCCGAAATTAAGGACCGTCGGTACACACTGAGGTTAACTGTACGAATTTTACGTACCAACAAGTAAGTACATGAAATGATTTTGTAGCATCTCTAAAATGCTCTCTCAAATTAAAATTATACTGGACTGAACGCGACATTGCCAGCCACATTTAACTAAAACTGGGACGCGAATTTCATTCGATAAATTCGCGGTGGTCTATTTTATTGGCAAAGGTATTTATTTGACTAAATCTCTAACAGACTAACTAATCGACTACGCCAGCCACTGCTTTTCCCATCAACCCGAACCGGAAACAACGGAACCCGACTATGGAAACAATCGACCTCAATATCATCATCATCAATATCAAAGATTAACCCTTTGATGCTTGAAATAAATTGAATGAATTGAATTGAAGGAATTGAATCATCCAAACACTCGTCCACTGCACTGGTTTTTCCCAAAGAACAACACCGTGAGCGTTCCTGCGCTTACATCCTGGGTCCTGTCCTCACCAGGTCACATCAGTCCACCTTGCGGTAAACCCACCCACCTTGCATCATTCGGTGCGTGGTTGGCACTCATCCCGGTCTCATTAGCCGTAAGTCAAACAGGAAAAATCCCGGAATGGAATCTCTAAAATGCTCCCTCAAATTAATATATCATACCCGACTAAACGCGACAGACCGCTGGTCGCATTTAGACTGGAATAGGAATTTCGTTCGACAGATGAATACACCGAGCTTTTTCACTGCCAAAGTTACCGGTCTTTTTATCTGACTAACCTACCATAGTGACTAATTAACAACCCAACTTAAATTTTTGTCAGTTTCGTTTGAAATTTATTCTAAAGCCGCAGGATAAAACAACGCATGAATCTCTCGCTTTCGATCTTTACAAAGCCTCAAGTTTTAAATATTTTTTCGTTCAAAGTGTATCCTTCGACTTTTTCTGTTACACAAACGTTGTCTGGAAGAGATCGCTCTTTAGCGATAAGACCGCCCGTTGTTACCCTACTTTTTATGTAATTATTTCTTTGTTGTATTCGTTCTCATGTGGTGCACAACAGAGATGATGGTGTGGTGACAACTACTACTACTACTTATTACAAAATGCAATTAATGGTGAGGCGTGACCGAGCGACGCGTGTTGCTACGACTGGTTAAAAACGCGCGTTTGATAAAAGTGGAAGGCGGAGCAGACACACTAGTGTAGTGCGGCTTACGGCACGTAGTGAGCCCGTCTCCTAACCCTGAACATAATAGGCTGTCTTCGGATAAATTCAACGTTATTTAGGATCCTTGACTTTGAGCATAAATCCATTGAATGTCACGCCGATCTCACCCCAAAGGCTTTCATCCCCGGTTTAGCCCGTCCGTATCCCCCCGATAACATCTGCCCAGATTTAAGGCTAGATAGCCTGCATGAAAATTGAAGGCCTCCTAGAATTATTTTCATTTCATAGAAAGCATTTTTCTTTAAAACCGTAAGCTATTTGAGAATGTTATAATTCAAACCTAACCTAATTAACGGGATGATATTTGAAATAATTATAAATATATAAATACATATTATGGGACAATCATACAAAAATCAACCTAGTCCCAAACTAAGCAAAGCTTGTACTATGGGTACTAGACGACGATATACATAATATATAATATATATAGATAACATTCATGACCCAAGAACAAATATTCATGAACTCGAATATTTGTTCTTACACACAAATATTTTCCCCGGCCGAGATTCGAACCCGGGACCGCCGCCTCAGTAGGCAGGGGTCTGCAAACTGCGCCAACCGTGTCGTCACAATTATGAAACATGTAATACAGACGAATAAAAATTCTGTGAAATGATTTTTCGGCGACTTGAAATATTCGAAGAAATAGGAGTCAAAAGGCTCTCGAAAATTTAACTAAAGCGTTTTAAAACGGTTCCGTACACTACACTCTAGTTCGTGGCTATGTGAGCTGTAGAACTCGCGAGTTTTTTTCGAAATAAGTTCTATATGCAGGGTGTCCCACAGCTATGCCACATGGAGGGGAAGTTCCTTAAATATTTTAGGTAGGATATTTTGGTCAATGGACACAACCTATTTTTTTTTTACTAAGCAATACTACATTCACGGATTTAAAAAAAAATTACTTGCCTCATTTGAAAATCTAACCGACGACCTGAAAGTGAAAAATAAAACAGCCTGTATTTTCATGACGTCAATCGAAAGAGTAAATGGCAAAGAATAGTTCTCCTTAAGTAACATAATAATATATGTTAAATAAAGGAACACCGAGATTTTTAACATTTAAGTTATTATAATATGTCTCGCTGAAAATGTTCATACAAATTTTCCACATATTTTTTTAAACTATCAATGCGGTATTCCTTCGTATCATTTTTAAAATAAAAGGTTGTCTCCATTGAGCAAAATATCTTGTCTAAAATATTTAATGTACCTACTTCCCCTCCATATTGCAGAGCCGTGGAACACCCTGTACATATATATATATATATTTTTTTTCTTTTCACAAACTGACCGGCGATTGACCTCAGTATCACCTGATGGTAAGTGACTACGGGGTCGAGGATGTAGCTCGCCGGTTCAGTAATAGCCTATTCACTCTTACCTGAAAGAGACCCAAATTATAATTTTCTGGAAATACACTCGATGGGAGCGAGTTCCATTCCTTAGCGGTTCGCATTAGAAATGATGAAACAAATCGCTTCGTGCGAATAAGTAGTAAACTGACAACATAAGGGTGGAATCGCTCCCCTCGCCTGGTTGTCCGATGGTGAAACGGGGATGGTGGAATTAAATCGTGCAATTCCTGCGCACACTCTCCAAAATATATCCGATAGAAAACTGACAAGCTGGCAACTTTGCGGCGATGTTAGGCTCTGGAAGATAGGTACCCCCTAGCCGGCAAGGCATCACCAATGAGTCTTAGGATATAAATAATAATCTACTCACAAACTTTCATGAAAATTGGTTGAGCGCATTTGTCAATAGTTCAACGCGGGCGAAGTTTCGGGCGTCGCGTCGTCTAGTATTATTATATTTACAAACGTTCAAGCATCGGCATCGTGTTGATTCACAGCTTTCCCACAAAATAATCCAAATAGATTTCAACTATACATTAAAACCATAGCCTGACAAATCTTTCAAAGACTTCATCATAAACTCTGCTGTAACCGCCAGTGCTGTAATCCAGCCATTCTTAATTAAACTTGTAAACAAAGCTAACCGAAGTACCTCATGCGAGGTGTATTTAATTTATCGTCAGAAGCTGAATTGCCTTGTTAGAAGGAAAGCCTTAAATTATATGTTTCGTTCCGTCACGGGAAGGGGCTCCAGAAATTATATCAGACAGGCTTTAATCTTGAGTTTAAGGTTATGCTGCAGTTAGATTATAAATTGCAGTATTTTAAGTTATTTCACACATTTGTTTTTCTTAATCGATTATACTACACGAACTATTATGGGCAAATAACTTATAATTTTTTTGACTACGCACTTATAAGTTGGGGGCCGTAGATCAGCATAATTATTTTAACAGACTTCAAAAAAGTCAAAGGGTATAGTTTCTTTGGAATATTAAACTATACTGTCATTATAGTGTGGTTCTAATGCAATAATGGTTTAATTATTCTAATGAGCCTACTTAATTCCGAATTAGTTCCACGACATATTAGATTCCAGCATAAATTAACATTATTCGCGATTTGGGCACATAGCTGGTAGTAAAATAGTATGTAATGAAGTTGATAGTAGCATTCTTGTAGAAATTGTAGATAATTACACTTTTTTTTAATACAGTACGTCATACAAATAGGGCGCAAGGATAATATGACCCTGACATACATTTTACTAACTTTATTTAGTATTTTGTAGTAATATATTCAGTCATACTGCCGTCGTCGTAACGAAAAAGGGCGCATCTAACATTTTTGTCAAAAATGAGTTCTATACATATTCGGAATCAACAAAAAAAGACGGATCTACCAGTATTTTTAAATTTGCCTAAAAATGAACAGAACCCTGTGAAACCTACAATCAAAAAGGACGTATCTGCGGGATACCGATATGCGTATAAAACGAATAAAAAAAGGCATTTCTGATGTATGCTAAAAAAAAAAGACACATCTAAGCATAAGCGTTTTATTATTTTAGAAAAATATGGTCATTTTCATAAAAAGAAATGGCGCTTCTACACGATAGTATGAAAAAGATGGTTCTGCGTAGTTGCGCCTTTTGATCTTAGTGAAATCACCATTTAAGTTACATTAAGTCAGGCGCAAGTGTATAGTTAAAGCGTGCGGGGTAAAGGGGGCTCGCGGTTGGATATCAATTCAATCAGATGCGTCCAGGCAGTTGATGGAAATTTTAAGTTTTTCTTTAAATTATCATCATAAATTTAAGACTCAAACTACCGTTAGTGTAGCTGATATAGTATGTATACTCTAACAGGGTGTTTTTCAACCCACGCCATAATGCGGATTTTTAGTGGTACTACTTTACTGGCAACGACACATTTTTGGTAACTAACGTTGAAAGTCAGTAAATGACACTGATGTAAACAAAGAGGAAACAGGACTAGATATTCCATTTTAGTATTTTTTTCATAATAAAGCCAAAACTGTTCACAGTGATAATAGTCAAGTTTTTTCAATAGAATTCAGTAATTATTTCGCAAGAAGAACGAAGGATTGAGCAACATTCCGGTAAACAATGTTTTCAATTTGGGCTATGACAAATTGCTACTGACGTTTAATAATATAACGTATGCACATGATTGCCATATGAAAGCTGTTTGTAGCGCCACTATTCCAGGACCGGACCGGACCTATGGTGTTCAACTATTTACTGTTAAATGCTTCGCCAACACCACATTTCGAAGGCTTTCAGTACCTTGCTGTACTTTGCGTCATGATCGATTTTCACACCCATAGAAAACTATGCACCCCATAAAAAGTTTTCGTTTGCTAATTTTTTATTTTCTGGGATATATTTGCATTAAATTATTTTTATTTTTAACAGCCAAGTTTGCTAAACCTATTCTTGCTTTGATGTCTGGTGTACCTACATTTTGAGTCTGCTGTAATAAATATACATTAATATATTCGTTTGCTTTTCTCTAAATTTAAAGGGTTGCGTTTGCGTATTAAAATATACATTTTCTTCAAAGGAGACAGGTACAAACTTTTCAAAAAAACGGCCATATAGAAAAGGCATACATAAGCTAAAATCAGTAAAAAAAAAGCAATTGCCTACTCCCTTCGCTTCAACAATAATGTACTGTGAAGGTTGTGCTTCACTGTGGGCGCTAATTGGTGACCGACATAAAAATAAAGTCGTTTTTATATTTAGAATAAGACGTATGACATCAGTCATAAAAATAAAATGTATAGTTAGTTTAGTGATAGCCTCCGGGCAATAAAGTAATAGCAACGTACCTCTGCTCTTTTATTCAGCCCCATCTGACTGCACCCCCGCAGTCTTACAGTACCAAGTATTAAGGCTGGTCAAAAATCAAAAATCAAAATGCGTTACAGATTGTATCTGTTTTTTTTTTCAAGTTGGTCGATATTTTACTTACCTACAACCTACGTTAAAAAGCAGTTAATGGCTAAGTGCGTCTTTTTTATTTCGTTAACTAAAATTCGTTATGCATATTATTACTAAGTAAAAAAAACGTTTTAATAAATTACTACGCTGGAAAGACGTTTCTAGCCAGACACATCTTTTTATTGTAGTATAAAAGTGTTTATTTGTATTTTTTTTCCTAAGAGAAAAGATAAAACATAATTCATTTATTATTAAATATTATCCAAATTGGATTTTGCATATCAATCCCTATAGCGCAAATGCTACTACACGTTTTTGCATTAAAAAAGTATCACTTTTTTTATGTTCTTTCACGCAGCGAATTTTTTAATTTCAAATTCACAAAATATTTTTTTTTCTACGTTTTCAAGTTTATGTAGAAGCGCCTTTTTTCGTTACGACGGCAGCATACGTGAGAGTGCAGTTGAAGTTCCAACATGACTGTCGCAACAGCGTATGAAATCCCAGGAATTTGAGGTAAGGCGGAACTGGACATTCCATACTTAAATTTCTTGAGACTGTATGCCCTAACTAAAAGTTATGAGTAAGTATCGATTATTTTTGACCCTTAAGATAATACAATGCTTCAGTGTTTAAGCGCTTTCAGAAAATTCCCTTAATTATTATACTGGTTATATAATTTTACCGTGGTACGCACTGTCGTTCTAAGATTGTCTTTTTGCTGACACGATTATTCAACTCAGGGGCAAATGTCACATTGTTTGTTTTTGGAAAATAAATTAGGATACGAATAAATCGTCGCAATTTACGTTACTTTTATTACGTACTTAGAAAAACCGTTCTATTTATACGTCTTCAATTATAATTATGGGAAATTAGTTCACAGCTGATGTTGAATATTAACGCATAAACGTTATATTATGTATAGGCATATTAAGCAGTTAAAGCAAAAAAAAGATCACGATGTTCTATGGAATGGGGGGGGGGGGGGGTAATCACGGCCTCGGGCATAATGAACTTACGGCCCATGCCACCTACGTGTGAGGATATTACTTACGGGTAAACTAGCGAAACTTTAATAAAAAAATATAATTCAGAGATTGTGTAAAATTTCGGGTGATTTTATGTATATATAAATAATTAATAAATATCACACAACCTCACACAAATGTATGTATGTAAACTCAATATTATAAAGTACATAAAAAAATATACATTACAAAGACATAAAACAATTATTGATGTATACAAAGGCAAACTTATCTGTTAACTGATTTTAAATTAAATCTTTATTGCACAAAAGAAACAACTTATCGTACAAAAGGCGGAATTAATGCCATTGGGCATTCTCTACCAGTCAACCATTGGGCTAAGCAGATAAATTGTGGGCGGTGCAACTACCTTAAAACAATTTATCAAAAGATATATTATTATGTATACTTATTTTATAATTTGTGTCCAATTTGTACACCTACCTACAGATTGATTCCAAGCGTTATTTTCTTTTTTATTTAGTTGTCGATTTCTTTTTTTTTTAGATTTCAATAAAATTTGGTGAGTTGGCAAAGTTGCTTCTTCTGACCATGGTAAGCCCCATTTCACGATATGTCCTACAATTCTTTTTCCATTGAGTCACACAACAAAATAAAAATTTGCCCTTAAATCATCATCAGCCTGTTTCAGTCCACTGCTGGACATAGGCCTCTCCCATGGCACGCCACTGAGCTCGATTTTCAGCTCTCGTCCTCCAGTTACTACCCGCTGTCCTACGAATGTCGTCGCTCCACCTTGTTACAGGGCGCCCTACACTACGTTTACCGATTCGTGGCCTCCACTCCAGGACGCGTTTGCCCCAGTGGTCATCGGCTCTACGGCAGATATGACCAGCCCACTGCCACTTCAGCTTGCTTATCCGCTGTGCTATGTCGGTAACTTTGGTTCTCTGTCGAACTACTTCGTTTCGGATCTGATCCCTAAGAGACACACCAAGCATAGCTCTTTCCATGGCTCGCTGAGCGACTTTGAATTGGTGGACTAATCGTATGGTGAGTGGCCACGTCTCGGCTCCGTAGGTCATAACAGGTAAGACGCACTGATTAAAAACTTTAGTTTTTAGACTTTGCCCTTAAATGCTCCGCTTCATCCGCGTATTTTTTTCTCACCATAGTCTGGTAAAGACTATCCTACACATATTGTAGGCTGATCTTGCCGTTGCACATAACTTTGCTTCTCCAGCTATCCCAGTACTGAAATTATAATTTGATCATAATATGGATGAAATTCGCGTCTCATCGTAGTGACTTTATTCGCTTTTTAAGAGGCCTTATTCCTTTAAAATTTTATTTTTTTCGTATTACGACTAATATATTGATAATTTCAACCAACTTTTTGAAGTGAATAATACTTTTCCCCGAGTTCTAGGAAGTAACGTAGCTATTTTATGCTTTTATTGCGTGCAGTCAAAAATAAGTTGAAAAAACTAATTTTCCGCGTGAATTTTGTCAATTTCGAGTACTTTTTGAAACAAAAATTATGAATGAAAAATTCAAACTATAGGTTTCAAATATATAGCAATAAACCCCAATAGCCCTGTTCTAGGAAGTAACATCAACAATATGTTAAGAAACATGTTCGATAATAGAGAAAAATGTCTAAACAATCAGCATTTTAAAAGGAATAAGGCCTCTTAAGTCCTTTTCTACGCAACAAGTTCAATTGAAAATAAATAAATCAATTAAAATATCTCTCATCACTCATCAAATATCAGATAAACCGCTTGTGTGAATGTAATAAAATACCTATAATTAATTAATGGAATACAATATCCACTAAACTACCATAATTCCGCGTAATATCGTAATGAAACATACATAGTAATTAAGTGACGGAGTAGCGTTACCTTTCCATTTCAGTAATATATTATAATATCCCGCTTTTCTTGACAGAACGGCGTAAGCGACTATATATTCCCCTAATCGTATATTAGTAGAAAATATGGTCGCTTACGCCGTTTGGATAAGGGAGGTACATGTGAGCTCAGATTCATGGAGGTTAGAGGGGCACAAAGGATTGTAGGGAAATCTAATTTAGATACAGATAACGCAATTTAGAGGCGCAGATGATAGGTGAAAAGCGAAATAGAAAAAGGACGGGGTTCAATTTTCAGATTAATAATGACAGGAGTCTGAAATTGCATCTATTCGTTGGTTCTGTATCGGAATCCCTAAAGTTTTTTCTACGTAGTAACAAGTAGTGTTCCTAGGAAAAACTCATCAACAGTTTTGTCATAAAACATTTAGTCATAATTCTGAAGCCTTCAACTTGAAAGAATCTACGCATACCTATTTAAATAAAACTTATTACCTAATAATAATAATATTATTTATTGTGCACCACATGAAAAAGATTTAACAAAGGAATAAAGGAACGTATAAATAGGGTAACGTACGGTCGTACCGCTAAAGAGCGATTTCTTCCAGGCAACCTTTGGGTAGTAGAAAAAGTCGAAGGAAACATTTTGACAAGGTAGTGCAACTAGTGCAAGAATTTATATTTACTTATGATTTCAAAAAACGGCGGTTCTATGTTTCACTATTATTTAGGTATGTTTTGTAATTATAATTATAGCTAGCTGCCCACGTAACGTAAGTCTGGGTGAAAACCACATCCAAAATAAACGAATAGTGGATTTCTTCTTAATAAAACACTATCCGTATGAAGAGATCTGGAAATCACTTTTTCTGGGGAAAAACACGCAAATAAAATAAAAGTTACTATTTCGGAAAAGTTTTTCGCAAAGATAAGATAACAGATGACTGTTGTTTCAGAAATCATAGTTGGAGACAAAATCAACATGCGTATAATAAAATAATAAGTTTCTGTTAAAAATGACATTTTAGTGGCAAGCTTTTATAGCCGACTGTACTTTTCTTTGGATATCCATCAAATGCTCACTGAGACGATTCTAAAGAGCCCAAGCTCGGTAGGATTGCTTTTTCTATTATAGAGTTCCTATGGCCACCTTCCGGCTCCATCATCAGATCAGCCCCATGGTACCATATTATTGTATTGTCATCAAAGTTAAGTAAGTAAGCAAAATTTCAGCTCAATCGGTTGACGATATCTGCTTCAAAATTGAGTTGCAAGATTTCACCCGAACAAACATAATATACTTTAAACATACAATGCAAGTTAAATAAAAGCTTGTAAAAAGGAATGAAAGTTTTCAAGCAGTACATTACTTACATACGCGTATCTTTAGTTTTTAAGGCGGTTGTCACACTGCCGCCGCGTATCGTTGCGAGACGCGGAGCTGCGGACTCGCATGCGGAGACAACGCACCAACGTCCGAGTTTTCTCAGCATCTCCGTCCGGAGCTGCGATGCACGACGTCCCGCGTTACTTCCGTCTCGCGTTCATTTCACATTCGAACGTTAAGGAGAAAAGAGTTCCTATTTGTCGATAAAATGGACACGGAACTTATTCAGAACGCTGCGGTGATACTTTCAGCTTGGTTTTTGTTTAATCGAGTCATAAATTCTGGGTACATTCCTATTTACAAACCAGACCGATAAATGGGTCTTTTGCTAGAGATTACGAAGATTTAAGGCAACGCGAAGAAACATTTTTTAATTGCACCCGCATGTCAACCGCGTCAATTGATTATTTGCTAAGCAAAATTGGAGTGATTATTACTGGCGCGGACACAAATCGACGTTCTATTACAGGCGAAGAAAAGCTTTAGCTTACACTCAAGTACTTAAGTAATAATCTACCATGTACTTCAATCTTCAATTATGCTTTTATAAGAATTCCCTATATTTTGATTATGATTAAAACCGATACTTACTATAAACTAAATAAATCAGCCTTTAATATTTTTAATAATTCACTAATTGAGCATAAATCACAGATCATATATTTACTCTAAATACTTAATAAAAATATTTGTTTACAAATTACTATAATCTTGTTTTATACTTTCTTAAATACGTTCTTCTTGCACTAAAATCCGCATGGCACTGCGGAGCTCGGTGTGACATACCCTGCGGCACGCACCGCGTCTCCGTCCGAGCGCGCGAGTCGTCGTGCGTCTCGCTACTCCGCGCGTCGAGGCGGAGCCAGTGTGTCGTACCATGCGATTTTTCTATACAAAATCAAGATTCTACATACAAAGTTAAAAAACGCATCAACGGACGACGCTGCGAGATGCGGAACAGTGTGACAACCGCCTAAGGGTTCGTCATCAATTTGGCACCTGAGCGTTATCAAAAAAAATACACAGGAATTATTGTTTTTAAGAAAATCATTTATATTTTTTTAGGCTCATTTTACTCAGATCAGCTGGTACATTCGAATTTCATAAAAGAAGAAAAGTGTCCCAAAATGACAATTTCAGTCATTTCAGATCGTCACTGGCCGAGCCGACACACTGGAAAAATATGATTTAATTCAAAATTTTGGCACACTTTTGTATGAGGTTCGAATATACACGGCATTCTGTTTTTTTTTTTTTTTAAGTACATGTAATAAAAAAACGCTCATCAGTGCCTTACCTTACTCAAAGTAAGCTGTAATTTGGCAAGGGCATGCACACGCCGACGAAGTAATTTCTAGTGTAGAATTTACTTTCAATGGACTTCGGTGGATATGTACCTACAATATGTACATATGTATGATGGTATGTGAAAACCATTCGTTTATCAGAACCTTGTATGAGACATACATATTTTTAGGATTTTTTCTATTCGAATTTCATTTTAGACCAAGCAATATCATTAAAACGGCACGTGTACTGGATACGTACATAGCAGCAAATTAAGAACAAAATAACTACATTTCAGAAATTTACTACATCGCCATAATTTCTACGTCTCTAAAACCACTATGTAGCTGACTGTACTCCATCTCACCTGTCACAGAATGCGGTTTGGTTACCCACTGACACGTATTGCAATTACTACAGAACTGAGAGACAAGGAAACCGCATTCATATTGTTTTGTGAATGATCGTATTTTAATACGATAGTTGCGGCGTTTGCGCTCGTTTTAGAATGAGACTTGTGAGAGTAATCCTTGCTTTAACTGAACTTTTGGTATGTAAGGGAAGGGAATACGTTTCATAACTTACACACTAAAGTTTCACCCCATCGTCTGAGTCACTCTGAAAAAAAGTGAATCGACAATAAACATATATTTATCGAACCTGCATATAAAATATCTCAAGGATCAGTTGAGGAATGCGACCTATAGACGAGAACATCCGGAAAACTGGACATCCAGACATACGAAAGCCATTTTTACAAAGCTGGGACGGAGAGGCTTCACTCAGTCAAAAAGAAAACGACACATTTTATTTATTTCATAATAGTTATGGGAACTTTGTGCTGAAACGACTCCATTGAATTTTAACTTTATTGTATATATTAGAACTGTTAAGTACATAAACTTAAAGAAAACAGTGCTAATAATATTTTCATTTTGAAAAAAACTTGTTACCTATTTTCAAAACTGTTTATTTATTGCGAAAAAAAAAATATGTTGAAAAATCCTCAATGTTTTCATCCACTAGGTTTTATTATTATTCTTAGGGTGCTTCCTCACCACCTTACATTACGGTCGTATTTTCGCGGTGACGCGACACCCTAAAATACAAAAATATGCATAAGTATAAAGATTATGCGGACTTGCTGCTAACATAGCACAAATACAAGCAATTTTATTAGATAGCCAACGATATCTAGAATTTCAGTGAGTAAATAAGTCTATCAACAACCTTGAATGTATATATATTATTATCCTCATTTCAATAAACTCCATTGCAACAGCATGACTTGAAATAAGACGTCTCACCTACCCTTGCCATAAAGTACTAAAGTCAACCTTCTACAATTGCAATAGAATTCTTATTTATTTTTAAACCTCTGTGCACTTAAGACCGCTCTATTCTGAAATTGAGAGCTGCAGTGGTTTTTCAGAAGTCTACCTAGTGACCCAGCTCTTTTTTTCTAGATACTCGCTTTCAAAGTGAAAATGCCTTCGCTCAAGCTTAGCGAGAAAGTTAATAAACGGTTTTTAAACTCGTGAGATGAGATTTAAATTACTTCCCCGGAAGACGGGTTCCTATAGTGAAACGGCTTATTATTTTCGCGGCGACAGAAAAATTAAAGAGCAGCAAACTATTTGCAACTAAAATAATAACTTGTCAGCGATTAAATATTTTGGCAATCATTTATATTAAATGAGCTAGGGGCGGAGCGCGCTACTGACCAGCACGCGGCGCAGGCGGGCGAACGTCACGAGACTCGCGCGTTTGTTGTTGTTTGCTGTTGCTGAAAGGTGATTGATTCACCTCAGCCTACTTATTCTCAAACTTTAAATAAACTCACCGTTCAGAGCAGATCCGACTCGGCCGGGTTAGGTTAGGTTAGTTTTTTTTTTATATCCCTAAAAAACGCTCCTTTTGTTGTAAACTTAATAAAAGTATAGACCAAAATTATTATTTATACATGCAATTTTCAACTTTAATTAAAGCTCTTAAAGTGTCGCACAAAGTATTTTTTTTATGACCTTGATTTATTTTATATGCAATCTCCATTGAACAATTAGAGTAGGCCATTTTCAACTTTTTATCCGCTGTCATGTTTCCGCTGAATTAGTTAATTCAGTCGCCAAAACAATAACTCGATGCTAGTTTATATTGAAACAAAGCCGAAAATTGATTACTTAGCTGCTACTTTTTACTTTGTTAGTCTCCGCAATTAGTCGCCAACTTATTATTTTTGCTACCCCCTTAAATTTTTTATAAATCCCTAAATCTGATTAATTTGTCGCCGCGTAAATACATGCCTATTTGAAATGGTTAACGCAGTCAAAAACGCCGCCCGCCATTTTTCCCTTTCGCTAATCTGTGGCCTGACGTAGAATTACCTGTAAATATTCGAAATTCGACCGTCGTATAATGCCATTCCGCTCACTCCAATATACTTTGACAGGAGATCGAGAGGGACGGCACTATTCGAAGTCGTCAAAGTAGACTTTCAGTTTTGTTTACATGACCGATGACGTCACTATCATAAGCGAAAATGGCGGACAGCGTTTTAAGCATTTTTAAAAACCATATTTTCAAATTAAATTTTTTCAGCCATCTTTCACTTTTATGAATTGAAAAATATATATTTAGGTTTTCGTTGCTAAATACTATACGGAATAAACATTAGTTTATTACAATTTGACATGAGTCAACTAGCCTATTGCGATCGAGTACTCGTACACACAGGTTCACGAATCTATCCCCTCTTCCAAAATTAAAATACGTAATTTCGACTATTGCCATTAGCGTTGAGGCAGTGTCTTAAGGAGCACTTAAGACTGATTTATAGAACCAGACAGCCCTGATATGGGTCCCGTAAGGGTCGTATATAATTTTGATATAGTGCCCATCCTCGAGAATATAAACTAATGTATATTGCCGTTTTGAAGAACGAAGTGTTACAGTATCTACAGTACTTTAACTCCTTGTTATAATAAGCTTATGTAAAATATACGCCTCGCAGTAAAATTATATATATTATAATATTCGTATGTATAGATAACATTTATGAATTAAAAGCTTTAATAAAAATGAAAGGAGTTGACTGCACAATGGCGCACTTATAGGAAAGGATTATGAAATATACAAGTATGAAATTGAACTTAGTGCTGATTTTTCCGATGTAATAATATTTTTTTATGTCATCTAAAATCGTAGTCTGTCAACACTACACAAACTGGAAATCAAAGCCAGTATGTCAACCATCTGTCTAGGCAGAGTACTGGAGTTTTTCAGGCCAGACACTTAGCCAGGAAAGAAAGCCACAACCTTGAACAGCTCATCGTCACTGGCAGGATTGATGGCAAACGACCTGGAGGCCGCAGCCCAACACGATGGTTGTATCAGCTCCGTTCCACCCTGGATATCCAACTGCACGTTGCGCGATGCCAAGAACAGGTAAATAGTGGGATTCCGTTCAATAGAAGTTGATTTCTTGGAGATACCATGATCCTCAGCAATGAAGAGCACGACGCGTGGAGGAAAATCACTATCAAGACATAAACAAATCTAACGACACCACATTTGCTACAAAGTTGGGAATATTAAACCCCTGAGATATTCAACTGATTATCCTGGAGACCACTGTGGAAATAAACATCCACCAAACATAACTAAGAACGTATCATCTTGTTTGGGCGCTACAATGCCGCAGACAGACACACAGATTACCAATATACATTTTACTTTAATAACCCCTCTTTTTCATCGCGAATCACCTCGAGGGCCGCTACAGGCTTTCGGAATTTTCGTTCGGTTTCCATACGCAATGACGTCAGCAAGCGAAAAATCATCATATGACAGACAGAGACACTTTCCGACGTCATTCCGTACGGAAAGGAAAATTCCGAACGTCTGTTGGTGGCCCTTAAGGTGATTCACCCTATTTAGGCTGTATACAGCTGTATATTTTTTTTTTACGTCATGACGTCTGACGTAAACAAACGCGGACGAAGTTGCCTACCTTCTAGTATTAAAATACAATTCTTATTTTCCATTAGACTCCTCTAAAACAACCTCCTACTACTTTATCTCCATCTTGGCTTGACAAATACTTCAATACAAGAAAATCTCAGATAGTTTCACTAGGCATGTATTTAACGCGGCGACAAATTAATCAGATTTAGGGATTTATAAAAAATTTAAGGGGGTAGCAAAAATAATAAGTTGGCGACTAATTGCGGAGACTAACAAAGTAAAAAGTAGCAGCTAAGTAATCAATTTTCGGCTTTGTTTCAATATAAACTAGCATCGAGTTATTGTTTTGGCGACTGAATTAACTAATTAAGCGGAAACATGACAGCGGATAAAAAGTTGAAAATGGCCTACTCTAATTGTTCAATGGAGATTGCATATAAAATAAATCAAGGTCATAAAAAAAATACTTTGTGCGACACTTTAAGAGCTTTAATTAAAGTTGAAAATTGCATGTATAAATAATAATTTTGGTCTATACTTTTATTAAGTTTACAACAAAAGGAGCGTTTTTTAGGGATATAAAAAAAAACTAACCTAACCTAACCCGGCCGAGTCGGATCTGCTCTGAACGCTGAGTTTATTTAAAGTTTGAGAATAAGTAGGCTGAGGTGAATCAATCACCTTTCAGCAACAGCAAACAACAACAAACGCGCGAGTCTCGTGACGTTCGCCCGCCTGCGCCGCGTGCTGGTCAGTAGCGCGCTCCGCCCCCCCCCCCCCCCCCCCGCCGCGCGACGACCCGCACTCCACTTCAAACGAACGCGCTTGTCGCCGTTTTCATTAAATTATGGTTTCGAAAACTAAAAAAATAACTCCCCATTACTTTTATATAGTACCCATTTTAATATTTAAGCTGCCAGCAAATCAAAGCCCAAAATGCTTTTTTAGATGGAGACCTGTAGTTGCCATTAATATAAAGTTTGTTATCCTTCTGCTAATATTAGTCGCCAAGTCATTATTTATAGTACCTCGCCTATGATTTCAGTAATCTTGATGGTATGTGAAAACCATTCGTTTATCAGAACCTTGTATGAGACATACATATTTTTAGGATTTTTTCTATTCGAATTTCATTTTAGACCAAGCAATATCATTAAAACGGCACGTGTACTGGATATGTACATAGCAGCAAATTAAGAACAAAATAACTACATTTCAGAAATTTACTACATCGCCATAATTTCTACGTCTCTAAAACCACTATGTAGCTGACTGTACTCCATCTCACCTGTCACAGAATGCGGTTTGGTTACCCACTGACACGTATTGCAATTACTACAGAACTGAGAGACAAGGAAACCGCATTCATATTGTTTTGTGAATGATCGTATTTTAATACGATAGTTGCGGCGTTTGCGCTCGTTTTAGAATGAGACTTGTGAGAGTAATCCTTGCTTTAACTGAACTTTTGGTATGTAAGGGAAGGGAATACGTTTCATAACTTACACACTAAAGTTTCACCCCATCGTCTGAGTCACTCTGAAAAAAAGTGAATCGACAATAAACATAAATATTTATCGAACCTGCATATAAAATATCTCAAGGATCAGTTGAGGAATGCGACCTATAGACGAGAACATCCGGAAAACTGGACATCCAGACATACGAAAGCCATTTTTACAAAGCTGGGACGGAGAGGCTTCACTCAGTCAAAAAGAAAACGACACATTTTATTTATTTCATAATAGTTATGGGAACTTTGTGCTGAAACGACTCCATTGAATTTTAACTTTATTGTATATATTAGAACTGTTAAGTACATAAACTTAAAGAAAACAGTGCTAATAATATTTTCATTTTGAAAAAAACTTGTTACCTATTTTCAAAACTGTTTATTTATTGCGAAAAAAAAAATATGTTGAAAAATCCTCAATGTTTTCATCCACTAGGTTTTATTATTATTCTTAGGGTGCTTCCTCACCACCTTACATTACGGTCGTATTTTCGCGGTGACGCGACACCCTAAAATACAAAAATATGCATAAGTATAAAGATTATGCGGACTTGCTGCTAACATAGCACAAATACAAGCAATTTTATTAGATAGCCAACGATATCTAGAATTTCAGTGAGTAAATAAGTCTATCAACAACCTTGAATGTATATATATTATTATCCTCATTTCAATAAACTCCATTGCAACAGCATGACTTGAAATAAGACGTCTCACCTACCCTTGCCATAAAGTACTAAAGTCAACCTTCTACAATTGCAATAGAATTCTTATTTATTTTTAAACCTCTGTGCACTTAAGACCGCTCTATTCTGAAATTGAGAGCTGCAGTGGTTTTTCAGAAGTCTACCTAGTGACCCAGCTCTTTTTTTCTAGATACTCGCTTTCAAAGTGAAAATGCCTTCGCTCAAGCTTAGCGAGAAAGTTAATAAACGGTTTTTAAACTCGTGAGATGAGATTTAAATTACTTCCCCGGAAGACGGGTTCCTATAGTGAAACGGCTTATTATTTTCGCGGCGACAGAAAAATTAAAGAGCAGCAAACTATTTGCAACTAAAATAATAACTTGTCAGCGATTAAATATTTTGGCAATCATTTATATTAAATGAGCTAGGGGCGGAGCGCGCTACTGACCAGCACGCGGCGCAGGCGGGCGAACGTCACGAGACTCGCGCGTTTGTTGTTGTTTGCTGTTGCTGAAAGGTGATTGATTCACCTCAGCCTACTTATTCTCAAACTTTAAATAAACTCACCGTTCAGAGCAGATCCGACTCGGCCGGGTTAGGTTAGGTTAGTTTTTTTTTTATATCCCTAAAAAACGCTCCTTTTGTTGTAAACTTAATAAAAGTATAGACCAAAATTATTATTTATACATGCAATTTTCAACTTTAATTAAAGCTCTTAAAGTGTCGCACAAAGTATTTTTTTTATGACCTTGATTTATTTTATATGCAATCTCCATTGAACAATTAGAGTAGGCCATTTTCAACTTTTTATCCGCTGTCATGTTTCCGCTGAATTAGTTAATTCAGTCGCCAAAACAATAACTCGATGCTAGTTTATATTGAAACAAAGCCGAAAATTGATTACTTAGCTGCTACTTTTTACTTTGTTAGTCTCCGCAATTAGTCGCCAACTTATTATTTTTGCTACCCCCTTAAATTTTTTATAAATCCCTAAATCTGATTAATTTGTCGCCGCGTAAATACATGCCTATTTGAAATGGTTAACGCAGTCAAAAACGCCGCCCGCCATTTTTCCCTTTCGCTAATCTGTGGCCTGACGTAGAATTACCTGTAAATATTCGAAATTCGACCGTCGTATAATGCCATTCCGCTCACTCCAATATACTTTGACAGGAGATCGAGAGGGACGGCACTATTCGAAGTCGTCAAAGTAGACTTTCAGTTTTGTTTACATGACCGATGACGTCACTATCATAAGCGAAAATGGCGGACAGCGTTTTAAGCATTTTTAAAAACCATATTTTCAAATTAAATTTTTTCAGCCATCTTTCACTTTTATGAATTGAAAAATATATATTTAGGTTTTCGTTGCTAAATACTATACGGAATAAACATTAGTTTATTACAATTTGACATGAGTCAACTAGCCTATTGCGATCGAGTACTCGTACACACAGGTTCACGAATCTATCCCCTCTTCCAAAATTAAAATACGTAATTTCGACTATTGCCATTAGCGTTGAGGCAGTGTCTTAAGGAGCACTTAAGACTGATTTATAGAACCAGACAGCCCTGATATGGGTCCCGTAAGGGTCGTATATAATTTTGATATAGTGCCCATCCTCGAGAATATAAACTAATGTATATTGCCGTTTTGAAGAACGAAGTGTTACAGTATCTACAGTACTTTAACTCCTTGTTATAATAAGCTTATGTAAAATATACGCCTCGCAGTAAAATTATATATATTATAATATTCGTATGTATAGATAACATTTATGAATTAAAAGCTTTAATAAAAATGAAAGGAGTTGACTGCACAATGGCGCACTTATAGGAAAGGATTATGAAATATACAAGTATGAAATTGAACTTAGTGCTGATTTTTCCGATGTAATAATATTTTTTTATGTCATCTAAAATCGTAGTCTGTCAACACTACACAAACTGGAAATCAAAGCCAGTATGTCAACCATCTGTCTAGGCAGAGTACTGGAGTTTTTCAGGCCAGACACTTAGCCAGGAAAGAAAGCCACAACCTTGAACAGCTCATCGTCACTGGCAGGATTGATGGCAAACGACCTGGAGGCCGCAACCCAACACGATGGTTGTATCAGCTCCGTTCCACCCTGGATATCCAACTGCACGTTGCGCGATGCCAAGAACAGGTAAATAGTGGGATTCCGTTCAATAGAAGTTGATTTCTTGGAGATACCATGATCCTCAGCAATGAAGAGCACGACGCGTGGAGGAAAATCACTATCAAGACATAAACAAATCTAACGACACCACATTTGCTACAAAGTTGGGAATATTAAACCCCTGAGATATTCAACTGATTATCCTGGAGACCACTGTGGAAATAAACATCCACCAAACATAACTAAGAACGTATCATCTTGTTTGGGCGCTACAATGCCGCAGACAGACACACAGATTACCAATATACATTTTACTTTAATAACCCCTCTTTTTCATCGCGAATCACCTCGAGGGCCGCTACAGGCTTTCGGAATTTTCGTTCGGTTTCCATACGCAATGACGTCAGCAAGCGAAAAATCATCATATGACAGACAGAGACACTTTCCGACGTCATTCCGTACGGAAAGGAAAATTCCGAACGTCTGTTGGTGGCCCTTAAGGTGATTCACCCTATTTAGGCTGTATACAGCTGTATATTTTTTTTTTACGTCATGACGTCTGACGTAAACAAACGCGGACGAAGTTGCCTACCTTCTAGTATTAAAATACAATTCTTATTTTCCATTAGACTCCTCTAAAACAACCTCCTACTACTTTATCTCCATCTTGGCTTGACAAATACTTCAATACAAGAAAATCTCAGATAGTTTCACTAGGCATGTATTTAACGCGGCGACAAATTAATCAGATTTAGGGATTTATAAAAAATTTAAGGGGGTAGCAAAAATAATAAGTTGGCGACTAATTGCGGAGACTAACAAAGTAAAAAGTAGCAGCTAAGTAATCAATTTTCGGCTTTGTTTCAATATAAACTAGCATCGAGTTATTGTTTTGGCGACTGAATTAACTAATTAAGCGGAAACATGACAGCGGATAAAAAGTTGAAAATGGCCTACTCTAATTGTTCAATGGAGATTGCATATAAAATAAATCAAGGTCATAAAAAAAATACTTTGTGCGACACTTTAAGAGCTTTAATTAAAGTTGAAAATTGCATGTATAAATAATAATTTTAGTCTATACTTTTATTAAGTTTACAACAAAAGGAGCGTTTTTTAGGGATATAAAAAAAAAACTAACCTAACCTAACCCGGCCGAGTCGGATCTGCTCTGAACGGTGAGTTTATTTAAAGTTTGAGAATAAGTAGGCTGAGGTGAATCAATCACCTTTCAGCAACAGCAAACAACAACAAACGCGCGAGTCTCGTGACGTTCGCCCGCCTGCGCCGCGTGCTGGTCAGTAGCGCGCTCCGCCCCCCCCCCCCCCCCCCCGCCGCGCGACGACCCGCACTCCACTTCAAACGAACGCGCTTGTCGCCGTTTTCATTAAATTATGGTTTCGAAAACTAAAAAAATAACTCCCCATTACTTTTATATAGTACCCATTTTAATATTTAAGCTGCCAGCAAATCAAAGCCCAAAATGCTTTTTTAGATGGAGACCTGTAGTTGCCATTAATATAAAGTTTGTTATCCTTCTGCTAATATTAGTCGCCAAGTCATTATTTATAGTACCTCGCCTATGATTTCAGTAATCTTGTTTATTATTTTTGCTACCTTAAAGTAGCTGCCATTATTTGAATTTTAAAATATCCTTAGTTTAAAGCTCATTTAATATAAATGATTGCCAAAATATTTAATCGCTGACAAGTTATTATTTTAGTTGCAAATAGTTTGCTGCTCTTTAATTTTTCTGTCGCCGCGAAAATAATAAGCCTTTCAAATATATGTCAAAACTGGGTCAACTAGCCTATTGGCTACACCATCTCAACAGACAATATTTGCAACTTGTGAATAATTTCGCTAATAGAATAAGCGGCGAGGTTAGGGCTTGTGCACAAATCACGTGAGATTTGAGAGGGGGAAGGGAGGGTGACGAAAAAATCTCGATAGTTCACGTTTGGGGGAAGGAGGGAGGGGTAAAGGGGGACCTCACATGTTTTTTTCTACAGTGAACGAACTAAGAAAGATCAATATTTTTTCTCGGTTTCGTTAAAATAAATCTTCACGTGTTAAATACTTCAAAATCATCATCATCATCATTTCAGCCATAGGACGTCCACTGCTGGACACAGGCCTCCTCAATTGACTTCCACATGGGCCGGATAGAAGCGACCCGCATCCAGCGTGTCCCCGCAACCCTGACCAGGTCATCCGACCACCTTGCGGGTGGCCGTCCTACGCTGCGCTTGCCGGTACGTGGTCTCCACTCGAGAACCTTTCTGCCCCAACGGCCATCGGTTCTTCGAGCTATGTGCCCTGCCCATTGCCACTTCAGTTTGCTAACCCTGTTTGCTATGTCGGTGACGTTAGTTCGTCTACGAAGCTCATCATTCCTGACTCGATCACGTAGAGAGATCCCGAGCATAGCTCTTTCCATAGCTCGCTGAGTGACTCTGAGCTTCCTTAAGAGGCCCATAGTTAGAGACCACGTCTCGGCTCCGTAGGTCATCACCGGTAATACGCACTGGTTAAAGACTTTTGTCTTCAAGCACTGAGGTATCTTGGACGAGAAGACACTTCGCAGTTTCCCGAACGCTGCCCATCCGAGTTGAATCCGTCGATTGATCTCTTTCTTGGGAATGGGTGTCTCGACGGAATCAAAGGCCTTCTCATAGTCCACAAACGCTAAGCAGAGTGGCAGATTATACTCTTCGGTTTTCTGTATAACTTGCCGCAGCGTGTGTATGTGGTCTATGGTACTGAAGCCTTTTCGAAACCTGGCTTGTTCGGGAGGCTGGAATTCATCGAACCTGCTTGAGAGACGATTCGTGATGACCCTAGAAAAGAGCTTGTAGACATGGCTCAGAAGCGAGATGGGTCTATAATTCTTGAGCAGTGTTTTATCACCTTTCTTAAAGAAAAGCACCACCACACTCCTGTTCCATGCCTCTGGCGTGATGCCCTCGAGCAATACGGAATTGAGGAGCTTCTGAAGGACCTTAAGTACCGGTGTTCCACCCGCTTTCAGAAGCTCTGAAGTGATTCCGTCATCACCCGGCGCCTTGTTATTCTTGAGCTGTTTTAGGGCCATTCTAATCTCGTACAGGCTGATGTCCGGGATATCTTCGGTATAGTGTCGGGTCAGCTTGGCTCTCGGGTCTTTGGCCAAGTTATCAATAGGTTTGGCAACTGAGGTATATAACTGCCCATAGAACCTTTCGATCTCCCTCAACACCTCTGGCTTCAAAATAGCGAGTCTATATTACGAAATTCTGGCGGAAAAAAATACACGTGAGGTAGTGAGGGGGAGGGGGGGTTAGCAAAGAACCTCACCAAATATCACCAGGGGTCAAAAAGTAGCCGAGAAAACCTCGCGTGATTTGTGCACAAGCCCTTATCAATTAGGTAAAGCAGCAGTTTATTCTTTACCTCGCTTTTTAAGGGCATGGACACACCTGACGGGGGCCCCGAAAACCATATATGACTTTTTTCACAGTCTAGTAAAATTATTATTGAGTGCCCAAGGGCCCTGGATTGTGGGTCATCATCATCAGCCTATTCTTTTCCACTGCTGGACATAGGCCTCTCCAACTGCACGCCATTGTAAGCGATCCTCGGCTACTCTCATCCAGCTTTTGCCAGCCACTCTGCACAGATCATCGCTCCACCTAGTCTGAGGGCGTCCCACACTACGCTTGCCGATCCGCGGTCTCCACTCAAGAACACGTTTACCCCACCGGTTATCGGTTCTTCGGATAATATGGCCAGCCCACTGCCACTTCAAATTGCTAATACGGTGAGCTATGTCGGTAACTTTGGTTCTCTGACGGATCACTTCGTTCCGAATTC
Source organism: Apotomis betuletana (assembly GCA_932273695.1). Taxonomy (NCBI): domain Eukaryota; kingdom Metazoa; phylum Arthropoda; class Insecta; order Lepidoptera; family Tortricidae; genus Apotomis; species Apotomis betuletana. Next base: position 16,588,275 of record OW026314.1, on the reverse strand, counting down.
GATCCTTCAAAGAAACTCCGAGCATTGCCCTCTCCATAGCTCTCTGAGCGACTTTAAATTTGTGGACCAGCCCAACCGTGAGTGTCCACGTCTCGGCACCGTATGTCTTTACGGGTAGGACGCACTGGTTGAAAACTTTCGTCTTCAGACATTGTGGAATTGGCGATGTGAAGACCCGACGAAGTTTGCCATATGCTGCCCAGCCCAGCTGTATTCTTCTATTAGCCTCTCTCTCGAAGTTGTTTTTACCCAACTGCAATATTTCCCCAAGGTAGACGTACTCTTTAACAACCTCGAGAAAGCTGCCCTGTACCGCAATTGGTTCCGGACTAACATGTTCATTGAACATAACCTTGGTTTTGTCCAAGTTCATCTGGAGGCCAATGCGTTTTGAAGACTCAGCTAGGCCGTTCAGCATAAATTGCAAGTCTTGCAGCGTTTCCGCCAGGATGACAATGTCGTCTGCAAATCGCAAGTGTGAAAGGTACTCACCGTTTATGTTAATGCCTTGTCCTTTCCAGTCCAACGTCTTGAACATATCCTCCAATGCATTTGTGAACAATTTGGGGGATATAACATCCCCTTGTCTCACACCACGATGCATGGGGATAGGTTCAGACTGCCGGTTCTGTATTTGGACGGCCATGCTAGCGGCATTGTAAAGACCTTTCAACACTTAGATGTATCGCCAATCGACTTGGCATCGCTGCAGAGATTGTGGGTAAATTAATAAATTTAAAAATTAAACGGTATAAGAATCATGCAAGGCATGTTTATTTCTCAAACATACAATGAAATATTGTCGTTGGGTTCGTTATAATAATAATTAGGCTTCAAAGTCCTTTCAGGCGCGGAGAAGGCGGAGGACTATAATGGAATTTTATGCGTCTTGGCTTGTGTCGAGCAAGCTTCTTTTGTTTGAGCATCAATTTATGTACCTATGACATTGATTTCTTGCTGTTTTTTATTTATATTAATTTTTTGCGTGTTTGAGAAAAGCTTGCTCGACACAAGCCTCGGCCGGCAATAAAAACATAAATCGCAACATCATTGTAACCGTTACATGCTAATGAAAAAAAGGTAGTATAAACGTGTTTTTGTCGACGTTTTTTACGAACAGTACATTTTATGCGGAACCATCCATGCACAAATCCAACTCGAACTAGGTCGGTTTTTATTTAGTTAGCATAATGATGATCCAATTTACAAACGCTACCTACTTAATTGGCATTTAACGTCAGATAAAATTGCGCTATTTTAGGCGTTTGAGCAAATTAAGTACCACTTAATATTGAGCACCGTTTGTAAATTCAGCTGTAATCCAGCGCTGTGCGAGGTAGCTAAGCGAAGTGCGAGGAAAAATCCAGCAATAACAATATAGGTATCACGACAACAGTTGAGGTGAATGATAACTTACACAGCTAATGAATTACCGACTAAAAACAATGGGAATTAATGGAATGTAATCAAAAGCACAATATATTTTGTAAAAATACGGTAGCAGTAAAAAGTCGTAGGTATGGATGGAAACTTGGGTCCGCTGTGTTGTTTGGTTTTCACGTCTCGCTTCTATATAGAAGCATCGAATTAGTTTTACTCCTCTCGTCAGTTTGATTTTTCATGAAATTTTGCTAAAGCTAGGTCCAAAAGTGAGAGCGGATAAGACCAGTCTTCCTGTCGTGGTTAGAAAATTGCCTAATTATCACTAGACTCCCTGTATATCCAAACTATTTAGCGGAGCAGTACGAGGATGTAGTAAGAAGTCTTCAAAAGAAGGTATCGGTGGTAAGAAGTTTGGAGAAGATTTTCTGTTTAGAAACATTGATGGAAATGGATCGCAGTAAAGTTGTCTTCGTGATTGACTCTTTTGATCGATATATCCAATACGGTATTTGATGACAGCTCAATACTCTTTATGAAATGACAAAAATGATCTAATAGTGATAGTATGAAGTTTCTATGAAGATACTGGCTTATGACGTCATAAAAATCAGTAGTTAAACACATCTTATTTTTAGTTGATCATGTCATCCTTTGTCCCATTTTTTTGAGAATGAATTCTCAATCGGGGTCGGCTACCTAAATCCCAAGATGTGGCGTGGGCACTAGTTTTTACGCAAGCGACTGCCATCTGACCTTCCAACCCAGAGGGGAAACTAGGCCTTATTTGGGCTTAGGTGGTTTCCTCACGATGTTTTCCTTCACCGAAAAGCGAGTGGTAAATATCAAATGACATTCCGTACATAAGTTCCGAAAAACTCATTGGTACGGGCCGGGTTCGAACCCGCGACCTCCGGATTGAAAGTCGCATGCCCTAACCACTAGGCTACCACCGCTATTTTTAGTTGATGTTATATTAAAAATAATATAATGTCCAAAAGTTTGTGGTAGTATATATTTGATATTTTCTTCGGTGTCCGCGACTGTCACACATTTAAATAAAACAATTTAAACGGATTATATCGCGTATATTAATTATTTGAGCCTCTCTGACGTTTCGGTACCTTTACAGATACCGTTGTCAAAGGTTGACTGTCAGTTTTATTTAACTGTGGTTTATTCGGTTCCGCGTATTTTTGAATGTGTGTTTAGTGGTTTTAATTGTATAATTTATTATGAGTATAGTATAGTCAAATACCTTATTGTTTAACTCGAAGAGAAGGGATTCTCTAAAGTTCAAAATTCGACGTTCGTATTGCGTTTTCTTGCTCAATAAAACTCATAACCTAGCCTAGTATTAGTTGACTTCTGCAGAAAACACTTGCCATTACATCGAGGTGAAAGTAGACGCTAATGTGGATTTGTTTAATACCTTCTTAGAGAAAGGAGAAAAAGGCGTTCCCCGAAACTGCAAATTTCGTGTTCTTTATACCTTACTTTACTACCCTACCGTATTTCGTCTTTTTTCTTTCAAAAAAGGGATAATTATCATAAGAAACAGTCTCAACGAACACGAATATTCTGTCCTTCGCAATAAGGAAACCGAGACACCTAGATGTAAGGACATAACTGGCTCAAAAACGCCAAACAAAACACTACTTTATGACATGATCATAAAGTTTAAATTTAAATTGGTTGATAACGGAGATGTTTCTCCTAGAAAGTCGTCATCCGAAATGACCAAGCCTCCGAAAGGGTTTGAATAAAATTTGTGGCTCTTTTTTTGGGGCGCGCCGTGAATACTTGATTAACCAGAATTCGGTCTGATGAGAAAATGAATTTAAGTGTTTAGTGGAGAAAACCGTTTTATTACCCAATTGTTAAGGCTTGAATAATGGACGACGTCTCGTTTTTTACCTGTAACAGATAGAAAAGTAATTTAAGTAAAACATATCATTATTAATTCAATAGGTTATGCAAAAGTTGATAACTGGGGCGAAAAAAAACATTAATTGTAAGTTAAATTGATAAAACATATTAATGCAGTTTAGCTTAAAATACATTTAAAAAGTGCCTACCTACATATCACTACATAGTATAAAACAAAGTCGCTTTCGAGGCCCTATGTCCCCTTGTATGCTTAAATCTTTATAACTACGCAACGGATTTTGATTCGGTTTTTTTTAATAGATAGAGTGATTCAAGAGGAAGGTTTATATGTATAATACATGCATCATTTATCATCATTACACCCGTGCGAAGCCGGGGCGGGTCGCTAGTTCTGAATAAATTTAATACCGAATAGTAAGACACAAAAACAAATGTAGGTACTCTATTATAGTAAAAGTTATAGTCATAATTATTATATATACGTATATCGTATGTCATTTCGCAGGCAACAGCGTACTCGCAAAAAGTCGTCATCAAACAACAATTTCCTTGAGCGAATGCATTCATCCATCCAAAACAAAAGAGCGTCGCTCTATTTTCCAGAACATCCTTTGTTCCAAGATAAATGCAAAACCTTTCCGAATTCAGCTTCCTACATAAACCTCTGAAAGCGAAAACGTCCCCTGAATCAGGATTCTGATGCAACATAGTTTAACCGTTGTCTCCGAGAGGAGTCACTTTAATACGGATTTCGAGAGCTTGGCAATCTAACGCGCTTCCAATCCAGATCTCGAAGTGCAAGACAGATGTGCATACAAATCTCACAGGCGAAGCGTTTAGTCTTAAATTAAGGAGAGACAATGTAAATTTACATTTCCCTCTTGAGATCTCATCGATTGTCTGAACAATAGATAGGTCGAAATTGAACTCTAATTTTAGGGAGATGTGGATTTGGTTTAGGTATGTTTATTTATCGGAATTCTTGTGGACTGTTTCGCAGAAGTATTTAAAACACTTAGGCGCAAAGAAAGTTTATCAGGTTTTTTCATTCCTAATCGTTGATGTTATAATGGTTTCGTTAGCCATAATTTATACTCTGTTGATAGTATAAATTATGGTTAATATATACTATGAACACACATCGTTATCAGGATTTTCTGTTTAGTAATTTAGCATGTACACAGTAAAAACGTATTGTGCACGTGTACCTGTCGGTAGCAATATAGCAACTGGTTCTCACGGATGCTTAAAGAACATTCTTCATATCGGGATTTTCTAATTAGTAAGTAATCTTGTTAGTTAAAAGAACGGACACTAATATAAAAAAAAAGTTTCTCCATCTATTCACAGGTCTTCCCCGTCAAACTCCAAAGACAATCACAAACAAGCCACAGAGTAAATAACCAAACACTCCCAACTAAAACATTTCACCATTAGCTCATTGTATTCAAGTTTTCCGGAAGGAAACTCGGGAAAGAATTCGGGATTCCCGTCCTAATAGCCGGAATAAATTTGATAAAACTCGCTCTCGGGCTACAAAGTACAAACTAGTTTATTTGGTAGTGGAAATGTTCGGAACTAATATCTTCACGGAACCCTTTAAAAAGTTTACGGGTAGATGAAAAACTTGAGTGTTGCGAGAAAGTTTAATTTAAAAGTAAGTTCAGGTAAAAAACTGACCATGTACCGGAAGATTGATGTGGGGACGGGGCAGGGAAAACGCATAAAATGCTCTTAAACGTCTTTATTTACATATTTACAACTTTATATACAAATCTTCCGTCCGCAGCTAAATCATCATATCGTCTGACACTCTCCGTCATACGTCAAATCTAACACATTCCTTATTTCATTCAATTCGAACTAGCATTAATCGTCTATCAGCCAGGGGGGGTATTCGAGCAATTTTAGAGATATAATGGAGATCTCTCCTTTTCATCGCCATCCGTCACTCTTGACGTGTGCCTACTTGACAAGTGGCGATATCCCTAGAACATCGTAACTTCGTCAATTCGGACGCGCAAAATTTTCGCTTCCTTTGTATGTGACGGCATAAATAACAGGCGCATACTTTAAATTGGCCGCGTAGTGCGTGAAATTAGTTCGTGACGTTTCATTCAAAACAGAAATTCGTATGCATGCATAACATTTTTGACAATCATTATCGCCTTCGTATTTCCAAAATTGAGATGAGATATGTCAATTTTAAGCTCATCACATTTTAATGACAGTTCAACGGCGATATAACAGTTATCTAATAGAGATGTGACGTTTGGCGTTCACTCAAACGGCATTCTCGAATTGGGCCCCTGGTCCTTATATTCTACCAGTATCAATCCCACATTTATTTATTTAGGTACCACTCTGAACATAATATAAAATTATGTATAGTAGGTTTGTGAAACTTAAATGGGGCTAAAGGTGAATGAAATAGGGATTATCCACCTTAACGAAGAACCCAACACAATAAGTCAGTATTTTAACATAGTAACTTGGTTAAAATGTTTTGGCCTTTGACTAGTAAATAATAAGTTATGATCGTGATAAGTCACTACAACTTTTAGTATAATAACATTAAATTTCCTATATGAACCAAATTTAATGTAAGACGTTACACAAAGAAAAACCTAGACTTAATGGTTTCATTTTAGGGCAAGGTACCCTAGGATGTATGTTTTATTGTATCCACGTTTCTATAATAAAATACGATATAAATAACTTATTGCCAAAAGCTAACACACAATAAACTTTGCATACTTACGCATGCAACATAATTTTTAAGTAAGTGCCTTAACTAGGTCTACTTGAATGACTAACAAAGATCAAATTTTCCAGAAGTTTCACTTTAACTCAATAGATTATGTTTCACCCTCCAAACTTTACAAGCAAACTCCTTAAAAGATTCCTTCTCACCATACATCTTACGTTATCAAAACGGTTTTAGATAAAGCTAACCTCAGTTTCATTGACTTTTGAGAAAACCACTTAGAGTGCTAAATAGCTTTGGAAACATACCAGCGAATAATTTGCCAGGAAACGCGACGTTTTTTGATAAAGCGTTTGAAATGTCGACAAAATGCTGTAAGTATTCATATTTTTTTTTTTTAATTTATTATGCTAAAAAAAATTACAAAACTGGTACACTTTATATGTTTCGCCAAACTGCAATGCAGTAACGAGTAATGAGCAAAACAAAAAATCTGTATTTACATTTGCTCATTTCTATATATCTATTTATCTATCAGCGTCAGACGTCCACTGCTAAACCTAGGCCTCCCGCATGACTCGCCACAAAGTGCGATCTCGAGCAGACCGCATCCATTGATTCCCCGCTACCCTCATCTGTCCATCTAGTCAGGGGCCGACCCACGCTGCGCTTTCCTATAGGACTTTGCTGCCCCAACGGCCGTCCATTTTGCGGGCTACATGGCCTGCCCATTGCCACTTCAACCGTGCAGTCCTGTCAACTATGTCGGTTACCTTGATTCTTCTGTATCTTATATTATTTACTTATTTAAATATTATAATTATAGAAATCAATTATTAAAACCTACGAAAAACTACAAATAACATTTTGTTATATTGTTTAATTATGGTTAAAGGGTACGTCGTGCCTATTGTTACGTACTCGTAAGTTACTGAAGTCACTATATTTATTACCTGGGGCCCCGCACAGGAAACTCAGTCGTGTGTTTTCGTCGGGCCTTTGTGACATCGAACACCGATGTACGTGGTATTTTGGCATTTACTGGGAAGGTAATTTTATTGTGCTTAGTCTTTGAGACGCGAACTACTCCAAAACTCGTTTGGTAACAGGAGAATTGACTATCGATCCTTTGATCGATACGAGTTTAATCTTACTCAGCCATTTTGTTTTGAAGCGGTTACAGTCTTATTTTTATTCCATGGCGATTGTAAAAACAGTGCGTAAATCAATTAACTTCGACTTTTGGTGATGAAGCTCCATCGAGAACCACTGTGTATCACTGGTTTAGTGAATTTAATCGTGGACAGAGTAAGCTCACGGACGAAGTTAACACGTTCGCGGATGGGCATTCTATGGCATTCGAATTTTGAGTACCTCTTGTGACGCGCATTCTATAGCAATCTTTAATCGAGCCTCTTTCCTGAGCGCAAATGCTAAAGAATGCGCTTTGCCATAGTGACAACGTGTACATTAACATTTACTGTCAATTTCTCTGCCATCCGGGTACGCTTACTGTCACATTACTTGCTTTTCGCACACTGACAAGTTGACATGTGTTGCCGACAATCGTACCCCCCTCTCCCGCACACAGATGCTATAGCATTCTCGGTTGTATGAAAATTAGTTCAGTCGCCCGGCGAGTGCGCCGCTGTGTTGACCATCAGTATTTTGAGAATTTTGCGTGTCGACAACATTTCGAAGGATTGTTTTTATCATCGTAAGTAACATTTATTCAAGTATTTTCTTGGATATTTTGGTAGGTTGTAATAATTAGCTATATTAACTAACTGTTTATTGCCCTTCAATGAGCTTTGACGGTGGTTATAATTTAAAATACAGACGTAGATTAATGTACATATTTTATATTATACACAAACACAGTAAACTGAATTGTCAGCAAACATCTTGGAATTATACGTCTCTTGGTTCACGATTCAACTGCTAACATAGTGAAGGGTATTGTAGCTTTATCGCAGTGTAAAAAGTGCTTTTAATTTGAGTTACATGCCTCCAAAGAAGGTCCTCGCTCGAGCCCGACCGCCCCGACTCAGTGGCGCCATACAGACTGCATCTGACCTATACAGACTTCACCGTCACTGCCTTTACCACCAAAATCATTAGATCAACGAAAGGCTCGTCCGAGTTTTTAAGCCCACGATACTGAGAAGTTACTGAAAATGTTCGAAGAGGTGATCGAGGACTCCAAGATGACATCGGAGGATCAAATTAGCGTTGAAGACTCAAAAACATCAACCAATGATCAAGAGAAGAGTCAGAAGTGTAATCAACGATACCGGTGAATCTGATCAAGACCCATTTCACAATAAAGCGGGGCAGTGAAGTTGCTACGAAGAATATATGCCAAACTCGTCTGGTGCGTCTTCTGAAAGTAACAAGAGAGACTCAAATAGAATAGGCGTGAGTGACAACCTCGTTGATAACTATAAGTCCTGTAATCAACTCCTATATTCGTTCGCTGCTATAACATTTAATGCCATAAATGTACCACGAGCTAGCTAAGCCATGTGGCAGAACTGCTATGGAAGTATAATGCTATAGCATTTGTTGTCACATAAGGTAGTATAAAAACGTATCATATTTGACGCAACTGGTATAGCATTCGACTTGCATAGTGTTTACTGTCACATATAAATTGTACTCAATCTTACAATACGACGAAGCTGCTATAACAGTTTCAAATATGTCATACAAAATTTTAGTGTCAAACAGGTGTGTCTTACTGTCCGCGAACGTGTTAAGGAAGGTCGCCCGAAAGCGGTCGTTGTGCCACAAAATATTGAAGTTGTGCGAAAACTTATAATGCAAGACCGTCATGTTACGTATCGCGAGATAGAGGCCACTCACGGCATATGTATGACGAGCATTCATAAGATATTACTTAATATTCGTGTGTAAAAAAAAATTGTTAGCGTTGGATCCCGCACAACTTAACTCAGGATCAAAAAGAAGCTCGCGTCGAATGGTGCAAGAAAACGTTAATAAAATTTAACCGAGGTGAATCAAAATCTGTTTATAATATCTACACAGGTGACGAATCCTGGATCTATGCATACGATCCCGAAACAAAACAACAATCAGCAGTGTAGGTGTTTCAAAATGAGCCGAACCCTACGAAAGTGACTCGTGCAAAAAGCACCTTAAAGCAAATGGTGGCCTGCTTTTTTGGTATTAATGGCCATGTGGCTACAATTCCACTGAAAAATCGTAAAACGGTTAATTCGGACTGGTACACGACCATTAAAATTTGTTTGCCGGAAGTATTTGAGGAAATACTCAAAAACAAACAGCGACGCAGAATCATACTTCACCATGACAATGCCAGTTTGTCATACATCACGCGAAACAACTACATTTTTGGAAGGTCAAAAAATAGAATTGACGGGTCATCCACCATACAGCCCTGATTTGGCACCCAATGATTTTTATTTATTCCCGTTATGTAAAGAATAAATTACATGGTCAACGATTTTAGACACGTGAAGATGCCGTCGATGCGTTCAAACAGCACGTTTTGGAGATACCTCAATCGGAGTGGAAAAAGTGCTTTAAAAATTGGTTTCAACGAATGCAAAAGTGCATCGATCATATACGTTTGTTTATTTTTTCTATTCTGGATACATAAGTAGCAGCCCTCGTATTAAATACAATGCCACCCTTAGGCATGTAAAAAATGAAGCAACTGGTTGAAAAATTCAATGGCTCGAGCATGGTTTCATTAGTCTCTTAGGTAAGGGTCCTGTGTTGGTCCGGAAAGCCGTTGGAAACGCGGGTTTGAATTCCAACCAAAGCATTACATTTTCCAATTTTTCGCTTTAATATTAACAAGGTTGTTTGTACAAATAAGTGGTCATCGACAACCTACCTAGGTATATAATAAAACATATCGAGCAAAAATCTATCCATTTGGCGTTATCACCCTTAGGCCTTATTTATCAAAAGGAATCAAACTGTTACAAATGGTATTAAATAGCAATATTAAATTACGAAATGATTTACTGCAAAGACGAAAAATACCCAGAAACACATAGAACTAGTATGATTTTGAAATCCCTTTGCATGAATCTTGTCATGAAAATATTTCGATTCACTCTTTGTTTCTCTCCGTTAATTGGGCTTGGAGTTCATTGAAACCGAAATAAAAAAATTAAAATTCGAGTTTTCGTTTTTCCTTGGAGGAAATGCACTCATTTCTCGCATTCGATGTTCGTAAAAACAGTTTAATAGAAATAGTGTACATGCCGTGAACAGCATTATAATTTCGCATAATTTTGGAAACGTGCACATTCATACAGTGCTCTGCCAAAGCGAACTAACCTACATTTTTACAAAAGCGCTCTGCGAGAAAACAATTTCATAAAAATGGAGTTTTTAATTCTGCAAAGCGCTCTTGGGCATGTCATTATTACGCCCCTAGTGAAAAAGGCTTAAGTAACAATTTTTAATTCACCGCCTTTTTCTACGTGTGGGTGGACATCTGATGTCTCTAGCCTCAAAGGGTTTCATTTCGTATTCATTATGTTGCGATAATGACACGCTTTGTGCCCTGCTAAGTGTGTCTCAAAGGACTTATTTAGTTTTTTACTAAATATTTGCAATTGAATGAAGTTGAAGCAATTTAAAACACGGATTATACTCTTTCTAATGTGAGTTCATATCAGATCTAGTCGTAGTGAAAAATTGTTTTCTAAAGAAATATATTCATGGGAATAAGGGAGATATGCCAACGCATTATACTCGTAAAAGAAGACCGGTACATTTAAGGACGCCTTTTTGCTGATGATGAATACTTGTTTTTTTTTTTCATAATCATGGCTTTCACTTCTTGCTGCTTTCAGCCAGAGGTTATTTCACCAATTTCAATATCTAGACATATTCCCACAAGAAAAAAATGGTCAGTAAGCTTTTCTCCTTATGACTACAAATTACTATTATTAATATTTCGATACCGACAAAAATGCTCTGTTTATGCACTAACAATGTGGGATAGAGGACAATCCACGTCATGATGCATCAGCCTCGCCTGACTAAATTTGAATTTACCGTATCGTGGAATAATGTGAATTTGGGGTATTTATTAGGCATACTTCATTAAACCAAATGTAAGCTATTATTGAACGGGAAATTAGATACCTACTAATGCTTTATTAAACATCATTCTGCAGTATTTCATAAACGTCATATGAACGTGTACAATACACTACACTTAGGACTTATAATAATAACTGAAAATTGTGGTTTGTGCTTCCGGGCGTGTACAGAGGATACTCGAAACATGTCGATTACATACTAATAATCTACTAATAACAGCGAATTATGGAAATGAATTGTCAGATTTTTTACACCAAAACTCGACAACCATTGTAGTAAACGATCTCCGTCTAAATCAAATAAACTCCCATAACCTTTTCCAGAGCATCAGTTCATCATGTGGAAGTTAGTCGACGTTACGTTTTTCTTAATTCGATATAAAGCACGCTCAAAATTGTACCACCGTTTTAAAAGCCGCCCACATACTTTAAAAAGAAAATTAAACGCAGATATTAATTTTAAGCTTACAGAATACGCCTTATTTCCTTGGGTGTTAAAAATGCTCTAATAGCACACGTCGTGAACTCGTGAATAGCTGCGAGATGAATCCAAGCGGCATTTCAAGCAAAAATCTCATAAAACGCTTATATCTGGTGTTTATTAGCATTCTCGTTTTATTTGAACACCGCATTTTCTTCTCATAATGCCGTTATATGGGCACATGAGATGAATTTGCTCTAGTTCTCTCACCACATGTCTGCTAGAATTGCATGACATTTTGATGATATTATGGACACCATTTTATGATATCGCGCGGCTCACCTTGAGGCACGTATTTCAATGGTGTGTTATTATGATTGAACTAATTCACGTGCTGCATTATAATCTAAGTACGTCATATTTAAAGGGCTACTGGCGAAATATTTTTTTTAGTCTATAGCTACAAAATTACAAAATTTATCTTTGTTTGTAAAACGCTAGGTCCAAATTTTTTGATATAATTTTTCGTAATTTTTGCAAACGTGGCTGAACCAATTCTTAACCTTGGCCCTTCATTTGTTCAAAAGATCGTCGATGGTTTAGCGATATGCGCTAAATAAATTCCAAATTCCATGTTTCCAATGACAAGTATTTTCGTGACTCTTTACTTTTAACTATTTTACCGCTCTCTGAATTTTATTGTGCTTCATACATGTGGAAGCACATTGCGAGCACTAACCTTAGGCAGTTCTTTCACTCTTGAGTAGGCAGCCATTAGATAGAACTGGAAATGCACCCACCAACCTGACGTCAGGTTGGCGGGCGTCCTTTATTTCTTAAATATCTCTGGAGCTTAAAGAGTACAACAATTTTGGCGCACATTTAGCACATTGCTAGCAGCTAGGAGTTAGTACTCCTGACGTATAACGCAGCTCCATTTGTTGATGTACACCCGTCATCCTGACGTTCACATTTGAAGTACCCTTTTTGACATTACATTATAATTATGTAGTACATATTTTTGTCAATACAATTTTTGGGTGTCATTTACAAGAACATATCTGGATGGACCTCTTTACCCGAAGAGATAATACTTACAGCTTTACTATCTGCCTCATCTCAAAGGTGAATTTATATTGAGATAGGTACGTACATTTAAGTCTATTTAAACGTCAGCATGTTTGTATATTTTGAATTCAATCCCTAAACAATTCAGGGCCGTGTGTTACAAAATGTATGAAGTCCTTGATAATTCCTAAACAAAGAATGCGAGGGTCTGTTTTGGTTTTAAATCCCGTATCTTTGTGCATGTTTTCCGACCGTAAATTATTAAGAGACCTTTTTGTTTAACGATACCGTGATTTTACATATGCATACATTTTAGCTCATTAATTGTACAAGAATTGTTCATGGTTTATTTTGTACAGTGACCGAACCATCCATGCGTTACTTGGATAATATTTGACAGTTCTTAAATTATAATCTTAAATTATACTAGGTGATCGATACAAATGGGTCAGTAGGGAAAAGTCAGAAACTATAAGAGATAGAGAAATCTGTTCTTAGGAACCATGGGGTCAATTTTAGATTGAATAAAACTGAATTTTTTTTTATATATTATATCTCATTCATAACCCGGTTAAACCGCTGTAAAGAATGTTACAATACGAAATGCGATTACTAACATAATTTTAACCAGGTTCAATTCCCGGTTATGAATGAGGTTTAAAAAAAAATAAGTATTTTCTATGAAATATAAAATCAATGCCATGATTCCTAAGAACAGATTTCCCTTTCTTTTAAAGTTTTCGTTTTCTCCCTACTGACCCATTTGAATTGATCATCCTGTATATTCTTAATAATTTGGTAATTGTTGTAAAGGTCGCCGGAAGGCGCTGGATGCAGGTCGCTTCCAACCGGTATATATGGAAGTCCAAAGGGGAGGCCTATGTTCAGCAGTGGACGTCCTATGGCTGAGATGATGATGATGATGATGAATTGTGGGCACCTTAATAAAGTTTTACCTCCAAAACTCCGCTGTATATAAACAAAATTAAACGTAAGTACCTACAAAATTTAAACCGTAACTTCTTAACTAATCAACTTGTCAGATAATAAATTAGTTTCAATGCCAGCGTTTTCAAATTAATTATGAAAATCTCATCCAGTTTCAGGAGTTACGTTTTTAAAAGTTTTTTACGTTCCTAACTCAGGGGACAGACACGGTTATCTTGAAGGCTTTATCTGATTAACTTTGTTGAAAAATAAACTGTTTTTTTTTTAAGGTAACCCCTTTTATAAGTCAAGCGAAATGTACTAACGATAAAAGTGTTTTATATACTGCCTTCGTTTAGAATTTGGAATTTATATTTTTGTTAGTATACCGACATATTGAGAGGATATCCTCCGTTTCCGTTATCTAATATTAACACAACCGTTATATGAAAACTCATGAAACCAAATAATAAATAAATAAATAATAAATATTAAGGGACAATCATACACAAATCGACCCAGTCCCAAACTAAGCAAAGCTTGTACTATGGGTACTAGACGACGATATACATAATATATAAATACATATATAGATAACATCCATGACCCAAGAACAAATATTTTGCACAAATAATTGCCCCGGCCGGGATTCGAACCCGGGACCGCCGACTCAGTAGGCAGGTGTCTACAAACCGAGCCAAACGCGTCGTCGCTAAAGAAAGGTAGAGGGGAAATGTATGAAATCAATTTCTTGGTTAAAGTTTCTGTCTTGATATTGTGAGCACAGAGGTCAACAGATATGTAACTTTAAATTATACAAAACAATAAAAAGTCAAGAGAGAAAGAGTGTGTTATATGTTGAGTGATTCAATGTTAAGTTTATTAATAAATTACACTCAAATAAGAACCAAGTTAACCGACGACGTAGCACTAAAGAAAAGCAAGTTGAAGTGGCAGTGGGCGAGCATATTTTGTCGGAAAGCCGATAGCCGATAGAGAGTCATGGGAAGCGGATGGATGCGGAAGGCGGATTTGGTGGCGTAAATTAAGGAATGTCCAGCTGTAGACGACTTTGCGCTGATGATGATGATGATGAAGATGATGACTCAAGTATGATACCAAACTTAAATGTGATCTTAAGTATGAACAAACGGATTCGCGAGAGCGGTGTTAGACTTGGGTGTAGTTTATTAACTAATACGAGCCTTAGTGAATGGTTTGTCGTGGCGAATTGCAAAATGGTCACCCCTTTTGTCATATTTTTGTGTTGAATATTGTTCATGTTTGTTCGTTAAATAGATGTGTTTTCATCCTTTCTTTCCTTTTAAACAAAATTTCACTAAGCTTCGTAATGCACTCACAGACTATTATCACGAATGGAACGGCACAATTTCCGAGCATGTCTCAGAAAAATACTACTGAAAGCATTGTGCCATTACATGTTAAGCCTCTGAACACATACGTGTACGTGTATGAGAAGATTATACAATGCCCTGCGTACCGTGCAACAATGCATTCAGGAGAAGGATTAGGCTGCCTCGCTGTTTGGTCGCATTGGGAATATTTGTGGCTCGTACGAACGGTTCCATGCGATTATTCGTTATAGAACGTAGACTCACAATGCAGAAATGCTTGATAGTGACACGGAAAATCCAGGTAGTCTTGATAGTCCTTTTATTTGTTTTAAAAATGCTAATTTTTGACGGTAAGGGCGCGGGTTTTGTTCAGGGGTGCGGGGGATAAATTTTCGTGATTATGAGAGGGAAGGGGGGAAGCCATGCAAATAAAAAAAAACGGCCAAGTGCGAGTCTGACTCGCGCACCGAGGGTTCCGTACAAACTTTCATTTATCCCGTCTTAATTGCCCTGTTTGAGTTAAGTTTGAACCTGAAATGTATGGCGCCGCATACAAACGAGGTGCAAACTTAACGCAACCGAGTTTTCCAAATATGATGTTTGAAAAGGACTATATTCTTTTATGATTTTATTACTTACAAATGTAAAGTCTTCAGATTTTTTTACGTATTTTTAGTATGTGACGATATTACTTGCCAAATTTCATAGTTCTAGGTCATCCGAAAGTACCCTATCATTTTGATTCCCTTGAGAGTGTCGAAATGTACGTCTTTTGCGACATAAACGGCCGTATTTTTTTTTCACGTTAACGTAGAAGTTTGATTTTTTCACAGCTTCAAGGGACCGTATACTTTCAACTTGATACCTCCACGCGTTCACGAGATAAAGGGTCTTGACAGATGTACAGACGGATGGACAACAAAGTGATCCTATAAGGGTTCCGTTTTTCCGATTGAGGTACGCAACCCTAAAAAGTTAGTAACTCCTTTTGTATCGGCGCCCGTAATTTACATTACATACATTTAATTTGGCTATATTTTATTTAAAGTAACGAACGACTGCAAACGGGTCAAGCGCAGATAGAAGTCACAACTTGTAAATTTTGTACAATCATGTAAAGTTAGCATCAAAATAAAGATTTGCCAAAATAAATTGTATGTATGTAGGTACTCAGCAGGGCTAGCACACCCTACCGCGGCTTCGTTCGTCTCGCGACATAGCACCACCTGTGTCGTGCTCGCGCAATATTGAAAGGAATGTAAAAGCAGTGCTAGAGTCATGAGTAATAAGCATACCTGTGCTAACTCGGGGCACTGACACTAAAGTGACGTAGCAAAACATTTTAATGCCAAAAAAATATATTGATGTTACTGTCAACATCTAAATGTTAGTCAACATAAATATATATTTTTTATCTTCATTTAAAAACAAAAACAATAAACTAATTAAAACGTGCATTTATTTATTTATTTTAAAATAGTTTTCATAGTAAGTATACAATTAATATTTTTTCCATATACGTCGGTATTAGATATTGCCGTCTTGATGAAAATATCCTCTTTATTAGACACGATATCGAACCTTTTTATAGTAATCGAGAATTTTCAATGTGACATATATTTGTCGGGATAGGGGTCGGGGATGGCCGGTGTGTGGTGTGTGGCACATTAGATGAGCTGTTCTATATAGTTGTGGACGAGGAGGTAGTTCGAGCGAGATGAAATACTTCAGATACAATTAACTTGATTTATTCCTTATACAATGAAGCACAAAATAACAGTTCCTCGCACAGAGGTCTGTAAGCTAAGTTATCGAAGTCACGAACAGAATAGTCTTTATTAAATTAACACTAGGCACATTGCAGGGTTATAACACTGACTCTAAACTTGGTATAGCACAACGAAACGGGACAGTTCCAAGGCAGTAGTGCCCTCGACGGTGACCCAAAGTGAAGTGTGGTGGGCGTTCGCTGAGTTAACCACCAAGACTCTGTCTAGCGCGCCAAAACAGGTTCAAGGGGGCGCCACTGTCGCCTTCCAATGACGCGCTGGTTTCGTTGAGCATCCATACTCATGACCGTTTCCGACATATTAATATTATATCGACGTATTTTTTATCGATATCAAATCCCTAGAAAGTGCCCCGAGTTAGCACAGATATTTAATAAGCGTTGTATAATAGGGGCGCCAGTTCTGCGAATATAAGTCATATACCTAATTCATATTATTATTTTTATAAACAGTTGTATCGCGGCAAACCTTCACGACTACTAAACTATTTGATTATATAATTATGTGTTTCTTCCTCGGCTAATCTTTTGTTCCGCGGACTAATAGGGCTACACTGGCGCCCAACGTGGGACTCAAACCTAAATTCCCGATATTGAGTGCTATGCTCTAATTTAGTTAAATCTAATAGAATCGTTTTATCTCGCTCTCTCTCGTATACTCGCTTGTTGATAAGCGACTTATTCAATCTGTATAGTACTTGGCGAAGCGACAACGCCCACACACCACTTCTATAAAGTAGTTATTTCGTGGAAAATAGATTCGTGAACCATGTATATTAAATTTCGAGACGTAACAATATTTTAGTTATTTTGGGATTTTCAAGAGATTTATTTTGACATTTACCATAATGATTACTTAGTTTTTTGGAGTTATCATATTTCTTATCTTATCTTATTTGTTTATTTATCCTTCGTATGGCTAACTTAGCATATATCTTACACAAAATCATTGTACATTCTATGTACACAAGACACACAAAAAACTTAAGATTTTCAGAGTAGGAGTTAGATTACTTAACGTTGTACCTAAATTGGCTCTTATATTTTTGATTATGGCTTACATAATAAGGCAATATACTATGAATTCCACTGTACTCACACCACACATATTGAAGCAATTTTCTGTTTGCAAATATCAAAGAAGACAAGGGTTGGCACAAACTGATGTTTTTACTCGCGGAGCGTTATTTTGAATTATTTATCTTAATTATAAATTACGCGTTCAAGAAAAGTACGGAATGACGCACTGTTTGTAGCCATTCCATCTATTGTTTATTTATTTATCGTTGATCAGAATATATTTTAAACTAGCGACCCGCCCCGGCGCCCTTGTGGCCTACTTGCAGAATAAAGTTCATTATTTCATTAAATAATTGATTAAAAAAAGTTAAATAACTATTTCTCTATTTTAATAATAAGCTACTCCAAAATGATGTACAGCATATACGAGTCTATCGCTATCCTTTTCATTTTCAAGCACAAATAGCATGCGCACTCTCTTTAAATGGGCGGACTTCAAACAGCTGCTATGCTGTGTCCTCTTCTATCGCATGGGATGGTTGGTTGGGACCCCTCAGTCGCACACATTCACTCGCAGCAATATTTTACTTCTCAAAATTCGACAACCGGAATTCTGGACTGATTTTTCGCAGGCAACCCTAATACCACCGTGTTCATAATAAAATAATCTTTAATTTTATTTAATTTCAATTCAATCATCAGACCGTTGCAAAATGCTAGTATAGATTTACCTGTTTATACCGGGCTACCCGATAGTTGTGACGGGAAAAGAATAGGCAACCTAACGTTTGCATATTCTATAGGCTTCATACTTTCGATTGGTATAGAATTTATCTAATAATCAAACCGGTGAAATGTTTGAAAAACATTTTTTTATTTTTTTATTTTTAATTAAACATACCCTGGACTAAAATTTGTTAGGCAACCCATATGCATTATATTTATTGACATATTAAATTAAATATAAAATACATTTCATCAAATAAACATCTCGGTGACGGTCGTTTTATATCGGGATCCTTTACTAAGAGAGTTCCTTGGTTTGATTACTGTAATTCTGTGTTACTTTTTTTAATAAAATAAATAAATAATAGCAAGTCCATCATTAAACTAAAACTCTTTTGATATATATGTACCTACCTATCACTTATACAATTATTGTCTTCTTTTAAATACCCGTAAATCATGGAAGAGAAAAAACAATCCCTTTTCGTAGTACACATTTCTACCAAAAATCTATAACACCGTTAAGTAAAAAGTCGTATCTATAAACTTAAGCATATTTCGTTCCCTCTGGCGGTGCACAACCCTTACATTTTAGTTTCTTGTTCCGCCCCTGAGTCCCAAAAGCGATCATGTCTCCTTTGCTTATTTTGGGACCAGAACCTTGTCTCTAAGAACGATGGGCGTCAAACTTTTTGGCAATTATACCTTTGTAAAATACATATTTATTATATTATAGGCTTTTGTTTTACAAAGCTTCAAAAAACCGCTGTAAATAGGTACAACAAAAAGATGGACATGTCGGGTCGGGCTAAAGCCAACAAGACTGATTGATTTATTTACGGACTCCTCAAATACTTAAACCATTATCTAAATATTAATTTTTTCATAAGATAAAAAATCTATAAGGAACAGGAACAAAATAATTAGACTTCTTTTGACTTTATCTGGAAAGATTGCAATATATATTTCAACTGTTACATAAAAAATGCTGGCAAAATAAAAATATAAACAATTAGGTAATTTGTGTGTATAAAAAACGTGGTTTTCTGGGCATCTTTTCTGTATAGTGGTACCCATCGTGCGCGAGTCGTAACTTCACTTGGCCGGTTTTGTTTTATGTAACTTAAAATTGCTTTACGTGCTCCCTCAATTTGATATTATTCCAGCGGTTCTCTTAAATGAGACCTTTCAGAGCAACAGAACTCTTCAGCGCACACTTTGAGAATAGCAGTCTTAGAGAAATCGTTAAAAGTAATCTGTTTTGTTCCCTGGCTTCATTATTGTTACTTATCTTATTCTGTACCTTTAAAAGGACTTATTTAGGGGAAGTTACGATTTCGTTGGACTTTTCTTGAGTTTTGAAATTAGTAACATTTAGCGTTTACTTGATACGCAGTTTCTTTTCTTTCACAGCAAGGCATTTATTTTACTACAATATTTACAGTAGTTGATTATCTGCACGTGACTATGCCGCAAATATTTCAGTTATACTTCAATAAACAAATAGCTAGTAGGTGCTTCTAAACATATTTTAAAATAAATTCGTATATAAAACATAACGTGGAAATTTTTGTTTGTTTTCTTTTTAATATGAAAACTATGCAAACATTCATAAATATGAAACATGAAATTTATCATTTTTAACATGAAAATGCTACTCAACGTACGTTTTGTTTATTTGCTAGCATAAAATAAACTTCATATTTTATTCTGTTGGCTTTTGCAATTATAATTTCAACCCGGGAGTTTTCATCACAAAACAGTTTTTTTACTAATTGCAAGTTATTATTACATTTACCTATATATCAACAAGTTTAGGAATGCGGATATATTTTTTTACATAACAGTACTTATATTAAATATGTATCATCAATACATAATTATGTTCTTCTTTTACCAGGAATTTAAGCCAAAAGTAACAATGAATTCATACCTCAAAATTTTTTAAGAGTTCCGTCACCTTAAGAAATGCTATAAATTGTGTAAAGCGGGCACGTTTTGTCTCCACATTAGATCGTAAGAGCTCGTGATTATGAGTAGAAAATACCTAAAATATCCTAAATAAAAAAAAAATGGGGTGTACAACAAAAAATAAAATGGCCCAAATACTAAATGTAAAACTTAAACCAAAATAATTTGAAATTTTCACCAAAAATAAAAATTTGATAGCAGTTCAGTACGTCTAGCTTGTCGCGCGAGAAATACTACCTGTCAGTTTCTTTTCAATACCGTGTGAGCACGACAGGAGATGCTGATTCGCGCGGCAAGTGCAGTTGCGGCAATATAATGCTAGCCCTGCTGGTTAACGCCAATGGGTTAATTTTGATCCAAATTGCCATATAGTCTACGCTCTGTTCACTTGCTCATACTAATGTCACTACTGTGTGTGGTTGACCGTGAGTTGACTTAATCGCCTCCGTTTGACGTCGCCTTTGGGCATGCATATTGTATTTATTTGATTACTCAACGACATAGGAACACTAGTCTAATTTGTGACACATAGGTAGATTGCAACTATAAACGACTGCCAAAACTCAAACTCGTGTGCTGTCAGGGTAGATAAATATTAGGTCACACAAGACATAGAAACTAAGAAGTCCATCCTCCTAGCCTTTGTCCCATATCTTTATAGAGAATGAATTCTCAATCGGGGTCGGCTACCTAAATCCCAAGATGTGGCGTAGGCACTAGTTT
Organism: Apotomis betuletana; assembly: GCA_932273695.1. NCBI lineage: Eukaryota > Metazoa > Arthropoda > Insecta > Lepidoptera > Tortricidae > Apotomis > Apotomis betuletana. The sequence goes on along the minus strand of OW026314.1, from coordinate 16,567,190 downwards.
TTACGCAAGCGACTGCCATCTGACCTTCCAACCCAGAGGGGAAACTAGGCCTTATTGGGCTTAAGTGGTTTCCTCACGATGTTTTCCTTCACCGAAAAGCGAGTGGTAAATATCAAATGACATTCCGTACATAAGTTCCGAAAAACTTATTGGTACGGGCGGGGTTCGAACCCGCGACCTCCGGATTGAAAGTCGCATGCCCTAACCACTAGGCTACCACCGCTTCTTAGCCACATAGAAACTAAGAAGTGCGAATACATAATTCGACGTTACGTCGAAATGAAGTCGTGACGTGCAACGTTAATATTCACGACACAGGAAGTGACATGGCGATTTAACTAGGCCCCTCTGCGAAATTTATTGCAATTCTGTAAATGTAGCCAAAATTATCAAAGCGCTGCGCTGCTCGCAGTATCTGCTAAGTAACGACTCGCTGCTGACTGTACATTGTGGGTAATTCCACGAGAATGTTCTGAAGTGTAATTGGAGAAAATTTCCGAGAGAGGTTTCTGTTACATTTATATAACATAAACTATTTATGTCAATTGAAAGTTATAGCTAATGCTGCGCCTGAAGTTTTATTTACGTAACGGTGTTTGGCTTAGTTTAAGGTTTCACAATGACAAATAAATTTATTTATGTTTCTACCAAATCCTGGTTTCGACACCAAACTGTAACTTTTGTTCCTAGAAAACAGATTATTCTTAGGTTATCTTATAACGACCAAATCTAACACGATTTAATATTTAATTAAGGAAAAAGTTAAGAAAAAATGTTAATATATTAAATAAACGTTATCGTTAGTGTAATCATGAACATATTTTACACATTTATGTTTTACATAAAAGTGAAATAAGATATTTTCCGTACATCTATTTTATTGTACTGCGGACTAGAGTTCATTAGTATTGCGCCAATATTTTTTACTGGCAACCAAGGGAATTGTATTATTTTATCTGATGATATAAAAAACGGAAATACGAAAAGTAATAAAAACCCATTACTCGGATTATTTCATAGTTCTCAATTTTTTTTTTATAAAAGAATGTAACTACAATTTGTTGTACGTTTTCTCAGCATGTAAAAACAAACCAACTATAGCTGGAAATATTGAGAGTCATCCAAGCGTTGTACATAAACAACGAGCCCTCTCAAGCGCTCCCCGCAGAATTAAGCAAAGTTAACATCCAGTATTTACCTAACAACGGTAAGTTTATTCAAATTATTTGTATGCCTTAAGAGTGTATTCATACGGCTGGTGCGTTACGTAAGTTAGTAAGTTACACCACTATTTTATAATGTTGTATAATGAAACACGGCGCTGAAGTTTGGAGTACTCTTGCCATCGGCTGCTTCAATATTAACATGATAAGTTGTAATTTATTCACAAGTAGTTCTGGAATAAACAGGTGGATAGTGCTGCTGTTTACTGTGAATAATACTGGTTGTTTCTGAGTATGGGAATTAATAAGTGTGAATTTTTTAAGCGGGTAGAAATTTCCGGTACTTTTACCGCATACGAAGCCATATATGGCAGATATGAACTTGGACCTTATTGGCATAGGTCAAGGTTCAAATTCAAACAACTATTTTTTTCTATATGCGGCAAAGGGTTAAAATAAATAGATGATGAGTATCAAATATGTAAAAATAGACTAACTTGACCTCGATGCGGAAGAATAATTACTGTTATGTCGAAGCACGTCGCTAAAGTCAACACATAGTAGAGGATGGGGAAATGCGTAAACTCGCTACGAGCACAGTGCCCACGGAGTATATGTAGCGAAAACTCGCTACGAGCACAGTGCCCACGGAGCGGGTTCCCGGTGTTCAAAGTGTAAACTCATGGTAGGGGTAGTACGTCTAGCATAACTTTGACACGCGACTCTTTGTCATGCGAGAAATACTACCTGTTAGTTTCCCTTCAATACTGTGCGAGCAAGACAGCAGATGCTGACTCTCGCAACAAGCAAAGTCGCTGCAATATATGCTAGCCCTGAAGATCAGTCCACCTGTTGGGGAACTTTCCAACGCTATATCTTGTAACACGCGGATCCACACTTTCTGCCTTTAAGGCATTCTGCCAAACGTTCTACACGTGTAGCGTGTGGACAAATCATACCAAAAAGACACTCAATGCCCTGCGAGTTCAATATAACAGCTTCAGTATGCTGATAGGACTGCCACGTTTGTACAGTGTGTCAGGCATGTTCACGGAGGCGCGAACTGATAGTTTTAGTGTGATCATTCGCAAGCGCACCACTTCCCTGATGCGCCGTGTATGCGTCAGTCCTAACAGCTTTCTCAAATTGATTTGGGACAACCCTGTTTACGCTTACCGAAAACACTGGAACTCGTTGCACATGGGCTCTCGAGGCACTGTGTAATTGTGTATAATATTTTTAAGCACTGTTGCCATTTAGTTTAATTGAATTTTATTTATTTTATTCCGCTCTTTGATCTTAATATCTAACTTATTTTTAATAAATGTAACTGGCATATTATGGAACACTCTCTGAAATAAATTATTTTGACTTTGACTTTTAGCTGTGTAGTTTGCCGCACTTTAAAGCAATGTGTACAGTTCGCAAATTAAGTTACACACTTGAGTTGCCGGCGGGCTCGCATTGAAATAACCTCGCAGCGAAATATTAATTTCAGAATAGTTCGCTGTAATCTTGGTAAATTACTACGCTCAATTGTTAGATAAAATATAAGGCCAATTGAATTTGCGTAGACAATAAACAGTACGTAATATTACTGTTGTTACTCCACAGTACCTTCTCTGAACAATCATTACTCTAAAATTGTAATTGAAAACCTCTGGAGGGCTAGAAGCCATTAGACTTTCATTCTAGGGCAAAAGGACCATGGGCAAATTTGTATGGAGGCTGGACCAAGAACCAACAGAGATGAGAGTTAGGTTATTAGATAGGTATTAACATAGGCTTAATTTTTTACTATGGGCATTAAGCTGGATTCCATTGCAGATCTGAGATATATGTGTTTGTAGTTAAGATGTGGCAAAAATTGGAACTAAAAAATGCATACATTATAACCAGTTCCACATAGATAGTAGCGACAGTGTAGTAATACAACGCTAAAATTATTTTAAATGGACGATATCGTATGTTAAGCTTGTAGTATTAATGGTACCTTTTTATTACAAAGAATAATCCTCATATTATGCGTGTAGAAGTGTGTAATTATAGTTATTTTTCAAGTTTACTCAAATTGTAGTTCATCTATTGCCCACTAGATGGCATTAGTACTGTTATGTGTAAATTGTAATGCAACAATTCTTTATGACACATCAACAAAAAATATAATACAGAAAAGACCATGATGCGCAGAATATTCTGCAGTTATTTGATAGTTTTAAGAGACTGATATCGCTGGCGCAGTGACATCTGGTGCAGAGTAGATCACGCTACCTTCTTTCAAAATGTGGTTTTAACACGTCAGTCTAGCTATAGCATTAAAAAAACACATCGGAAACCATAGTCTGTAAACTACATTTAAAAAACAAACGTCATTGACATTTTGACACCGTTGAAAAATCCACTGTCATTTAATTCTTTGAAAGTAAAAAAATAATAATTCTTCCGACTGACTGAGCCAATCATTCACGGTAAAGCATGGTAAGTTGATGGAAATACGTCTACGGAGCAACATCATCATCTCGGATTCGATTTCTGTGGTACCTACGATATTTAGTAGATGAAGTTCTGCCCTTGAATGAAGTTCTGCTTGTGAACTGTGTTGTGTTTCTAGTTGTATGGTACTCGGATGAACCTTCGGCTGTGAATTCAGTGAGCTCAGGTTCAATCCCTGGTGGTTTAGTACTCGGATGAAACTCTGCCTGTGAAGATGGTGAGCTCAGGTTCAATTCCTGATGGTATAGTCCTCGAATGAAGCTCTCCCTGTGAAGACAGTGAGTCCAGGTTCGATCCCTGGTGAAATAATACTCATATGAAGCTCTCCCTGTGAATAGGGAGTCCAGGTTCGATCCCTGGTGAAATAATACTCATATGAAGCTCTCCCTGTGAACAGGGAGTCCAGGTTCGATTCCTGGTGGAATAATACCCATTTGAAGTTCGGCCTGTGAAGACAGTGAGCCCCAGGTTCGATTCCTGGTGGTATAATACTTGGATGAAGCCTTGTCTGTAAAGAAATTGAGCCCCGGTTCGATTCCTGGTGGTATAATACTCATAAGAAACTTTGCCTGTGAAATCAGTTGGCTCAGGTTTGAGTTCTAGTTCCATATTATGACTTATCCATATAAAAATATGAAATTAAAATTAACACTACGTTTATTAGACTAAATGCTTACCCTAATGTTACTATTTTATTTATGACTAACTCATGAACTAATGATAGGTGCCAGGAGGGACTTTTCATAATTCTTCGGGACCCTTCTTATCCAAGCGGCCTCCACTACACCGACTAGCGATAGCGACAAATGATCTTCAGTTGTTTAAAAAAGTGTCGACCAATTCTACGTGTACTGTACGATAACGAATCCGTAATCTGTATTATGTAATATCGGGAGTCCTGGGCTCGAAACTCCAACCTCTTGCTTGGTAGTCGAAACTACGATCCACTATAAGGGTATAGTTGGTTTTTTACAGTGATAATATAACATCAGTATTGATTTTGTAGACTGTCCGTCTATCCGTCCGTCCGTCTGTCTCCCTGTCCGCCTGTCCGTCTGTCCATCTGTCCGTCTGTCCATCTGTCCGTCTGTCCGTCTGTCCGTCTGTACGTATGTCCGTCTGTCCGTCTGTCCGTCTGTCCGTCTGTCCGTATGTCCGTCTGTCTGTCTGACTGTCTGTCCGTATGTCCGTCTGTCCGTCTGTCCTTCCGTCTGTCTGTACGTCCGTCCGTCCGTCCGTCTGTCCGTCCGTCCGTCCGTCCGTCCGCCTGTCTCCAGAGATGTATTTGTGTTGCCGCTATATCAACAAATACTAAAAACAGTAGGTAGAAAATAAATATCAAAGTGGGGCTCCCATGCAAAAAACGTGAACAGTTGCGTTGACTTTGCACCTCACTTGTATGCGGCGCCAAACTTAACTAACCAGGCCAGTTAAGATGGGAAGTGTTTGCACGGAACCCTCGGTGCGCGAGTCCGACTCGCACTTGGGTGGTTTTTCATCTTGGTTGTTGCTATAGGTAAGGCCATTTGGAGGTCAGCGATCCGAAAAGGTTTTTTTTTATGTTTGTCTATTTGTATCATTGCCCATTCATCACGCCTAAACAGCTGAATCAATTTTAGCAATTTTTGGATAGGTAGGTAGGGTATCTACGAATGGTTAATGGACATATTTTACCGAACTACAAATAAACATAATATATGAAAAGAAGGTTATAATTATGATTTTTTCTTTCGGACGTGAAACGATCCCCCCGAATTAGAGCCTCTGACTAACTAACCTATACTATAGAGCTATAAAGCCGAACTGTAAGCTGAACTGTAAGCTAATGGAAACTAATGAAAAATATTGGAAAACCTACTGAACTTTTCTGCCCTAACTATACTAGCCCTACAAAACTAACTGAAAACTGCCCAGCTGAATCTAACCCACTGAAACCTATCTAGCTGTAACTAATATGTAATGAAAATTCTACTGTAATGAAATGAAAACCCCAAGAAACTCTTCCCATAGCTAGATTAGTAATTTCCTAAGTAGATAAGATTTCCCCTCTCCTACCATATTGAACTATTTACTTCTGAAATGTTACCTAAAATAAATGGAACGCTTCCTAGTAATTAAACTATTTATTGAGAATTAAATTGGCCATGGTCGTGATCGTTAGTGGTATATAGGAACCCATTTATTCGTTGTGTCCGTAGAACCCAAATCCTTTTTAAGTTGCCTTGAAGTCTTATAGAGTCTTGCTACTAGATTAACCTATATGCTAACAGTACTAGATATAAAATAACTATTTCCTAATGTAAAGGTGAGAGTTTACTATTAAATTTTTATCTAGAATAAAATATGGACCTAATGGATCCTCTATAATATGATGCAAGCTTTTGAACCCTACCTAATGGCAGTACTAAACATAAATAATTAAAACCTTTTGAAAGTATTTCTAACTATTTTATTTTGAAATAGAGGATAGATCTGATGGAACCTCATGATTTAACTTTACTATATTTTATCTCCCAGTCACCCCTTGAAGCTTGGGCTATGCCTATAAGTCTTTTATTTAATTCGTGTAGATCCTTGAGGTAAGTGAAATTTAGATAAGTATATGATTCAAACAGTTAAGTTCCTTCTACAGGAAAGAAGAATAAGAAGTTTTATTTAGTTATGTATATGATTAGCTAGAATCGCTAAGATCTAAAATTACTAGAAGACTTTAAATATGTTATGATCAATTCAGTCAAGAAGTAGCATAGGCTAGATTATAGTAAATGATGATGGTAACCTTAAGGTGTATAAAAAAATAAATGTTTTTATTTGGTAATATTCCCCTACCAAACTAAGTGCGCGGAGAATGTCACTGAACGCTTTACCTATCTATTCCTAAGAAGCAAATCGAATTAAAGCGAACAGCGAGAGGATGGGGAACTCCGCACCTAATCTAAGCTGAACAAACCACTGTGGGATCTCATCACATCTATGCATGACGTCCTACCTAAGGCAAAGTGTCAAGGATCCATCTTTTTGGGGAAGCCTTTTGGCGCAGACTTCTTAAATTAACTACACAAGGCCTACGCTAGTTTAAACTACCTGCCTAACCTACAACTTGCTAATTATATAAAAGGTTGAAAAGATTATGACCTATCTGAATGCTGAAGTTATAATTAAACTTGTTATAAGCCTAGAATGCTACTCTTTCCTGTCTGGTACCCTTCTAGTGAATTAACTACAGCTCCTGTTGTATTAACTAACCCCAACAACCTTACTTGGTCTTAACTTCAACTCGTGACTGAATAGTACTGTAAAGTCTTTGATATCTGAACACCAGAGCAAAAGGATGCACCGTTTATTTGATGGCTAACACCTTTAAGCCCGTGAGCACTCTAAGTGTTAGACTCGTTACAACCAACAGCACAAGCAGACGGAATCAAAGCTTCGACGGCCTAGGAATCCCGAGAAGACAGCACTACTCAAGGTAACTTTACCTTGACATAATTTGTTTATTGAAGGATCTATTTATTGATCCATTAGTAGATTATAATAAATTCCCGGGGCTATATTACCCCTAAATATGTAGATATCTGTAGATATGTAGTTGTATTACTATTAAAAGCCCAATTAGAAGTTGTAGTACCCCAGAGGAGTATCAAATGTCAAATAGGAAGCTGTATAATATACAAGCATTTATTAGAACTGTGATGAATCTATAATTGATGAGAAGTAAGCAATTATTAGATCTGTGATAAATCAGGTATTTCTATTAGAGTATAGTTGAAGAAAAGTATAGCAGTCGAATCTGATAACTATAGAAATAGTGTCGATCCAGTAAGAGGTAGTCGTAGTGATATAATGTGTAGTCAATGTTTAAGTGCAGGCATTCGTCGCGGTATTTTTCAGATAATAGAGCGGTCGCAACCGTACAAGTCGCAGGCTGGACTTCTAGAAGTCCCTTGCAGAGTCGATACGAATGTAATCATTAGCGTTGAATGAACTTTTGACATAATTTGTCATTGTTTACCATAAACTGATATAAACGGATTAAAAAAAGGAAGAAGTTTATTAAAAAAAAGTAAACGTCAGGTGTTGCCAGATTCTTCCTCATACCTCCCCATTACCCAAATAATAAAAAAAAACGGAAATAATAACCGTGGAATATAAAATTCCAATACGCAACTCATTTATCATATAATCCGTACCGTGAAACCAAGTTACGAAACACATATTTTAAAACATGACACACACACAATAAGTAGCAGAAACGTAGCAGAAAAAGGCATATATCAAATAGAATAGCACATTAACACAGTAAAACAGTATAAAAGCAACTGAATTATCAACTAGCACTCACCCGATTTAATCTGTTGGATTTAAACGGATTAATACACACACATGCACACTAGTCATAAGATAATATCAGTAAAGATTCAAATACGCAGGTCATTCGTCCGGCGTGTAGCACCTAAAGGCCCCTAAAAGGAAGGTAAATATTTATCGTGGGCTTTTGATATTAAGTTAGACTTCCATGAAGACGTAGCTATGACCTAGGAATCTACTATAGTTTTCATGAAAACGTTGACACCATCTTGCAGTTAACATCAGGTCCTAATACTAAAGTATGGTTTACATGAAGACGCCGACACACAATATAGTTCCACGATGTGATACCTAAAGGAATACATCATGCGACAGTATAATACACACCCACATCCTAATTCTACCCCAAAGAATACAGCTACACACGTAGAGTTCCTATTAACTGTTCTAAAACCCTCAATACTCCCAAGGAATACAGCTTACACACGTAGAGCCCCCATTAACTGTTCTAAACCCTCAATAATCCCCCACCGCTTCGCCTACTGGGAATAATGCCTATACAACTGTAAAGATTTTAGGTTCAGTTCGATAGACACAAACCCCGAGGTCACACCACCAGCCAACTGAGGTTAAGTAGACTTTTAAAAGCGAATTTCCTTCATTGTCACCGTTTGGTTTCAGAAATTCACTTCTAAAACCCCAAGTCTAGACTGGTAGGCATAAACCCCTGAGCTCCAATCCATCAACTGCCCCAAAACCCTCAACAGTATCCTAGCTATATATAAAACCCCAGTGATTATTTAAAGCACTCACCGATTGATGTCTTCAGCTCCTGCTTAGCTGGTCCCGGAGTCTGGCTCTGGCTGGTTCTTCTTCTTCCTTGTTTGTTGGCTGCCCGAAGTCAAGTGACGAATACTGGTCGCGCTACGCCTTTTATAGCCCCCTAAATCTCTGCCTACCCTCTTGTATTTTAAATACCCCAATGTTCCCCTGTTAATCCCGCTCTCCCCACTCAATTTCCACAAAACTACCAAATTCCCTTCCATTTTAATTTATTTCATTTCTGACATACTTCCTTCTTTAAATCTCTCAATAATATATTTTTATATTCAATTATCCTTAATTAATTTGTAAATATTTCATCAAATAATTTCCCCATAAATGGGGAAAACTGAAAAACCATCTCAATCTTGTTTAAGAAAGGTTTAAAACCGTTAATCCAACAAGCTAGAATTTCGGCATTTGCCAGGCTTTTTACCGTATCTCGAATGTATCCGCCTCTATGATTTTTATGATTTTTTATGATTTTTTGACAATTTTCAATGTCAAATTTGGCGCTAATCCAAAATGCCCAAATCTCTCTGTACTAAAATTAAAAACTTCATTATATGTTTAATAAATTTGAACCAGTTCCAATTAAGATTTACAATCCTTTCTCTGGTTTTTGAGGCTCCAAAATCAGGTCTGATTGGTTGATCACCCATATTTTGACTCCAAAATCTCAAAATCTAGATCTTTTCAGCTTCCAAAACATCTAAATTATTAGTCTCCAAGACTAAAACAATACAATTAATCCAACGAACTGGTCCAAAATATGTTATTTTATGAGTTCTCAAATGTGTTAAAACCATGTGTTACTTTGCAGAATGAAAACTAAAAATCCTTTTTTTCGGCCTAACCATTGTATCGCAATACCTAAAACTTAATGGAATGTATGTGTCTAAGACCTGTAAGTACTAATATAGCCTTTTTACACAAATCCTTGGAAATTTTCCTTTGTTCTCGAACTAGATTCAATTTGATAATCATAACTTCATAAGTTTTTTTTATATTATTCCAATAAACTCCATTTACAATAGCATTCTTATATTCTTATGATGCCTAATCTTTCCTCCCTGTGTATTATAGTTGTTATTTGATATTAACTCAATCAGCAAGTCTCTCATCATCCTAAGTTTGACTAAAACCAATCCACCGATCCTCTTAATAAGTTCCTCTTATTATACAAGCATTTCTCATGTTTTTCAGGCTCTTGTTCTTTGTGAATTATCAAGAATGATGAACTAAGTGATCATGTAATCCCCTCTGAAGACTCTAAATGGCATAAATATCCCACCATATAATGTAAGTTATCATTTAATCAAACATTTGTACTTATATACTTATTTACTCAAAATTTGGTTTAAATTGTACTCTTTGAGGCATATGGTTAATTGTCATATGATATAACAGTTAAAAATACACATTTAACTAACTTTTATGGTTCAATTTCCAACCAAAGCTTAATCTTAATAAATGATTCCTACGGTTGAAGTTGGCTTAATCCCAAACTATGCAAAGACAGCTCCATAGCTCCTAATGGCAATAATTATGATATATACATCATAAAACTTAATTAATAACCATGTCCTAGAACCAATTACTCAAATTTATCTCCCAACTCCTGTCTTGGCTGGGATTCGAACCCAGAACACTGCCCCAAGCTGTTCCTGCCCTACATTAACTACAGACTTCTTAGAAAGTATTATTTCTAATAAAAATAACTCAAAACCTCATGACTTATGCATATTATCTAGACAAAATCCCCATTATGTTTCTAATATCCATTTTTCTATGCTTTCATATAGTCTATTATTGTTACTATAAGATTCCTGTTGATTCCTATAATTTCCTGTTGATTCAAAAGTTGATCCCTATAAGAAGATGAATTATCTCAGTTAATTATTTTTAATTTATTCTTATCTGGATAACTCATAGGTTCCCCTGTTAGATCACCTAACTCCTATAGATTCCCTTTAATCTGAAAAGAATTCCCCCTACATACTTAAAAATTTTCCTGATTTTTCTTATGCATATTTCCTTGCAAATATTTTAATTTTCTATATCATTTCCCTTTCCAGTGTGTCATGAAAAATCCTTCCAGTTAAGTGTTACCTGGGCTGCAGACTGAAAAGCTTAAAGCATAGTACTGAAATTCATGAAGTAGAGGTAACTTTTATATTTTATTCTAATAGTGTTATCTTGATTGTTACAAGTCTGATCTCAAAACACTACCCTCAGCTGTACCAGTCCTATATTAAGTTCTAGGCCCCCTTGAAAGTACTATTTATTCTAAAAATAATTCAAAATCTCAAGACTTATGTATATTATCTAGACAAAATCCCCTATTATTTTTCTAATATTCATTTTCCTATGCTTTCATATAATTCATTATGGCCCCCGTAAGATTCCTTTTATAAATTAACTAGTTACTTCCAATATATTCCTATCTGGATATCCCATAGATTTCCCTGTTAGGGTACCTAACTCCTTATAGGTTTCCTTTAATCTGAAAAGAATTTCCCTAATATTTTTAGAATTTTCCCTGACTTTTCTTATGAATATTTCCTTGCGAATATTTTAATTTTCTGTATCATTTCCCTTTCCAGTGTGTCAAGAAAAATCCTTTCAGTTGAGTGTTACCTGAGCTGTCGGCTGAAAAGCTTAAAGCATAGTACTGAAATTCATGAAGCAGAGGTATCTTTTTTAATTTTAATTCAATAATCCTGTCATGATCGTTACAGCTTCCGCCCTCGGGTTTTTTTTGTAATGGAAACCACACCCTGGTTGGAAAGAAAAAAAAAACACAATTAGGTACTAAAACTACCCAAATCGCCAATATATGTTTCTAAGTGTGTATGTGGTGTGGTTTTAAACCAAGGCTATGGTAACCAGTCTGGACTGCAAGTTACAAATCTCTAGCTTCCACCCATTGAAACATAAAGGCCTTTCATCACAGAACCCCCAATTCAACTAACGATCTAGGTTGTGAGGCTAGAGACCCCTAATGGATCCAGTCTCGCACCTTCTACCCTGATTACTGGCATTGTGACATACGAATCACTCCGTGTTGTTACGTTAACACATCCGAATCAGGCCATGACGTTCCGGCCGCAGTGAGTATTAAATGCGATACCCTCGCGTCAACTTGAAGAGTCTGCTTACCGAATCCAGACATTTAAGGTCCATAGAGTGACAGTAACGACTCATAAAGAACAGCCAAAACCTTCACCACCACCTTGGAGAATGTCATCGTGCGGACAAGTGTACCAGGCAAAGACCAAAATGTTGTCTAAATTATGACATGCCGAAATAACCCGTTCCACTTATCCTACGAAGTGTTCAAAACGATCCCCGCCCTGCCGGTAGAGTGTAATGTTGCTTAAACTTGGTCGTTTAATGACAATCCTCTTTAACCTAACACATACTAGTTTATGCAACACTTTTTTGTAATCCTTTAATTCCCCCCCGTTTTTGATCCACGTATTGGCGACATGAGCGATCTCTCACGGCTGACCTCTGTGCGAGCCAATGAGCCCTCGCATACATAATTGATATTCATCACTCTCATACATCATCACTCATCCATCATCAAACTTAAATCCTCTCTCCGCGTTAAACCTTTCGAACATCATCCTACATTGTCTCTCTTTCATGACCTTTCATACACCCCAATCGCCCACTCAGAGTCGGTAGCCAGTGAGATCTTAATTACTTTTAAATTCTAATTTACTAAAACCAAGAACTCCTAAACTAACTATCTCCCAAACAAAAATTAAACTTACTTTGTCTCGACTATCGCGTCCCAATTATCGTTTAAATCTTGAACGTAAGGCACAATATTAATAGGACTAATACTTCACTATTTATTTAGCTCTTGAAAACTACACTTTCACTAGTGTTTTCAAGCACAACAAATTCAAAACTGAATTATTTAACAAACTACATTCAAACAAACAACTTTTAAGCCTAAGTTACTGACACTTTACTTTTGACAGCCAAAATTGCCAGAGTACGTTCAAATTCCAAAATTAATTTACACCATTAATTGGCACCGTTTTTTTTTCAGCATTCCGTAACAGTTCACAAGTAACACACAACTAAACAAGGTTAATAAAATTAAACATATGTATTATATATTGCATAAGAACACGATTCTAATTCCCCGGCTCTGAACTACGATAATTCTACACTGAAGCTTATCTAATTTGAATTTCGCGCCTACTAGCTTTCGTATGAATAACTGTCTATACTATTCATATTTGTTGAAAATAACTTAACTGTTTTGAGAAAAATTTAAAACATTAATGTATCCTAGCTACACTGTATTGAACTATTCAAATCTGTACAAATACCTCCTGCTATACACAATTTTCATCTCACGTAAAACCTAAAATAACTAAATAAAAAAAAAAATCGACGATATTTGTAAAACAAAACCCAACCTCAAAGGAACACGTGTACATAAAATAAAACTAAAGAAAATTACATTCGAACTCAGCCCGACACATCTTAAAATAGCGCATAAAATTCTACAACTGCTAGTACCGCCACCTAGCAGTTTTCGTTGAAACTAAAGGACTGAAACCTATCTGTCACGTCTGCGATAAGTTTAAGAGTCGCGCCAAATCTAATCGTTAAACGTCACTTGACCAACATAACAACTTATTATTACACTCCGTCATATTGGTCATCCTGAAAGAGAATAATAATTAATACCGTAAAACTAGACCACTCCGAAACTATCTGTGGTAAGTTCGAGTCTCGCTCCAACCGTAAACGTGATGTGACCAACATAACAAACTTATTATTTACCCTTTGTCATGTTGGTGAGCCTGAAAGTGAATAATAATTAATACCCAAAGTTAACAGGTTTGAAATAAATTCCGTTGTACAAATTAATAATAAAATCTACCATGATGTCCTACAGCGCAAAATGATTAAAACTAGTATTTATTGTCATTTAATAATGAAATTGCAAATAATCGCAAGAAAAGGTTTCCACTAGAGAGGTGTAATTGTACATAATATCATACTATCTTTTTGTCTCACTCTTCACTACTAATACGACCGTGCACCTTTACTTCGAAAATTAAATAAATAATTACTACAAGATTCCTTTTAATTTTAACGCAAATACCTACTCCACAATATAAGTTTTATAAAAAAAATAACTATTCTAAAATACGGACCAACCATCAAGGGAATTGGTAACCATCGATTATGGAACGTCACTATTTTTTTTTCTCTTCAAATGTCAATCTCAAATATGGCGCCTAAATTGCAGAGTGAAACTGTAACGTAACTCGTTGTCATGAAAATTTTAACTTAAATAATTGAGATATCGTATATTTTATCGAGCTATGAAACGTATCATAATGAAATACAAGTTTACTTTTATTCTACTGCGTAAATAATGCGAATCTAGCTACGAAAACAAACGCTTTGTCTAAACGTAAACCGGCCAATCTGTGGTTTGAACTGGTGTTTTAAAAGTGAAAATTACTGTGTTTCCAACGTTTTGAATCACGAACTACGAGAGAATACTTCCAGCAATCATCAAAATAATGAAAACTAAGACAGTTTTAGAGCTGCGAGTTTATTGTTGGCGAAAAATATCGCGCCAAAGTGAGATAACCTACATGAATGAAGACATAGAACTTACTCGCAAGGAATGAAAGGCGTAACTAACAAAGCATATATAACTCAACATCTATCACGCTGGTGGAAACTACAGGTAAGGAATTTCATTATTATTATTGAACTTTAAATGTAAATAGGTTAACAAATCGTATTTCCGAGTTCTTCACAACAAATAATACCAAACCTACGACAACTATAATTTAGCTACCTACGTCGAAGTAATTTTTATTACCACTCACTGTCAATTACCTTAGATTTTTTTTTTTTTTTAGGGCAATTATCAGAAGATCACTACAAGAACGACACATACTAATATGAAAGCAAAAAGATCTATCTACCTATCTCATCACTACAAAGACAATGTATACTAATACATTATTTTCGTTTTCAGTGTGTCCTAAACAAATATGTGAAAAGTGAAACATTGAAGCTGTCACAATTCTGATCAAATCCATGAAGTCACAGTCCTCATAAGGAGTTGTAGGTAAGTTATAAAAGTTTTATAAATACAATTAGAAGCATGTGATATTTGTAACCAAAACTGTTTATGAACAATAGTCAATCCAGACTCACCAAACCTATTGTTTTAGTGTTAATTTTAATTTGTAAGAGAATTCCTAATGAGCAAAATATGATCAATATAAATAGATATCTAATGAGTGTACTTAAGCCTTATGCAATAGTCCACCGAAATAAATTAAATATAGCTATGTTAATTTTTTTTTTATGAACAGTTACAACTGGAGATCAACGTTAAAGGCAACTTCATACCCGGAGTATAATGACAAAACAACCAGATAAAGCGGACATCAAAATGACAAGAAAATGAAGAATACTGTTAAGATCCTAGTCCCAGAAAAGAAGGTAAGTGTATAAGTTTATCCCCTTTGTATCTTGCTATTACTTAATTTTAATTGTTTTTTTTTTCTCATATATTAACATTTTATTTATAAATGCTATTTCTGGTCACTCAAATTTTAATTGTTGAAAGATTTGTAATTTACCAAACTACATTATGTAAGGACTATTAATACTATATACAACCTAGTAACATAAACAAATAAGGCATCTCCCTTTAAATGTATTGTTTTTTTTTTTTTTATAATCAAATTTGCGTTTGCAGTAAAAAATAATAATTTAAAAATGTATTGTTTTTCATTTCAGTACAATGATGACATTATCAAGCACCAGGTGTTACTGACCCCCAAAAACATGAATATTAATCCTGAACTTCAACCACACTATCAAGAAAGAAAACTACCCCTCGGCACCACATCCAGTCATGGCCCACTCCAGCATTGGGCACCAGGACCCAGAACATGACTCTATCCAGACACATGAATCTAGACCTATTATAGAAAATACACTCAATTCTATCCTGAATACATCAAGAACAACCAGATTCATAAAATAAAAACCCATCTCCAGCCTCCACTACTAAAACTGTAAGTATGATATAAATTACTGATAATAAAATTGGATAGCTAACACACCAGTATCAGACTGTTCCTTTAATAATATGGATTATAAATTCAATCTACTGTCTATCTAACTCTCTGTCTGTGACACTCTTGCTAAAATTACCAAATCCAATTTGTACAAAATCCAACCTAAAACAAATGAAATTTCAAATAGGACATTGTACTACTATCCTGAAATGTAAAAATTGCATGAAGAACCAGTAAGTCGACCCCTGTCAAAATTTTGGAAAAATAAATTGGCGGCATCCTAACAATATTTGGACTTAATCAACCACACTTTGTCCTAATCATCTAAATAACCTACTCAAATCCTGCTTTAAATATTATTTCAACTCTGTTTTTCCAAATTCCAGGGACCTAGGATAGCGTCGAGGAACAGCACGCCGACGCCGCCGCCACCATGCACTAGGGGCACATCACCACCATGCCGCTCCACTAACCGACTAGCAAGTATAACACAAATACAAATACTAAATACTATAGTTATACCTACAAAACTACATTACTTAAATGAAAACAAAATAATTAGGGAAGGATCTTCTAACTCAGATTATAAATAGGCTGATATTAAATATAATAAAATACCTAAACAGTATTGAAAATTCTACCATTATAGGAAAAATCTTAACAAAGCATTAATTTGTTCAGACCCAGTAACCTAATAGGACTATATCTTTTATTGTCACTAAGCCAAAATGCTAGACTGATTCTAACCAGTCTTGATATGGAGACTACTAAATACTCAAAACTGATTATAAAATACTTTTTACTAGATTATGGTGGAAAGAAATAAGAAATTGTATGGGGCAACATTTTTAGTAATGAAATATATGTTCTAAACAAATAATAGTTAGACTAAAAACATGCATGCAGTAAAAAGAAAAGAGATTCCTAAGTAAAAGCATGGATACTATAAAAATAACTTTAATTCGAAAGGTAGTTATGGAAAACAATGAAGTGATAGAATTATCGAACTTCCTAGATCTATTTATGAAATATATAGTGATAGTTTAAGGTGGAAGTAAACAAATAACTAGCTTTATTTGAAAAATAAAATTTAGACTTTCCTAAAGACTTATTGTTAAATGTATAACAATAATTCATGGTGATACTTAAACAAATAATTTGCTTAAATTGGAAAATAAAGTTAATGGAAACCGTGTAAGACAAGTTAAAATATATATTGATAGTTTATGATTGTGATATACAAATAATGATTTAGTTAACAAAGCCTATTGTTTAATCTTTCAGTGAGAACCGGCCCATCGACCCTACAACTACAACAGCGTCCAGCTTGTACTGCGCCTCCCCGCTCAACTGTGAGGACCACTATATGGACACCTGATTACGACGAGGATAAGTTCAGCAAGATCTGACGCAACCGCCCCCATACTGTTCGCACAATGCGCTCCGCCGCCCTCCGAGCTCAAAACTTAATCCACCCTTCAACACTAAACCACATCTAACAACTGCATCCTGACAGAAGAAACCAGCATTATACCTTCCTACTCATAAGTCTATTATTAGATAAGCTATCACCGTGAACTATTATATAAAATCACGCGACAAGTGCATGTACTCCTACCACAATGTTGTATCTTACGGAACCGCCAAGTTGTAAATATCATGTATGTACGTCCATACGTCGCGCCTTCACGCAGAAACCACAAAAAGACCCGCAATAAGATTGACACGAAAGCAGAGTAAAATAGTTATACAAATGTCTAGTGTAGAAAAGTTTCCAAATAAGATAAATTATGCTTCAGAGTACCTACAGTATAATTTGTAAATGTACCAATTTAAAACAATAAATGAAATTTAATATACTCGTTTATTCTGGTGCTCCTAGTAAACTATAGTTAAACTATTGTTGTTTTGAATAATGATTTTGAAAGTGTTTTCGTTTTATTAAAACCCTTTACTAACCTACATTTATTTCAGACAAATTTATTATACCTTACACAATAAAACATAATCCTACAATTTTCTATCGTATTTCAATAAAAATAACACATTAGAACCCTAATTTTAAGCAATATTTCAAATTCATTAACCTTTTGACCGCCACAGTCGGCTGTGGCAGTCAATAAAAAATCGTGCCCTTGACGCCACGTCGGCCACAGCCGTCCAAATTTCAATGATCAAAAACTTTGCAATTCTAACCGCTACAAGTATTTTTCAATCCCTGTTGATTTTGGGGCACATCCTTTTTTTTCTCTGGCGTTAGTGGCACGGTAAACTGCCAGGCCGCTTGGCGGTCAATAGGTTAATTACCTTCAATAGTATGAACAATTTAGGGAATGAATTAGTTTATCAGTTTCTTTCACTAGATGTCGCCCCCGTCTATGCGAAGTTCCCAGTCTAGAGTTCATTCACCATTATCCATTCACTCACTAAACTAGGGTACTGTCAAATGATGACACGACATTTTCATAAGCTCCATAACGTAATATTATACTATTTTCAAAGGATTTTAATTACCGAAAATTATCTAAAATCCTATACTAATATTATAAATTATACATAAATTAAAACTAATTAAAAATGCTAGTCAGTGTTCCTTACGCTAATCAAAGTGATAGATTTTTACACCTAATGAAACTATCTTAATAATCATAAATGAAATTTTCCACTACATCATAAAATTAAAAACCCGTTAAAATCCACTTTCCTGATAAATAGAGTCAATAAAGCTTCATAACTAAATAACAATTTACTTATGTGTCAATAATTATAGAATGAAACTCGTGGTGCTTCCACACAAAACCCGGATTCGATACGATAAACAAATTCTATAAATAATAAAAACCTTTATGACTTTAATGTTCCTAAAATAAAACAAAATTTAATATACTGATAAATGCAACCTCAAGCGAGAACAGCCAGCGATCTAGACCAATTGAATGGTTAAAAAAAATCATTCACTCATTATCATTTAATCCGTCAGTGTCATGGTTTACAAAGAAATTTTAGTATGGCATTTCTTGAATTTTAAGACTTAAGTAATTTGTTTATTTCCCTAAAATCTAGCTAGAATGCGTGAATGTACATTAACAAAACTAAACAACAGACATTTAAATATACAGAAAAATCTTGAGGATAAGGAATTACTAACTAATGTTCGGCAATATTCAACTAGCAAAAGGTTTGTGTTACTAAACAAAGTTCGTCCAAAATCTTTCATGTATGCAACAAATATGTTTTTATTATGTCGATATTTCAGGATACGTTCCCGCAGGATGATTTGACTAGAGTGATCTACCTAATCAGAAGAAACGTATGATGGGGTGATCTTAGAACCGAACCGCCCTCAGACTTTTAAAATCTATCCCGGATTTAGCAATCATCGCATTCAAACTGATAGTATGCGATTGGTATTGCAAGGAAACCGCCCTCAGACTTCTAGTGTGTACTATACTACCAGTAAATGTGTGTTCAAGTGATAAACAAACCAAAGTGAAAGTTATTATTGTGAAATATCTATTATTAATTATCATTACAAAATAAAACTATAAGATAATTTGAGAAAATCTTAATGAGAATTTATGAAAATAAGTTTAAAAGACTCCGTTAGACTCCAATGCAAACTATATCCATTTTCACAAGCAACAAATTGACCTGAAACCAGGTCTTAATTATCCTATGTCAAGCCTATATCCCATCTAGCTAAAAGAACTCAAAATTCAGCCTAAATATTACCCGTGGTGACCCATAAAACTTAAAATACATCCTGATCAAGGTTAACACCAAATTGAAACGGACAAGGCTAATCCTTATCCGTACCTAAATACTTATACATACTGGTCACGGCAATCACATATTGAAACGATCCCCCCGAATTATAACTCTACCTACGCTCTGAAGTTACCTAATCCGAACTGTAGAGACAACGAACTGTAAAGCTAATGGAAACTAATGAAAAATATTGGAAAACCTACTGAACTTTTCTGCCCTAACTATACTAGCCCTACAAAACTAACTGAAAACTGCCCAGCTGAATCTAACCCACTGAAACCTATCTAGCTGTAACTAATATGTAATGAAAATTCTACTGTAATGAAATGAAAACCCCAAGAAACTCTTCCCATAGCTAGATTAGTAATTTCCTAAGTAGATAAGATTTCCCCTCTCCTACCATATTGAACTATTTACTTCTGAAATGTTACCTAAAATAAATGGAACGCTTCCTAGTAATTAAACTATTTATTGAGAATTAAATTGGCCATGGTCGTGATCGTTAGTGGTATATAGGAACCCATTTATTCGTTGTGTCCGTGGAACCCAAATCCTTTTTAAGTTGCCTTGAAGTCTTATAGAGTCTTGCTACTAGATTAACCTATATGCTAACAGTACTAGATATAAAATAACTATTTCCTAATGTAAAGGTGAGAGTTTACTATTAAATTTTTATCTAGAATAAAATATGGACCTAATGGATCCTCTATAATATGATGCAAGCTTTTGAACCCTACCTAATGGCAGTACTAAACATAAATAATTAAAACCTTTTGAAAGTATTTCTAACTATTTTATTTTGAAATAGAGGATAGATCTGATGGAACCTCATGATTTAACTTTACTATATTTTATCTCCCAGTCACCCCTTGAAGCTTGGGCTATGCCTATAAGTCTTTTATTTAATTCGTGTAGATCCTTGAGGTAAGTGAAATTTAGATAAGTATATGATTCAAACAGTTAAGTTCCTTCTACAGGAAAGAAGAATAAGAAGTTTTATTTAGTTATGTATATGATTAGCTAGAATCGCTAAGATCTAAAATTACTAGAAGACTTTAAATATGTTATGATCAATTCAGTCAAGAAGTAGCATAGGCTAGATTATAGTAAATGATGATGGTAACCTTAAGGTGTATAAAAAAATAAATGTTTTTATTTGGTAATATTCCCCTACCAAACTAAGTGCGCGGAGAATGTCACTGAACGCTTTACCTATCTATTCCTAAGAAGCAAATCGAATTAAAGCGAACAGCGAGAGGATGGGGAACTCCGCACCTAATCTAAGCTGAACAAACCACTGTGGGATCTCATCACATCTATGCATGACGTCCTACCTAAGGCAAAGTGTCAAGGATCCATCTTTTTGGGGAAGCCTTTTGGCGCAGACTTCTTAAATTAACTACACAAGGCCTACGCTAGTTTAAACTACCTGCCTAACCTACAACTTGCTAATTATATAAAAGGTTGAAAAGATTATGACCTATCTGAATGCTGAAGTTATAATTAAACTTGTTATAAGCCTAGAATGCTACTCTTTCCTGTCTGGTACCCTTCTAGTGAATTAACTACAGCTCCTGTTGTATTAACTAACCCCAACAACCTTACTTGGTCTTAACTTCAACTCGTGACTGAATAGTACTGTAAAGTCTTTGATATCTGAACACCAGAGCAAAAGGATGCACCGTTTATTTGATGGCTAACACCTTTAAGCCCGTGAGCACTCTAAGTGTTAGACTCGTTACAACCAACAGCACAAGCAGACGGAATCAAAGCTTCGACGGCCTAGGAATCCCGAGAAGACAGCACTACTCAAGGTAACTTTACCTTGACATAATTTGTTTATTGAAGGATCTATTTATTGATCCATTAGTAGATTATAATAAATTCCCGGGGCTATATTACCCCTAAATATGTAGATATCTGTAGATATGTAGTTGTATTACTATTAAAAGCCCAATTAGAAGTTGTAGTACCCCAGAGGAGTATCAAATGTCAAATAGGAAGCTGTATAATATACAAGCATTTATTAGAACTGTGATGAATCTATAATTGATGAGAAGTAAGCAATTATTAGATCTGTGATAAATCAGGTATTTCTATTAGAGTATAGTTGAAGAAAAGTATAGCAGTCGAATCTGATAACTATAGAAATAGTGTCGATCCAGTAAGAGGTAGTCGTAGTGATATAATGTGTAGTCAATGTTTAAGTGCAGGCATTCGTCGCGGTATTTTTCAGATAATAGAGCGGTCGCAACCGTACAAGTCGCAGGCTGGACTTCTAGAAGTCCCTTGCAGAGTCGATACGAATGTAATCATTAGCGTTGAATGAACTTTTGACATAATTTGTCATTGTTTACCATAAACTGATATAAACGGATTAAAAAAAGGAAGAAGTTTATTAAAAAAAAGTAAACGTCAGGTGTTGCCAGATTCTTCCTCATACCTCCCCATTACCCAAATAATAAAAAAAAACGGAAATAATAACCGTGGAATATAAAATTCCAATACGCAACTCATTTATCATATAATCCGTACCGTGAAACCAAGTTACGAAACACATATTTTAAAACATGACACACACACAATAAGTAGCAGAAACGTAGCAGAAAAAGGCATATATCAAATAGAATAGCACATTAACACAGTAAAACAGTATAAAAGCAACTGAATTATCAACTAGCACTCACCCGATTTAATCTGTTGGATTTAAACGGATTAATACACACACATGCACACTAGTCATAAGATAATATCAGTAAAGATTCAAATACGCAGGTCATTCGTCCGGCGTGTAGCACCTAAAGGCCCCTAAAAGGAAGGTAAATATTTATCGTGGGCTTTTGATATTAAGTTAGACTTCCATGAAGACGTAGCTATGACCTAGGAATCTACTATAGTTTTCATGAAAACGTTGACACCATCTTGCAGTTAACATCAGGTCCTAATACTAAAGTATGGTTTACATGAAGACGCCGACACACAATATAGTTCCACGATGTGATACCTAAAGGAATACATCATGCGACAGTATAATACACACCCACATCCTAATTCTACCCCAAAGAATACAGCTACACACGTAGAGTTCCTATTAACTGTTCTAAAACCCTCAATACTCCCAAGGAATACAGCTTACACACGTAGAGCCCCCATTAACTGTTCTAAACCCTCAATAATCCCCCACCGCTTCGCCTACTGGGAATAATGCCTATACAACTGTAAAGATTTTAGGTTCAGTTCGATAGACACAAACCCCGAGGTCACACCACCAGCCAACTGAGGTTAAGTAGACTTTTAAAAGCGAATTTCCTTCATTGTCACCGTTTGGTTTCAGAAATTCACTTCTAAAACCCCAAGTCTAGACTGGTAGGCATAAACCCCTGAGCTCCAATCCATCAACTGCCCCAAAACCCTCAACAGTATCCTAGCTATATATAAAACCCCAGTGATTATTTAAAGCACTCACCGATTGATGTCTTCAGCTCCTGCTTAGCTGGTCCCGGAGTCTGGCTCTGGCTGGTTCTTCTTCTTCCTTGTTTGTTGGCTGCCCGAAGTCAAGTGACGAATACTGGTCGCGCTACGCCTTTTATAGCCCCCTAAATCTCTGCCTACCCTCTTGTATTTTAAATACCCCAATGTTCCCCTGTTAATCCCGCTCTCCCCACTCAATTTCCACAAAACTACCAAATTCCCTTCCATTTTAATTTATTTCATTTCTGACATACTTCCTTCTTTAAATCTCTCAATAATATATTTTTATATTCAATTATCCTTAATTAATTTGTAAATATTTCATCAAATAATTTCCCCATAAATGGGGAAAACTGAAAAACCATCTCAATCTTGTTTAAGAAAGGTTTAAAACCGTTAATCCAACAAGCTAGAATTTCGGCATTTGCCAGGCTTTTTACCGTATCTCGAATGTATCCGCCTCTATGATTTTTATGATTTTTTATGATTTTTTGACAATTTTCAATGTCAAATTTGGCGCTAATCCAAAATGCCCAAATCTCTCTGTACTAAAATTAAAAACTTCATTATATGTTTAATAAATTTGAACCAGTTCCAATTAAGATTTACAATCCTTTCTCTGGTTTTTGAGGCTCCAAAATCAGGTCTGATTGGTTGATCACCCATATTTTGACTCCAAAATCTCAAAATCTAGATCTTTTCAGCTTCCAAAACATCTAAATTATTAGTCTCCAAGACTAAAACAATACAATTAATCCAACGAACTGGTCCAAAATATGTTATTTTATGAGTTCTCAAATGTGTTAAAACCATGTGTTACTTTGCAGAATGAAAACTAAAAATCCTTTTTTTCGGCCTAACCATTGTATCGCAATACCTAAAACTTAATGGAATGTATGTGTCTAAGACCTGTAAGTACTAATATAGCCTTTTTACACAAATCCTTGGAAATTTTCCTTTGTTCTCGAACTAGATTCAATTTGATAATCATAACTTCATAAGTTTTTTTTATATTATTCCAATAAACTCCATTTACAATAGCATTCTTATATTCTTATGATGCCTAATCTTTCCTCCCTGTGTATTATAGTTGTTATTTGATATTAACTCAATCAGCAAGTCTCTCATCATCCTAAGTTTGACTAAAACCAATCCACCGATCCTCTTAATAAGTTCCTCTTATTATACAAGCATTTCTCATGTTTTTCAGGCTCTTGTTCTTTGTGAATTATCAAGAATGATGAACTAAGTGATCATGTAATCCCCTCTGAAGACTCTAAATGGCATAAATATCCCACCATATAATGTAAGTTATCATTTAATCAAACATTTGTACTTATATACTTATTTACTCAAAATTTGGTTTAAATTGTACTCTTTGAGGCATATGGTTAATTGTCATATGATATAACAGTTAAAAATACACATTTAACTAACTTTTATGGTTCAATTTCCAACCAAAGCTTAATCTTAATAAATGATTCCTACGGTTGAAGTTGGCTTAATCCCAAACTATGCAAAGACAGCTCCATAGCTCCTAATGGCAATAATTATGATATATACATCATAAAACTTAATTAATAACCATGTCCTAGAACCAATTACTCAAATTTATCTCCCAACTCCTGTCTTGGCTGGGATTCGAACCCAGAACACTGCCCCAAGCTGTTCCTGCCCTACATTAACTACAGACTTCTTAGAAAGTATTATTTCTAATAAAAATAACTCAAAACCTCATGACTTATGCATATTATCTAGACAAAATCCCCATTATGTTTCTAATATCCATTTTTCTATGCTTTCATATAGTCTATTATTGTTACTATAAGATTCCTGTTGATTCCTATAATTTCCTGTTGATTCAAAAGTTGATCCCTATAAGAAGATGAATTATCTCAGTTAATTATTTTTAATTTATTCTTATCTGGATAACTCATAGGTTCCCCTGTTAGATCACCTAACTCCTATAGATTCCCTTTAATCTGAAAAGAATTCCCCCTACATACTTAAAAATTTTCCTGATTTTTCTTATGCATATTTCCTTGCAAATATTTTAATTTTCTATATCATTTCCCTTTCCAGTGTGTCATGAAAAATCCTTCCAGTTAAGTGTTACCTGGGCTGCAGACTGAAAAGCTTAAAGCATAGTACTGAAATTCATGAAGTAGAGGTAACTTTTATATTTTATTCTAATAGTGTTATCTTGATTGTTACAAGTCTGATCTCAAAACACTACCCTCAGCTGTACCAGTCCTATATTAAGTTCTAGGCCCCCTTGAAAGTACTATTTATTCTAAAAATAATTCAAAATCTCAAGACTTATGTATATTATCTAGACAAAATCCCCTATTATTTTTCTAATATTCATTTTCCTATGCTTTCATATAATTCATTATGGCCCCCGTAAGATTCCTTTTATAAATTAACTAGTTACTTCCAATATATTCCTATCTGGATATCCCATAGATTTCCCTGTTAGGGTACCTAACTCCTTATAGGTTTCCTTTAATCTGAAAAGAATTTCCCTAATATTTTTAGAATTTTCCCTGACTTTTCTTATGAATATTTCCTTGCGAATATTTTAATTTTCTGTATCATTTCCCTTTCCAGTGTGTCAAGAAAAATCCTTTCAGTTGAGTGTTACCTGAGCTGTCGGCTGAAAAGCTTAAAGCATAGTACTGAAATTCATGAAGCAGAGGTATCTTTTTTAATTTTAATTCAATAATCCTGTCATGATCGTTACAGACGGAAGAAGTTCATTGCAGAAATGTATTACCTGCTAGAAATAAGAAAATAATTACGATAAAAGCAGGCCATAATCGTGACACATTAATTTTTGAGAATACTTTCAGAAGTTCAGACCCTGACCCTGAAGCGCATGTCTTTTGGGCCGTCGGCGGCCAACGCCCCAAGAACGCGGTGACGCGCACGCGCCCGCAGCTGGCCACAGAAGAAGGGAAGGTTCAACTTCTTGATTCTCTTCAAGCGTTGATTGATAATTTTAAATAAAGACTATAACCTCGCAATTAATAACGTTACCCTATCCCTGCTTAAAAAGAAGGTTATTTTAGGTTCGCGAAGCGGCGCTAATGTGGTAGCTTTTAGCCTTTAGGATTTAAATGCACTCCATCGACTGGATGCATTTCGGTAGTCCCGATCTGGTCGTGATGCGCAAGGTGGCCGCGATGCCTGCATGTGCTACTGCTCGTCAGCGAAGAAGATAGAAATCTTGCTGTATTTGCCAGTCGCGTTCGCAATTGTGTTGAGGTAATTCGTTTGTTAGATCATGCGGAATGCCACAGATCACCGGAACTCAGGTGATAATTACGTTACCACTTAATTAACCCATATATGCCCAGAACTATTTTTGGTCTCCGATTTCTTTCATTTTTGGATATGTGGGATTCTAAGGGGTTCTTATAAAACCTGCATTTAATGATTTGAGATTAGAGAGGGGGGCTCTGTCGGGGTGTTTTTTTTATTGGGTCGAAAACTACCCCTAGGCCAAATCTGTTCTTTTGGGTCGTTTTCGACCCATCGTGTGCTGTGTAAGTCAATGTTGGATAAAATTGACATAAGCGTACAACACTGTTTACACTGTTTATTTCGAGACAAAATTGAAGAATGAACCAGAAGAAGCCTTTTACGTGCAAATTAACACCTAATCTCTTGCACTCCTTTAAAGGTTATTTTTACACAAAGCACGCCGTAGTTGTGAAATAAATTTTTTAATCATATTATTATGTTTAGAATTATGTTGCCGCATCGAATAAGAGACGCTGGTTTGGATTTTTCTTCTGAGCCCGGGTTCATTTCTTGCGTTATTATTTTGCAGCAAAACACGATCAGTGCTTCGGCGTAACTTCAGTGTACAGTCGCCATCAGACATATCGTAGCATGTACGGTATTCATAAATATCTGAACACGACTCTTATTGACTGGGCGTTACAGTACATGTTCACATATTTATGAACGCCTTATATGCTGCGATATATCTGATGGCGACTGTACATATGTCACTCCTAAACTCGCGAGTTAGGAGTGTAGTACCTAATTATAAAAACGGTATAAACTCACGTAAAAATTGTCAGGAACGGCCCGACATGTTTCGAACTCATTTGGAGCTCTTCATCAGGGGTAGCTATCCGTGCTGCTACGCGACTCGCGACCCACTGCACTTTTAATCGCTCTTCTTGCCGCCCTCTGCGCACGCGCAGATAGCGCGGCGCGGGGAGGGCAGGGCTCTTGCGCTGTCACCACTGGACTGTCTGTCACTGCATTTTCACTATTACCCACTGATACCACGCACACTTGACTTATTGTATCAACGACATTGTCTGAACGCGAGATGTTTTTTAACGCCGGAATCACAGGTTTCCATGCCGGAGGTAGAGCCCAACCACCGTCTCGGTTGAAATTCGGGCGCCGTCCAATTTCGATAGCTTCACGTATCTTCCGTTGTACACAGCGTTTCTCACGAACCAACAACCGTGCCTTATCGAAACGTACGAAATGGGACGCACCGGCCTCGACAACATGCTCCGCAACAGCGGAGTCTCTCGTATCCATTTTTCTGACACTGCGTATATGCTCAGACAATCTTGTAGAAACATTACGTCCCGTCTCTCCTATGTATGCCTTTCCACACTCACACGGTATTTCATACACCCCAGGGGTTCCAAATGGATCTCTATCTTTAGGAGACCGTAGCAACTGCCTCATCTTAGTCAAAGGACGGAACCAGGTTGTAATGCTATATCTACGGCGTAAAATGTGTCCGATGGTATCCGTCACACCTTTGATATAAGGTAAGTACGCAGGCGCTCTCTCTACAGTCTGCGGGCGTTGTGCTGTACTGGGGCTCGCTACACGCTGACACTGTCTCCACTTATAGCCATTTTTCTCCAATACCTGTCGCACATGCGCTAACTCCCCATTTACGTATTGAGGGTCACATAAACGGAGAGCCCTATTAATAAGCGCCCTCGGGACTGATGACAGGTGGGCCGGGTGGTGATGAGAATCAGCTTGTTGGTATCGGTCAGTATGCGTGGATTTACGATACACCGTATGACTCAACCGTCCTTCCGGCAAGCGCTTCACCAACACGTCCAAAAACGGAAGTGCTCCGTTCGACTCTTTCTCAATGGTGAATTTTATTCTTGCGTGTATCGCATTCAGATAGCTGAGAAACGGCTCTATATCACTATCCGTAACCACCGTGTGAGTGTGGCAAGGCATACATAGGAGAGACGGGACGTAATGTTTCTACAAGATTGTCTGAGCATATACGCAGTGTCAGAAAAATGGATACGAGAGACTCCGCTGTTGCGGAGCATGTTGTCGAGGCCGGTGCGTCCCATTTCGTACGTTTCGATAAGGCACGGTTGTTGGTTCGTGAGAAACGCTGTGTACAACGGAAGATACGTGAAGCTATCGAAATTGGACGGCGCCCGAATTTCAACCGAGACGGTGGTTGGGCTCTACCTCCGGCATGGAAACCTGTGATTCCGGCGTTAAAAAACATCTCGCGTTCAGACAATGTCGTTGATACAATAAGTCAAGTGTGCGCGGTATCAGTGGGTAATAGTGAAAATGCAGTGACAGACAGTCCAGTGGTGACAGCGCAAGAGCCCTGCCCTCCCCGCGCCGCGCTATCTGCGCGTGCGCAGAGGGCGGCAAGAAGAGCGATTAAAAGTGCAGTGGGTCGCGAGTCGCGTAGCAGCACGGATAGCTACCCCTGATGAAGAGCTCCAAATGAGTTCGAAACATGTCGGGCCGTTCCTGACAATTTTTACGTGAGTTTATACCGTTTTTATAATTAGTAAAGATGTCTCACGATAGTTTTAATAACATTAGTGTAGTACCTATTACTATTATGAATATGAACTGCGACGTCAATGAGCGAAAAAAGGACGGTATTATATAATTTATTGCTCTCATTTCGATTCTGCATATGCCGACGTTACAGAGTCCAGTAGATCCACTACCTTACAATCCATATTGGGAAGTGACATTGCGCTGTGTCTATTTTAGCGCAGCAGAAAATCTTCTCGCCGTTTGCATAGTATTCTTAGAGAAAATTGACATAAAAAGAAATACTGATCACAAAGCCTACAAGTTTTTCGTTAGTCCGAATAAGCTAACTCTGTTCCTGGATAAAAATATATGGCCGCAAGGTGTTATTTTTCGTAAGTTTGTGCATTTTCAGTACAGACGCGCGATCGGTGCAAGAACTGATAACGGCAAGCAGAACAATAGGCTTCCTCTTGTGGAGCCGCGATGAAATTTTACATGGATAGTAAGATATATAGGTTCGCCAGCTTTAACTGCAGAAACGTGAAGCGATCAATAGATACGGTAAGAGAGTTGTGCCGCACCTGTCATATTGTGGCTTTGCAAGAAACATGGCTAACTCCTGAAGAGACTGTATTCCTGAACACAATTGATGAGGACTTCGGCTCGACTGGTACGTCTGCCATGGATACTGGAGATGGCATGGTGGTCGGTCGTCCGTTTGGCGGAACTGGGCTTTTATTTCGGAAATCGGCGTTTCAAAATGTGTCAGTGGTTCAGTGCGATAATGCTCGTTTGTGCGCGATCAAAATTATGACAAGTGACAGTCGACCGTTATTAATAGTCAGTGTTTACATGCCTACGGACTGCGCTGACAATTTGGGCGAGTTCACGGACTGCTTGGGAGCGGTGAGTGCGATAATTGAGGAGTGTGGGATAGAATCTGTATATTTAATGGGTGATTTTAATGCTCTCCCGCACGAACGTTTTTATAGGGAGTTGGTAAACTATTGCGACGAACAAAACTGGTGTTGTGTGGACGTAGATAGGCTAGGGATTACGTCAGATACCTACACTTTTGTAAGTGATGCACATTTATGTAGAAGATGGTTGGATCATTTTGTGTTATCAGAGTCTGCGGTGTCTTCCGTTCGCAATGTTTTTGTAAATAAAAATTGTGTTACGTGGTCGGATCACTTTCCGATTTTTCTAGAATGTGACCTTAATGTCATAGTCCCTAGAACTACAAGTCAGGCTCACGTTGGTAAAAATGTAATTTGGGGGGAAAGAACGACTGACCAAATTGTTATTTATCGTGACGAATGTCATCAAAGACTGCGTCAAATTAATTTTCCGATGGAATGCGTGTCCTGTGCAGATGGGTTTTGTCAGGAAGAGGGTCATAAAAAAGTGCTAGACCGGTTGTATGATGAAATCGTTGATGCCCTTACGAGTGCAGCGACTGTCGGTCGGGGGGACAGGATGCCGAGGGCTAAAAAACGGATTGTGGGTTGGAACAAACATGTCAGTGCCGCTCACGGGGTGGCTAGACAAAGGCTTCACGAATGGATAATGGTCGGACGACCGGAAAGTGGTATTATTTTTAATGAGATGCGTGAAAGTCGCAAGATTTTTAAATCACGCTTAAAATGGTGCCAAGATCACGAAGATCAAATAAAGCAAGACATTATTACCTCTCACCACTCTAAAAAAGATTTCCGTTCCTTTTGGAAGGCCACAAACAAATTGAAGCCTTTGGGTGGCCACCCGGCTAGCGTAGATGGCGTTAGTGACCCGAAAAGCATTGCCAACCTCTTTAAAGACCATTTCGTAATTAAATCGGCTTTAGGTCCAACGAAGTTGGGGGGGTTTGATGGTGAGACCGAAATTGAGAGCGTGGGGCCTATCCTTACCGCCAAGGAAATTTTCAAGATTATTACATCAATGTCGGGAGGAAAATCGCCCGGTTTCGATGGTCTCTCTATTGAGCACCTCCAGCATGCTGGTCCCCATATATCGAGAGTGTTGGCAATGTTTTATACCCTGTGTATTAGGCACTCATACCTGCCAGATAACTTAATGCGAACAATCGTTGTACCTATTGTAAAAAACAGGACCGGTGACCTAGCAGATAGAAACAACTATAGACCTATCTCGCTAGCCACAATCATGGCGAAAATATTTGATAGTGTGCTTAATTCACAGTTAATGAGCCATGTAAAACTGCATGATAACCAGATGGGTTTCCGACCACAGTTATCTACAGAGTCAGCGATACTGTGTCTTAAGCACACTGTAAGGTATTATGTCAAAAGTAAAACCCCGGTGGTAGCCTGTTTCCTCGACCTATCTAGGGCGTTTGACCTGGTTTCCTATGACCTATTGTGGAAGAAGCTAGAAAACACCAGCTTACCGCGGGAAACCATTCGCATATTTAAATACTGGTATGGAAACCAGGTTAACAGTGTTAGATGGGTGGACGCGCATTCTGATGAGTACAGGTTGGAGTGTGGGGTGAGACAGGGGGGTTTAACTTCACCTACGCTCTTTAACTTGTATGTCAACGGACTTATCGAGGAGCTCAGCAGAACTCATGTCGGCTGTCATGTGGATGGAGTTTGTGTCAACAATATAAGTTACGCGGACGACATGGTGCTGCTGAGCGCGTCGGTGTGTGGGGTGCGTAAGCTGCTGAAAATATGTGAAGCGTATGTAACAGACCATGGGCTCAAATATAATGTTACGAAGAGCCAGTTCATGGTGTTTGAGTGCGGTCGCAAGAAAACATGGGAAGTTCCCACCATTTGCCTCAATGGTACCCCTTTGGATAGAGTGGACCGTTTCAAGTACTTAGGCCATGTGATTGCGGCCGACCTCAAAGACGATTTAGACATGGAAAGGGAACGAAGGGCCCTATCGGTCAGGGCAAATATGATCGCCCGCAGGTTTGCAAGGTGCTCAAAAGAGGTGAAAATTACTCTGTTTAGGGCGTTTTGCACGTCCCTCTATACATGCAATCTGTGGGCGCAGTATACGCAACGGGCTTTTGGGGCCCTTCGGGTCCAGTATAATAATGCGTTCCGGGTGCTGGTGGGACTGCCTCGTTTCTGTAGCGCATCAGGGATGTTCGCAGCGGCGCGCGTGGACTGCTTTTATACTACATTGCGCGCGCGCGCCGCATCCCTGGTGCGCCGGGTGCGCCGCAGTCCCAATAGCATTCTACGCATGATAGCGGACAGGGTTGACTGCCCCTACATGTCGCACTGTGAGGGATTGCACTCCCCTATCAGTGTTATTCTGTTTTAGTTATAAGTTAATATATCAATACTAACCCCCTTAGCTTGTAAGTTCTACTAATAAATTATGTGTCTTTGTTACATGAAATAAATAATTCATTCATTCATTCATTCATAGACATAGTGTTCAGTCGATAAACAGTCACAATGATATTACCATGCCACCTAACAATGCATATCCCATTGTCCCATCCAATTGGTAGCCGCAGTATCCCCTCTCCTTATTTGTTAATTATTTGAAGTCCTTCAGTTGGCAGTTTTCAATTAAAGTGTTGCACACTGTACCATCAGATACCATCGCCAGGATGATCTATATAAATATCAGTACCATATCTTATCATCAAAGTTTTAATTTTCCAACAAATCTATTATATAATTCGTTGTAAGTAGTCGTCCGATCCTAAATATAAAAACCGGCCAAGTGTGAGTCGGACTCGCGCACCGAGGGTTCCGTACAAACACTTTCCATCCCTAAGTGGTTAAGTTAAGTTTGCACCTGGTATGTATAGCGCCCCATATAAATTAGGTGCAAAGTTAGGTATTAAAATATTAAAAAAAAACTACTTACTAGATCTCGTTCAAAACAATTTTCGTTGGTAGTTTTTATAGTAATGTAGGTACATCATATGTTTTTTTTTTGATTTTTCATTTTCTTATTTTAGAAGTTAGAGGGGGGGGACCAACTGTTTTCCACTTTGGAAGCGTCTCCTAATAATCCTAATAATTATAAACGTGAAAGTTTGGATGGATGGATGGATTTATATATATATGTTCCACTTAATCTCAAAAACTGTCACGCAAACTATTCGGTTTAGAAAAAAAATATTTTAGAAACCCCTATATCATTTTTGAAGACCTATCCATAGATACCCCACACGTATGTGTTTGATGAAAAAAAAAATATGAGTTTCAGTTCTAAGTATTATGGGGAGCCCCCAATATTTATTATTATTTTTTTATTTTTGCATCAAAATCTTAATGCGGTTCACAGAATACATATTTGGCTACGGAACCCTAAAAATAGTATTTAAATACACTTCTGCCCACTGGGTCGTTACTGACCACTACTTTCCCAAAAACTATTACTTTCAACTCCTTTTTGTATTACGAGATAAATAAACTATCTATCTAACTTTATAGTAACAATAAGATAACAGTTATATTTACGAAGAACAAAATATTACTTCCATTGCGCTCAGGAAAGATGCACTTTTTTGCCGTCTCAAATCAAATCATAACTTGCAGTGACACTAGAGGTTATAAAATTGCCGGCTAACCTACATTTACCATTAATTTTGAAAGCAAACACTATCACAATCTCACAGATGGCTCTAGACGACGTAAATGAGCGCTTACGCTTACAAGCTCGCACGTTATTTGGTACCACAATTCGGGACCAAAACGACCCACTGGCCATATATTAGGGTTTAAAATATTTTGAGGTACATGTACCCTTTAGCCGACTTAAAAAAGAAACGAGGAGGTTGTCAATTCGACTGCATTTCTTTATATTTATTACCCCAGAATTTTCGAATGGGTGAACCGATTTTGATGATTCTTTTTTTTTATTTGAAAGCTTTTGCTTCCCGTGAGGTCCCATATCAATTTGGTCCAGTTCTGATAAAAGCATCTATGAGAAAATCATGTAAGTCCTATTGTATGTTCCATTGCGCTCATCGATGTCGGTTATTTTTTGTGTAAAAGTGATTCTGATTATAATTGAATCGAATCTAAAAATAAAAAAAATAAAAATCCTGAACAAAAAACGAACCAACATCAAAAAATACTGAAAATCCAAAAATAACCCTTTCATTACAGATTACATTTGAATCATCTTTTGAAGTCGGTGCCAAACCTCACGTATACTTCTTTAACGAACAAATATACTTCTTGGGCTTCATGCGCGGCATCTGTTTTCATAGTAATAATTGAGTGGTTTGACACCGACTTAAAAAAAGGTGAATCAAATGTAATCTGTACATGAAGGGGTTATTTTTGGCTTTTCAGTTTTTTTTTTAAGTCAGTTCTTTTTTTATGAATTTTTTTGCATAAACAGATTATACCCTTATAGTTTCGTCATTCACCACAACGACTGTGCCAACAGTCGTAGGTATGACCTAGCACGTTCACGAATCATTTGAAAACCAAGAATATTTAAATGTCAATCAAAGGGAAAATGTCAATTGAAAATGCAAAAAAATAATTGTACTCTAGGTAACATAGATTTTAGTGCAATAACACTACTTGTAATAGTAGATTTTTCGACGTCTTTTGTTGTGAGTACAAGTTCTTTAGAATGTTTACTTATTATTTTTGACATATTTTATGATTTTATCATTGACATCTTCTCAGATTACAAATCGCGTGGTCGTGCTAGGAAGTGAGTGCCAGCAAGAAACTATACCGACTGTACCAGAACGACAAAAGTATTAGAGTACAATAAATCCAAAAATATAATCATTTTAATGACTTGTTATTATTACCGTAACAGAAGTAAAAAAATCTTAATTATGCTGTATAGTTACAACACGTATTACTATGTATGATTATGTATGATTATAATGACCAGTTCCCCTTCCCAAAGCGACCATTTCCCCGATTGTCCACTCCCATGAAGACCAATTTTCAAGACGACAACTTGATAAAACGACCATTTCTGGAATAACCACTGCTCGGAATAACAGCTAAACATTACGTGTCTTATTGTGCTGCCGAATTTAGTAGGCACCACGACAGTGAGCGGGGCCGTACACCGTTATGCACATGTACTAAAGTACCTATTAAGCTTAGTACTGTTTTCAAGTAAGCATTCGTTATTTTTTGTGTACAAGAAACTTTTTTTTGTATTTAGTTTGGTAATAAATACATTTTTTTACTCAAATAACACCATATTTGTTTACCTGTTTAGAAAATATAAGATCAATTATATACGAGTGGGTATACGACACAAATAGTTAGCAATAAACTAGTTTATTCCGTAAAAACACATTTTTATTAACCCCTTATTCTTCTATCCTACACCCGTTCTTTCGTGGGTAAAGTAGTCGTTCCGGAAACTTGGCTTCAATGTCAATATGAGAAGTGGTCATTCCGGGAAGTGGCTTTCTGGGAATAGGTCGGTTTAGGAAGTGGATATCTTGGGAAGTGGTCGGTTTAGAAAATAATATTTTTACCTTTTTATACTTTTTTTATTTTTATTTATACCTTTTTTTTGCTTTTGATTTAACGCATATGTAAATATACCAGTATCTCGGAATCTGCTCTTTTCTTTTTATTTCCATAAGTAACAAGTAGGTTATCTGGTGCAGTGGTTGCAACATGAGAATTTCTAACTATACCTACTCTACGAAAGAGTCGGGTATATGTTTCAGTTTAGGACTTCAAAGCTACTTGGTAATTAATTAAAAAGGGTTAGTATAATTTCGTCTACAAACCAGCTGGCCGAAACGGCAAGGGGTCTAAAAAGCAAACTGCGATATGGTCTGCCTGGTAATTTGTTTAAAATCCCGCTTTGTATAAATATGCAGCAGTATTTGTTCCTTAGAGCCATATTATACTTACCTATTAATAGCGAAGTATATAATATAACATACATGTAGGAAATAAGGTTATGAAAAAACTATATGCGGTGACGGCATGTTGTCCAACGAGCCTAGCGTGTGTGGTGAGTTGAGTTGAGGCCGTGCCATTACAGATTAATAGGTGTGCGTTGAGTTTGAAATATTATACAAAAAATACTGAACAAATCGAGAGGTAATATAGTTTCCATTATATCGCGACGCAGTAAAAAGTTGTCCCTTTAGTTTGTCTATGCTAGAGCATCAGCTGAAAACAGTTACGCAAATGGTTCAACACTTAAAGAGACGTTTTATAAAGGAAAATTAATTAAAACTCTTCCCAAAATAATGGAATCATCTTGCGCTGAACCTCTTCCCCGAAAATCAAAACTTGGACCTTCCAGTTGAAAGACAATATGCATTTTCTTAGGAAACATGCTCTTTCTTTGACTTCATAGTAACTTTTCGTCAGGTGAAGTCTAGGTAAAATGCTTGCTTACTTTGCATGGAAATTATCACCAAATGAACTTCTTAAAAATGCTGTAAATGGTAATTGATTAACTGATCAATTATCATGAAGATAGGCACTGATCATTACGAGCGTTGTAAGAAGCAAGCTGTTCCCTCGCTGAACAATTGATTTAGAATACACATGAGAAATAATAAAAATGCATTTATTATTTATTTGGTACAATGGAAATTAATACACGTCGCACCAAAAGTAGATATCAACACTATAGGTATTCACTTTTCGCTCTTACCCATATTGTATAAGCAAGAGATAAAATAATAAACGAGTATACACTTATCTTCCACTTTTCTTTTGACACCTACCTATATTTTACTTTTTTTTGGTATTTCCAAGCGTGTATCAGCGACGGTATGGACACAGCATTATTGACATGTAATTAGTTCCGCTACTCACCATTTCAAGAAAAAACTGTCAAAAAAAAAGACAATAACGAGTTTTGCTATTCCATACTAGAGGGCATAAGTACTAATATAAAAATAGCTTTTAAAGGGATTAAAACTTTGATTTGGATAGCATAATATAATATTAATGTATTAATATAATTAACTAACTGATTTGCGTCTACTTTAAGCCCATTTAGCGTTGTAATATAATTCTGGCGCCACTATCTACGCACTGGTCACTGTCCAGTATGAGTTAGTTAGTACCAATTTCCGCCACATGTCCCTATTTCAAACAGGAATATCTCAGCTCTGCAATGGAATCCAGCTTGGTGCCCATAATAAAAAATGAAGTATATTCAAATATCTATCTAATGATTTAACTCTCATCTCTGTTGGTTCTTGGTCCAATTTGCCCATTGTCCTTTATTGCTTATATACAAATTTAGACTGTTTTAGGGATGAAGTTTCATATTTCATGTACCTAACGAATAATGTACTCACATGATAAAAAAACCAGCCAAGTGCGAGTCTGACTCGCGCACCGAGGGTTCCGTTTCCGTAAAAACTTTCACTTATCCCATCTTAATTGGCCTGCTTCAGCTCAGCTTGCACCTGAAATGTATGGCGCCGCATACAAACGAGGTGCATACTTAACGCAACCGATTTCTCATAGTTTTCAGGTTTTTATAAGTATTTGTAGCATGTGGCCATATTACTTGCCAAATTTCATAGTTCTAGGTCATCGGGAAGTACCCTATCATTTTGATTCCCTTGAGAGTGTCGAAACGTACGTTTTTTACGACATAAACGGCCGTATCTTTTTTCCACGTTAACGTAGAAGTTTGATTTTTTCACCTCACCAGCTCAAACATGGCGATTTTGCTGTCAGATAACAGTGAACAAAATGCGATTTTGTTTCGAGCGTGAGTAGAATCATCAATAGAGTCATCCTTCAGCCAAAGGTTAATTATAAAATTCTAATCATTTGAGTCTCGATGCACTCTGTTTCTTTCATATGTATATAAAAGAGAGGGATAGAAACTTATCAATTTGAAATTCGATTTTCGAATCCGACCTCGATTGAGAACAGTTCGGATACGCGTTATACCAAAAAATTCATTAAAAACACCCGAAAAAGTTTTAATTGCAACGTATTTTTTTTTCTTTATTATATTTTTATTTAACGACCGCATATTAAAATGATTGTGCCTTTTATATAAAACAATAGATCATTGCTCAAATATAATAAGATTTTTCACCTTATTACTTATTGTAAATTATATTTACTTATTGTAAAATATAATTTATAATTTCACCATTTATCATAGATGCATATTCGAAACGTACCTTAAAAAATATCGAGTTCATATTGTAATTGTTATTTTCTTTTGCATTTATTTTGTTTGGTGTTTTACAAGTAAAAATATTAATCAATTTATAAACAAAAACTCGTAATATAATATGCATTTTATAATTAAACACGTCATGTATCTGCTAAATCTTCCAATTTGATCAGATAATTTGACAATAACCGTGTTGGTTGGTTGATTATAATTTCAATTAAATTATATTGTTATTCCTTTTTAAGCAGCACTTATCTATTTTCTGATTAATAATATTATTGAAATCAGCAACAAAGACTATAAACATACGTTGGAAGAAAAAACACAAAATGTCGAATATGTTCTCGCTGATGAGGTGAAAAGTTGTGTGTGCTACACGAGAGCAAAGTTTTTTGCATCTCGTGCTGTTGAGTCCCTCGCTACACTCAGGATTCTAACATAGAATCACTCGCTACGCTCGTGATTCAAACGTAGAATCCTTCGCTTGCTCGGGACTCAAAATCAGCACTCATAACAAAAAACAACTTTGCTCTCTTGTTGCACAAATAACTATTTCACAGCTTCAAGGAACCATAGACTTGAGTATATAGTGTAAATTCCATTTTCATTTCGATACCTCCACGTGTTCTCGAGATAAAGGGTCTTGACAGGCAGACAGACGGACGGAAAACAAAGTGATCCTATAAGGGTTCCGTTTTTCCGATTGAGGTACGGAACCCTAAAAATAAATATATTTAATTTGTTGAAAAAATTACAATGTGTGACAACAGCGAGATATTACTCGTAACTGCGATCACTTCTTCTGAGCTACTCTCAAATAATTATGCTTTTCCATATAATTTATAAAAAATTTCGTAAAAAACAGATTACCAAATAGATCACGTTTTTAAGACAAACACGTTAAGTACATGTATTTAGTAATTGAAACTGAGGGTTTACTCCGAAGTTTAACTAAATAAACTGAACGTTTGCTCCGAAGTACAACTGTAAAGGACATGAACACGAGGCCAACAACAACTAACATGATCGATAGTGGGATATTGAGTTTTGATAGCATAGGAATAATTGCAGCCTACATTGAAATCAAAAATTGCAGCCAAAAAAAAACACAAAAAAATAAGAGAATGTATTATAAAGGAACTGAACCCCTCGTACGCAACGTCAAAAGTTTGCTACTTAAATTCAAACTAACGAGGGGTTAATTCCTTGTGAAGACCCAAAAAGAGAACCTACTGTAGTATTATATTCTGTGCCAGTGGCGCTCATGCAAGCCAGTGAACGCGTGCCTTAATTCCTTTTGCAATCCTGGCATTACACTTGTTACAAGTACTAGTAAATCCTGTACAGTCCACTGTGGGCTAAGACCCTAGTTTCTGTCCACGCCAGTCGTAAACCAGAACAAAGCGATGGTGCACTGAGGAACACAACTTCGCGGACAAAACGACGTATCTCAGTAAAGAAATCTTGTCGCTTGCGTTTTAAGTACAAACTCGGAAGTCGGAACTTTGTTGAGTTAATGCGAAGTTGCAGCTAAGGTTATAACCAGTAGTTCAACATCGCGATAGTTGGGATGACAAAGTTTTTTTGTTGGATCCCGACAAGGATTACTAAAGGTACATATCCACTGGCTTTTATCGCACACATCGGAAGGGTCCCAAACGAAATATAAAGGTTGTGAAGGCAACTATTTATTTTAAGGTAAATTAATGAAACAGACGATGCAATGTTTGTCAGCGAAACAAAAATGCAACTTTTATTTACTGGACATTTGTGTTCATAAGGTATGTAATGTACGTACTGACCTAGAAGTCTATAATGTCAAACGTATAAATGGGTCACTAAGGACAGCCATATGAAAATATCTTAGTATTAATTTGATTACCTATTATAATTGCTTCTACCTTTAATTACTCCCGGTATTAGGTATGCTTTTCTCTAAGTGAAAAAAATCGGCACTCAAAACCTCTGCTCGTTCAAGTTTATTCCATTCTAGTTTCCCGATCTCACTCGAAATTTTCTGCTTCTATTTCCTAATAATAAATATTCTTGTTATAAAGTAGAAAGCCAACAGCGAGCGCAGCATAGTTTAATCAAAAGATATTAAACGTTTAAAATTAAATATGCCTGGAAAAGCAGGTCAGGAAAAATTGCGAGGCAGGTGGCATCTTCAGTTCAACCCTTGAGTAAGCCAAAACTGAGCCGATCAAGTCTCTGTCTCATCCATTTAAATACAAAGAACGAGAGCGTTATATTGTTATACGTCATCTTAGGCCGGGGCAAAAATCGGCCAAGAAACTGGCCATGGCAAGACATAAAACTTTAGACAAACCACGAGTGGTAATTCGTAAAGCTCCAGATCGTATATGTATGGTCACACATTAGGTTAGGGTCACAAATACCTGCAATCTGGGGCAATATGCGATGATGCATAATACGCTTATGAATTCACCGCCCAGGCATATGATGTATGTACTTTTACTCGTATTTGATCCTGACGCTATTTAAACATCATAATCCAATACTTACTATATTATAATGTTACGGTTTATTGGTAAGTACAAAGGATAGATAGATAAAGAGAGAGTACATTCAACTAAAATATAAAAAGGTAAGGCCGGCTAGGTCGTAGGTATTTAGTTCAAACAGAGCTGAGTACACTTTAGAAGAAACAAATCCTTGAAGGTACCCGCTTCCCTGCACATTGTCAGATAGAGAGAGTGGTAGAGATAGAGAGTGTGGTAGAGATAGTGAGAGTGGTAGAGATAGAGAGAGAGGTAGAGATAGAGATAGTGGTAGAGATAGAGAGTGTGGTAGAGATAGAGAGAGTGGTAGTATTTAGAAGCCAGGTCTGTATTCGACAGCCTGGGTACCTCCAGGCTAGGTAGTCGTGATAAAGCTTCTCCTGGGCAAGCCCCAGGCTTAGTTAATAAAAAGTAACTTTACACCGTCACACATCCATAATCATAATTATATTATAATTATGGATTCAAGTCATGTTATTTGCACTTGACTTTAATATTATTTTTCTTCACATTTTCGTTTATTAGACCATTGAAACACAAATAGTTCTTTTGCAAATATCCCCCTTTGGTAGCACGCATGTGGGCAAAGTTCCAAAGATCTTATCTTGGAAAATTTTCAATATTTTTTGAATTGACACATCATTTTCAACAAGGACGCCTTAGCTGCTAAGTAACGGCACATGCGCCGTCCGAGAGCGCTCCATACGCCGACTCCGGCCGTCATTTCTAGCTGACAGCGTCTGCCACCGTTTCTGCCAGCTTTGTTTATCTTCCGGACTTTCCTTAAATTCTGCAAGATACGTTTCATCAGCCCAGGTGTATTTTATACGCCCAGTGAAATCCGTGTTCGTTTTTATACGCTATTGTTGTCTGTGTATCACTGTTATGGTTATGTAATTTTTATTCATTATTTTCGTTATAAGTGTTTTGCTTTCAATTGTGTTGTGTACTTAAATGTCGATTCCTCCATCTCAGGCCGACAGCCAGCTCAATAGCCAGTCGCCTGTTTACGTACAGTGCCCCCACTGCATACATCCCAAATTCCTTAAAGGACAACGAGGCCTTCGCATTCATCTGGGCAAATCTCACAAGTCTACAAACAGCCAACCTTCGTCTACTAACCCTTTAACCACCGCCGCCGCTCCACATGATGCTGTTCCTCTCTCCACTACCTTATGCATTCATAAGAAGGCTTTCCCGGTTATCAAACGTATCCCTAGAGGCGCTAGATTTACCGTCGCATCGAGTCTCACAAAGGCAATCGACGAATGCGTCAGTGAAAACTCTCCTTCCAGCTGGGAAAACCTTCTTCTATTTGCATTTAATACCCTACACGTGTCCAAAAAAGATCCTCGTCAGTCACTTACCTCCAAAATTAAATTGAACTGCTCTCGTCAAAATAACATTGATTTATCACAAAGTTATTCCCATACCCAGACGAAACCACGTGACATTTTCAAAATAGTAGAGTCTAAAGTGAACGATGGGGATCTAAAAGGTGCCGCTCAAATCCTATTTTCTAGCGATACCTCAGCTCCAGATACGCCTGAAACCCTTGCTGCCCTGCGAAACAAACACCCGCCGGCCCCTTCAACACAGATCAATCCTGATCCGCCCAACCCTGCTCTGCCTTGTCTGCAAGCATCTGAAGATGCAGTAATGGCCGCAATCTTGGCGTTCAAGAACGGGTCTTCTGGCGGTTTGGACGGCTTAACTTCCCAGCATCTCAAAGACCTGACTATTGGTGTTCCTGGTGGTAGGAACAACGACCTACTAGCTAGCTTGACACGTCTTTTGAATCTTATGCTTGCAGGCAAGGTAGACCACAGTGTTGCTCCCACGCTTTACGGTGCCAACCTCTGTGCGTTACGTAAAAAAGACGGTGGCATCCGTCCCATAGCCATTGGAACTACGTACAGAAGGTTGGCATCCAAAGTCTGTTGTAGAAGCATCTCCCAAGACCTAGCAGGCAAATTTCAACCTACTCAACTTGGATTTGGCTCAAAAGGTGGATGCGAAGCTGCCGTACATGCCTGTCGAACCTTTCTCTGCTCCTCCAAGGAACAGGTACTAGTTAAAGTGGATGTTAAAAATGCATTTAACTCCGTAAGCCGCGGCGCCTTACTTTCAGAAATCCAAAAAAATATCCCCTGTGTGTACTGTGTATCCTTACCTCTGGCAGTGCTACAGCTCGCCTTCACACCTTATGTATAGAGACCACAGCATTCTCTCGTCAGTCGGCTGTCAGCAAGGCGACCCTCTCGGCCCGGCCATTTTTAGCCTAGCAATTCATCCTATAATCTCGACTCTAAAATCAAAATTCAATATCTGGTACCTCGATGACGGAACTCTCGGAGGTGATGCGAATACGGTCCTTTCGGATCTGTCATCCTTAATTTCAAAATTTAAAGCAATTGACCTAGACTTAAACATGAGTAAATGTGAACTATACATAAGTCCAGACAATGGCAATAGATCTCAAATTGCTCAAAACTTTGAAATTTTATGTCCGGGCATAAAGATCTTAACTGAGAAATCGCTTCACCTCCTAGGCGCCCCTATTTTCGAGGAGTCCTACCCAGACTTCATCGAAAAACAATTACATAGCATTTCACAACATTCGGACCGGTTGCTCAAAATTTGTGCCCATATGGCCTTTTTCATCATTCGTTTCTGCCTTTTCGCCCCAAAGTTGACATACGCAATAAGATGCAGTCCATTGTGGAAATTTCCAAAC
This sequence comes from Apotomis betuletana, assembly GCA_932273695.1. Lineage (NCBI taxonomy): Eukaryota > Metazoa > Arthropoda > Insecta > Lepidoptera > Tortricidae > Apotomis > Apotomis betuletana. The sequence continues at coordinate 16,523,911 of OW026314.1, read as the reverse complement.
TTATGCGAAAAAGTAGACAACTCCATCCGTCTTCAATTTGAACACATTTTAAACATCCGCTTTGATGACAGGCAGTTCGTGCAAGCTACCCTCCCAATTCGGTTCGGTGGTGTCGGTGTAAGGCAGATCTCCAGTCTCGTTCTTCCTGCATTCCTTTCCTCTGTGTACAGTACACTACCCCTGACAGGAGGAATTCTCTCACCAGCATTACCTGACCCCGAGATTGCGTACTTGTTGGAGGCCGAAGAAGCCTGGCGATTTGCCTGCCCCAGAAAAGACCTCCCATCAAATAGGCATATTCAGAGGGTCTGGGACGAACCAATCTGCTGCCAGGCCCGCGATTGGCTCCTGAGCTCATCGATATGCAACTCCGAAAAGGCCCGACTTTTAGCGTCCTCCCAAAGGGAATCAGGCTACTGGCTTCACGCGTATCCTTCTGCTCATTGCGCAACTTTATTAGACAACAATTCGCTGAGGCTGGCCGTCGGTCTCCGTTTAGGCGCCAAAATTGTTGTCCCCCACCGGTGTCCCTGCGGCAGCGCAGTCGATTGTTTCGGACACCACGGCCTTTCCTGCAGGAAGAGCGCAGGCCGCTTTTCCCGCCACGCTTGTCTCAACGATGTAATCCGTCGGGCCCTTGCCAGCGTTAACGTGCCAGCTGTACTAGAACCACCTGGCCTCGCACGTGACGATGGCAAGAGACCCGACGGAATGACCCTCATTCCATGGCAAATGGGACGGCCTCTCATCTGGGACGCTACTTGCGTAGACACCCTGGCTCCGTCCCATTTGTCCAGTACGTCGCTGAGAGCTGGCGGGGCAGCGGTTTGCGCTGAGGCTGCAAAGCGCCGCAAATATGTAGGTCTCTCTAATAACTTCATATTTGCGGCGTTCGCAGTGGAGACACTCGGACCGTGGAGTCCGGACGCCCACAAACTTTACTCATTAATAAAAAAAAAACTTTCCGAATGTTCTTCGGACCACAGAGCCGGCTCATTCCTCGGCCAAAGGATTAGCTTGGCTATTCAACGGGGGAATGTAGCCGGCATCATGGGTACCCTGCCGCAGGGCCATGATTTGGGGGACATCGGTTTTGTTAGTTAATTTTATTTAGGTTAAGTTGTATAAGGTGAGTCGGGGCTATTGTAGCTATGGGGTTATTGTATCTTCTTACCATTATAATGGTCTGTGACCCTTAAAATGGTCTGTGTATATATAAGATTGTGTATATATACCATTGGTCTGTGTATCCTATATATACACAGACCATTATAATGGTCACAGACCATTATAATGGTAAGAAGATACAATAACCCCATAGCTACAATAGCCCCGACTCACCTTACTGTTAATTTTTACTTGTGTTTCGTTTAGAATAAAATCATGCAAGATAAAAGTAGAGGTTCTTTAAAGTGAATTGTTTTATCATTTACTGCAGTTAAACAGTAGAATACAGTAGAAGAACAGTTAGGGAACATACCATGTACAGTTAAAATACAGTAGAGGAACAGTTTGGAAAATATATCATACTATTTAACAATTTACTGTAGATAGAGTAGAAGAACAGTTCTGTTGGGAAACATACCATCAGTTTGCCGAATGCAAGCATGCAAGTCTTGCATGCTTGCATTCGGCAAACTGATGGAGTGTCATGCTAACACGACCTGTCTCCCTCGCACCCAATACCAAATCTACATATTAGATATTTTCAATCGTACGCCTATCCCTTTACGATTGACTTCCAGACGCGCGATTTTATCAAGTTCCTTCTTAACATTCTGAAGAGTTTGCCGTGTAAAGCAATCAAGATACGTCGTCGTTTACTTAAAAACATTCAGTATTTGCATACTAAATACCTCAAATTGAATATCCTTTTCAATCTGGAGTGTCGTTCCATACAATTAACGCTGAGTGGTTGTAGACGCGAGTCGTTGGCTTTGATCGTCAAATTGCATCAATTCGTAGGGCGTAGCAAATATTGAGGGGCTGTGTAATTAGTTTATTTTTTTATTAATTAGCCAAAATAAACATGACGGGTATTTGCAGTCCCAATTTCGTGCTAAGGCTGCTTTTCCACCAGAGATGTGCGAGGATGCGATGCGAAGGATGTGTTTTTGTAAACCAATGGAATAACTTCATTTGCCTAGCTCGCGCAGCGCAACTGATTCTATTGGTTAATAAAAACACATCCCTCGCTCTCGCTACGCATCCTCGCACTGGTGGAAACGCAGCCTAAAGAGGAAATACATCTGCTAATTTTTCATTACAAATCGAGGTTTAGCTCTCGACGGAAAATCCAAAAGTTAACCAATCTTTCATAATTTTAGGAAATGAAAGTGAAGGAATTCTCCTATGTCGGACCTTTTCGATTTGCGCAAGTTATTATAGAATTTGTGTAATAGGCGTCCGTTTGCGGCGGAATTTCGTCAAAAACAGACGCTTAAAGAACACAAATTTTATAATAATAAGCGCAAAACATCGAAACGGTCCGACAAGATCATTTCCTTCCCATTCAGTTCCTCAAATTTAGTAAAAATTGGTTAAGTTTGGAGAAGGAAACAAAAGAGAATGAAACCTCTTTTTGTATAACCCGGTTACGTTAAGTTTGGACCTCATTTGTATCCGTTGCCAAAGTTACCAGGTGCAAACTAAAAGTATCGGAAAAGTAGCAACGAATATAAAGTGTGAAATGCATGAAAATTTAAATCAAGATTATGTAGTAGGTACATCGGCTAGATTGCGCTGGCTTGGCCACGTGGAAAGGTTGGATGAGGATCGAGCTGTGAAGAGAGGGTATATTATGCTCTCTTATGCGGACAGGCACGCGGGAAACGTCCAGGACGACCCCGATACCGGTGGGGTGACGAAGTCATCAAAGACTTGATTGAACTTCATCAACCGGAATGGCGGGAGGTAGCTCAAGATAGAAGCTCCACATTTGGATTTAGATCCACTTTTGGTCGTTGAGTCAGCGCAGTAAGTATGTCATCAATGCCAAATTACAGCTTTCTAGTCCTAACAGTGTCTGAGCTAAGGCTACCAATCCGATTTTTTGTATGGGACATCACGGGATCCCAGTATTCCCATACAAAAAATACCGGCATTGGAAGCCCTTCTGAACTAAGCTGCGGACAGAGACGGACATGGAGAAATAATAAAGGTTCTTTGCTGACTACGGAACCCTAATGATTAAATATCAGACGTGCCAATGTATCTTATTACACAACGGGCGGGAATGTAGTAATAACGGGATATGTCTAATATTGCAATCAGCAATATAATTTAATTATGACAGTTATATTATCGTAGTAGTATAATACGATTTGCACTCAATTGAGAGGGGAAACTTGAAGACGGCTGACAAGATGTTTTGATAAACAGAAATATCTTATTTCGTGTATTTCAAGGGGACATTATACTAATCCAAATCCAATAGTGTTGTTTTTAGAAATGAATGTCAGATTTTAACGACTCTGTTTAATTTTCACTTTATGACTAGCAATATCAGGAGCTCTCGATTTTTGCATATAATATAAATAAATAATAAATATTAAGGGACAATCATACACAAATCGACCTAGTCCCAAACTAAGCAAAGCTTGTACTATGGGTACTAGACGACGATATACATAATATATAAATACATATATATAGATAACATCCATGACCCAAGAACAAATATTTTGGACAAATATTTGCCCGGCCGGGATTCGGACCCGGGACCGCCGACTCAGTAGGCAGGTGTCTACAAACCGAGCCAAACGCGTCGTCGAAATAATTTAAAGCGAATAAATAAAAATCATTAGCTTTATAACAACATCAAAAAATAAGAATGAAAACAAAAAAAAAATAGAGCAAAAGAGGTATAGGTATCACCAATGAAAACTTGTACATAATGAAATGAAAGTGAAAAAATGTTTCTGTAGGTTTTTCACAAAAAATTAACCCTAGTATACGGTTAAAGCCAAATGTGTTATTATTACGCCTTATCCAACTCCGGTACACAAAAAAGGTTCCACGGACGAGGTTTCAGGCAAATATAATATAATTTATAAAACTATGCAGCAAATTCCGTAGCACAAAGCAGAATGATTTTAACTTTATTTAAGAGTCCTGCAAATACTTCATTCGCAGCAGGAAGAAAACTAAACACTGACAACGTTTTTGCTTTATTTGAAAGTCAGTGGTGTTATACTTTTTTCTTTATTTTGCTAGTCTAGTTAGTAATGAACGCATAATTATGGCTGTGCCTTCACGAGGTTCATGATAATGTTCAGCTCGTATTTACTCATTTAACCTACAGCAAAAAGTAGAAGAATATAATAATGGTGTATGTTGTACGGAATTTCATAAAAGTGTTACCATTTTATCGACCATATTGCTTCACAATTGTGATCTAAATCTCCCATGAAAATTACTTAAACCATTTTTGCTGAAATATTTTTTGCGACAACAGTTTTCACTCTACTGCACCTATTTTACATTCGTACTCAACAAACAATAAGAGGAACCAAAATTAGGTCAAGTGCGAGTCGGACTCACGCGCCGAGGTTTCCGTACGAACCAAGAAAGCACTGCATATTATTTCTAACTAAATAAATAAATATACTTAGCGGCAAGCTTAACTTTACCGTTGAAAATAGTTATTTGTGCAACAAGAGAGCAAAGTTGTTTTTTGTTACGAGTGCTGATTTTGAGTCCCAAGCAAGCGAAGGATTCTACGTTTGAATCACGAGCGTAGCGAGTGATTCTATGTTAGAATCCTGAGTGTAGCGAGGGACTCAACAGCACGAGATGCAAAAAACTTTGCTCTCGTGTAGCACACACAACTTTTCACCTCATCAGCGAGAACATATTCGACATTTTGTGTTTTTTCTTCCAACGTATGTTTATAGTCTTTGTTGCTGATTTCAATAATATTATTAATCAGAAAATAGATAAGTGCTGCTTAAAAAGGAATAACAATATAATTTAATTGAAATTATAATCAACCAACCAACACGGTTATTGTCAAATTATCTGATCAAATTGGAAGATTTAGCAGATACATGACGTGTTTAATTATAAAATGCATATTATATTACGAGTTTTTGTTTATAAATTGATTAATATTTTTACTTGTAAAACACCAAACAAAATAAATGCAAAAGAAAATAACAATTACAATATGAACTCGATATTTTTTAAGGTACGTTTAGAATATGCATCTATGATAAATGGTGAAATTATAAATTATTATTATATTTACAATAAGTAATAAGTTGAAAAATCTTATTTTATTTGAGCAATGATCTATTGTTTTACATAAAAGGCACAATAGTTTTAATATTCGGTCGTCAAATAAAAATATAATAAAGAAAAAAAAACGTTGCGATTAAAACTTTCGGGTGTTTTTAATGATTTTTTTGGTATAACGCGTATCCGAACTGTTCTCAATCGAGGTCTGATTCGAAAATTGAATTTCAAAAGATAAGTTTCTATCCCTCTCTTATACATATGAAAGAAACAGAACAGAGTGCATCGAGATTCAAATGATTAGAATTTTATAATTAACCTTTGGCTGAGCAATGACAATTCGTGGTCAGATATAGAAAAAAATAAAAAGCTACTTTCTACTCACGCTCGAAACAAAATCGCATTTTGTTCACTGTTATCTGACAGCAAAATCGCCATGTTTGAGCTGGTGAGGTGAAAATACTATTTTACGTAATTTAAAGACTATATTTCTTATGATTTAATTACAAATGTTATAGTTTTCAGATTTTTTCCTATATGTGGGTATAACACGGTATTACTCGCCAAATTTATAATTCTAGGTGAACGAAAAATACCCTATACATTTTCATTCAATGAAGTGTGTCGTTCTTTCGCGGCATAATCAACCAGATCTTTTTTTTACGTTAACTTAGAAGTTTGATTTTTTTTCACAGCTTCAAGAAACTGTGTAGACCTGCGTATATAGTTTTAATTTCAACGCGATACATCCACGCGTTCTCAAGATAAAGGCTCTTGACCGACAACAAAGTGATCCTATAAGAGTTCCATTTTTCTTGATGACGGAACCCTAAAAATGAATAAACGCAATAAGTTTCGAAAACGGTAGCAAACATAAAAGCAAAATTCGCCAGTGTCTAAAGTATTTACCTACCTTTTAATAGCATATTTGAGCAAACAACTGAAAGCTCGTCAAACTGCGTATTCAACAATAAACTTGTATTTTATTTACTCCATAACGGAACGGAAGCTTTAAACATCGCATAACGAACTTAAAACTGCATAAAAACTTTACGCGCATGTTTTAAACTCGAAACCTCGGTGTAAATTTGAGTCCGGAAAAGTGAAGGGAACAGACTGCTCGGTTCATTCTGTTTATTTTTTTTTTATTTGTAGTGCACCTGCTCGCAAGACAATGTCTTGGGAGGCGTGAACGGAACTCAAGCCAGCGTGTAAAGGCCCTTTTGGCAATTTAATGAAATCTAAAGGGCGCGCAGATACTTCTCTTGCCTGTGTTATGGATACACACCCCAAAAAGCCTACAGGCTGCGTAAGCGCTTGTTCATCCCCTGTACAGGCAAAGCCACATTGATAAAGTATGCGCCAAATTGAATTCTGCACATTATATCATCTCGCGCCTTTCACCCAACTTGTCAGGTCCGAACTCTGTTAAGGCCTACTATGGGTACGTCCACCCAGTACTATCGTACGGTCTGGATCTGTGGGGCCTGGCTGCGGGTAGGGTTCAATCGTTTATAATTCAGAAAAAAAAAAACAGAATTATGGCAAAAGTCCCACCGGTTCTCCCGCCCGTCAACTGTTCATTGACTTCCGGAATACGGATACTGACACTCCCCTCCTTATTTATATTTGAGGTAGCAAAGTACGTTCGGGCTAACCTGACGTTACGCTACCATGATTTATTATACATATTTGAAACCTACAGTTTGAACTTTTGATAATATTTTTGTTTCGAATTCTACTCGAAATTGAAAAAAAAAACGCAGAAAACTCTTTTCTTTTTTCTACTTTTTTCAACTGCACGCAATGAAAGCATGAGCTATTTTACTATCTAAGACTCAGGAAAACGTATTGTTTACTTCAAAAAGTTGGTTTAAATTATCAATATATTTGTCAAAATAAGGAAATTAAGGCCTCTTAACTCCACGTGATAAATTCAGATAAAAAAACGAACGCATCTATCCGTAACTTCCCACTCTTTGCCGCATGTTGTATCGATATAATACGCGTCACGTCAACCGATTTACAGACAGTGAATACATTATCACCCCTGGTACCCGGCAACGTAAAACGGGACAATTCTACCGTGACATAATTCACGAATGAGACCGTAATAAAATCAGGCCGAATGGAAATTGCCAGAACCGGATTTGCGCGGATCCTTTGTGAATTATCCCTCACTGGAATGTAACACGAGATAAACGATTTGCATAGATCTTGTTTAGTAATACTCTGACATATTAGGCTAGACGTTTTTGAAAGGTCGCTCCCAACTCTCGTCTGTCTAGACCATCTTTGAGATTAGATCAAGTTGTAAGTGAAAATTGAATTCTGTTGAATGTTACGATATGATTGAACCACGAAAAGCTTGTTTAATATTAATGTTGCCTTTGTAGAACCATTGTAAGGATTTATCTCGGCTTAAGATACACCGAACATTATAGGTACATAGGTACTTTATTAATTTTCAAAGACCTTTTCAAAAAGTCATATTGCCTTGTATAAACCGCCTAATTGGATTGCTAAATTATATTTATACTTTTCAAGAAACATTGTCTGACCTAACTGCCAATGGACAATCGGCATATAACCGAGATAACACCACCTATGTTTACTTTAGCAAATGTTGTTTAGTTTAATGAGTAGGATCTACGTTTTAATTGGGACACCACGGGTTATCTTGTCATCACAGCGCTGGCCGCCTGTCCAGACATGCCGCCCTCAACGATATTATCCGCCGGGCTCTTGCCACCGTCAACGTTCCCGCGATCCTGGAACCAAATGGTGTCTCGAGAGACGATGGCAAGAGGCCTGACGGAATGACCCCGGTCCCGTGGAAGATGGGTCGCGTGCTGGTGTGGGACGCAACATGCGTCGATACCCTAGCACCGTCACACCTTCCACGGACCTCGATCCGGGCCTGCGGGGCGGCGGAGACGGCTGAAAACCGCAAATCACACAAATACCAGGGTCTCGGCTCTCAATACCACTTCACCGCATTTGGTATCGAGACCCTGGGGCCCGTGGGGTCCAAGCGCTAGAATTGTTTTTAAAGAGCTTGCGAAACGGCTCATCGACACCCCTGGTGACCAAAGGGCTGGCAGCTTCCTCGCTCAGCGTCTTAGTATAGCAAAACAGCGAGGTAATGCTGCCAGCGTCTTTGGTACAATGCCACGGGGGCCATTTTTAGACTTAGTTTAGGTTTAGATAGACTTATTTTAATTGGTTATTGTTTATTTTGTTCTGTTATATTTCTTCTCCAAGTAAACTTTTAGCAATGTGCCAGCTTATATTTAAATGTCAATAAAAAATTAACGATAACGATAAAATGGACTGTATAATTAAAAGAGAGTCCACACAACTACCGTGACTTTATATGCATGAATTTATTGTGTTACGGCTTTATGATGAGATTGCGTGTCGGCTTACCTGGAGATCTCTTAGGCGGAGTTCAGCGTCTGGAGAGGGCAGTTCCTTGGGCTTACCCAGTGCTGGATCCAGATACAGTATTACCCTCAGTCCTACCACTAAGACGCACATACAGGTGAACAGAAGCCGAGTCGCAATCGTAACAGCTTTTAGATGGAAATTAGATGACTTGATGCACTGCCTTGGCTCGCGAAGCCCGAATTATCGATAAATCTTGGACTACTTTTCGAAAGTTCAACGTGCTCGGTTCGCACGTACCGACAGACTCTCTGGGTTGCCACACTAACTCGATAGTGATGTGACAACCAGTGTTGCTAGACTAATAATTAAAATTCTACCATAAATCGGCAATATTCAACAACAATACATATTAAACCACATTTCCCAGGACATTCCTGGTTGTGACGGAGCTAGAACATACTCATACATCGAGAACGGCACGTGTAGTGTTCGAATTCGCTATTTCATTACGCGGTGGAGGGGTGGAACACTGATATATACTGTATGTCATATATATATTTGCATTTATAATACTAGCTTCGCCGCGCGGTGTCCCCGCTCATGCCATGATAAAAAGTAACCTACGTGTTAATCCAAAGTGCCACCGAAGTGTACCGTCATACCAAAATTCATCAAAATTGATCCAGCGGTCTTAGCGTAAAGAAGTAACAAACACATAAACACACAAACGCACTAACAAACTTTCGATTTAATATTAGTGTGATAAGCAAGTATCAAAAAAATATTTCATCACATCACAGTGACATAGCTTTGTTGTCAATTAGAGATCCCGAGTAACGTTCAAGCAGAGTGCAGATACATACTCGTATATTTATACGATTGCATGAATATGCATCTCACAATGTATAAAATATTTTGACGTGACAACGTCTAATAAATTGATGAACGCCGGCCGCACATACGAAAAACATGACGTCATTGTAGTGATACTTTAAGATGACGTCATTGTAGCAATACTTTAAGATGACGTCATTGTAGTAATACTTTGTAGCGCCGTGGACATGACGTCATTGTAGCAATACACAAGCCTACGTCAATATGCTGTTCACAGATTCTCAAACTTTAAAATGTGGGAAGAGGGAAGAGGGAAGGGTGAAGAGGGAAGAGGGAACAGGGAAGAGGGAAGAGGGAACAGGGAACAGGGAAGAGGGAAGAGGGAACGGTCGGATACAAAGACTATCTATCTATCTATCTATCAGCCACAGACGTCCACTGCTGAACATAGGCCTCCCCCATGACTCGCCACAAAGTGCGATCCTGTGCAGACCGCATCCAATGATTCCCCGCTACCCTCACGAGGTCATCCGTCCATCTAGTCGGGGGCCGACCCACGCTGCGCTTTCCTATACGTGGTCGCCACTCTAGGACTTTGCTGCCCCAACGGCCATCCGTTCTCCGGGCTACATGGCCTGCCCATTGCCACTTCATTGGAAGAGGGAAGAGGGAAGAGGGAAGAGGGAAGAGGGAAGAGGGAAGAGGGAAGAGGGAAGAGGGAAGAGGGAAGAGGGAAGAGGGAAGAGGGAAGAGGGAAGAGGGAAGAGGGAAGAGGGAAGAGGGAAGAGGGAAGAGGGAAGAGGGAAGAGGGAAGAGGGAAGAGGGAAGAGGGAAGAGGGAAGAGGGAAGAGGGAAGAGGGAAGAGGGAAGAGGGAAGAGGGAAGAGGGAAGAGGGAAGAGGGAAGAGGGAAGAGGGAAGAGGGAAGAGGGAAGAGGGAAGAGGGAAGAGGGAAGAGGGAAGAGGGAAGAGGGAAGAGGGAAGAGGGAAGAGGGAAGAGGGAAGAGGGAAGAGGGAAGAGGGAAGAGGGAAGAGGGAAGAGGGAAGAGGGAAGAGGGAAGAGGGAAGAGGGAAGAGGGAAGAGGGAAGAGGGAAGAGGGAAGAGGGAAGAGGGAAGAGGGAAGAGGGAAGAGGGAAGAGGGAAGAGGGAAGAGGGAAGAGGGAAGAGGGAAGAGGGAAGAGGGAAGAGGGAAGAGGGAAGAGGGAAGAGGGAAGAGGGAAGAGGGAAGAGGGAAGAGGGAAGAGGGAAGAGGGAAGAGGGAAGAGGGAAGAGGGAAGAGGGAAGAGGGAAGAGGGAAGAGGGAAGAGGGAAGAGGGAAGAGGGAAGAGGGAAGAGGGAAGAGGGAAGAGGGAAGAGGGAAGAGGGAAGAGGGAAGAGGGAAGAGGGAAGAGGGAAGAGGGAAGAGGGAAGAGGGAAGAGGGAAGAGGGAAGAGGGAAGAGGGAAGAGGGAAGAGGGAAGAGGGAAGAGGGAAGAGGGAAGAGGGAAGAGGGAAGAGGGAAGAGGGAAGAGGGAAGAGGGAAGAGGGAAGAGGGAAGAGGGAAGAGGGAAGAGGGAAGAGGGAAGAGGGAAGAGGGAAGAGGGAAGAGGGAAGAGGGAAGAGGGAGGAGGGAGGCCTCCCCCATGACTCGCCACAAAGTGCGATCCTGTGCAGACCGCATCCAATGATTCCCCGCTACCCTCACGAGGTCATCCGTCCATCTAGTCGGGGGCCGACCCACGCTGCGCTTTCCTATACGTGGTCGCCACTCTAGGACTTTGCTGCCCCAACGGCCATCCGTTCTCCGGGAAGAAGAGGGAAGAGGGAAGAGGGAAGAGGGAACGGTCGGATACAAAGGTATCCGAACCAAAAAAAAATCTAAAGGTACATTTTCCTATTGTGCAATTTAATAATATTCATATCAATAAATATTCTACCGAGAAAAAGACGTTGTCACGTAAAATCTTCCTTCGCCCGTAAAACCGACTTTACAGGCAACCATTTTTTGGACAGTTTTTTTCTCCTAATTAAATCGAAAGAGCTCGTGGTTCTGAGTAGAATATACCCAAAATATCGAAAATAAAAAAGTGGGGTGTACAACTAGAAAAATAGCCCAATTATAGTTTTGATACTAGTCAATATTTTTGATTTTCTATGCACACATATTAAAAGATACCTAAGGAAATATGTTAAATATATATTGACTGCACTCATAGTCAGATCACCTAATTTCTACCACTATGACCAGTCAACGACTAACGCATATGTTACATTTTCTAAAAATTAAATGTAGTGTAAATAAGACCTATCTCTATAATACCATGATATTATTCCATCACCAAAAAAAATACATAAGTATACTATGCCAACTTTCAACTCAGTCGGAATGTTAGAACTAGTAGGTACATAAAGTATCAACATTATTCATAGAGGACCCACCTACTAAATTGTTTAAATCATGGACAATTGGTGATACCATAAGGAAATATCTGTCAACATTATTTGGCTAGCCAGACTCTATAAGCTCTTATACCGCCTATGTGCTGAGTGGGACGCCTATTAGCCTAGCGCATAACAAACGCCCATAAATGGAATTAGTGTTCCCTAAATTCCAGCATTCCTTGAAATTACACCAACTGTTCCACGCTTCAATGGGCCACCAAGCGTTGATGCGTTAAATCGTAAGCACATTACGGAAGCCGTCACCGTCCCGTATCAGTCCCGTGGGATGGTTTATTACCAAAATTCAGGGGTTATCCGACTGAAAATTAAGGACAGGTTTGTCATTCCAGACTGACTTTAAGGGTATTTAAATATTTGTACGGGAAAAATGGTCCGTTGAGGTTATGGCGATTTTCATTCTGCGATCGACATTCCTTCTGTAATTAATATTTTAAGCAAATTACCCGAGCGAGATGCTTGGTAGATAGAAGACGGTTTCTCTTATTTATCACGAATATAATTCTAGATACATTTTGAAGGGTTAGCTTTGTCTACAATATCAATCGTTAGGTTTGTGATAATTTTCCAATCAGCCAAACTCATCTATTTAGTGTATTATGATTATGAACAAGAACATAGTCTAATTTAATTAGTCAGTCCATCGCATCAAGTGATTACCACGTAGCCTAGTGTATATTATAATGTTTTCATAATCGCGTAATGTTATACGGTTTAAATTCCAAGTTATATTATAAGCACTTGTGTTATCTACGGTAGATGGATAAGTATGTGGGTAGTTCAACATTATAAAATAAACCAGTCTGCTTGGGATCTCTATCTTTCATTGACAAAACATAGGCGCAGCCGGTAGGATGAATTTATTTATAAGTTATTGAAAATATTTTACTTAAAATTTAAATTTTTCAAAAAAAAAGTTTGCGTGATGAATTGATGATTAATTTGAGTCGTTTAGAACAACTGCCCACATAAAGCGTATTAAATTTGGCATGTGAGAGGATTGGATCACAGTTGAAGTTAAAATATGGAGGTAAAACCATTCACGACTAGTCAAATTTAAAAAAATTAAAAAAAAGTAGTAACGTCTATCCTAACTTAACATAATATAATCAACGCATTTTCACTTCAAGTTTGAATCGGCTTAGTTTCCCCGAATTATAGTTGTTAAACCCTTCCCGGTCTCTTTTTAACGACCCCCTTTTAAAAATAACAACTTGTCCGTGAATTCAGACAAAGACTTTAAGCACAAACGGCCCTCACAACTCAAGTGAGGTTCTGAAAAATTCGCTTTGAATTTTTTCAGAGATCTCTTATTGAATGAGATTCCACTTAAGCGCCTACGTTTTGCAGCGAAGATTCCCGTTGGCCTTAAGTGCGTCTTACAATCCGGACTGGACTAAGGCTAAGGATACTCGAAAACTATGCGCTTGAGTCTGTCCAAAGGAAACGGAAAAAAAGTACGAAGGGACAAAAACTTGTTTTAACGGACATAACCAAGGAAGAAACGACTCTGTAAAGAGAATCTGCATTATCAAGACTGTAGCTTTGACAGAATAACAGTGCTGTAAGACCTAGTTGGACTGCTCGCATTGGATTTGTAACATTTCTGCACATATTAAACTCGCATTTGTACCGGAGTTGTGGAGATAAACACTGACTGGGCACGTACTTACAATCTAGTAAAATAAAAAGCGGTAAGATGTGAATATTAACGTATTCACACAGAGGTCGTTAAGCTGTAAAAACCTTACAAATATACAATGCAAAGATCGACACACAAAGCATAAGGAAAATTTCGTCAGGTCTACCTGGAGCTAGGGTAGCGAAGTGGCTAACGCACTGGACCGGTAATCCAGAGGTATATATGTGAGGTAATATGTGTTTGTCGTTGACTGTACTGTACATAGTGGTAGAAATTATGTGAGCGGACTATGAGTGAACGTCAACATAGGTATATAACTTATTTCTTTAGGTACTTTACGTGTGCATAGAAAATCAAAAAATATGTTCTACTATCAAAACTATAATTCCATAATACACAAAGTGTGACCAGCCGCAATTTTTTTAAATTTCCCGCCTAAACTTTGAGTAATATTTCATTAGCCAGACTATAGCAAACAGCATCATATACCTATGAGCTCACAGTTGTAATACAAATTTAAAATTTTATAACGCTATCCTTCTCGCTGGTAAAAAATCACCCTTAACGCGTGGTATTCAAGCGGCCTTAGTCACGAAGGGAAGTCAAATCTCAGCCACGACCTCTCCAATTTGCTGTCCGTTATAGCGAGATTTCTATCTCGTAATATTTATAACAACATTTATTACTCTTAAAGATTTAGAGGTTTATTTAAAGTGTTTCATCATCTGCCTATTTAGTCCACTGTTGAATGTGGAGTTCAACACAATTATAGAGATAATTGATAGTTGAATTTTATACGGAGACACACGGACATTTTATTATTTCGATGTAGCCAAGCATATCAAGAAGTGAAGGAAAATCGGAATGTATAAGAGCTGGAAATTAAGGCCAGCAACACACTTGTGACTTCTCTGGTGGTGCAGGTGTCTATGGGCCACCGTTATCGCTTTCTATCAGGTGATCCGTTTGCCCCCTATGACATAACAAAAATTGAACATTATGATGATAATAGCCAAGCATTTGGCCTTAATTGGACCTGATGTTAAGTGACAATAAGGCCTAAGATACATGCTTGCCTAGAAAATGATTATTCGCTCTATACTTGAGAGATAGAGAGAGAAATGTTATATTTTTTCAGGGAAAAGGTGTGCAGGAACAGCTCTTTTGCTGCCTTGATAAGAAAAGTAGGCGCGAAGCTTTTCGTATGAATTAGTGGTATATCGGGGTCATTGTCAGATTTAGGTTAGGCGCGGCCTTCCGGTGGACTTTTGCGAAATTAAGGATTCCAGGGCCTAATTTTCTGATTAAATTCCTGTGAGAATAAAGAACGTTCCCTCTTAGATAATCCGATGTAATAGCAGCATAACCTAGATTCATACAAGCTCTTAACTTTTGGCCACCGAAGGGACAATTTTTTTTTTTTGAACTGACAATGACCCATCGACAACATAAGAGTAGAACCCAAGTACACGTCCATTAAGTAATATACGTGTAGACGACAACCGCGTCCGTCGGCTATCGGCTACAAGGGCACTCCGAAACTCAGGGATGAGTTATGGAGCGAAGTGGACTGTAGGCTAAGGTAAAACGAACGGACGAAACGAAAACGCAAACTAAAAATCAACGGTATATATATATTTACACAGAGATTAACAAAAAAACAACAACGGATCGGAAACACTTAAATTAACACTTAACTAATATAGTCTCTGTCTATGAATTTACACTAAATCGCGGACCGATGGTACTACGCTATACTAACAAAACTAACTCGCGGACCGATGGTACTACGCTACAACTGTTACAAGATGGTTTATGCAGGAGAACAAGAACTGGAAGTGAGTGTGGCGGATCGATGATCAACGCGCTGACTACGGAGTGGTACTCTACGTAGGATACAAGATGACTGTAATTACATGGAAAAATGGCCGTCCTTTTATACAATTCTGCTCTGGGATCAGGGGGACGCCCGCCCTGTCTTTACATATTAACTTACTTAAGTTACACATAACTTAGCTTATAAATAACTTATTCTACGGATTGACGCCGTTTGAATTTACAATATATTTGCGTGTTTACGCTGTGGGAGCTCCCGTCCGACTGTGAGGCGTGAAAATACCTAACTATTCTTTGTCCCCGGCAAGAGGCCGTCTCGCTCGCACCGTCCGAGATATACACTCGCGCGGTCACTCTTAACGCGCTGCGCGCTGCGAGACTCGTTCAGTCTTTGATTTATCGTGTTCTCGGACGGTTGCGGCCGGGACAATGTTCTACAAAATTACTTTATTAACTGAAATCTACAGTCTTACGAAGTTTCAAATTAATCTATGATTTTTCCTCAATTTTTACATCGAACGTAAACAAAGATGACTCCTTTGTCTCGCGCTGCGAGTGGAAATTACCACGATGAGTCATCTTTGTTTTGCCGTGGTCTTTTTACTAAGACATGACGGGAGCTCTACATGAATAAATGATTATACAGGGAAATTTAATTAATTTCAGCCGCTTATACGGGCAAACGATCTTCATCATCATCATCATCATCTCAGCCATAGGACGTCCACTGCTGAACATAGGCCTCCCCTTTGGACTTCCATATATACCGGTTGGAAGCGACCTGCATCCAGCGCCTTCCGGCGACCTTTACAAGGTCATCTGTCCATCTCGTAGGTGGACGTCCTACGCTGCGCTTGCTGGTCCGAGGTCTCCACTCAAGCACTTTACGGCCCCGATCTTATATCTAAGTATTGAATAATCTTTATTTATTATTTCTACTTAAAACTAAATACTCTGCAAAGCTGTCCGCAACAATACGGATACAATGATTTACTTCCTATATTAACAATCCATATGATTTTCTTCACTGTGATTTTTGTACCTATTACTTATATTAGGTATATTTTAGAGTGAAAATGTTTTCAATTACTTTTTTCCTTAATTTGAAACTTATTGGGGAAAAAATGGCGAAAAATATTTATAAGGTGAATTTGATTTCCTCATTACGAAGTTAATTCGTTATGGAACTCCCAGCACAGTTCTTTCAATATTTGGCTGAGCGGCCTTAAAACGACAGGTAATGCCAAACTAGCGCCAGTTCACTTTTCTTATATCTTTAAAATCCGATAATTTTTCAGTAATAACTAGTCTAGGAACCTAGGAAAACACTTAATATTTATAAAATTACTGTATAGTGCGTTACGTGATCCAGATATAAGCGATCAGCATCCACCGGATAACTTTAACCTACACATCATATCAGCCGATAGACGTCCACTGCTGGACAAAGGCCTCCCCCAAAGTTCTCCAAAACGATCGATCTTGCGCCGCCTTCATCCAATTTCTACCCGCGATCTTAACCAGGTCGTCGGTCCACCTTGTTGGAGGCCTTCCAACGCTGCGTCTTCCGGTCCGCGGCCGCCACTCAAGAACCTTTCTGCCCCAACGGCCATCGATTCTACGAGCAATATGCCCCGCCCACTGCCACTTAAGTAACCTACACGTCTAGCATTAACTGTGACGCGCGACAAATACTATCTGTCATTTTCATGTCAATACTGCGCGAGTAAGATAGGTGACGCTAAGTCGCGCGACAAGCGAAGTCACGCCAAAATAGAGATATACCGTGCTCGAGAGCATTCGATCCCCATACAAATCGAAAAACTCCAATCATTCCATCACTACGCCAAGAGGTCCGTAATATTTTGTATAATTTCAGAATAACTAACATACACTTGATATACTCGTACAACAAATTGACGTTAAGTCATTTAATATATTGTAACGTTTGATATAACGGGTTATTGTTATAATTTGTTATACTCTCATTATTATTCGGTATACTTTAATAATGTTAAATAACGGGGGCAAGTCGATGAATTCCCGCTTCGCGGGGCTTCTTTTCCCGCTCTGAAGGACGCAAGGTACCTAATGAACCTAACCTAGCAAACAACTGTAGCACCTAACTCATTATATCTCATGCTACATTACATCATTTGGAAATTATTTAAAATTACATTATATCATTCGTTACATTGTACAAAGCAATGGTATATTAAATCAAAACAGATTAAACGGAATTATATAAAACGTTGTGTACCAAGATATGCTAGCAGGTCGTCCACTAGCGTAGGCTACTATCGGTTCGAAAAAGTAAACCCGACTTGTCTATACTCCGGTGTCCATGGCCAAACAAGTTTTAATAAAATCGTTTAAATCGATTGAACCCAACATCTGTTTATTTGGTTGCTTAAATAACGTTACCGTTTCATTTCGAGATCAGACTTTCAAATTAAATTTCGTTAGCAAAACTGTTTGAGGAGCCAAGATTACTCCAATATTAAAACCCATACCACGAAAATCAGAAAACGACCTATACGACGTAAACGACTTATCCAAGGTAAGTCGTTTTGCGCAAGCAGCAGACATCCCATCTATTTATAGAACCCGACAATTTTGATTGAAAAAAAAACGTTATTCACGCAACGAAGCCGATAATTGATTTTATGAAAGCTAATGTATGGAAGTAGGTATTAACTTTATCGAGTCTATTCGAGGTGAATTGATTAGCATATAGAGAGATTCCGTGAACTGAAATTGGTCGATATTTTTAATCAATTGGGATGAGATTCGCTTTTAATAAAACGCGGACGGTCTACCTGAAAGAGGAAAAAAGATGTGCAATAAGAACGCAAAAAAAATCTTTATTTTACCGATATATTGTTCTAACGGAGCAACAGATCGACGTGATATTTTTCTTAGAGTTAGGATGTAGGACCTAGAGTGACATAGGATACCGCTCGAATGGCTATTCCTTTGTCAATGTTAATCATGTTAAAAATATAAATATAAATATAAATATAAATATCGGACACCTCACGCAAATCGACCTAGTCCCAAATTAAGCTCAAGAAGGCTTGTGTTATGGGTACCAGACGACGATATACGTACGTATATAGATAAATATATACTTAAATACATAGAACAACCATGACCCAAGCACAAATATTCGAGTTCATCACACAAATATTAGCCCTGGCCGGGATTCGAACCCGAGACCGCCGGCTCAGTAGGCAGGTGTCTACAAACCGAGCCAAACGCGTCGTCATATATTATTAAAGCCAAAGACTTAAAGAAAATTCAACCAATGTGATCAACAGGCTCGTAGTACACCAAACTATATTTTTGGTGTAATATTTCTTCTGGGGGTCTATGATGGTTGCTTTTATCATGCGATGAATAAGTGACAAAGCATCCTTCACGTCTTGACAAAATGCGAGTGTGAAAGACAGATGCTTTGTCACTTATTTATCACGTAATAAACTCAACCAACATAGGCCCCCAGGTTGAAGATCAAGCTGTCTACAAAATTACCAACACTCTTTTATTCCTTTGAAAACAAGATTATGACTACGAAAACAGAACGAAACATGTTACTTTTTACTGCAATCCACCTCAATAGAATAATTTTGAGCTTATACGAGTAAAAATACATAATCTTCTTCACGGCATCAGCCCGTCCTTCCTAATTGCAGCAATACACGGGAAAAACTCCGGCCTAAATCCCGAATGACGAAAAAAGATATGCAAAATAAAAACCCGCTCCCATCCAAGGCCTTAATTTTCACTTCATAAACATTCTCAAAAGAAAATTATTATTTCGCACGAACAATAAATCCCGAAAAGTAAAACGGGGGAAATTCTAAAATCCCTTCCTCTATCCCGGTAACAATACGGGAATTTCCTGGAGGAAAGGGAAGTGGGGAACAGACGCTTTCACGAATATCTTTGTTCACGGACAATTTCGCCGTTTGCCGATGATATCTTTTTTCTTTCAGGTGACCAGGATATTGCTGTACATTCTGACACAGATTGTATTGGGATATCCGATTGTAATTTATAACTGCTTTATATTTAAGTATCTGATTTTAACCAGTATGATCAATTGCTTTTCACTTCGCTTAAAAGTGAGAAATTGGCGTAATTTGTTAGTGTTGTGGGGTAGTTACCCAAAAAAGTGTCCTTCTTTTTCTGAGAAAGTGAATATTTATAAGGAGAAATGTTTCTTACATTTTCCATACCAGATTGACATATTTCACATCACACCTATGAACGTGACCCACAGGAAAACATTTTTTGGGACACTCTCTTGTATGAGGTGGGTCATTGTCAGTTTAAAAAACAAAATTTGTCCCTTCGGTGGTCAAAAGTTAAGAGCTTGTATGAATATAGGTTATGTTGCTTTTACATCGGATTATAGAAGAGGGAACGTTCTTTATTCTCCTGTGAGAATGCCTAAATGCCTGTGCATTTAATCAGAAAATTAGGCCCTGTAATCTTTAATTTCGCAAATGTCCACCGGAAAGACGCACCTAAATCTGACAATGACCCAGGTTTAAATGGGTGATTCTATCGCGGGTTCAACACTCAGAAAATTATATCGCCTTAGAATACGATACAATACAATACTAAATGCTTTATTGCACACGAAAAAAGTTTGCAAATTAAACACGGATATAATAACTTTAATAACGGTATAGACAACAGGTGGTCTTATCGCTAAAGAGCGATCTCTTCCAGACAACCTTTGGGTAATGGAGTTGATCAGTATAAACCACACAATGTTAGGTGATGCGGAAAGCGATGGGAGAACAAATTATTAACATTCAGCTACCTACTAAGGTATGATGTATACGTAAGGTAAGCAGGAATAATTATCTAATACCTCAGACAGGTACCTACAGTTATTATAAAAACCGACCTCAATATCTCAGCGATGCCAAATCAAATTAAGGAAGACGTTCCATTGAAATCAAAATGTTCATTCGTTCATTTCGTTCATTCGCTCATTTATTCAGTCACCCGGTCTCTAGCGAGTACTTTGCATCTGCATAGTGATTCCAAGTTAAATTACTTTTAGAAAGAACTTCTTTTCGTTCCTCTTCCAAAGAATGTTGGATGTGACTTTGAAGACTTGATTAATAGCGTAAATTGTAAAAAAAAATATATAAAAGTATCGCTCCAAGGAACAAATGATTAAAAGTTGTATATAAACATCTATACTATTATAAAATTCTAGATTTGTATCGAAATTTTTTTTTTCTAAGGAGAGGGGTCATGATTTCAGGAATATAATCTTAATAGCGTGATGCTGGATCGTCATTTGTTTTATATAGCGCCATGCCAACCTGGCGCCATCTGTTTTCATAATTTCTTTTGTCCTCGCATCACGCCGAAGCGGCTGAATACATTTTACCCAATTTTGGTACAGGGATAGCTGGACATCCAAAGATGATTGTAGGATACTTTTTAAGAAAAAAAATACTCGGACGAAGTTTTCAGGCACCTCCTTGTTGATATATAAAAAAAAATAACCACTATTTTGTCGATTTCAAAGGTGCACGCAATTTAGTCATCAGTATCATAAGTGGGCACTATGAAGTCGAAAAGATAGCTGATAAGTCTATTCACTAAAGCAGACCGAAGTAGGGTAACGTCAGTGCCTCATGCAAAACCACAGACAACCCCCACTAGACGGAGCATGTAAGGCCGACCACCGTTTAGTTGCGTCCTTGTTTATGATCCATGCGTACGTCAACGAAAAAAGAAATTAAATAAATAACATGGTAAATTGTAGTGTTAAGTGGTGTAGAGACCTCATAAACATGAACGCAACTAAACGGTGGCCGCCGTGTTGATACTTTAATGTTCTGCCGTACCATATCGTTGGTGCGCGCGGGTCGCCTACGGGTCGCCTTACATGCTCCGTCTAGTGGGGGTGGTCTGTGTGCAAAACAGTCTTATGAACTTCCCAAAAGGCTCCTTCAGTACCCTTACTCTGAGTTAACGTGAACATACTCGCTAGCGACTGCGAAAACGAATTGTATGGAGAATAGTACAGCACCCCTACCGGTTACTGTGTAGAACTACATTTCTCCATACAAATCGTTTACACAGTTGCTAGCGAGCACAGCCAATGGGAGGAGGGAGTAGCATTCAAAAGTTTAAGTTTCTATAACCGACCGCCAGTTTATCTATTTGTCGTTAACTTTTAGTTTTTCCTTATGAGGACAGCTAAGGATGGCTCTCTTCCTGCGCACCTGTTTCCTGAAAAATATAACTTGGATCTCTTCAAGTCGAGAGTGAATAGGCATCTTCTAGCCAAGCATGCTCCATCTTAGGCCTTATTGTCACTTAACATCAGGTGCAATCGAGGTTAAATGCATGGCTATCTTGAATTAAAAAAAAAAAAAAAAGTTACCTTTAGTCCCATGGGTCCATTTTGATTTATTAATAGAAATACCCACCAATTCATCAAAAGGGGTTATAATTGTATAATCCTATGACGTCTTTTGTAAGAATTTCAATATTGAATGAAATGGGGTTTAATGGATGGGCAATGTTATTTTCTCAAGCGAAAGCAATTAGAGTTTCCCGTTATTTTATTTATAATAAAAGTAGTTTTTCATTAAGTCGGAGTAAGGAAGAATAAGGAAGGTTTTTATAATCGAAGACCCATGCATATACCTGAATTGTGATGAATTTAAAACATAGTTAGTTCGATGATTACCTGTAACAAATAAAAACAATTATTTACTGTGAAAAAGAAATGATGTGGTAAGTAGATATTACATAAAGAAACACATGCAATTAAAATACACTAAAGTATGTTAACATTTTTAACTTATGAAAACAGGGTTAAGTTAATGCATACAACTAGGGAATGCAAACCGGTAATTTTTTCTATAGAAATTATCGGTAATTTACGGGTAATGCGGTAATTTCCATACAAAAAATTACCGGTTTACATTCCCTACAATACAACACACTCTTATCTGGCAAAAGGCACAATATCACCAACAATTCGTTTGTCGTTTATCCATAATATTCTCCTAATAGGTATATTCATTTCCATATCGTCTCCATTCAACTTCGTGAACGAATGAACGAATGGGAAAAATTTCTTCCGAATGGACGACCGTTGTCTCCCTTCCAATTCTGTCCGTTTCCATTCGTTCTTCGGACCGGAAAATGCGAGGTTTGGATTCTTGCGTAGTCATGTTGGTAATTTAGTTGAATTTAAAGTTTCTCTATTCGAATCTATTGTGCTTGGAAGTTTGGGAATCTAGTTTCGGATTATTTGTAAATAAGTAGTTTTACATGGTTTAACGCTAAGCAAAAAATATTACTGGTTGTTTTGCTATTATAATTAGAAACTCATACGGTTTTGGAGTTTTTAAGCCCCCTATTATTATATAACATTAACCTTCGTGTTTATCATACAACATTTGAATATCGGTGCTTTTAATACGTTAGAAAAACTAAAATACGTTACTAAGAATAAGAAAACACAGCGAAATTTTAATTTATTTTTCATAAAATCGATCTTATCTAAACTGTAGTTACTTAAACCAACAAAATTCATTATTATACTCAAATTCACCTCAAGAACGACGTCTATTTAGTAATTAATAAAGTTTTTCAAAACCCAAAAAAAGCAAAACGATGAAACTACTAGACGGTATTTTGCGACTTACTTACATTAATTTCTCAGAACCTAACAGCATCATACTGATTTATCAGCCTCACTTGACAAATAAACAAATATTATTTGATTTATAATAATCTCAACGCAAGTTAAACGGGGTAAAAGCAACTTTTTCTGCACAAACGGTACAAGGAATACCAAAAAATTTGAAAAGGAATTTCGCCTCCCCTAATAAGGAATTCATTTAGCAAAACGTCTCACTTTTGCAACCCCAATTTCCAAAATTACACCAAACGAAACGTAAAGGCGACACGTGTTTTTAAAATAAAATCCGTTTTCAGAAAAGTTTTTTCTTCGCGAGGGAAGTCGTAACACAATAGCTGAGGCGTGGGTAACGTTGTTACCCCACAATACAGTTCGTGAGAGCTTTACTGTGAAATTGAAGAGACTGGATCGGATTTAATACCTACTGGTTGGCTATCACTCCATTTTAGTTTAGCTATGTCAAAACGGGGTCTCAAAACAACAGTCATTTCTGATATGGCGTCTAATTGACATCTTGCCATAATATAGTGGAAAGGATTTAGACGTTATTCGAGCTCACCCACGCTTGCTTTAATTGTTCTTTTATTTAATTGTAAGATGTAACTTTAAGTTACAATTTAATTAGGATGACTATAACAAAAGTAGCTCAGATTGGAGAGTACAATCGACCCTTTCAATTAAAGCCCCAATATTTTAGTCAGCCTTTATATGTTAATACCCTCGACTTCTGCCGCAAAAAAAAAACCAGCATCTTCCGGGATGGAAAACTATTTCATTTCCTTCCTCGGGACGCAAACTATCAACATAGCAATTTCAACTAAACTGTTTCAGGGGATTAAACGTGAAGAGTTAACAGACATAATTTACATTCGTACATGACATACGGATGGAATTAATTTCGTATAGGTATTTTTAATATTAGTAGAGACTAGGAAGTACCCGCAACTTCATCCGCGTATTTTTTTTCTGTACCGAAGACGGGCAAAAATGATCCTATAACCATTTTTGGTTTTCCAGCTATCCCAGTAGCAAAATGAGTAAAAATTTGTCCAGCCATTTCGGCGTTATGAGAGGACAAAGAAAATATGACCGACGGATGGCGGCAGACGGGCATGGCGCCGCGCGCCCATTCAAAACAAAAGACGATCCTACATCGCATTCTTAGGATGTTTTCTGAAATCAAGACCCCTCTCCATAGAACACAGATTTTAAATTCAAATCTAGAATTTTATAATAGTATAGATGTATAACTTTTCACCACACATTTTCAATCATTAGCACCTGTGAATATCCGTGGCGTTCCAAGCTAAATTCCATTTTGTCACGTCCTGTTTTGCCACGTGTCCACTCCCAGACACTCGTTCCTGACACAGACAATCTGTCCCCCATATAGTGCTCTTCGAACACAATCTGTCCATTTGTGATAATGCACTTTGGTTAATTCTTCCAGAAGGACAAACCGATCGGACAATAATTGATGGGACATAAAAATCCACTTTGTGAGGCATCCTATTTTAGAAGTACCCCGTGATTGAATCTGTACAGTGGTTTTTAAAAATAAAACGGATAGGGCACTCAATATATTTTAATTACATACGTTCACGATTTATGTTCATGGAAAATAATGAAATGTTTTTGTTTCCGTATATTTTACACTTAATAATAAGTATTTGTACTTATAATTTATAATATAGAGCTGAAAAGTGGTTATAGGAACTCGGTAACGAAATGACGCAACTAAATCGAGTTTAAGCTCATTATTCGTCTTACGAGACGTTTTTTATAAAATATTTTCTTCTGTTTCCGCGACTGCCACAGATTTAAATTTGGGCCTCGAACGGTTTAAAACAATAATAGTGTTAAAAGTAGTATATGTAGAGTATTTGTTTAAAAGGATATACGTAATAAGGCAAGTCTCTGGGAGTTTTCTTTCGGCGATTCTTTCTCATCAGTAATCCTTATTAGAAAAATTGTGTTTTTCTCAGTCAACTTTGACAACGGTATCTGTAAAGCTACAAAAACGTCAGAGAGGCTCAAATAATTAATATTTGCGTTATAATCCGCTTCAATTGTTTTATTTAAATGTGAGACGTTTTGTAATGAAGCACTAAAAAAAATTGTTTTAATAAAAGTCGAAGTTTTTTTAACATATTAAATTGGTTTTAAAGCTCCACTTAATAAATCTGTACCTAAATGATAAACAAAATGAATCCCGAAACGCTAGCGTAACCAAAAAATACCTCGACGTAAGAGGATCGATCGGCACAGCGTTACGAGACATTCTATTAAACATACTCCACATTTACCCAAGGAAATTGGTTCTTTGGCTTATCTCAGTTATTCGTTTTTACGCCTTGTTAGTAATTTAATGCGACTGTGGCGGGATTATCAGACATTCGGGGATATAATGGGGTACGGAGGCATTTGTAAGGCTTTGAAGTTAAAACCGGTACACTGATACATGAATATACTTAAATACAAAATTGCGGAAGGAACTCTTATGATGTACCTACCCCAGGTACCTAAGAAGATTTCTTAAGGATTTCAAAATGATACGAAATTTTTGTTTACTTAACAGAGGACATCAAGCTTAAATACTTGATTATAGCTAGGGAGACCTAACCGGTCGGGGGGTGTCGTGGTAGAATGCTCGCGACCCCATGGCACCCCCCTAACGGCAGCGAGGATGCGCCGGAGTGGGATTAGTGGGCGAGAAAGGGGAGTCCCACATCACCCCCCAAATGGCTTCCCTATGCGTAAAAGCATTCCCACTTCGATACCAAAAAAAAGGGAGACCTAGCCAAAGACACTAAATAAAAATTTTTGATTCACAAAAAAATGTATTTGATTTTTAGAGTTCCGTACCTCAATAGGAACGACGGAACCCTTATAAAACCACTTTGTTGACTGTCGCTCAGTACGGTTTATCTTTTCGTTAGAGCAATGCAGGGCTTTCATAGTTCGTACGGAATCCTCGGTGCGCGAGTCCAACTCCCACTTGTCCAGCTTTTTTTGTTTGTAGCCTCATCACATCATGCCGTCTCAACCAGTTTTGTAACACGTATACAAGGGTCTGTTATACTTACTTTATAAGGCAATATTTACCCGACACTATGAAAAAAGAGGATCATGTTTTCCATTCGCGTAAAAAAGTTGCTGATCCATAGTTTTACTAAAGTTTAACTTAGTACCTTTTTAGTGTACCTACGTGGAAAAAACGCAATTTGAAAAACTCTCGAAACACTAAAAAAGAACACCTATATTTTATTCAAATTACAACATGTCGAAACTTGGAAAAACTGTTCCGAACTTGAAACTTTATGTCTTTATTACTGTTGGTGGACTCTTCATTTATTTACCGAGTTAATTTAATTTAGGGAAGTGAATATATAAAAGGGCTAAGGAATATTAATGTCTGGAGTTTAAGATGGAGTAAGCTTATTTTAATATAAAGGGGATTCCACGTAAAAAGTTTATGGCGAAGAAAGTTTCTTAGGCACAATAAAGATGTTGCTTTTACAAATTAACCTACCAACGGCGATGGCTATTTTCAGTATAAACTGAATAGGGAAGTGTATTACACTTTATGTTTGTTTATGTTTGTGTAATTAATTAATTAACTAAATAAGCTTATTTCGTAAGCTCCTTGTTTAGTACTAATAATTATTGAAATACTAAGCTGTGCCCCGCGGTGTTACCCGCTCATCCCACGGGAACACTAAATTTATTCGGGATGAAAAGTATCCTATGTCCTTTCCCGGGTCTCAATGTGACCTCTTTACCAATAGTCCTTTTACTCAATACTCCACATCAGTTAGTCGAAATGAAACTTAACCTCTCTAAAGTGGGGTTCAACTAAACATCTAATAAGGTACATTGACCCACAAGGTATCAAACCCTTAGGGGTGGCACCGGAATGCCACAACGCCATTAGTGACCTTACCGAAGCGTCGCTGTAATTGAGGGACGATGGAACAAAACGAGACTTAAAATTGAAACACCCCTACCTATATTATAAATGCGAATCCAACCGAAAACTGAGTCGTCTCGTCTTTCATCGACCATCTATTTTCATTAATAGACATCTCAAATCAGTATAAATTATTCATGTATCTATCTAAGTAATCTAAGTATAGCTCAACAGAGCTTTTTTCAACCCTCGCCATATTGCGGATTTTTAGTGTTAAGTACTGATTTATTTCACTGGCAACGACAAATATTTTGTAACTGACGTTGAAAGTCGGTGAATGTCACCAATGTAAACAAAGAGGAAACAGGACTAAATATACCGCAAATTTCAAGTATTTTTTGCATAATTGAAGCCAAAAGTATCCTCAGTGATGAAGGTAGTTTTTTTAGTAGGATTCAGTATTTTATTTTCGCAAGAAGAAGGAAGTATTGAGCAGCATTTCGGTAAAAAATGTTTTGAATTTGGTTAACGACAAATCTTTGACAAATTGCTACTAACGTTTAATACATTATTGCCATATGAAATCTGTTTAGCGCCACTATCCCTGGGCCGGACCGATACTTGTTAAGCTATACTAACATTATTGCTTAAGAAAAAAAAAACTTATTTTGTTCCTATTATTTTCTTTATATAAAGGCGTGAGCTCACTGCGAGCATTCATCTATACCTAATGTAACAAAAAAATATATGAAAACTAGCTTTTGCCCGCGACTACATCCGCGTGGAACTTGGAAGTATGGAAGCAACCTCGTACAACACGATAGATATCCATATCCACCTAATCACCTTAATTAATAAAAGGGATTATTAAAAGCGCCTAAGCAAATGTAAGAGCAATTGTGCTTTTGGTCTAATAATTACATTTCCTACAGGGTCATCAATGTCATCATGAATTACTTACTCACTTTTCTATCTTTTTAGGGATAATTTCCAGGATGAAAACTATCCTATGTCCTTCCTCGGATCTTAAACTATCTCCATGCCAAATTTCATCAAAATCGATTCAGCGGTTTAAGCGTGAAGAGGTAAAAAACAGACAGACACACTTTCGCATTTATAATATTGGTATGGAAACAGTACGCAGTGCGGACTCTCCCCTATGACACGTTCACGACTGTTCCCTTAGAACCTTCGGGTTCAAAACAAGGGTTAAAATCTCGACTGCGCGAACGAGGCACGTGAGTTATTTGAACAGCTCGTACAGTCCACGAGCAATCCACTACCGTATGCTACTGACACGTGAAAAGTTACATACTCGTATACCGGGTGATCAATCCAAATGGGTCAGTAGGGAAAAATCTGAAAATATAAGATATATGGAAATCATGGTTCTTAAGAACTTCATTAACTTCATTATGATTTTATTATAAATGTTTGTCATACTTACATCATTTTATACAAAACCCAGCTAAAACCGCTGTAAAGAATGTTACAATACGACATGCGATTACTTACAGTATTTTAACCAGGTTCAATTCCCAGTTATGTATGTAATTTATGAAAAATTGGGCAAGTGCGAGTCCGACTCGCGCATGAAGGGTTCCGTACCTATATATATATATAATCTATAACAAGTTTGTTGTATGGGAGCCCCCCTGAAATATTTATTTTATTTTATTTTTAGTATTTGTTGTTATAGCGGCAATAGATATACATCATCTGTGAAAATTTCAACTGTCTAGCTATCACCGTTCTTGAGATACAGCCTGGTGACAGACGGACGGACGGACGGACGGACGGACGGACGGACGGACGGACAGCGAAGTCTCAGTAATAGGGTCCCGTTTTTACCCTTTGGGTACCCTAAAAAAAATGAATGCAGTTTTTATTAAATCTAAAATCGACATCATTGTTCCTAGGAACAGATTCCCTATCTCTTATAGTTTTCGTTTTCTCCCAACTGACCCATTTGGATTGATCACCCTGTATAGCTAAACAGGGTGTTTTTCAACCCGTGCGATTTTTCGAATTTTTAGTGGTACTAGTCTATTTTACTGGTTAGTTTATTTTTGTGCCCTCGTTGCCGACGATTGCTTGAATTTATTTTCTGCCGCATGTAGTTTTTAATTTTACGATACGAATACCGCTGCTGGTATATCTGGTCGCGCGACTCAGCGTCACCTGTCTTGCTTGCACACTATTGACAGGAAAGTGACAGATAGTATTTGTCGCACGACAGAGAGTCGCGTGTTACAGTTATGCCAGACGTGCTGATAAGAGATGACGTTGTAAATGTTGTTCATAAGAAACAAAAGATAATTAAATGTTAACACTGTTCCTAAAGTCATTACTTTTGCTGTGTTTTATGTGGAAATAAAATAAAATAAAAATTACAACATCCATAAAAATGTTTTTTTTTATACAATTTTATAATAGTATGGTATGAATCAGTTCTCAGTGTAGAACAGAAAACCGCAGACAATTTAATACGAAATACAAAATATAAACGATCATTTTGTCATTGTAATGGAATCCAAAGCCACCACTTAATTACTATTCCGATTGAAATCGTTCTCAGTCTTTTGTTATTAATAATAATCCGCGCTCATTACCTCATACGCGGGTGAATTATTACTCAATTAATTAAAATTTCTATATGAATACATTTAATTGAATCTGCTTTTGGTTCGGTGGATACAGACACCAATTATTTTAAAACATTTCCGTCTATATGAGTACGATACCCCACGATTTCGTATGATGAATCAAGTAAATATAAACAAATGATAACGGACATCCTCACACAAATCGATCTAGTCCCACAGTAAGATCTTGCTTGTTATGGGTACTAGAGGATATACATACTTATATGGATAAATATATACTTAAATGTATAGAACATCATGACCAAGAAACAAGTATTTGAGTGATCACACAAATATTTGCCTTTGCCTGGATTTGAACCCAGGACCACTAGACCCTGGTTTAGATAAGTAGCGTAGGTGTAGTTGGTGCAGTCAGTAGCAAAAGTAGCTAAGCAATAGGAATTTGTTATGCAACGCTTCAAAGTTGCTATTTGGCACGAGTGTTGAAATTTGAAGCTGAGCGAGCGAAGGTATTTATGATCCAAATATAGATTCCTGAGAGTAGAGAGGCTTTAAAGATACGAGAAGCCAAATAATTTTGCAGCCGTGCGGAATACACAACTTTTTACCTCACTACGGCGAAAAAAACTAATTTTGCCCTGTATTAAACATAACAAATTTCAGACATAACACACTCAAATCCAAACCAAATACACAAGAGAATAGCACACATATTAAAAATAAAAAGTTACATGCATCACAGATATCACAATCATCGTGTTCCAAATTCAAATGAGTTTTGCACGCTATATGATAAAATAGACATTTGCACGTAGATTTCAGGCTACAAACGGAGGTTTTCTGAGCGAGTGAGGTGAAAAATAAAATGCTCACAATGATCTACGTATGTACAACCCTTATTCTCTAGATAGCGTCCCTGTGTATATATTTTTGAGCACCTGGCGTGCGTGCACCGTCGGCTGCTAATTGTATCACATGTGCGTACAAGTGATCTCCTCGTGAATGATATCTGCCAGTGTCAATTCCAATTCATGTACAAACGGGCGACCTGTATCAATTCGTAGCCCCAAGGTTGTAAACTATGCTTTGTTCTCAGCCCTTGTTCCATCGAGACGACAGGCATATAACATGTGACAAGGGATTTGGGGCTGTAGCTTGATAATATCAAAGCATATTATTTATCAACAACTCTTACCTACCTACTTGAAAAATTATAAAATTATGTTTTTTACTAAAAAATTCGTTAAGTAGGTTTAACATCTGAAAAAAATAGCCAGTGGAGCCTACTGATATTACAGTAAGACTTACTGCAATAACAGTTAGGCCTACTGACATTTCAGTAAACCTAACTGCAATAACGGTTACGCTTACTGTAATTTCAGTAGGCTCCACTGGCTATTTTTTTCTAAACTATACTTGAACAACACCTAATAAATTCCATTCGAAACTACAGTTCTGTATTGTGATCTTTTCAAAAGCCATCTAACAGTGTTGTTTTGATTATTTGTGTAAAATACATCGGAATTTGTGGTTGGGCGTGGTGACTATGTGCCATTACGGCTGGCTAAAAACGCGTGCCAAATTGCCCAAACAGCGGAGAAGCTGGAACCAAACACCGACGTGTTCGTTTATCTAGTCTTGATTTAGCCCCTGCCTTAGATATGTAATTTTTGTGTAGTGTAGGTCACATGTAGGCGTAGTAGCGAACTTTGTGTGATACTGAATGACATTTGACTCTCTGCTAGTTTCAATTTCAATTCATCTACAAACGGGCGACCTGTATCAATTCGTAGCCCCAAGATTGCAAACTATGCTTTGTTCTCGGCCCTTGTTTCATCGAGACGACAGGCATAACATGTGATAAGTGATCTGTATCTCTCTCTGTCTCAATTGACACATTGGGTTGAAACTTCGCACCGACATAATAATATTTAATCTTCTTCTATAAATAATGACACAAAGGTAAATTAAGAAAGAAAAATTGAATGCGATCCACTACA
This sequence comes from Apotomis betuletana, assembly GCA_932273695.1. Classification (NCBI taxonomy): domain Eukaryota; kingdom Metazoa; phylum Arthropoda; class Insecta; order Lepidoptera; family Tortricidae; genus Apotomis; species Apotomis betuletana. The sequence continues at coordinate 16,492,328 of OW026314.1, read as the reverse complement.
ATCTAAGCAGGGCTTGAACCTGCGACCTCTGCGTTACCGGCGCATTGCTCTTCCAACTGAGCTATTAGATCGCTACGTCAATCACATCAAATCATTCATTCCAGAATTCATACGCTACTGGAGCGCCCTCTGCGTCATATGTGTTTGAAATGCTTATGCGCATTCATCATCATCTCAGCCATAGGACGTCCACTGCTGAACATAGGCCTCCCCTTTGGACTTCCATATATACCGGTTGGAAGCGACCTGCATCCAGCGCCTTCCGGCGACCTTTATAAGGTCATCTGTCCATCTTGTAGGTGGACGTCCTACGCTGCGCTTGCTGATCCGAGGTCTCCCCTCGAGCACTTTACGGCCCCATCGGCCATCTGCTCTGCGTGCTATGTGGCCTGCCCATTGCCACTTCAACTTGCTAATCCGGTGAGCTATATCGGTCACTTTAGTTCGTCTACGGATTTCCTCATTTCTGATTCGATCACGTAGAGACACCCCGAGCATAGCCCTCTCCATTGCTCGTTGAGCGACTTTGAGCTTTGAGATGAGGCCGATAGTGAAAGACCACGTTTCGGTGCCGTAAGTCATCACTGGTAACACACATTGGTTGAAGACTTTCGTCTTGAGGCACTGAGGTATGTCGGACGAAAAGACATTGCGTAGTTTCCCGAACGCTGCCCAGCCGAGTTGGATTCGGCGGTTGACCTCTTTCTCGAAGTTGGACCTACCTAATTGGACCACTTGTCCTAGGTAGATGTATGAGTCAACAACTTCGAGTACCGAGTTTTCAACAGAGACTGGGATGGGCACAACCTTGGCATTTGACATGAGTTTCGTCTTGTCCATGTTCATTTTTAAGCCCACCCGTTGAGAAACTCGATTGAGGTCATCGAGCATCATGCTGAGTTCCTCCATCGACTTTGCCATGACTACGATGTCGTCGGCAAACCGAAGGTGAGTGATGTATTCGCCATTGATGTTGATGCCAAGTCCTTGCCATTCCAGGAGCTTGAAGGCGTCTTCCATAACGGCCGTAAACAGTTTCGGGGACACAACGTCCCCCTGTCTTACGCCTCTTCTCAATGGAATGGCCTTTGTGCTCTGCTCCTGAACTCGGACCGACATGGTGGCGTTACTATACAAACACTTCAACACTTCAATGTACCGATAGTCAATATGGCATCGCTGAAGTGACTCGAGCACCGCCCATGTTTCCACCGAATCGAAGGCTTTCTCATAGTCCACAAACGCTAAGCATAATGGCAAGTTATACTCTTCAGTCTTCTGTATAACTTGCCGCAGCGTATGTATGTGGTCTATGGTACTATAGCTTCTTCGGAAACCGGCTTGTTCGGGAGGCTGGAAGTCATCAAGTCTATGTTCGAGACGGTTCGTGATGACCCTTGAAAACAACTTATAAACATGGCTTAGAAGCGTGAATAGGCTGTTATCACCTTTTTTGAAGAACAGTACCACCTCGCCTCTATTCCAAGCTTCAGGCGTTTTGCCCTCGGACAAGACGGAATTAATGAGCTTCTGGAGGACCTTAAGTACCGGTGTTCCACCCGCTCTCAGAAGCTCTGAGGTGATTCCGTCTTCACCCGGTGCCTTGTTGTTCTTAAGTTGCTTCAGGGCCATCCTAATCTCGTACAGACTGATGTCCGGGATGTCTTCGGTATAATGTCGGGACAGCTTGGCTCTTGGATCGCCTACCAAGCTGTCAACGGGCTTTGCGACTGAAGTGTATAACTGACCATAGAACCTCTCGATCTCGCCTAGAACCTCTGCTTTGGTCGACGCTATGCTGCCATCTTCCCGTTTCAGCTTGGTCAGCTGGCTTTGTCCAATAGACTTGTCCTTTGCGAACACCTTGGAGCCTTTGTTCTGCTCAATGGTCTCTTTAACACGGTTCGTATTAAAGAGCCGCAGATCATGTCGCAAGGACTTCGATATACGTCTGTTAAGCTGCCTATATGACCTCGCGTCATCGGAAGACTGCAACTGTAGCGAGCGTCGTTCAGCCATGAGGTTTAAGGTTCGATCAGATAATTTCTGAGGTCTATCTTTACGGCGGGGTCTGAAAAACTTAGACCCTACCGTGTGGACAGTTTCCACTAGCCCGTCGTTGATCTCGTCCACTGAGGCAAAGTTCTCCAGACAAGCGAAGCGGTTGGAGAGCTCGAGTTGAAAGCTCTCGGGGTTTTGAATATGGGCCCGAGTAGGTCGGAGCGTAGACTTCATCAGGCTGGACCTTTCCAGTTTAACATTGATATTCAGTGTGCCTCTTACGATTCGATGATCACTGCCGGTCTTTACCCTATTGATCACAGACACATCACTTAAAATCCGTTTCTTGTCGGTCATGATGAAGTCAATCTCGTTTCTCGTGGAACCATCGGGACTTATCCAGGTCCATTTCCTGTGAAGCGGCTTCTGGAAGAAAGAGTTCATCATGAAGAGTTCCTCTTTCTCCAGAAAGTCGGCCAGCCTCTGTCCCCTAGGGTTCCGTTGCCCGTATCCAAATTGCCCCACTCTCAACTCATCACCGCTGTTCTTGCCCAACTTTGCATTGAAGTCCCCCATAACAACAGTGAAGTAGGTTTTGGAAGTATGTATGGCCCTACTTACGTCCTCATACATAGCCTCTACTTCCTCATCAGAATGTGACGAGGTCGGTGCGTATACCTGAATGACCTTCAACGAATATCTTTTGGATATTCTGAGTATTAGGTATACCACCCTGCTCGACACACTGTCGATGGTAGTTATGTTGTTAACGAGGGACTTGTGAACGAGAAACCCGACACCGCCTTGGGACTGTTGGGCGCCCTCCCGGTAGTAGAGCAGGTTACCAGACTTCAGGGTTACGGTGTCCTCCCCCTCTCTACGGACTTCGCATAATCCTACAATGTCCCAGTGTAACCTGCTCAGTTCCTCTTCCAACTCGCAAACATCAGTCCTCATTGTGCGTATGTTGTGTGTTACCAGGGCCAGTCGTCGTGGGGATGGGTAGCCGGATTTCGTCCGGGGATTCTTAGCACCCCCTGCTCCGCCATTACCTTGGCCGCTACCCGCGCCAGGGATAGCGGAGCTGCCGGAGACTGGGGGCCTGATATTTGTGTGACTGTTCATAGAGGGGGTTTTGCCATACGCGCAAGGCTTGGCAGGCGGGTTGGCGCGCGCAGTATTTTTTTTTTTTTTTTTTAAGGTCTCTGGAAGACGCTGCTGCCCATCTCCCGGTATATTATTATTCCCTTAGCAGGCTTCTACTGCAACCACGGGACGATATGGTGGGGGACAATTCTAAGGCCGGTCACCCCACGGCCCAGGCCGGTCACCCCACGGCCCTAGCCATTATCCATACCCTATAGGATCAAGCCCTGCTTAGATTGTAGTGGATCGCATTCAATTTTTCTTTCTTAATTTACCTTTGTGTCATTACTATAAAATTAAAAATGTGGTATTTCCACATAAAAAAATGAATCGATAAAAAAGATTATAATATAAAAAAATAATCTTCTTCTAGTTTTGAGTATAAAGATAGAATTAAAACATTTGATATTAGTCAAACTAAAAAACTTACGACGAAAAAACTAAACGTCAAAAAATTTACGACGCGGTTGACGCAGTGGTAAGCAGCTGCCTACTGAGCCGACGGACCTGGGTTCAAATCCTGGCAAAGGCAAATATTTGTGTGATGAACTCGAACATTTTGTGCCTGGGTCATGTATGTTGCTTGTATTTAATTATGCATTTATTTATATTAGTATGTTTATCATCGTCTAGTGCCCATAACACAAGGTGTGTGAGGTTGTCCGATATTTACTATTTTTTTTTTATTACCTCATAAAAACATATTCCATTCAAACTCAAAAAAACATAAAGGTATTTCAAAACCCCCGTTAGAAAGTAAACAGATTTTGTAATCCCATTAATCTAACTCAAATTTCCAGAGCAAACGAATCTTTTTGACTTCAAAGAAACACATGAATATTACTAAGTAAAAGCAGGGTACTTTGCTTCTCTTCACGGAACGGTTCCAGTCTCCGGTACCGATCCTGATTAAAACCGGTTTTTAATTAAAACAACTGCTTAAGTAAGTAATATCGGCAGGATGAAAGTTTAAAGCGAAAATCTTAAGGGAAAAGAATAATGTGACTTTGAGAATAGTTAAGGTTTTATGGCGAAACGGAAGTTTGAGGATAAAAAAATAACAGTGAATTATTTGGATACAACAAAAACGGTGGAGTTGTTAAAATATACGTCCAAATTTATTGAGATTTTACTACAAAACAAAGATTTTATAAAAAAGAATAATAAAGCAATGTAGAAATAAAATTAAAACACTGAAACTGCTTTTCTTGCAGTTGTCAAGGTCTATATTCGAAGTTGACTCCTGAAATTTATCAAAAATTTCGACACCAATCTTAATATTGCTTCAAATAATAAAAATCAAGATGGCTCTCATTAAATCCACAAAGACAGAAGGACACAAATCTTGACCAACAAATTAGTGGTCGTATATAAATAAATATCAGACAACCTCACACAAATTGATCTAGTCCCAAATCAAGCTCAAGAAGGCTTGTGTTACGGGTACCAGACGATGATATTCATACGTATATAGATAAATATATACTTAAATACATAGAACAACCATGACCCAAGCACAAATATTCGAGTTCATCAAACAAATATTTGCCCTGGCCGGGATTCGAACCCGGGACCGCCGGCTCAGTTGGCAAGCGGCTACAAACTGAGCCAACCGCGTCGTAAATTCAAGTGTACATATCACCACGAGTTAACTAAAATCTTGTACAGAAGTGAGCATTATGGAAAATCAAAATACTTATCTACTATAAAAACACAAGATATTAATAAAAACAATAAACAATAAACTAATATGTAACTAAGACTAAGAATATGCTAAAAACCTAAACTATTTACAAATAAAAAATTTGCCCTAAATCGCTGTCGCTCGGAAGTGTGCCCAGAAGGCTGGCCGCATTGCCACGCTGGATGGCAATGCTTATTCGCTGGGCAAAATAGTGGCCAGCCCTCTGGTCATGGGTTGCGTCAATGAGGCGCATCGACAATTCTTTGAAGAGTCGACGCGCACTTGGCCCCCACGGCCCCAGAGTTTCAACCCCAAACGCCGCAAATATGTAACTGCTACCGAGAGCAGCATATTTACGACGTTTGAGGCTTTAATAATTATGTGCAAAATCAAGCGAAGAAAAACGTGAGTTCACTTAAACTTAACCTAAACTGCGAGTAGGACTAAGCGTACGTCCCTTGAGTAACGAGGGCCACGTTCAACGTCCAAACGTTATAAGTTTCCGACGTCAAAACGTTACACGTTCCGACCAGTTGACGTTTATCATAACCGCCCGGGGGACCTTATGAGTTTCAATGGCAATTCCGGCGATCCACATGTGAAGTTTGATAAAGGCACAGAGGATCAAAGTGGGTGTTCTGTCTGAGTTAGAGTTTAATGACAAGCAAGGATCAACACATACTTGCTATGTATTTCTTAACAATCCATCCTTCACAATAGACGGGCTTAAAACAGCGGTTTTAAGTCAGAGGTTTAAATTACGAGAAATAATATGCCAAGCTCTATAAAAAGGTCGAAAACGCCAAAGTAACTGTAATTACTTATTACCTTCTGGAAGTTATCAACTATACGCGTCAGATTGAGCGGAATGTTTTAATGCAGTATGGCACTTAACTAATATATGTAACGTTAGAAGTATAAAGACACCGCGCGGCACTTACGTCATTTTAAAGAAAATTATGAAATGCGATAACTCAAAAACGGCTCGACCGATTTTATTCAATATAGTTTTCATTGAAAGTACTTATAAAGCCTCATTTTCATGAATGTTTCCATAATTTTTTGACCCGTGGTTGAAAATTTAGAGGGGGGAGACGCTGTTTTTTTTTTTTATGTCATAGGGGGCAAACGAGCAAACGTATCGCCTGATGGAAAGCGATTTCCGGACCGAATGTTTACAAAACTGCTGACTTTATCAAAAAATTATGTTTTGAGACCCCTATTGAAAAGACCTATTCAACGACACCCCACACACTAGCGTTGGAACGAAAAAAAAAATACGCCGACTTTAGTACGACTCGTACAGAGAGGTAACCGAAAAAAAGTTTTTTTTTTAGTTTTTATTTTAGCGTTTTGTCGGCATGATACATACACATATCTACTAATACCAAATTTCAGTTTTTTAGTACTTGGTCACGGAGCTAAGCCGCAGATGGACGTACAGACGGACATGGCGAAACTATAAGGGTTCCTAGTTGACTACGGAACTCTAAAAATGAGAAATTAATAGAATAATATTCAGAGTGATCTCCCAGGGACGGCAAGAGAAGTAATGGCTGACAAATGAAACATTGGGAAGATGACCTTAAAAAGTTTCCGGACGAGAATTGCAAGAAACAGAGAAGGGAAGAAGCCTTTGTTGGACAAGCTGTTGTTTGAAAACCGATTGCCGAATTATGTTTCGTAAATTTCATTTGGCAACCAACTTTTCGCCGAAATTTTATTTGGCAAACCAATCCTTGTCATAATTATACTTCGTAATTTTTTTATTTCGTTACATTTTTATATTGCAATATTTTATTACATCAAATTTTATGTGATAAATAATTGTGTAGCAAATGATTTGCTAAGGCAAATGACATATTGTCAAATAATTATGAAGCAAAAAAAAATGAAACTGCTCAGAGATAGGTAGGTTAGGGTTATTTTTTTTTTGACCCTAAAAACGAAACTGCTCCCAGAGATAGGTAGGTTAGGGTTATTTTTTATGACTCTAAATATTAAACTACTCCCAGAGATAGATTAATGCCATTCAATATGTTGCTAAATCAAGGTATGCTACTTAATCAATACATTTGACGAAAACATAATTGACATCTAAAAAAATCCCAGGTAATAATTTGTCTAACAATAATTTATCAAATCATTAGTTGGGAAATGATATCAGTGCGAAACGTTGAGTTGGGAAATAAAAAATTGCCCAAATAAAAATATGGGATACGTAGTTCGGGGAGTTAAGAATTTGCTAAATAATTTTCGTCGACACAGTAGTAAACCCAGGAGCCTTACCACGATCTTTATAAAAACTATCCAAACGCAGTGCAGTTCAGTTTAGGCACCTAAATTGAATCGCTGAATTTCGTACCATAACAACTTTAAAGCAGCGCTGATTCTCGATCGCATAAAGTGAATGAAAGACCGATATTTGTCTCTGGTCCGCAATTGAAACGCTACGGCGCGAAAGGGATGCCGCTATGTGAGTTTCGTATATGTTTATCTCTTTCTGGCTTCTATCCGTTCGGTAACTAAAATATTACAAATTAATTTCGCAGCACACTTTGTTTAAAACTAATTGGTAATTTTGAAAAGAAAAGACATATATTTCATAGCGGACTTATGTTCTTTTTTTAATTTAAAGACATTATTTGCCATACCAAATGCTTTATTGAATGAAATAAAGTTTAAAATGTCTGTATTTCAAAAGAATTGTAATTAAGACTCGGAACGTGTGCCGCCTTCCGCCTGTGATAATGTCATGTCAATCATTGACATGTAAATTTGTTAAATTTCAAATGAATTTTACGTGGTATGCCAATCTTCGAATTCAGTTTAATCCTCCGCGGATTTCGTGTATTCGTTCAGGGGAAAGAAATTGTGACCAGGAAATGCGGTGAAGTGATTTTATCACCCATATAATATCAAGTGTGTCAATGACAATGTTAAAAGCTCCGTTTTTATCGCCAGCTGTCTCCCGCCGAGATAGAGACCTTTGAAATCGGGCTTATATTTTTGACCCCATGATATCAATATTATCCAGCTGCAGTCCCGGCACTACGTGTACTTCAGCTCATTTGTGGTGTGCGTGCCGCGGCCGCTGCAGGACACCATCGCAAGTGCAGACTTCTGGCGGAAGGGTGTTGTGTTTCGGCAGTTCCGCGGTAATTTGCCGAATTATACACCAGATCAGACGACGCAAAGGACCCACGCGGTTGTGTCGCCTAAATTAACTAGTTTTAAGTCTTGTTTATATGTATTTTTGTAGTTCAGTGCCTTATTGGTTTTATTACTGTAATGCTGTGTAACTTTTTTGAATAATAAATAAATTATCAACTGCTTAAAGATATGTTCAATTATAGTTGCCTATTTTAGGTTCAGTGCAAATGTTTGAACTCCAGTTCTTTGTTTTACAAAATAGTTTACTTGTTTTTATAATTCAATCTATTAAAAATCATATTGTGGTTTAAGAACTTAAATAGTAACCAAATAAAGAAGCATGATGTAAAGCACCCTCGAGCGGCTAATTTAGTTACTACAGTCTGCAATGCTACGGAAAAAAAACGTATCTTACTATGAAATCCATACAAAGCTACGAGCTCTTTACCGTAGTATTGCAGTAGTCATATGGAACCGAAAAACACGAAGTTCTATCTACTTATTACCAGTAATGCACTCTTATCTATGAGCATTGTGCATCTTTTTTTCCCCGTTGCATTATCCAAGAGATCGTATTATAATAACTCAAAAGAAATTACTCGTCAGTATTCTGAAAAACCTGTCAAACACTTCGCTACCCTAAATTTTTCGGCGATGGGGTGCGTACGTACGTAGTAGTGCGTGTATATTGTAACAGAAATAGATAATAACGCGAGCGCAGCGAGACCGAAATTTTTCGGCGCGGGGGTGCGTAGTAACACGATCAGATGAAAACGCGAGCGCAGCGAGAGCGAAATTGTTCGGCGCGGGGGTACGTAGTAACAAAATTGACCGATATAGTGTAAAAAGATCCGATCTGGAAACGCTGATATATGTATGACCTATTGCCACCGCCCCTCTTGCCGGCCCGCGACCTCACTCGGCGCCCGCGCCCTATATTTGAAGCATGTTCATGTTCTTACTTACAGACGCGCCCGAAGATATTGACAAACTTACAAGCATGTTTTCGACCAAAACTATTTGTTCTTGTTATTTTTCATGTTCATTTTAAACTTTGGATTGACAAAAAAAGGTGAAAAGTAATAGTTGGTTGAAAGGCGCCAATACCAAAACAAAATGCAAACGGCCAGGGGCGCCTACGCCGCCCCTGTCGGTTTGGCGCCCCGGGCTATAGCCCGGATCGCCCTAGGGTAAATGCGTCCCTGAATAAAACGGTAGGAAGTTACACAGACACGTTTCCAGACCTGTGCGAGACAAGTCGCGAACAAAAGCTAAGAACTAATAAATATTCTACACAAAACTATCCAGAACGATACATTCAATGAGGAACTTTTTATGAGTCGCAAAATTTGACACTCGTGCGATTCAGTTTCGTCTCAAGTGACACATCGTGGTACGAAAAGTACTTGAAATGAGAGAATGAAATAGTTGAGACGCTCTTACTGAACTGTCATCTGAACTGAGTCGTAAATACAATGTCATGGTATGAAATAGCGATACAGTTCAGTTTAGGGCCTAAAGTGAGTCGCGTTAAGAGATCGTGGTAAGGCTCCAGAGTATATAATAAAACTAGAGGCCCGTTGCGGCGTCGAACCGCCGCTAGAATATGGAAATCCGGTAGTGTTACAGAAAACAACTACTTTATCGATAAGAAGTTTTTGGCCAATGAAGAATAAATACTGTAAAAAAACACGTTAAAATGATGTTTTAAAAACGTTAAAACATGTCAGGTTAGAGCTAGGCCTGATAACCAACGGCCAGCTTCGTGACAACTTTTTCAACTCTTTTGTAAAAATAACTTGTGCATTAATGACATGTGATCTGCTGATCTGTTTCACAAATAAAATGCATATTATTCGATTTATGGAAAAATTTAATTCATAAAAATAATCCCATATCTTAAAAAAAATAATTGTCATTTTTTCATAGGACCGAACATAAGATTGGTAGAATTTTAATTTGTTGTTCTTTCTTCAGGACATAAATTTATCGATTTGATCGATTTCTATCAATTTCCAGAAATAGCACATGAATCGAATCGAAACGACTGATTTGGGCACTCGACTACGCAGGTTTTAAAAAGGAAATCATGTAGTGCGTAACTGTTTATGTATTCATTTATAATCGTAAATACTTAAAAATAGTGATAATAAAAAATGTTACATAAACTCAATTGTATGAAATAGAGAGTATATAAAACGTTTATATATACCTATTATCAAAGATCGTGCAAATTTTCTTAATATGGGTGCTGCCATGTCATCATCATCAATCATTTATTCAATAACAATTACACATTGTGTTTGAAATTCTTAAGCTAGGTATACTTAATCAAACCCTATTTACTAATCTAAATAAATAACTGACCAACAATGCTCCACCTAAAAAAAAAGAATGTGTCAAATATGTGTAATAAATAAAATCCAATATATAAAACAGCTAAAAATGTTTGAAAAAAGAATATTAAGACATATTTTTTTCAATAAATTTAGAGCTGAAGGCCTAATACCCGAATTCAAAATTCAAACTTTCGTCTTTCCTCTCATTGAAATAGTGTCTGACAGAAGAGTGAGGGAGATGCTATATATACTCTCAAGTCTATGATATAAACCTAATTTTAGGGTTCCTTACCATAGTCGGTAAAAACGGAAGCCTCATAAAATCAATTTGTTTTGTTGACAGCAGAATTTGTCAAATTTTATTTTGAATGTGAATAAGAATGAACAGCCAGACGTCATTAATTCAAATATGATTTATTCTTGAGCTAGTCGATTTTTTTAAATTTGCATCATATGTAGGTTATTTCTACCATCAAAGTTTCGCGTGTTAGCGTAACATGTTAATTATTCCACATTGCCAACTCCTCCACAATGTCAGCTCGTCTATATTTCCATCTGGGTCACAATGCCAACTTGTCCACACACCCAACACGTCCACATTGCCAACTTGTTCATACGCTCAACTCATCTGCATCGCCAACTCGTCTATATTACCAATTCGTCTCCATTGGCAACTCGTCCATATTCCCAACTTGTCCACAATGCTAACTCGACCATATTGCTAACTCGTCCATATACCCAACTCATCCACAATGCCAACGCGTCCATATTGCTTACTCGTACACAATGCCAACACGTTCACAAATACAACTCGTCTACATTTCCAACTCGTCCATATTTCCAACTCGACCACATTCCCAACTCGTACACAAGGCCAAATCGTCCACATTGCCGACTCGTCCATAAACCCAACTCATCTACAATGCCAACTCGTCCATATTACCAACTCGTCTTTATTGCCAACTCATCCATATTCCCAACTCGTCCACAATGCCAACTCATCCATATTGCTAACTCGTCCACATTTCCTACTTGTCCATACACCCAACTCGTCTACAATACCAACTCGTCTTTAATGCCAATCTCGTCCATATTATCAACTCGTCCGTATTACCAACTCGTCTTCGTTGCCAACTCGTTTATATTCCCAACTCATCTACAATGCCAACGCGTCCATATTATTTGCTCGTCCACAATGCCAACTCGTCCACATTTCCAACTCGTTCATATTCCCACCTCGTGCACAATGCCAAGTCGTCCACATTACCAACTCATCTACATTGCCAACTCGTCTTCATTTCCAACTCATCAACAATGCCAACTCGTCCATATTGCTAACTCGTCCACAAATACAACTCGTCCACATTTCCAACTTGTCCATAGGCCCAACTCGTCCACAATTCGAAGTCGTCCACATTTCCAACTCGTCCATATTCCCAACTCGACGATACACCCAACTCGTCTACACAAACTCGTCCTTATTATCAGCCCGTCTTTATTGCCAACTCGTCCATATTCCCAACTTGTTTATTTTGCCAACTCATCCACAATCACAACTCGTCCATATTCTCAACTCGTCCACGTTGACAACTCGTCCGTATTACCAATTCTTCTTCATTGCCAACTCGTCAATATTCCCAACTCGTCCACATTGACAACTCGTCCATATTACCAACTTGTCCATGTTGCCAACTTGTCAATTTTACCAACTCATCTACATTGCCAACTCGTCTTCATTTCCAACTCATCAACAATGCCAACTCGTCCATATTGCTAACTCGTCCACAAATACAACTCGTCCACATTTCCAACTTGTCCATAGGCCCAACTCGTCCACAATTCCAAGTCGTCCACATTTCCAACTCGTCCATATTCCCAACTCGACGATACACCCAACTCGTCTATACAAACTCGTCCTTATTATCAGCCCGTCTTTATTGCCAACTCGTCCATATTCCCAACTTGTTCATTTTGCCAACTCATCCACAATCACAACTCGTCCATATTCTCAACTCGTCCACGTTGACAACTCGTCCGTATTACCAATTCGTCTTCATTGCCAACTCGTCAATATTCCCAACTCGTCCACATTGACAACTCGTCCATATTACCAACTTGTCCATTGTTGAGGTTGTACATACTTAGTTTTTATTTGTATTTTATATTGTCTATTATTGATTTTTTGATGTTTGCTTTTGTTCTTTACTTTTGTCATCTTTCTGTCTTGTGCTTGTGTCAATTAAATAATTTGCATCTCTAAAGTCCAGCTGTTTTGATTTCGATACTAATTTCCACCTTTTCCTAATCCTGAGCTATCATTGCGCCTTAATATCCATGTTGCCAACTTGTCAATTTTACCAACTCATCCACATTGCCAACTCATCCACATTTCCAACTCGTCCATATTCCCAACTCGACGATACACCCAACTCGTCTACAATACCAACTTGTCCTTATTATCAGCTCGTCTTTATTGCCAAATCTTCCATATCACCAACTTGTCCGTATTACCAACTCGTCTTCATTGCCAACTCGTCCATAATACCAACTCGTCCACATTGCCCACTTGTCCATGTTCCCAACTTGTCAATTTTACCTACTCATCCACATTTCCAACTCGTCCATATTTCCAACTCGTCCATATTCCCAACTCGACGATACACCCAACTCGTCTACAATACCAACTTGGCCTTATTATCAGCTCGTCTTTATTGCCAAATCTTCCATATGACCAACTCGTCCGTATTACCAAGTCGTTTTCATTGCCAACTCGTCCACATTTCCAACTCGTCCATTTTACCAACTCATCCATATTACCAATGTAGATACATTCCCAACTTAGCTACATTGTCAAGTCGTCCATATTCTCAACTCGACCACATTTCCCATCCCGTCGACATGCAAGCGGAAGGACTAAGTTTTTTCTAGTAAAATACAATTTAATTTACCATAACTCATGCCATTTTCCTTGGAATTATTTTTTTGATGGACTTATATATTATATAATCATATTTATAATAATCTATCATAAATTTACTCTATCTATCATTAATTAGTTTTACTACATTTTTTCTGCTTTGATTTATTGTAAAACTCGCCTGTAAAAATAATCTATTCTTGAATGACGGTTAGTTTTTCTAGTCTTGCGAGCACCAGTCCAACTCGCGCTTAGCCGGCTTTTTCCTCCACATTTTTAACAGATATGCGAAAAAAGTTTCCATATCAACATTTTAAAAAGAAGAACAACCTGGCAATTTAGATCATTGACATAACAGCCCCCAATAAAAAATACATTAAAAGTTGACAGAATATGGTTACTGTCATTCATTGTCAACAAACTGTAAAATTATTTTTGCATATATTCGTACATGTTTTAAGTGTTGCGGATATTACGTTGCCGACTCAAAAATAATATTTCATCATGCTGAACAACTTACTACAGGTTTGTGAGCAAATCATGCTTATTATTATTTGGTCATCTTATGTCAAAATAGGGATCACAGGTCACGTGGTCAAAGTCACGTGGTTAGCGCACAGTAGTTTTTTCAAATCCATTTTTCAGTACTTTTTCAGGAAAAAATTAAAAATCCAAGAGTTTTATGCACCTCTCCACCATGAGAAGAATCTAATGACATATCATTTATAAAAATCGGACCATAACTGTAGATCTGATGGGATGTACAAAAATCGGCCTCGCGTATTATATATATAGATATATTGTACTGTAAAATGTTGTACTTAAAACACCAATAAAGGCTTATTTTATTTATTTATTATATTATATTATGTGTTTTCTGTATCGTCGATGAAGTCTCAGTAGACCAATTAGTAGGAATCCCGTATAAGCCCGGAAAACCGTTGAAAACGCGAGATCGAACCCCGCCTGAACCATTTTTATTTTAAATTTTTCGCTTCAATGTAAACAGAAAAGTAAATGTGATCAATACAAGTATGTGAAATCCAAATTCTAGAATTTTGCCTCATACCTACTTACATAGGTATATATGTATACGTATACGGTACCATCAAGTCAAACGTCTGTCTCAACTTGTAGTGTCCCTTCTCTGTAGGCTTCAAATAAATCTCCAAACGCAACGACACCCAAAATTATCCATAAAATATGCATAAAAACTTTTAAAAATAAGTCCAACTACCAACTAACGCGACATTATATCCACGAGACTGAATAAAACTGTAAAACTAAGAGTCAACTCCGAACATTAATTAAGACAGAATCATCTAAAACTTGTCCATTCATTCGCGGAGTTAAAAATCGCACTTTAATATCACGCCATTTGCCATTCCGCTTGGAAAGCGTTTGTCTTCGCTTTTTAAAAATGAATAATGAAAAAGATTCCACCCGCGAATAATAACTGCTCTTGTCAACGGAATTTTGGACAAATTAGCTCTTTTGTCTCGTTCGAGGTTTGAAAGTTCGCTTTTTAATTTGGCGGTCGGATATCGGAGAGAAATGGGCGGTAATAGCCTTAACAAGTAATGTTTTCAAGTCTGTTATCAACAGATTTTGGGTTTGAGAAAAAGTCGTTAACACAAATTGTGTAGGCGAGACTGAAAAGCGGAGCGGTTAAGTGGTAGGAGGGGCGGTCATTTTCATTGATTTCAAAAACTTTTCTTTTATTGGCCCTTTCCATACCTTAATTGTTAAAACTAACTCAATGACACCTTTAGTTGAATTTAGTACCTAAGTGGTTCAGTGAGGATCAAATCGCACAGTCGTGAGTCCCTTCACAGAATGGACTAACAACCTTGAAATCGGCGGAAACAGGTAAGTACAGAAATCATGCGAGTGTAGGTACCCTGCAGAAATTTCCGAGGAACCGCAATAACTTTTGATAAAAAACTAGATTCTAGATTATCTTTCAGTTTCCTAAAAGATACCTCTGAAAGCAGAAATCAGAAATTTTATATATTTTTCGTATTAGCTGACTTGACCACGACGGATAAAATTCGAAAGATAATTCCATGTAGGTACCTATTTTATCTTAATTCAATTATTTCTTTAACAAGCGCGGTCTTATACCTACTATTATATAGCTTCAGATTGAGATTAAGTAAAAATGTACACATGTACGTTTTAATCTTTATGTATTTAATTATTTTTTATCCCTAAGCATCTTCCTTTGAAAAATCGAACGGTCACCACAAGCTCTCTGCAATATATGTTCAGTGTCCGCAATCAAAAGAACATCATCAATATACAATAAAGGTTTCCTCAGTTCTTGTTTGCATAATCCTCTCGTCCCAAATCCCCGTCTAATACACACAGAATATTTGCAAAGCGCAATAATGATCTCAATACAGGGCCGGGCAGAAAAGACCCATTTTAATGGCATGCACGCCCTCCCAAAGGCTCACAAACGAATTATACAAACACGGAGTGATATAAACACATTCGGACGGTGTTATAATTGCCGGAGGCCTTTACCTTTGAATTTGGTAAAAGCTTCAGTCACATTGGCCGTTAAAAATAAGGGATTTTGCTTTTCCTAATGGGCCGGACGGAAATGGAAACGTTAAAATACGAGCGCCGCCTCGGGCAATGGTGTCGCCATCAGGAATTTAATACATGAAAATTTTGTAAAGAAATGCTTTTAAGTACGTTTTATTTCGGACACATTTTATCAGCCACGATGTTGTGCATCGATTCGAATTACTTGTCCGTAGTTGAAATACGATAAAGGCGAGCCAATGGAGATTTTTTTCCTTGTTGTGTCCCTCTAATCATAACTGTTTCCTCGATTCGTTAATCCCGTCGTAAATGGAAATGGATCTTTTTTTCTTTTACTCCATTTACTGTGGGACATTGAAATTAAAAGGTTTAATTGATCTTCGATTCGGTTATAACTTTGTTTCCTTATTTATTCAGCCTGTTTTGCCTTAAGTTGCGGCTTGTTTACGAAGCGAAACTCCAACGTCAGCCATGCAAATGCAAAATGAAGTTTCCAAGTTACTAATATCAATACTAACGTCACAGTTTCTAAAATTATAGTATAACTTACAATCAAATTTAGCTTTTATATAAAATTTACAGTACGCAAATAACACTTTCAGCACCTCTAGCATGACTGTGACACGCGATTCTTCGACCTGCGACAAATACTACCTGTCACTTTGACATAAATTAGAACCGTTGTGATACGACACCACGTCTCGAGACGGTGACTTCCATCGCAAAACTGCCACTGTCTACAACAAAACATCATACTTATTACTTAAAGGCATTGTACCGTTCTTGGCTAGATCTTTTTTGTAGGAATTCGTTTGCGATATGCGATGGCTTCTTTGTCGGTTAAAGCATCGTTTCTTGGGATAATTTTTATTTTATGTAGATTTTTTTTTAATTTTGAGCTCCTCATTTTGGTACAAAATACAAAGTTAGTTATGAAATGTCTTTCCCAGAATAAGCAACTATACAGACTCACCAAATTTGATTGAAGGTGGAAAAAAAAATCGACAACAAATTCAAAATTGGCCCTCTTACTCACAACAAGTCTTATGACTTTACTACCCACAAGTTAATCTTATTTGAACTTTCAGTAATATAGGATATCGGAATGGCTACAATTTATAAGAATATTCATTAATAAGAGGGTTAAAGAAGAGTTCTAAATTTGTATGGGCACATTTTAATCTATCTGCGCGAGCAAGACGCCGGGGAAAAGCTAGTGAATAATATTATTATTTTAAGTAATTCCATTCATAAATTAATTCACATTGCTCGACCTACTCCGAACTTTTTTCAGCAGTAGACGCTACATATGCTCCCGCTTAAGGATATACGGAATTAATTAAGAATGAACCATAAACATTCATTATCTTTAATGGACTGGACTAATTTGGTCCAAATTCAAACGTTTATGTGTGTACTAGCTGCGCCACGCAGTGTTCAACCCACGGGAACATTATTTTTGTCGGAATAAAAAGTAGCCTATACATGTTAATTCAGATTTCAGTGTCAGCTACCTTTATACAAAAAATCATCAAAATCGGTCCAGCCGTTTGAGCGTGAAAATGTAACAAACAAACACATTAACACATTCACAAACGTTCACCTTTATAATATACTAGCGACCCGCCCCGGCTTCGCACGGGTGCAATGCTGATAAATTATGCATGTATTATACATATAAACCTTCCCCTTGAATCACTCTATCTATTAAAAAAAACCGCATCTAAATCCGTTGCGTAATTTTAAAGATTTAAGCATACAAAGGGACATAGGGACAGATAAAGCGACTTTGTTTTATACTATGTAGTGATAGTGAAGTACGATATTCGATTCAGTGGTATTGCACTTTTAAATGGTTGTTTATTATCAAATAACTTTTGAATTGGGCACCGGGCTATCAGATCGGTCCATTTGCTATCGAGTTATTTTTGCTAGTCGAGTTATTTTTTACATGCTTTTATTTAACTTGTAATGTATGTTACTACGAGTACCTATGTATATTTGTTCGGGTGGAATCTTGCAACTCAACTTTGAAGCAGATGTCTTCAACCGATTGAGCTGAATTTTTTCATACCTGCTTAACTTTGATGACAATACAATAATAGTTATGGTAGCATGCGGCTGGTCTGATGATTGAGCCGGATGGTGGCCCTAGAAATTCTGTAATAGATAAAGCAACCTACCGATTTTGTGGTCGTTAGTATCGTCTAAGTGAGCAATTGATGGATGTTCAAAGAAAATTACAGTCGACTATAAAAGTTTGTCACAAAAACTAAATAAATTATTGACAGAAAATTATTATTTTTGATCTTGATATGTATTAGGGTATATTTACTAATAAGGGCATTAATCTACTATACTGTTTACTTATACAGGTTTTATTATTTTAGCATTTGGCAGTGTATCCGAGGATGAAGAAATCTTTGACCATCTTTTTCCAGCTTTTTTTTTTTTTGTCAAATTAAGAGTTTTAGTACCTATACATTAAGCAAAACGCATAAATTATGTTTTAGGAAAAATAAGACGGGAACCGAATCTTTAAGCTTCGTATTTCGTAATCGAACATTACCAATGAGTAAATAAGTCGGCAAAAATTATTGAAACTTTCTGTTTGAACTACCGGCGCCTCAAGTTAAATAAAACAATTAATTAGTTTCTACGAGATTAATTTAGGTACATTATCTGATCAATTCAATTCAATTCAAATCAATTATTTATTCATAAAAATACATTTTATACGTCATTATATTACATTTTACAGCTACACATAATTAACATTAAAAATATTTAATCATTATCATTACATATATATTTTACATTAGTTTATAATTACATCATGTAATATTTTTCTTGTTGGTGTGCAATAAAGTATTGATGTATTGTATTGTATTGTACATTTAAACGCATGTCAATGTCACCAGTGACGGAATTTACCCCTCAAAAAATTCGTCAATGGAATACAGTGCGTCAACAATGAGTTTCTCTTTCAGTTTTAGTACAAACGACCTGTAACTAGATCCCATTAATCCAAGAAAATTAGATTGCAATATATGGAAAATTTGGCAAAATTAAAGGACAACTTTTATCTATCAGGATATGTAGGTTATAGAGCCAAGTTTAATTTTATCTACTCTCCCCCCCCTCTCAGGGGTGAGCGTCACCCCCCCGCGCCCTCGAATGTGTCCCG
The DNA here is from genome assembly GCA_932273695.1 of Apotomis betuletana. Classification (NCBI taxonomy): domain Eukaryota; kingdom Metazoa; phylum Arthropoda; class Insecta; order Lepidoptera; family Tortricidae; genus Apotomis; species Apotomis betuletana. The sequence goes on along the minus strand of OW026314.1, from coordinate 16,473,348 downwards.
GAGCGCGGTATTTTCCACTTTAGAAGAAAACCGTGTACGATACATACAAAAAGTATATGAACGAAATAATCCTGAATAAATTTACTATAGACCTTTCATACATACAAAGCGATAGCACTTATACAATCGGCGCAATCTGTTACCAAATACTAACGTTTTTAATTATTGATCTTTTTTTTCTACTAAAAGGTTAGTTATCTCAAAAACTGCACACTTCTCGGCCAAAATATGTATGACAAAAGTAAAGAATGGACAATGTTCTTTCTAAAAATGTATAATTTATTTCTGTTTCTCTTTCATTTACGGTTGCAATGCTATTTTTAAAATTTATGTCATTTGGCCATTATGCGAAATATAAATATTCGTACTAGTTAAACGGTGTTACTTGCAATACCATAGACTTCTTATATGTTTTTCTGTAATCTACAAGTATTGAACTATATTCTGTATTTTTTTTTTTACTTAGCCTCACTATTTTAGGAAATAAGGGGTGTGTGGGGAAATCGTCAAGTTTTGCTCATTTTCGTAAATAACTTCAAAACCGTTTAATTTAGAATTATATAATACATATATTTGAGATGTTCATAATGTACCCTTTCATTTGATATGTCACACGATATACTATGCCATTTTTTTTTATATTTTGCTCCCTAAACTGGCCCTCATGTCAAAATTTATTTATTTGCGTTACGTTACGTTACACGTCCATGTTTGGGTCATCAATTTACATACGTGTACAAAATTTCAACTCAATCGGTCCAGTAGTTTCGGAGCAAATTGGCTATGACCGACGGACGGTCTGAGACAGACACACGAGGGATCCTACTATAATCATAGCGAATTTTCTCCGAAACTACTGGACCGATTGAGTTGAAATTTAGTACACGTATGTAAATTGATGACCCAAATATGGAAATGTAACGTAACGTAAAGTAAATCAAGTAATTTGAAACATGGGGGCCCGATTTGAGGGGTAAATTAGAAAAAAAAAATAGCAAAGTATATCGTGTGACATATCAAATGAAAGAGTTTATTATGAATATCTCAAATATATATATTTAATAATTCAAAATTAAACGGTTTTGAAGTTATTTACGAAAACGAGCAAAACTTGACGATTTCCCCACACACCCCTTATTTCCTTAAATAGTAACTCTAAAAAAAAAAAAAAATACAGGATATAGTTCATTATTTGTAGATTACAGAAAAACATATAAGAAGTCTATGGTATCGCAAGTAACACCGTTTAACTAGTACGAATATTTATATTTCGCATAATGGCCAAATGACTTAAATTTTAAAAATAGCATTGCAACGGTAAATTAAAGAGTAACAGAAATAAATTATACATTTTTAGAAAGAACATTGTCCATTCTTTACTTTTGTCATACATATTTTGGCCGAGAAGTGTGTAGTTTTTGAGATAACTAACCTTTTAGCAGAAAAAAAAGATCAATAATTAAAAACGTTAGTATTTGGTAACAGATTGCGCTGATTGTATAAGTGCTATCGCTTTTGTATGTATGAAAGGTTTATAGTAAATTTAGTCAGGATTATTTTGTTCTTATACACTTTGTATGTATCGTACACGGTTTTCTTCTAAAGTGGAAAATACCGCGCTCCGGGACACATTCGAGGGCGCGGGGGGGTGACGCTCACCCCTGAGAGGGGGGGAGAGTAGATAAAACTAAACTTGGCTCTATAACCTACATATCCTGATAGATAAAAGTTGTCCTTTCATTTTGCCAAATTTTCAGCTAATCTTACTGAATTACATTATAAACCTTCCGATCCGAAACGTATAGTATAGCTTTCCACGCCGTGACCGCCGATGGCGACCCAAGCTAATAGGGGATGCTACTGATGTTGAAATATACATAGTGTAGCTGTATGAATAAAATAAGCTCAAAGTGTCATGAACCAAAGATTTTTTTTTTAATATGGCTTCTTAGGTACGAAAATTTGTTGTTTTTTTTTTAATCCAAAACTAATTTTGAAATAGTTTTTACAATATCAAAATAACAAAACATATAATTGTACGACAACCATGAACTTAAACGCACTTTTTCACGGTGAAAATGGCAAATTACTTATTGTCTCCATACAAACATCCCACAGATGACGTCATATGTAGGTAGGTCATTTGTATGGATATGTATGGAGCGTTTTAGTGCTCTGTGGGAATGTTGAACTTTGACGGTCATTTCTGACTTTTAGAGCAGTCTAAGTAGGTAGTCCCACATAGACATTTGATCCCAATAAAAAAATTAATCGAAAGACATCCTCAAATAAAATTATCTGCATGCCTATTACGGGCAGCCTTAATTTGACTGGACCACATTACAAAATGGGACAGTGAAGTTGTCCAAATCTATTGTAGGTAAGTGTACGTAGTTGTAAGAGGGTAATCCGAGACATACGTTGTCATAGTCACATTGAGTCGCATATAAATGTGATGCAAACTTAACCCGACCGGGTTGCTAAGTGTCGATATAATATCGCCACTTCAAAGATGTCTCCGTGATATCTGAGAAACATATATGGAACTAGGGCCATAAAAAAGAATAGGTACAAACAATATTATCCTTTAATTAATATGACATATTTTTTCAAAGATGTCGTCGAAGATTGGCATCTAAGAGATACGGTCCTGCGAAATTTTGATGTGGGATTAGCGGGAATTTCCAGCATCCCTTTTCTCGCGACTGCATGTCTTATATACCAATTAAAAACGAAAGCTGTGTAAAAAAGGTGTTGTACATTTATTAAAAGTTAAGAAAAGGGTCAGCGTATGACGTGTCTGTTAACTTGTCACATCGTTAAAACCTTAACACGTACGTACCCTTTCATTATTAAATGTCAGTGTCCTCGGAAAAATCACCTCGCTCCGTGAGAGAAATGAGTAAATAAATGCTTAGTACCCTTACCAAGAGTTTACAGTGACCGTACTAGCTGGCGACAGCCTAAACGATTTGTATGAAGAATTGTAGTTCTACAAAGTAACCGCTAGGAGCGCTGTACTATTCTCCATACATCATTTACGCTGTCGCTGGCGAGTACGGTCACATTAACTCATGGTAAGGGCAGAGTATTACCCTTTCAACCCTAATGCTAAAGGGTTGTTCACGTGTGTTGAAAACAGTTGTAGTGAATACAGTAAGACGCTAATGGTAAGAGGTTTCACATTATACGTGAGTGGCTTCACAGTTTGGACAGTGCCTACAGAATGGAGAATGTGAATCTTTGTAAAAAAAATCAAGCATCTTTCTGGAATCTGGAGTTTAGAAGTTCTTAGAGGTTTGTGCAAAAAAACCGGCCAAGTGCAAGTCGGACTCGCGCACCGAGGGTTCCATACAAACACTTATCCCATCTTAACTGGCCGGGTTAAGTTAAGTTTGTGGTATGTATAGCGCCGGATACAAATGAGGTCATCCGTCCATCTAGTCGGGGGCCGATCCACGCTGCGCTTTGCTATACGTGGTCACCACTCTAGGACTTTGCTGCCCCAACGGCCGTCCATTCTCCGGGCTACACGGCCTGCCCATTGCCACTTTAACCGTGCAATCCTGTGAGCTATGTCGGTTACCTTGGTTCTTCTCTCTCGCAAAGAAACTGCGAGCGTAACCCTTTCCATTGCACGTTTAACACAAACTAACAAAAAAATAAAGTGTAGGTTGCCTGACTTCTCAATTCGCTTTTGCGAAAATAAAATAAATAATATTCTATAGTATTTTATCTTGTGATCTAACCGATAAAACAGTAGGTCTTCCATTTGTATTTTAGCTCGGATCTTTGCAACAATGTTTCTGGTTTAAAGTGTTATTCCTCGCCCCGTTAATATTGGATTACTAAAAGCATCTTTTCATCCAACCCTAATGCTCTTAAGGGTTGTTCACGTGTGTCGCAAACACTTGTGAGAAAGATTTTTTTACAAAAATCAAGTCAAATGCGTATCGGTAACGTGCAAGAAAAGTTCTGTACAAACTATAAAAGCAATGGATATTGTTCTAATGAAAAGATTAACTGGATTTAGGCTTGGGTTAATTTTGCTATATATCGTCAAACAATTAGTCAATTGTGCGTAGTATCAGTGAGTGGTAGTGAAAATAACTACAGTGACAGACAGTCCAGTGCAAGAGCCCTTCCCTCTTTCCGCCACGCTATCTGCGCAGGCGCTGGTGGTGGCAAGTAGAGCGATAACCAGTGCCGAGGGCCGCGAGTCGCGTAGCAGCACGGATAGCTGCCCCTAAAGGCTGATTTAGACGATGCCAATTTTGAGACGCCTAAATTACGGCGCCTCGAAAAGGCACCGTATAAACACTTTCCGCGCCATTTTTTCGCCGCATGCCAGCGCTGGCGCGGAATAGAACACGAGCCTATTTTTTGGCGCCAGTGACCCCCCCTCCGCGTCTCTCGCTGCCACTAATGACTGGTACTGAAAAAAAGCACTGTGTAAACACGACTGGCGGCGAGATTTAGGCGGCTGAACATAGTCATCGTCTAAACGGTCGGAGGTGTGCTGTGCGGTAATCACTGGCGCCGTAATTTAGGCGTCTCAAAATTGGCATCGTCTAAATCAGCCTTTATGCAGAAATATATATTGGAATGGAATAACACATTTACGGTTTCTGGACTTTTTATTTACTTGTTCTACGTGATGTTGCTTCTTGCCACATTCCCTTTGGTATTGATAGATGAACAAACTGATCCTGATTCTATAAGGGTTCTGTTTTTGCCGACTGAGGTACGGAACCCGAAAAAGCGAAATAACACCTTTTTGTGACTTATTTTATGTCTTCGCAATAATCACCTGAGATATTTCACTTATAGAGCTTATTAGCTCACCTGTATCTTTTTACACATTAACGTTGTTGTTATGAAATAATTAAGAGTTTATAAGCCTACCTGTTTTTTTTACACATTTACGCATTTAAAAAAGAATTAAGTAGTTTAATTGTTCTTTTCTTAGTCGTAATATAATAGTTTTATTTGAGCTAAAAAATCAAGTAAGATCTTTTGATTCTATTTTTAGCACAGATTTTTGCAACAATCATCATAGGCGTATTTAGGGGGGTGGCTGGGTGGGCCGTGCCCACCCCAGTATGGTCTAGTGCCCACCCCAGGATTTTGGGTAACCGATAGCTAAGATACGCCAAAAGGTAAATAATCTTAGATACGCCAATGACAATCATTCTAACTTAAAATGCCTCTCCTTGTGGTTTTCCCGTCAACGTTAAATTGCTAAGAACATTAAAGTAAATTAGCAATTGAGCCATATACATTCCTTCATTCATAGCATTCACAATCTGTAGTGTCACAATCAGAGGAAGGAAAGCAATTTCATTTGGCTTTGAAAAATTGCCCGTCATCACGGATTAAGCCCTAATAATTTCTGCACCGGCTACCTATTATCCGGCATTAATTTCGTCTCTCATTCCGATAAAATCATCAAACATGGCGGTGTCGACGAGGCACTAGAATCCAAACATATAAACGCTATCAGACCGTAACATGCCTACAGCGTGTTTACATTGGGAGCAAGCAAATACAGGGAATGTGGCAAACACGCGAATCTAATGAAGAAACTAAACATTCCTGTTAATGTGCTTCTCTTGTTCACACATCGGAATTCGTAGCCATTTTGTGTGTCTTTCGCGTGTTAACGTTAATATTTACTGCGGTGTTACAATTATTTGCGTGGTGATGGTTTTATTATGTATTTATTATGCATGATTATATTGCTTAAGTTATTTTTATGTCTGCTAACGTAAACTAAATGTTCATGTTTACGTGGCGGCGTGGATTCAAATGCCGCTCAAAACATGACATTTTTTTAATTTTTCGCTTCATTATAAACATTGCTAAAGTTACAAATCTTTCGTCACCCGATCGTATAATTCACCAATTTGATATACCTAGGTATATCGTAAAGTGTCGTACATTTAGAGAGCCAGTTGACGTATTCGCGGGGCTTCTATTTTCGCTCTTAGGGGCGCTAAGTAACTAACCAACTTAACCCGATCGAAGTCAAATGAGTGAAAGGTTTTCTTTTCTCACGATCTTCTTCTTTTGTCGGTTCCTCATTCCTGAGGATCGTGATCACAAGGTATCGTATTTTCTCACGATATATTTAGGAATATCACGATTTGGCGAATATTATACAGTAACTAATAAATCCTGTACTGTTTATTACGTGGCACCATTTCCAAGCTACGCTTCTCGGCGTTGTTTCCGGGTGCATTTTCCTTTTTAACGTAGCCCACACGTCACGAGCAATAAAGTATGTACCTAAATTAATCCCGTCAACTTATAGAAACCAATTAATTGTTTCATTTAACTTAGGGTGCGCCCTTGAGCTCAAACAGAAAGTTTTAATCATTTTTACCGGCTGATTTACCTAATGGTTACTGTATGATTGAGAAAGCCCGAAATTTGGATTATTTCTTATGTTTTTGTTTTAAAAAAAGATAGTCATTAAAGAATCTCTAAAATATTTACAGCGTATTTCGATAATTTTAGCGATTTGCTCAATTTTATTCATGTACAACATCCATCCAAATCAGGTTAATACTGTTCATTCTTAATTAACTCCATATATTCTGAATTGGAACTGCCAAAACAAAATAGGTCGAGTAATTCCATTTCATGAATGAATAAACTTATTTCAAAATAATAACCTTTCATTCATACGAGTAAATTAATGTACATATACAATATATTTCTACCTTTATTTTTCTTATTACAGATTTCTATAAATAAACATTCTCACATCGGCGTGATTATTTTTAGGGTTCCGTACCCAAACGGCTAAGACTCCACTGTCCGTCTGTCTGTCACCAGGCTATATCTCATGAACCGTGATAACTAGACAGTTGAAATTTTCATAGATGATTTATTGCTGTTGCCGCTATAAGAACAAGTACTAAACACAGAATAAAATAAATATTTAAGCGAGGCTCCCATACAACAAGCGTGATTATTTTCCGTATTTTGATGGTATGGCACCCTTCATTCGCGGGTCCAACTCGTGCTTGGTTAGTTTTTTTTTTTACGTTGTAAACTTCGTCATTTATAAACCGATTTTTTTTATTGATATGTGATTTTTGATCCACAGAGAATTGACTAAAATCTTAAATTTTAACGGTTTTCAAATTAATCCTTGCATTTTCAGTTTTTGATTGTTAAAAGATAATGGTGTAGCTACACCTATGTATTACTAAAAATAATACAGCTAATATATACAGTTATTCAAATATATTGGGGATCCCAGGTTTGCTGCACGGCTGGATCCCTTTTCCATTGATAATTTAGCGAGTCAGGTTATTAATTAGTTCTAATTTACGGAAATTTAAACGAAGTGATTAATGTGAGGATAACACTGGCATTGTAAAATAAAATTAAAATGTAATGCTATTGTTTCAAATCGGAGCTAAATTCGCCGTTTCTACTCGCCTTCAAATATCACTTAATGTCAATAGCAAATAAAAATTGATATCACTTAATATCTACAGCAAACGATATAAACTCACGTAAAAATTGTCAGGAACGGCCCGACATGTTTCGAACTCATTTGGAGCTCTTCATCAGGGGTAGCTATCCGTGCTGCTACGCGACTCGCGACCCACTGCACTTTTAATCGCTCTTCTTGCCGCCGTTTATACCGTTTTTATAATTAGTAAAGATGTCTCACGATAGTTTTAATAACATTATCTACAGCAAAATTTGACGCCTATTGACGACCTAGTGTCAAAATCATTCGTCCACCCATGGTCTAATAAAACAAGGTCTTCCATTCCCAGAGTGACACAAGCCTACGTCACAATAACATTGCCACTTTATTTCAACATAACATGTTATATGGGTACATTATAACTATGGTTAATTAGTTAAAAAAAATATTTATTATTCTATAATTTTCATTTATGTGTATTTCATCTTAAATTTTACAACAACACGTCATTTTTAATTATTCGTTAGCAATATCTTCCGATGCACGAAATAAACTTCAGACGTTCGGGTAATTCTAATGACACTACTGGCATCACAGAATAGTGCTGTCACATTTGACAATCCGTCATTTTGTCCCTGAACGACATCCTAGTCTAACGCGTGTTAATTGTTATTTCCTTCTCGCTTACTTTCAGCAATCGCAGCGTTTTCCAAACTGTTCACATCGTTAACTCAATTGGTAATTAATGTTTGTTACGAAAATGGTTGGCTGTTCTATTCGGAACTGTAAGAGTAGGAGTGAAATGGGCATAATAAGATTTTATACGTTTCCTAAAAAAGAATCCGTAGCCAATGAATGGCTCCGCTATTGTGGGCTGAAAACATATAAAAATGGTATATATAATGGTAATGGCATACTTATCGTATGCGCGTAAAAACTAGTGCCTACGCCACATCTTGGGATTTAGGTAGCCGACCCCGATTGAGAATTCATTCTTAAAAAATGGGACAAAGGCTAGGAGGATGTTGTATACATACTTATCGACAATAATTACCTACTATTAATTATACAATCTCAAGTTCTACGTTTGCTTGTTGACTAAAATACATTGCCGGCTATGTCGCTTCAAGATTTATGGGAAAGTACCCACATCTTGGGAACCTAACTCGGAACCTGACTTAGAACCTGGAAGTGGTTCCTGTGAGTGGATTAACTTTATATCGAGGGGCAAATTGATTTATCCATGTGAAGAGCTCATAAAAGTCGCTCAAACAGTGGAAAATGAGTTTGAGAAATACCATGGCCGGACACTATGCAAAGATAAATATGCTGGTGCGTTGTGTGTAACAAAGCTGCGTTAGTGCTAAGGATCGTCATTATTTTTGTAGGGTTTTGATGAGATAAAACTAAGTAAAGTAGGACGAAAATCGTAAAATTTATCTTTAAAAGCCTAGCTGATATAATAATAATAATAGATAAATATTAAGGGACAATCTTACACAAATCGACCTAGTACCAAACTAAGCAAAGCTTGTACTATGAGTACTAGACGTCGATAGACATAATATATAAATACATATATAGATAACATCCATGACTCAAGCACAAATATTCGAGTTTATCACACACATATTTGCCCTGGCCGGGATTTCAACCCAGGACCGCCGGCTCAGTAGGCAAGTGCTTACAAAGTGAGCCAACCGCGGCGGAAAATTTTGATTTAATACATTAGATTTGTTTTATTGTACTACCTATGTTTCTACATGAATAACTTAAAATTAATGCCATTTAAATATTTATCACCGTTGGTTAAAATTCTCCCACATTTTAAAGTTTGAGAATCTGTGAACAGCATGATGACGTAGGCTTGTGTCAGTCACGTGGTTCGCGAGTCTCGGAATGGAATACCTGGCGGAGTATATTATTATACCATGCGTCCACCGAAAGCCCCGGGGTATGATCACTCAAATGGCCATTTTGTCAATGCCTATATAATCCCCAGGATTCTAATTCCATATCATATTTCTCTGATATCTCGCAGAGATCTCCTATGTGGCTATATACCTGGTACACCGACACTTCGTCACCCCGGTCACGTTAAGTTTGCGCCTCATTTATATGCTACGCCATATATCAGGCGCAAACTTATGCTGACCGGGTAGTAAGTAGGGAATTTTTAACAAAATTTTTAAGCCGGAAGCCCACTGCTGCGCACGGTCGAGCTACACACGTGGGTACGTAAACGCTTTGTATGAAAATGTAGGTAGATACTTCCACAGCAGTGCACGGGCACGCTGCGCACGAAATGACGTCACTGATACACGCGTGGTCTGTACCGAAGTGCCTGCCACGCACACACTAGTGCGCGTGGCAAGCAAAGCCCCACTGCGACCCACGCCACGCTGTTCACGCTACGGACAAATGCCGTATCTATAAGGAGGCCTTTTCACAAAATGTGGGGTTGCCATGTTCGCAAAAAAAAAAACCAAAAAAGTGGTTAAAAACATCCCGATTACTCGAATTCCGTATTTTGACTCGCTAAGTAAACTTACACAGTACTTTACTTTACTGTTATTTAATAGTTTTAAGAGACTGCAATCGCTGGTGTAGTGACATCTGGTGCAGAGTAGAACACGCTACCTTCTTTCAAAATGTGGTTTTTACACGTCAGTCTAGTCATATCATTAAAAAAATAACATCGGAAACCATAGTCTGTGAAATATATTTAAAAAAACACACGTCATTGACATTTTGACACCGTTGAAAAATCCACTGTCATTTAATTCCTTGAAAGTAAAAAATATTTAATTCTTCTATTCTAAATGACTGAGCCAATCTTAAATTCATGGAAATACATCTACGGAGCAACACTGGTCTCGGATTCGATTTCTGTTCTGCCCTTGAATGAAGCTCTACTTGTGAACTGTGTTGTGTTCCTAGTTATATGGTACTCGGATGAACCTTCGGCTGTGAAGCCAGTGAGCTCAGGTTTGATTCCTGGTGGTTTAATACTCGTATGAAACTCTGTCTGTGAAGACATTGAGGCCAGGTTTGATTCCTGATGGAATAATACTCGAATAAAGCTCTGTTTGTGAAGACATTGAGGTCAGGTTCGATTCCTGATGGAATAATACTCGAATAAAGCTCTGTTTGTGAAGACATTGAGGTCAGGTTCGATTCCTGATGGAATAATACTCGAATAAAGCTCTGTTTGTGAAGACATTGAGGTCAGGTTCGATTCCTGATGGAATAATACTCGAATAAAGCTCTGTCTGTGAAGACATTGAGGCCAGGTTTGATTCCTGATGGAATAATACTCGAATAAAGCTCTGTTTGTGAAGACATTGAGGTCAGGTTCGATTCCTGATGGAATAATACTCGAATAAAGCTTTGTCTGTGAAGACATTGAGGCCAGGTTTGATTCCTGATGGAATAATACTCGAATAAAGCTCTGTTTGTGAAGACATTGAGGTCAGGTTCGATTCCTGATGGAATAATACTCGAATAAAGCTCTGTCTGTGAAGACATTGAGGCCAGGTTTGATTCCTGATGGAATAATACTCGAATAAAGCTCTGTTTGTGAAGACATTGAGGTCAGGTTCGATTCCTGATGGAATAATACTCGAATAAAGCTTTGTCTGTGAAGACATTGAGGCCAGGTTTGATTCCTGATGGAATAATACTCGAATAAAGCTCTGTTTATGAAGACATTGAGGTCAGGTTCGATTCCTGATGGAATAATACTCGAATAAAGCTCTGTTTGTGAAGACATTGAGGTCAGGTTCGATTCCTGATGGAATAATACTCGAATAAAGCTCTGTCTGTGAAGACATTGAGGCCAGGTTTGATTCCTGATGGAATAATACTCGAATAAAGCTCTGTTTGTGAAGACATTGAGGTCAGGTTCGATTCCTGATGGAATAATACTCGAATAAAGCTCTGTTTGTGAAGACATTGAGGTCAGGTTCGATTCCTGATGGAATAATACTCGAATAAAGCTCTGTTTGTGAAGACATTGAGGTCAGGTTCGATTCCTGATGGAATAATACTCGAATAAAGCTCTGTCTGTGAAGACATTGAGGCCAGGTTTGATTCCTGATGGAATAATACTCGAATAAAGCTCTGTTTGTGAAGACATTGAGGTCAGGTTTGATTCCTGATGGAATCATACTCGAATAAAGCTCTGTTTGTGAAGACATTAAGGTCAGGTTCGATTCCTGATGGAATAATACTCGAATAAAGCTCTGTCTGTGAAAATATTGAGGCCAGGTTTGATTCCTGATGGAATCATACTCGAATGAAGTTCTGCCTGTGAAAAAATTGACCCCAGGTTCGTTCGATTCCTCGGACAAAATTTTGCCTGTGAAACCAGTTAGCTCAGGTTTGAGTTCTAGTTCCATATTATATCGAGGGCTGACTGGTCAAACCCGATAAGTCGAAAAAATCTTGAATTTAAAGTAATTAACTATTCATACCTAACTTTACATGTTCTTTCTAGTGGTGAAAACAGATATCGTGATTTGTGCTTGTATAAACCTTTTTGGTTATGCCGTTACCCACTAAGTGCTTGAGTTATTTTCTATGACTGTGTTTTGGAATAACCATATAAGTAGCAATAAAGGTGACTTTTTTTTTACAATAATCAAGCAAAAACTCTTTATCTTTACGTATAGGCCTTTACCGTTAATATAATAAGCTCACATCGAATTTGATATATTTCGGTAAAAACAGTTATTTTTAGTAAACGGGTTTTAAAACATACGTTATTCTAAGTGTAACGGTTTTTTTTTTCATAGTAAAGACATTTATCAATAAGTGTATGATTTCACCTTAAAAACATATAAAACTTTTCACAGTCAAAACGAATTATAAGATTTTACTTCAAAAAACAAGCAACACTGTAGCAAAAAACCTTAAGGGGAAGAACCAAATAAGTAGTACTTGTAGTACTTGACCACTCACTCACTTGGTTACTGTTGCTAGACTCGCTGGTTCGGTTTGACAATCGTGCGCAGCGCTTCGTCGCGTTCGAAATAATTATCGAAAAATACATTAAAGTTGGTTAATTATGATAGTGTAAGATTGTGAGAGTGAAAAACAGTACAATGAACCGATCTAGGATGTTGGTGAACTTAGCTCGCCATGGGAATCCGGAATCAGGTGAGTCGGAGTTACATACTTTGTTATCATCTTAATTATTATAACCTAAATTTTATTTTAAACAGAAAATAGGTGTTTTGAGAAGTGTTAATCTTGTCATTTGGGTTGTTTAAATGAACACACCGTTTTCCATAGTAACGTACCTATTGTAAGCAAAAAATACGTTAGTAATAATGATTACAATTTCTCTGCTTTGCCTTAAGGTTGACTGGTAGAGAATGCCTCATGGCATTATGTCCGCCTTTTGTACGTTAAGTTTTTCTTTTGTGCAATAAAGTTAAAATAAATAAATAAATGATAGTATTTAAAGTTTTTAGAAGTAAAACCCGATAAGTGTTGTTATTTTGTTTAGCCGATCATAATAAATTGACTTATTGTTGGATATTTTAAAGGTACAGTTAAGAATGATTCTGAGGAGAAGGCAGATACCGACAAAACTTCACATTTGGGACAAGAACTAAGTAAGTATTTATAGTCTAGATAGAAGAAAAACCTCATATTAAAATATAGAACAATCGCTTCTTGTATTAGGTAAAACCCTATAAATCTCTTTAGCCTCCCAAAACGTGCACTTAATGGGTTTTATATCTATCTTAAATACGTATTTTTTTTGTTTTTATTTCAGGGTCATCACGGTTAAGTAGACATAACAATGACCGCAACTCTTCGGATTTGGATGAAATTCAAATGGAGATCGTTACAGAGATATAGAATGTCATTGATAAGAGCGCGGTATTCTCTTCAGGTTAGGTTTCAAGTAATCAAGCGATATCCCTTGACATGGAGACTTTTAGAGAGTTAGACGATGATGAGAACTTGTTTGGGAGTGACTATTCCAATTTAGACCCAGAGTATACGGACCCCAATGATAAAACCAAGGCTGAGCGAAACGGAAGTGACAGTGGCTCGGGATCATCTTCCGATTCAGATAACTCACACTGAAAATACTAATTCAAATATAGAGATGGTAACCCTTATTCTAGAAGACGTTTTGCAAAGAGTTTGGCTGTCAGTCAAACCAGGAAAGCCAATCCTGTCGAGTGGAAAAAAAAAATTAACAAAAAGAGAAAACTCGACGGACTTACTTATACTTCAAAGGGTAAATTACAGCCTTCAAAAATACTTAAGCCTGTCGATTGTGGAAACTGTAAATTTAAATGCTTGCTTTTTTTGAGTTTTTTTTCTGAAGACGAGAGGCACAAGCTGTGTAGACATTTTTACAGTTTGTATTTCAAAAATAAGAAGAATTATATTCTGTCATGTATTACAAGAAATAAAAGCAAGAAAAGTGAAAAGGTCGACAGAGAACGATCATTTAGCAAAAAATGTTACTTTGCTACAAAATCTGAAAAGATTCAAGTTTGCCAAAAGTTTTTTACCTCCACGTTGTGCATTTCCGTGGATGTGATTAGCGATGCGATTGCAAAATCTGACAGTCTCGGCATATACAACTCGGAAGATAAGAGAGGTAAAAAGGCACCTCCAAATAAGACGAAAGAGGACGATGTGCAATTTGTTCGGAAACACATTGAGTCGTTCCCGTTGATAGAATCACATTATTGCCGCAAAGATAATAATAAAAAATATTTACCTGCTGATTTAAAGTCTGTTACTAATATGTACAGACTATACATGGAAAAATGCGATGAGTTGCAGCGGACCTTAGTATCGGAGTTTAAGTACCGCTCGTTTTTTTGCGAAGAATACAATATGAGTTTTTTCAAACCGAAAAAAGACTTGTGTGGCGTATGCTGTAAATATGACAAGGCTGAGGGTGACGCAAAAGCTGCTTTAGAACTCGAATATCAGGATCACATAAATAGGAAAAATGTTATCTATTCTGAAGAACAGCTTGTAAGTCCATACTATGGACTTACAAGCTGTTCTTCAGATACCTTCTAGCGGTGAGAGTCTCTTATATTACATGAGGAAGCTAGTATTGAATAATTTCACTATTTATGAAGCTGGTTTGCCAAATGCAGCTTATTGTTTATGCTGGTCAGAAATGAACGGGTAAAAAGGAAGCTGTGAAATAGGGACATGTTTATATTACTACTTATCAGAATGTCTTCCCGCTAATATGACACAACTAACAATTTTTTCTGACACCTGCGGAGGGCAAAATCGGAACAGAAACATTGCAGCTCTTCTTTTATGGACCGTACAAAATCATGCACATCTAGACACGATTGAGCAAAAGTTTTTAGAAAGCGGACATACGCTCATGGAAGTTGATTCCATGCATGCGGCCATAGAAAATGCGGCTAAAAACACTTCGTGAAATAGCGTATCAGATTGGAGACATATATTTAAACAAGCTAGAAGAAAACAGACCAAATAGGTCAATTTAGAAGAAGGAAAACGTAAATACGTAATAGAGAACTACAAAATAAAAGAATTTAAATAAAATGAAATGAAAGACCTTACTAAACTGGCAGATGCTTTGCTGAAGTCAAAAATTAAGGACAATAACAAGGAACAAGTACTGGTGGTTAAAAATTTAAAGGATTAAATATGTAAAAGGTGAAAAGTACAAGATCTTCTTTAATTATGACTTGTCCGAAGATTTCCTATTCATGGACCTCTCGCCATCGAACACGACAACCAATACTCCAAAAACGCGAAAACTTTCACAATCTAATCCACCTTCTATTGCACAAAAGGAATACCCAGCAGAAATAGAATCGTTATACGACAGCCCTTTGCCGATTAGTATTGCTAAGAAAAAAGATTTGGAGAAAATGTGCAAAAAAGGTATAATACCCGAAGAATTTCACCCGTGGATTCATGGATAGAAAACTGTTAACAATGTAGGAGCAACTTATTATGATAGTTGCGATTCGGATTAATTTTAATACTACTTTTAAGTTACAAAATGTTAACATAATTACTAATAAAACCAAATAATTCCCTAATGTTTAAAATTATTTCTAGGAAAAACCCCATAAGTCTCTCCCGGATGAAATTGAAACTGAAATAATTCATAAGAAGAACCATTCAGGTATGCTTATTAGTAATAAAATTGTAGTGCGATAACTATTGTATTCGTTTAACAAACTTCCATATGATGAAAATATAAGAAAGCGCATCTGTGGGTCTACAAACTTTCAACTTCAATTTTCTCGAAACTTACTTTTCGATACTTATTGGGTTTGACCGCTCAGCCCTCGATATAACTTGTCCAAATAAAAATATTAAATTAAAATTAATACTACGTTTACTAGAATAAATGCTTACCCTAATGTTACTATTTTGCCAGGATGGACTTTTCATAATTCTTCGGGACCCTTCTCATCCAAGCTGCCTCCGCTTCACCGACTTCAGTTGTTTAAAAAAGTGTAGACCAATTTTACGTGTACTGTACGATAACGAATTCGTAATCTGTATAAGTAATATCGGGTGTGTTGGGCTGGGCTCAAAACTCCAACCTTTTGCTTGGTTCTCAATATGTTTTTTAAAGTTAAACAAAACATAAATTATTCTTTTTTAGGGTCCCGTACCTACCCAACGGGTAAAAAACGGGACCCTATTACTAAGAATTATTACTTACTATGTCTGTCTGTCTGTCTGTCCGTCCGTCCGTCCGTCCGTCCGTCCGTCCGTCCGTC
Organism: Apotomis betuletana; assembly: GCA_932273695.1. Taxonomy (NCBI): domain Eukaryota; kingdom Metazoa; phylum Arthropoda; class Insecta; order Lepidoptera; family Tortricidae; genus Apotomis; species Apotomis betuletana. The sequence goes on along the minus strand of OW026314.1, from coordinate 16,457,130 downwards.
CGTCCGTCCGTCCGTCCGTCTGTCTGTCTGTCTGTCTGTCTGTCTGTCTGTCTGTCTGTATGTCTGTCTGTCTGTCCGTTTGTCGGTCTGTCATACATATTTATGTGGAGCTCCAATACAAAAAACGTGAACAGTTGGGTTAAGTTTACACCTCACTTGTATGCGGCGCCATACATACCATGCAAACTTAACTTAACCCGGCCAGTTAAGATGGAAAGTGTTTGCATGGAACCCTCGGTGCGCAATTCTGACTCGCACTTGGCCGGTTTTTCATCTTAGTTTATTGCTATAGGTAAGGCCATTTGGAGGTCAGCAATCCGAAAAGGATTTTTTTTTTGTTTGTATATTTGTGTCATTAATTGTCCATTAATCACGCCTAAACAACTGAATCTATTTAAAAAAAAATTGTTGGACAGGTAGCTAGGTATTCACGGATGGTTAATGGACATATTTTACCCAACTACAGATAAAGATAATAATATGAGAAGAAGATCATTTGGACGGAAGAAGTCATTGCAGAACTGTATTACCTACTAGAAATATGAATATAATTACGATAAAAGCAGGACATAGTAATTGAATAGGAAGCAGGCCGCAATCGTGACATATTAATTTGTGAGAATGCTTTCAGAAGTACAAACCCAGACCCTGAAGCGCGTCTTTTGCGCCGTCGGCGGCCAACGCCTCAAGAACGCGGTGACGCGCCCGCAGCTGGCCACAGAAGAAGGGAAGGTTTCGCAACTTCTTGATTATCTTCAAGCGTTGATTGATAATGTTAAATAAAGGCTATTCTACCTCGCAATTAATAACGTTACCCTATCCCTGCTTAAAAATAAGGTTATTTTAGGTTCGCGAAGCGGCGCTAATGTGGTGTCTTAATACTTTAGGATTTAAATGCACTCCATCGACCCTAAAGTCGCCGCTGTGGGATCTGGTGGTGAGTAAGAGCTCGTGGAGACCCCGCGGGAGCGCGGTGGATGCGTTTCGGTCGTCCCGATCTGGTCGTGACGCGCGAGGTGGCCGTGGCGCCTGCCTGTGCTGCTGCTTATCAGCGGTGAAGATAGAAATCTTACTGTATTTGCCAGTCGCGTTCGCAATTGTGTTGAGGTAATTCATTTGTTAAATCGTACGGAATGCCTCAGATCACCAGGTGATAATACGTTACCCCTTTATTATTATTTTACCACTATTGAAATGGATATAGAGGGATGGCTAGACAATGCCGCCCGATACGAGGCTAGAGGTCAATCTAAGCTAGAAATTCTAGCCGATCTCCTAACTCATGATATATACCTCTAGGCTCGTTTCGGGATAATTCCTGAGCCAACTGCTACGTCACACGTTGCAGGGACTAGACGGGTCCGGTAAGGATTATGTGGACGTTCTCGCTGAAAGTAAACCTGCGAATTACAATTCAGCGCCGCATAATAAAAAATATTATTTATTGACGACTGCACCAAAAATTGTTTCATGCATTGTGGGTTTGCAATCGTTAGCTAAATTAATTGTGACAATTTCTTTTCACTCGATCGATGACAGATAGAAATTAATAAAAGAGTCTGTCGTCGCTGGCTTAAAGTAGGTTAGCATAGATTGAGTTTGTCTAGACCTACAAATATATATATGAGATATACTTTTACAGCATGACCACAGCGGATTTTTTGTGATACGAACTTATTAAAATAGTTTGAGGTACATGTACATTTTAGCCAACTTCAAAACAAGGAGGAGGTTCTAAATTCGACTATGTTTTTAGGGTTCCGTACCCAAAGGGTAAAAACGGGACCCTATTACTGAGACTTCGCTGTCCGTCCGTCCGTCCGTCCGTCCGTCCGTCTGTCACCAGGCTGTATCTCGAGAACGGTGATAGCTGGACAGTTGAAATTTTCACAGATGATGTATTTCTATTGTCGCTATAACAACAAATACTAAAAATAAAATAAAACAATATTTAAGGGGGGCTCCCATACAACAAACGGGTTGGTTGCGTTAACTTTGGACCTCATTTGTATGGGGCGCTGTACATACCAGGTGCAAACTTAACTTAACCACTTAAGGATGAAAAGTTTTTGTACGGAACCCTCGGTGCGCGAGTCCGACTCGCACTTGACCGGTTTTTTATTTTTATGTTTGTTACCTCAGAATTTTCGAAGGGGTAAACCGATTTCGATAATTCTTTTTTTATTTGAAAGCTGGAGCTTCCCGTGTAGTCCCATTTAGTCCAGTTCTGATAAAAGCATCAGTTATGAAAAAAATCATTATAAGTTTTATTGTATGTTCAATTTCGCTCATTGTAGTCTGTTTATTTTTGTTTTAAAGTGATTCTGATTATATTTGAATCACTAAAAAGGCAATAAACGAAATTAATTTACTTCTTTGTTTTGCTTATTCTTAAATTATGCTGTATAGTTACAACACGTATTACCTATACAGGATGACTCTTTAGTCGTAAATGGTAGTGCCAGAACGGTGACGCTGAACAATTTGCACTAAGGGGACAACCACGAAATCCGGTAAAAAAAAACCTAATAAGAGTTAATTGATATTAATTGATAGTTCAGTATCAATTCAAAGTGAAGCGATAGTTTTTTTTTCGAGATTTTGTGGTTGTCCCCATAGTGAAAGTTGCTCAGCGGCACCCTCCTCATCACCTACTGGTACTTAATACCATTCACGACTTAAAGTCATCCTGGATAATTATGTATGACCGTAATGGCCTGTTCCTCTTCCCAAAGCGACCATTTCCCGGATTGTCAACTCCCATGAAGACCAATTCCCAAGACGAACACTTGATAAAACGACCATTTCCAGAATTACCACTGCCCACTGACCACTTCTCGGAAGAACAGCTAAAAATTACGTGTCAAATTGTGCTGCCGAATTTAGTAGGCACCAAGACAGTGAGCGAGGCAATACACCGTTATGCACAATTCCACAAGTACGAAAGTACATATTAAGCTTGATACTGGTTTCAAGTAAGCATTCGTTATTTTTTGTGTACACGAAACTTTTTTTTCTTTTGGTATTTACTTTGGTAAGAAATACATGCATTCATGTAAACTTTTTAATTCAGATAACACCATATTGGCTTACCTGTTTAGTATTAGAAAATATAAGATCTATATAATAGGAGTGGGTATACGACACAAATAGCAATACACTAGTTTATTCCATAGAAACTCATTTTTTATAACCCCTAAATCTTCTATCCTACATCCGTTCTTTCGTGGGTAAAGTAGTCGTTCCGGGAACTTGTCTTTAATGTCAATATATGAGAAGTAGTCACTCCGGGAAGAGGCTTTCAGGGAATAGGTCAGTATAGGAAGTGGTAGTCTTGGGAAGTGTTCGGTCTAGGAAGTAGTATTTGTACCAGTTTATACTTTTTGTATTTTTATTTATACATTTTTTACTTTTATTTTACGCATAATGTAAATATACCATTATCTAGGAACCAGCTAGTTTCGTTTTATTTCCATCAGTAACAAGTCGGTTATCTGGTGCAGTGGCTGCAACATGAGAATTTCTAACTATACTCTACGAAAGAGTCAGATAAATGTTTGAATTTAGGACTTCAAATGAGCTACTCGATATAATAAATTAAAAGGGGTTAGTATAATTTCATCTAAAAAGCAGTTCGTCCAAAAAGCTGGTCGGAACAACAAGTGGTCTATAAAAAACAAATTGCTACCTGGTACCAGTATTTGTTTCTTAGACCCATACTATACTTATTAATAACGAAGAATTAAAATAGCGAAGTATATAACATAGGAACGTACAGGAAATAAGTTTATGAAAAAAAATGCGGTGACGGCATGTTGTCCAACGAGCCTTTAGCGTGTGTGGTAAGTTGAGTTTTCCCAAAATAATGGATACATCTTGCGCTGAACCTGTTCCCCGAAAATCATAACTTGGATCTTCCAGTTGAGAGACAATATGCATTTTCTTAGGAAACATGCTCTTTCTTTGACTTGATAGTAACTTACTTTGCATTAAAATTATCACCAAATGAACTCCTAATGCTATAATTGGTAATAGATTATTACTGATAAATTATCATGAAGATACGTTAGATACGCACTGATCATTACGAGCGTTGTATTTTAAGAAGTACCTAAGCTTTTTCTTCCCTGAACAATTGATTTAGAAAACACGTGAGAAATAATAAAAATGTATTTATTATATATTTGGTACAATAGTAATTAATACACGTCGCACCAAAAGTAGGTAACACTATATTCACTTTTCGCTCTTACCCATATAATATAAGCAAGAGATAAAATAATACACGAGTACACACTTGTCTTCAACTTTCCTTTTGATTTGACACCTACCTAGATTTACTTTTTTTTTTGGTATTTCCAAGCGTTTACCAGCGACGGTATGGACACAACATTATTGACATGCAATTAGTTCCGCTACTCACCATTTCAAGAAAAAACTGTCAAGAAAAATTTCAAAAACGAGTTTTGCTATTCCATACTAGAGGGCATAAGTACTAATCAAAAATCAGCATTTAATGGGATTAAAACTTTTATTTCGATAGCATAAGGACACCGCGCGGAACTTACGTCATTCTAACGAAAATTATGAATTTTTGTGATAACTCAGAAACGGCTTGACCGATTTTATTTTAACATTCCGTTTCGTTTATTTCATGTTTTGACAATAAAATAAAAGTAGTCTGAAATTCCGCATGTTCCCCAATAGTTTTCGTAGATCTGGACACAAAGCCTAAATTCCGTAGATCTACGGATTTTTCCGTAGCTCTGGCAACGCTGATGAGCGAGTGTGCCTCTCGCGCACGCGTGCATGTGCGTGGCCCGCAGTGGAGAATCTGGATACACGTAGCTGACCAATGTATCCACGTGGCCCACACGTTTTACGTGTGCGTGCATTGGTTGCTGTGAAAACGTTGATACACGCAGCCAGACCAATGAATCCACGTGGGCGTCGTGTGTAGCGTGTGCGTGCGTAGCGTGCGCAGCAGTGGGGTTCCGGCTTTAAGGCGATATACATGGGGCATCACTTATTTGGCAGTATCTTAATTTACACGCACCCAGGGGGGGTATTCGACCAATTTTAGAGATATAATGGAGATCTCTCCTTTTCATCGCCATCCGTCACTTTTGACGTGTGCCTACTTGACAAGTGGCGATATCCCTAGAATATCGCAACTTCGTCAATTCGGACGCGCTAAATTTTCGTTTCCTTTGTATGTGACGGCATAAATAACAGGCGCATACTTTAAATTGACCGCGTAGTGCGTGAAATTATTCCGTTACGTTTCATTCAAAACAGAAATTCATATGCATGAATAACATTTTTGACAATCATCATCGCCTTCGTATTTCCAAAATTGAGATGAGATATGTCAATTTTAAGCTCATCGCATTTTAATGACAGTTCAACGGCGATATAACAGTTATCTAATAGAGATGTGACGTTTGGCGTTCACTCAAACGGCATTCTCGAATTGGGCCCCTGTTTTTCAAAATAGATGATAAATATTGACATGAAGATTAATTATGAAAGAAAAATTAAATGCGATCTACTACAACGTAAGCAGGACTCGAACCTGCGACAGATAGATAGGTATGATAGATAAGTTCAGATAGATACTAGTATTTTAAAGTCGCTTGTCACTACAAACGTTTGTCCAATAATTACAACCGTCAACACTCACCCGTGAAATTCCGAACACTGCCAATGAAGTCAATTAGCTGCCGACTGCATTTGTCAGGCAAATTGAGAATTTCCCTCGGGGTAAAAAAAACGCAAAAGTCCTTACAAATACTGTAGTTAACTCACATAAGATGTCAACAGGCGCGTGCTAATCCCCTTGGAAAGGAATCCGGAGGGTTCCCTACCCTAAATCCCCTTTTATTTTATTAACGAGCGAGGTGGGGAAATGGGGATATTCGCTTACTCGATAAACCTTTCCCTGATTTGAAGGGCGCCCTACGATTATTTGAGAGTTGGAAATATATTAAACACGAGTCAGAACTTCTTGACATGTGGGGTCTTATTGCTAATTGTAGCGGTAGTTTAGTGTTTTCGTGTGTTTCGTGTGTTGGTTAATATTTATTATGAATGAAAGGGGTCGGGATAGATAGGGGTTTCTAACTTGTTTTACTCTGTCATAATAAAGCCGTTTTAGTAATCCTTTAAACTTTTTTTTTGCCTAAGTACGATTGGTGTCTTTAAAGGACATGCAACGACTTTTGGCGGCAAGCGACGCGGCGAGCGGTCGAGCGAGAGATCCGAGCGCGGTGGCCATACGAGTGAACGAGACACACGTGCCGCGCATCGCTGCCGCTCGCCGCTAAGACCGAAGTCGTGGCTGAGCCGTAAACCGTAAAGAAAATGTCATCTGTAACTAAATTAAAAAAAAGGCCAAGTGCGAGTCGGACCTGCGTGGGTTCCGTACAAATACTTATCTTAACTGGCCGGTTTAAGTTACGTTTGCACCTGGTATGTATGGCCCCCCATACAGATGAGGTGCAAAGTTAACGCAACCGATCACGTTTATTGTATGGGAGCCCCACTTAAATAGCTAATTAAATAAATTAATAGCGCTACGGGCTACGCTCGTAGCCGATAACATGGGAAAAACCGTATGTAGCGAAAACTTACTACGAGCAGAGCGCCGTTGTTGGTGTCGAAAGTGCAGACAGATACAAGGTGATAAAATAACAAACTGATTATTTAATAAAAGTTTTCGTTACACAAAATTCTTCGTTAAAGACGATAATCGATTTATCATAACAAACGCCCAAAGAATACTATTTTAATGTTCAAAGGCGACTCAATTTAGTTTCACTAATAATAATTGTCTGCTCTTCAAATCGTAAAGTTTTGCCTCGAAATAGAACACCGATTTAAAGAAACCGTTCTTAATTAGTTAATTTACTTATTCTAGTCATCAGATTTTAATTTCATTCGATGAGTATTTGTTAAACTGAAATCTCATATCAACGCTCATTATATTATTTACTATTAATAAAAATTAAAAAAACATACTCTTAGGGTGTAGACAGACTAGTGTAATTTTTTGAGTTTTGTGTCGCGTAATTTCGGTTGCGTCATACATCATGTCACTTGGTCACGTCACACTATATGGCGCGACCGAAATTACGCGACTCAAAAGCGAAAATATTTCATTCGTCTGGCTACACCAGAGAGGATAGTACACATACAGGGTGTAACCGACGGTGTAACGAAAACTGAAACCATGGCTTCAGACCATTATTCTGAGCTGGGAAATCTTGGAAATTTCTTTGAGAAAATTCACAAATTTTCCTCGCGAGTTTTCATTTTTTCTTTATTTTCCCGTTAATCGAACTCTACCGGTAACAATTTTTCATGAAAAATCGCATGAAAAATAGCATTTTCCGCAAAACACACAATGTATCACAAACAGTATTATGTAAGCTTTACGGTACAACACAGGCGCATGGAGTGGGAAAGATAACGGTACTGGCCGGTCATTGATCCGCCAGGCCAGTGTGCCCGCGCAGGCCGCTGCGGTCGGACGCACGAGTAATGTTTACCTACCCGCACATTTTATTTGCTTTACTTGCTTGAATGATAATAATCTTGTTAGACTGTTTTAATTTATCGGTCAGTTGTTATTGGTGTTAGGTAGTACACTAGTTGTGATCTGTGGTTGCGTTGTTTTTGTGGTTGCATTCATTCATGTCATTCGATGCGCATTGGCGTAACGGTATGTTTTGTGCTGACGCGTGAGTGGGGTGGGGAGCGCCCTGGACCGGTCGCTCGCCGCGTGCTCCCCTCCCGCGCGTCTGCACCCGAGAGAATTGGACACAATACATTGCGCGTCGAGTTTTATAATTTATTTTGGAAAATTTTATCCTTGAGTTTTCCGAGAAAATGAACACTCGTTTTCAGTTCGTGATTATGGTCTAAAACTACGGTTTTCGTTTTCGGTACGCTGTCGGTTACACCCTGTATATTTTCAACAGTCATCCTTTGACAACGGTAACTGTAAAGTTCAAATAATGAATATCCGCGAAATAATTGTCTTATTTAAATTATATCTTTTTTTAGGGTACGCGAAGGGTAAAAAACGGGCCCCTATTACTAAGACTCCACCAATGTCCGTCTGTTAGTCAGTCTGTCATCAGGCTGTATAATATCATGAACTGTCATAGCTTGTCAATTGAAATTTTCATAGATGATGTACCTACTTCTGTTGTCGCTATAACAACAAAATAGTATTTAATACTAAAAACAATAAAAATACGCATACAACAAAGGTGATTTTGGTTGCATTAACTTTGCACCGCATTTGTGTCCGGCGCCATACATACCAGGTGCAAATTTAACTTAATCCCGCCAGTTATTTTGGTATAATCGGAACCCTCGGTGCGCGAGTCCGACTCGCACTCGGCCGGTTTTTCTATATAAAAGCTCATTGAACAATCTAGCAAAATCCTTAAAATATACGATTTCAACATTGTTTGTATTAAAAAAATTATACGTTTAGTCGGTTGATACAGCAGTGTACGAGTATTAGTATTAATCTTTTACAAGTATTCCATTCATCTTAATTTAAATTTAATAAAATAGTTGTTTATCAAAATTTCACAATACAAACTTTATATTATTAGTGAAACATAACTAATCATGCGCAGAGCGGCTAGTTAGCGAACTTTGGACAAAGGCTTGAAGAAATTAGGAGACTTAGGACATCATAAGCCATTATATTCCAATTTGAAAACACCGCCCAAGCGCCTTATTTAAATAGCTTTCCAAAGATGGTATATAGATAGGTAGTCCGTGTCTCCTGTTGAAATCTTATTCACGAATCTATTGCAAGTAAACGCTCAAGCTTCTCGTATGGCCTAGTCTTCGATACCGATAAGAAAGGTTATATAATATATACAGAAATTATGTATATGCGGTAATTAAGTAGGACCTACAGGCAGCTTAGGTACTTACCTACCTATATAAACGGCAGAAGTCTACGCTTCATGATCGAGACCTCGCGTATCTCCGTTAAATATGTAATTGTATCTAATATTTATCCTATCCCGTCCAAAATTGAATTAGTACCAATTTTTTTCCTCCGTCCGCGTGAAAGAAAAAGTTATAACCCTCTTTTTTGCTACTCCGTAGTAGGGTAAAAAGTAACCAGTTTACCAAAAATTGCGGAAATTGGTCCAGTCCAACAAAACAGAGTAACTTATGGCTTGCTTCCAGAATAAATCTAGAATTTTATAATAGTATAGAAGACGGCTACCAAAATAATGAAAACTCATGAAAACAATGGAAATCTTGTTGCTTGCTTACAGAATAAATCTAGAATTTTATAATAGTGTAGAAGACGGCTACCAAAATAATGAAAACTCATGAAAACAGTGGAAATCTTGTGGCTTGCTTTCAGTATCATTATTAATTTGCCAGGCATAATAAATCTTGAAGGCGACCTCATCAAAACAGCCTCAATGATTTACTGCCACGTGGACGAAAGTAGGTTGTAGGTAGTATGTAGGTGGCAGGTAAATAAGTGTATTTGTATTTTTCCATTTAATTTGTGCATTTCCAAATCCTTCCTTCTAAATCAGGCCTTAGCGTGGGTGGAGCGTATTACCCTATTTGATCAGTCAAAACAGCCCACTACCACCCACAGCCTATTCAAGTCTTCACATAATAAGAATAAGAATAATGATTATTTACCAAAATAAACGTTTCTACATAAGCCTAATTTAACAGTGACTCCCACACTAGGCATGGTCTATATCGTAAGTCGGATTATACATGGATTATACACGTCAGGTTAGAAAATAATGCGGCTATTGACATGCCTTAAGACTGCGCCGAGCGTAAGCGACTGAACCGCGCGGGGAATGCGTATTTAGATCGGCGCGCGACCGCCATAGTAAAAATGTATGGAGAATGAAAAGCACTTTTTGATAAATCTGGACCTTAAAAATAATTGAAATATTTGATGTGGACAGATTGTAATGTAAACATTCATCTTTTTTTGAACTGAAAATCAGAATAGACTTCCATTGTTAAAGTATAAAAAAACACTTAACGCCTGCTTACGATTTTACAGTTTTCGTCCAACTTTACTTAGTTTTCTAGGGTAAAATAATAATCTTATAATTTTTCCACGGAGAAGTTGTTAACACATTCTTCGAAGTGCTAAATATATAGTTTAGAAATGGATTAAACGACTAGTGTCGACGTTGTCTGCTTAACGGCAACTGCCTATTTTTCACAATTCGCTCGGCGCAGTCTTAAAAAAGAAATTAAATCTTACAGATGATGAACGATACTATAATAAATACATTTAGGGCGTGATATAATAAATAATGTTCATTAAAATGTTTTCGATTGTGTTCTAATATATCTACAGCCTTTCAGTTAAACCAAAAATCTATACATCCCCTCTACTATGGAAAGTTTTCTCGGGGCCGCATAATAAAGGCCGCGTATTTTTTTTTACAGATGCGTTTTTTACTCATTTCAGTGCAAACTCACGATCTTTTGATGCGGTTGGCGCAATTCGTAGTGCACCTACTGGCCTACTGAGCCGGCGGTCCTGGGTTCGGATCTCGGCTTGAGCAAATGTTTGTGTGATTTGTTCCTGGGTCATGGATGTTCTCTATACATATGTGTATTTATATATTATAAATAAATATACGAGTGTCTACCCGCCGAAATACGTACTGAACCATCTGACGAAACATTTCGACGAAAATTGAGAAACTTTTTATTGAAAAATCCATTTTATTCTGTTAGTGAGTACATAGACATGAAATTATAAAATGACATTTGTTTATTTAGTTATTTAATGTTTTTCTGACGATCCCATGGGAGATATATATAGGTATCTATTATAAGTTGTGTTAACTAGTTTTTTACTCATAGTGACATATATTTCTGTTCTATCAGACATTGCATTTTATGTTTCTATTACTATTGTTGTAGTTATATTATGAGTGTATATTTGACTTAATTGAATGATTATTATCTTATTATATGTTTTTATTGACGATCATGATATCAAGATTCATGTAAATTAACTTAGGATAGGTAATTAATAATGTAATTTGTTATTATGAAATAAATAAATCTAAATCTAATCTATAATAAATAAATATCAGACAACCTCAAATAAATCGATCTAGTCCCAAATTAAGCTGAAGAAGGCTTGTGTTATGGGTACTAGACGACGATATTATATACTTATATAGATAAATATATACTTAAATACATAGAACAACCATGACCCAAGCACAAATATTCGAGTTCATCACACAAAACACAGGCCTGGATTCGAACCCACGACCGCCGGCTCAGTAGGCAACCTCTACAAACCAGGCCAATCACGTCGTCAAAATATTATATGTTGTCTAGTACCCATAGTACAAGCTTTGCTTAGTTTGGGACTAGGTCGACTTGTGTAAGATTGTCCCGTAATACTTATTTATTTTACTCGATTCGAGAACTTTTTGTTGTTACCCTATTACCAGCTGCAGGCATGCGCAAGACAGTTTCAGTACGCGTTGCGAACTTGGCCTTCCACTTGGCACTCCAGGGTGCTCGGCTCCATCTTCCACCTTTATTCAGCCCAAATAGTGTGCGTTCGTAACCAATCCTAGCATTAACTATACACGCATCGGTTGGTCGTCTTGCTGCACCCCACGATCAATGGCACTGCGTTTTACACAAACAACCAATAAAATACAGTTCTCATGCGGGATGGGGGTTGCTTTTTCTACGACTCGCTGCTTTTATGTATGGTCGCCGAGTACTGAGAATAAGAAAAGGAACTACTAGACCTGCAAGCTCACGTATCGAACGCGTGTCGAGGACTAGAAGTCCACCACCATCATCATCATCATCATCATATCAGCCGATAGACGTCTTCTCCTGGACAATGGCCTCTCCCAAAGTTCTTCACAACGATCGGTCTTGCGCCGAACTCATTGCGTCGTTGGTCCTGCTTGTTGTGGTCCCACGCTGCGTCTTCCGGTCTGCGATCGCCACTCAAGAACCTTTCTCTCGAGGTCCACTTCAAGGTAATTGTCACCATATATTTTTCATTTACTTATATATCCCGCTTCCTTACCAACACAGTTTCCTGAGGATTATGCAAAACAAGTCCGCAAGCAAGATCGCTGTAAAAACTACTAATAACACGAATGGCTGAAGACAGGAATTAATTTAAGAGCAGATGACGTCACAGGCTTATCTTCTAAGGGAATTAATAGGTCGGTGGGTGGGAAAGAGAAGGGCTAATCCGAAGATCGAAATTTGTAGCTTGTATCGTGTCATCCCTCTCGATCTCGTGTCCAACAATCTTTGAATAAGCGGGACGGCACGGTACGATGTTAGAATTTCAAACATCGTCGTAACCCCTCAGTACCGGCCGCTGGTAGTGCTGGATAGTAATTTAATTTAGTGTAGCGAAGCCTAAAGGTGTTCAGTACCTTTACCATGAGTTTACAGTGACCGTACTCGCTAGCGATAGCGTAAAAGATTTGTATGGAGAATCGTAGTATATACAGAATTGCGCTAGGGGCGCTGTACTAACTCATGTTAACGCATTCACGACCGCGTAGCGCTACGGGCTACGCTCGTAGCCAATAACATGGGAAAAACCGTATGTAGCAAAAACTTACTACGAGCAGAGCGCCCGGCTACCGGGTTGCTGGTGGAAAGTGTTAAGGGTATAGTACAGGTATACATGAGTCTTGGATACAAAAAGTATAAACTGACGAACATTTTATCCGCTACCCCATGCAAGCAAGGGTTCCTGATATTTACTATTTTAATTGAATAACTGTTCTTACTTAATAATTTTTAAATACCATAGACTAGACACATCTTTGTTATGTGGAATTTAGTTATGTTTTCTGCTGTTACATTGTCCAAACCATGTTAGTTTAGACACAGAACTGTGACGAACTCAAGCCCCTAAGGCACAGATTCACACCTAGTTTAGGGGATGAAAGCTTCGACCACATTATCCCGACTTGTTGTACTAACCGAATAATGTATTCAGCTATGTAACGCACCTAATGTAAATGTTTTTTTTTCTTCAGTTTTTTTTGGATCAGTGATATCACTACATAGTATAAAACAAAGTCGCTTTCTCTGTCCCTATGTCCCTTTGTATGCTTAAATCTTTAAAACTACGCAACGGATTTTGATGCAGTTTTTTTTAATAGATAGAGTGATTCAAGAGGAAAGTTTATAATTATGTATAATACATGCATAATTTATCAGCATTGCACCCGTGCGAAGCCGGGGCGGGTCGCTAGTTTATTATAAAATTCTAGATTTGTAGGTATTGAAAATCAGTTTTCTTTGGGTCATGATTTTAGGAAAAATCTTAATAGCGTGATTCTTGCTCGTCTTTTGTTTTGCATGGGCTCGCGGCGCCATGTCACCCTGGCGCCATTTCAGCCTGGTGCCATCTGTTTTCATAATTTCCTTTGTCCTCTCATCACGCCGAAACGGCTAGACGGATTTTAACCAATTTTGGTACAGGGATAGCTGGACATCCAACGATGGTTAAAGGATACTTTTTACCCGACTACGATATAAAAAATACGCGTACGAAGTTGCGGGCATCTTCTAGTCTGTTATAACATTATAGATTTATATCGAAAATCAATTTTCTATAAAGAGGGATTATTTCAGGAAATATCTTAATAGCGCGATGCAGGTTCGTCTTTTGTTTTGTAATAGCGCGCGGCGCAGGACTGTTGGTCACATCACAATTTCTTTGTCATCTCATCAAGTCAAAACGGCTGGACGGATTTGAAACAAATTTGGTACGGGGATAGCTAAACATCCAAAGATGGTTATAGGATACTTTTTACCCGATCACTACGACTATCGAGGTCGCGGGTACCTACTTGTTTCAAATATATTTAATTAGTGTAAATAAAATCAAAGAAAATGCCGCGATAGTATCGCTCGACTTTTCACCACTTTTTATGGAATCTTATATAAATAAAATTGACCAACGCCCAAATAACGTTTATCTTATACGATGGGCACTAATAATGATGTGCCGTTACCGAGGATTTCCGGAAACTTTCGGGAATCAGGAAACGTCACATCTCTAGCACCACATGATGAAGACATATACAACAAAAAACATAGCACCATTAAAATTTTATAAAAAAAATGTTTGCGGTCCTCATTAGCAACGTAAATTATGACCGGGATATGCATATTTATATAAACTTTATTGCACAAAACAAAAGTCACTAAAAATGGTTGTTTTATGGCAAATGGTATTGTCGATCAGTCAACCATCGGCTCAAACAGAGATACTATAAAATGATCCAAGTAAGTAAATATATTAAAAATAATAAATTACTGTTAATACAAAGATTTCAATTTTTTTCTTGTCGAAGCGTGCAATAAATAGTATTCTATCTATCTATTTACAAACTATTAAAGATATAGAATATATAAATAATAATAAACACAAATATATACGGATGTCTACAACATGGGATGATGGATGGATTATTCTTGTTGCTATGTTTGACCTTCTTCGTCGCTTGTAATATTTGAAGTTCTTGAACAAAATCGATCTACTTATTGCTAATATTATCAAGGCTAGTTGAAAACAAAAGCAAGCACCTATCTTTTAACCCTTTCCTTGACAATATACAGGGTTGCTATAGGGATTGCGAATGATTTTAACCACGGATATCATACATTTAATTTAAACATAATTTTCGTGGTTTTTTTTTTATATATTGTTTTAATTGCTTACTAACATCGAGGCTTGAAATGAGGACTTCTCATTGATTTTGCCAAGAAAAGGGTTAAATAAAACAATAGGTATATAATATATATATGTATATACAATAGTAAATAAGAACAAAAAAATAATAATCACTACAGACAACACACACACTGACATAACTTAGAGACTGGTCGAATCAATGGATCTACATAAAAAAAGAAATTTCCCTAAAAAATAATTATTTCATATTTTTTTTAACGTATAAAAGTTTATTGTGAGATATTTATTAATTATTAATTTATTTATTTTTACATAATATATACGAGTATAAGGGATAATTTTGAAACAGTTCGGCCTAATAATCATCGCAAAACAATAATTTAGTAAAATGTTAATAGTAGGTAAACTCACAATTTTTTTGGGTTGCGGTTTTAAATATATTTGAAAAACATACCTAACTAAAAATATTGTATATAATGCGTGTGTATTACATCCTTTTTCATTTATGAGACGCACTTTTTGCGATAATTTGTCCGAGCTATATTATAAAAAACATCCCCTAATAAGCTAATAAAACGGTGAAGAAAGTTTATATTATTATTAAAGTTATCATCCTCACGATTAATTGATGTCATTTCCATTCATAACCAAAACTTCTTACGATGGATATCAAACTACTTCATTAAACCATTACTAAAGTTAATTGAAATGAGTTACTACTCAGGAAAATTTAAGAATGCATAAGCACTTAAAAAAAGGGTACAAATAAAAGTACTTGTAAGTAACTTTGATAAAATTAAATAAGAAAACTTACGCAAATTTCAAAAAAGTATAGAAATCATCGTAATAATGTAAATACATTCTTTCCGATTTTCAGACACCAACTAGTTAGTAATTATAAATCAATTAACAAGATTGTTTGATAAGTCGTTTGTTTATATTGCCGAAAACGCTCAAGGTTTTTTTTCTATATCATAATCATAACGTCTGATCACAAAACATACTTAAACATTACCTAACCTATGGTTACTGATTAAATTAAAACCTAACCAACTTTTTAATCACTAACACATAAAACTTAAACAAAACGCACCTTAAAAATATATTTTAGCCCCTAAATAAAACACTTGCACCTATAAAAAACTTACCTTAAATCCGGCAGCGAACAGCCATAACCTCAAACAACACTCACTAACTCACACATCGCGACTCGAGCGGCGCCGGGCGCGACATTCCCCCTCAGCGTCTATTGTGAGACTGAGCGTACAACATCCATCTGTATCGATGCTTCCTGTGTCAACGCCATCTGTGACATAAAACTTTTGTTGCCGTTTTGAAAATGGAACTGTTTTGGAATTGGAACACAATAGAATTGTTGTCATTTTTATTAGAGTTGGGCGGTTATAGTTTGAGACCGGCATGACATACAGATATTGTTAGCGTTTTGCAGTTTTGGACTGGAGTGCAATTTTATTTATGATGTTAGGTTAGGAAGTTCGTAGCTTTGCATGTATGGTAAATTGATGCCTATTCAGTTAGTCATTGGTTCATTGCGGAAATGTAAGTATGTATGTAAGTATCTTTCGCAGAATAGAGATAAAGGTGAAAATTATCCCAGCCACTTTGTATCCCGGAAAATATTTTTTTCCTAAAGGGAAACAAGCAAGGTACCTACGAAAGTTGAGGAAGAAAAAAAACTAAATCCACCAGAAACCACGTCCTGCCTACGTTATTAATGAATTATTCAATTTAATAATTGTTCTCTCGATTATTTTAAAGGGCCCCTTCTGGTACGGGGCGAGTCATCGTATACCAGTGCCATTTCAGCCATAAGGCATTTTAATTATATATTTGTACCCTTGTAAAACATCATACAGACAATCAATTCTGAAATGATTTGTAGAGATGTTTGGGCACCATGCGGAATAAATACTGTGTTATGTATAAAATAGTTCTTATGTATGTTCGTATGCGTCTTATGACATTAATAGGGGCGGCATCCGTGTAGCGTAAATTGTCGAAAGGGCATAATAGCGTTGGTTTCGGCTCCACGCCCGCCTCCCAAAGGTCCGGGACACAATTGCCCCGTGAGCGGGTGCGACATACAAATTGGTCAAGAGAGTGCTACACAACCAAGGTTTTAGATATAGCTCAGACAGTTGCCAAACTTATGTGGCAGTGGGTGGGGCACATTGCTCGTAGAACCGATGGCCATTCGGGCAGAAAGGTTCTTGAGTGGCGATCGCGTGGAAGACGCAGCGTGGGAAAAGGCCCCCAACAAGTTGGACTGAGTACCTGGTTCCCTTCAGCCACTTTTATAGAGAACTGTCAAATGGTCAATAAAAAAAACAGAAAAACCATGGTAAAGAAAAATGAATGTCCTGCAGCTTGTACAGTAAACCAATTTGATTTCTAGGCCACTATAGAACCTTGTCACAATGACAATGATATGACATCTCAAGCGGCTTTCATATTGGCGTTCACTGTGACAAGGTACGAAATGGCCTAGGAATCAAATTGGTTGACTGTACCTACATCCTTCCAGCAAGGACTATCGAAAAAGAAAATACTTAATATCATGGTCATTCCAAAATTGTACCATGCCTATTTACTTTCGTTTAGTGATTCCGCTTCATGCGTTTGGCCTTCTCTGGGCCCTGTATTAAATAATAGTTTGGGCAAGGCAGACACGTTTTGCATAGTCAGTGGCGACGTTGTTTCTCGCCGGCAGGCCTGAATATTGAAACCCTGTTTGAGTGCTCGCTCTCACTTCGAGCTGTGTCGTGCAAGTTTTATTTAGGGATAATATAATAATAAAGCTTTATTTATCTCTTACAAAATGCATACTGATTTTTTTGTTAATTGTTTGAGTTAGTTTATTTAGGGATAACGCTCATAAAACTTTAGTTTATGAATTCAATTCAATTAATTCCGAATAATAAAATAAATAAATAAATATCAGACAACCAATATGCTTGATTTACAAAGCACAATAAAAGCATTTTTTATCTAAATTGCCTTCGAAACGACACATATTTTGAAAATTTATTGTGAATTCTAGGTGCCATTCTTTCATTTAGAAGCTCGGGGAATTTATTTTCTGCGCCCGTCACGCCGAAACTGCTAGACGGACTTTGATACAGCTTTTCCCATCGACTTTTCTTAGGCTACTTCCATTGAGGCCAAGTTAAGCGGAGCAGAGCGTATCGGACCATGTTTGAACAACCATGTTTGAATATTTTTGGAGTAGTAGGACCTCGTGCAGGGTCCGTCCGGATTGTTACTACCGTCTTGCCTGCTAACCCACCGCCAAACAACAATGTTCGCATTGTTGTGTTCCGGTGTGGGGGTAAGATAGCCGGTGAAATTACTAGCATAGAGGCATTCTATCTTCGTCCTCCGGGTAGGCAAGCACTTGTGACTCCTCTGGTGTTGCAGGTGTTTATGGGCGACGGTAATCGCTTTCCATCAGGCGATACGTTTGCTCGTTTGCCCCCTATGACATAAAAAAAAAAAAAAACCACATGACTAGAATAGAAATATTCACTCGTCAGCAGAAACAGTTATGAATGAAATAGTGAACTTTATTCTGCATCCACAAGGGCACTTTTATTACAGAGTCTACCGACATTTCTCAAAAGGACACCACTGTCGAGAAGAAATGCCGGAAGAATCTCTACAGTCATTAATTTTTCAGAAAATATACTAAACTATTACAGTAATATAAACCTTATCTAATTTTTATCTATCTTAAGAATTTAGGTGTATACGTAGACCTCGAAGAAAACATACTAAAAGTGTGCCTATAAAATTATAATATTGTATTTTAAGTAATAGAAATGGAAATCACAAATAAAAAAATTGGGCAAGTGCTAGTCCGACTCGCGCATGAAGGGTTCCGTACCTATACATATATATAATCTATAACAAGTTTGTTGTATGGGAGCCCCCCTTAAATATTTATTTTATTTTATTTTTAGTATTTGTTGTTATAGCGGCAATAGAAATACATCATCTGTGAAATTTTTAACTGTCTAGCTATCACCGTTCCTGAGATACAGCCTGGTGACAGACGGACGGACGGACGGACAGCGAAGTCTCAGTAATAGGGTCCCGTTTTTACCCTTTGGGTACGGAACCCTAAAAAGTATCATGGTTTATCATAATTTATGTACGTTTGATATGCCTTCTTCTTTTTAGAACTGTACTGAAACTGTTGTATTGGTCAAATCATGGTGCAGTCCGTTCCGCTCCGTGTCATAATAATAATACATAATAATAATAATAGGGATGTGACGACCCCATCGCCCGCTGGTTTTACCAGCGCAATCAGTCACGCAGGGCAGCTTATGGTGAGCTGTTGGAGGGTAGCGACCCCACGTACCAGAGCGCTCCTGGAGGATCCTGACGGGGGTGATGGGTCGGGGCCTCCGCCTCTGTCTTGCCTTAACCGGCCGGCCAGAGTGGAGTCGCGAGAGTTGCGGCTCGGGGGCGGATGTGGAAACGTAAGGGGTTAGTTGGCTTCGGTTTAAAGCCCAGCAGTCTCCGCCCTTAGCCTTCCGCACCAGTGTTGCTCTTAGGCCACTTTATGTGTCGCTATTTTGTGGGGGCCCATCTTAGCGGGAGGCGAGTCATCGTCTACCAGTCCCATTTTTGCTATGAGACACTTATGCCGGTAGACGCCCGATAGTCTCAACCCATAGCCCAATTAGCCAGTCCTCCATTTCATCCCCATAGCCCAATTTGTATTTAGATTCCATGTCTCCATCAAAGTTCTTGCACCTAGCGGGCGCTGTCTCTGTGTGCGTCCCATGACACGGATAGGGACAGCATCCGCTCGATGTACACCTTGCATTTCATTAAATTGTCGAAAGGGCCTCTACGCGTTGGCTTCGGCTCCGTGCACGCCTCCCAAAGGTCCGGGACACTATTGGCCCGTGAGCGGGTGCGACATACAGGATAATAATAATAATTTTATTCATAAACAACTTAATTTTAGTTACAAGTTTTTTGAACCCTCCTAGTAGGTATGTAGATACCTGTGTCAGGAGGTGTCATGCGCCTTAACTTTCTAAGACAATGCCAATCTGTTGACTCCATACAGCTATCACATGGATTGGGCATATAACATGGCACTCGGCTAACACGAACTTAGTCGGAAACTTGCAGTATTAGTTACTTTGTGTTTGTGGCACTAACTCCAGATACGTGTGGGTCGTGTGGTTCAGTACGCTTTTGAGACATTGTCTCGGACTTTGAGGTAACACAGTTTAAGTCCAATTCTCCTTTAAACTTTCGTGACACGTATTAAGCGGTTTGCACTCACGTGAAATTGTCAGGAGCGGCCCGACATGTTTCGAACCCATGGGCGGCGCGGTGACTGCATCACTCGTCATACGAGTTCGAAACATGTCGGGCCGTTCCTGACAATTTCACGTGAGTATATAGGTAGGGCTGCCATCCGTCCGGGTTTCCCCGGATTTGTCCTAGTTTGGAGGTCGTCCGGGGGGATTTTCAATAAGTGTCCGGGGAAAACCCAGACACTTGTTACGTAAATGAAAGATAAAGCGATTTTTTTTATTACATTATTTTCGGACAAGTCCGGGAAAAATTGTGATTTACGCCAAACGTCCGGGTTTTTTAAGTCATCGTCCGGGGTCGGCGAATTAAGAGATGGCAGCCCTACGTGAGTGTCAACCACTTAATACAATAATTCTCCTTCACTTTGGCCCGCAACTTCATCCGTCTTTTCCGCAGTCGGGTAAAAAGTATCCTATCACTAATTTTGGCTGTCAAGCTGTACTAAAATTGGTTAAAAGTTTTTAAAAATTAAAAACCATGTATGTGTTTAAATTTTTAACCAACGGATGGTCCTGTACGTCAGTCGCCGCGCGCCTATACAAATCCTACATTCATCGCGCTGCCCGTGTAGCACAACTATGCTTCGCGACTTTTGTCGCGCGACATATTATCACCCGTTACTTACTCTCTTACAGTACAGTACCTACACAGAAAGAGATAGGTAGTATATGTAGGATGCGAGAACGATGGATGCTTGGAACGGAACGAAAGAAAGAGATAGAATGTTTGTGTGTGAGCGAGAGGGATATATAGGAGGGATATGTAGGTTAGATTTTAAAAATATGGCCGATGAATGTACTTCACGTGCTTACGAATTAATTAAATAAATTAGTGTTAATAAGACGATCCTTTTATTTCCACACCCGCAGTCCCACATATGGGGGCTCGTCCGGGATTGCGCGTGGAAATAAGTGGATGACGATATTACGTGACCGTGTGTTCGAACGAGGTTATGTACCGGTCCGTACGACGACGATGAAGAAAGATTGACGAAGATTTTACTGTAATATATGTGATGAGGTGGTCGACAAGGAACGTTGATGGGAGACAAAGTATATGCAGAGCTCTAGATAGTAGTGAACGTTTAATTACTTAACACATTAGCTTATATACATTTTTACAATAAGGTTAACGCTTATCCAAGCAATATGCATTAGGCTACAGTTATACTGCATGCTATACTAAATGTAGACATTAGCTACATACTACAGCTTCCCCGTAAGATCCCTTCACCCCCGGGGTGCTAGAGAAAAGAAAAAATGTAATGCATGTTACTTGTTTACAATTTGAAATGAAGATGGGGACCACTGTGTAAACTACTTAGAACTAAGTTTATACACTTTACAAGAATTTATCAAAAATTAGTTGGTCACCCCATAAAAAAAAAAATCGTCATGTCCCAGTGTCACTGTTTCAAAAGAAATATTATATAGTGGAAGTTAAAATTATTTTTATTAAAATTCCTGTCTGTTTCAACAAAATAATCAGTATTATTATCAAATAATCTCTCTCAAAATAAAAAAATATAAAAAATTGCCATTAAAGTTGTGTATTAATCACATATAAGGTACTGCTATTACGGTATCGGTACATTTACCCTATAAAATATATATCTAATGCCGTACCAATGGAGTCTTCGCTCCAAAAATAATTAACGGGAATGGCTACCCAGGGCATGGTCACCCTATATAATATCCTCAATGGGCTACGCGTCCACGCGCACCCTTTACTCAAAACATGGGCATGGTCACCCAAATGGCATATCAGGCTACATGTACTATGTGCCTGTAAGTCGGAGTCGCAAATACATTAAGACTTAATAAGCCTCCAACTGTTTTCACGGAGGGCACGATAGTCCAGAACACCATGAGCAAACAAGAAGGACTAGCGCCCAAACTTTATACTTAATCAATACGTATGTACCGTACCTTACCAAGTACTGAGAGAGTAAAAAAAAAATTGAAATTCAAATTTCGTATTGTAATACTTTATAAAAGAAATATCTACGCAAATATAACTCAATTAACTGTCACTAAATTATTAGGTGATAAATCCAATAACTAGCTAAAGTATAATTGTTCAATAAAATTTCTAAGTGTGAATATCAAATTACATTCACCAATAATTAAAAGTTTACTTGTAGACAGCGAACACGCGTGATCTACTTAAATTTTTTGCTTACGCGCGGACTTCGCGGCGGCGTACCTATGCATTTCCGTGCGGTCGGAAATTGCGAAATGTGTAAGTTGTTTACGACATTTGCATCTAAAAATTATTAGCGATGATTATTACAATGATTTTAAGTGATGATATCTGGTTTAAAAAATTCGTAATTAGAAATGCTAAGTGACACGGGTAAAGCGCAATTTCATGTACGAAAGTTATCTAACAATTAATGTATGCAAAAGAAAAATTTTGAATGAATTGGGCGTTAACCTGTATAGCTAATTAATAATTATATAAAAAAAAATCTCTTAATAATAATATTCTCTTATAGGGCCAAGTTTAACTAAATATTCTCTTATATATTTCCACTTAGTATATAAGTCTTGCAAATCAGTAGACATAATAAACTTAACTCGTGCGTAAATGATTATAATCGAAAACATAAGTTATACAATAAAATATTCACTTACTTAATTCAACGCTTACGTAGGAGTAATGCCTAACGATATTGAGGTCATCACTATTGGAGGTCGTATATGTACTGGCTACATATTAAGTTTAATCGTATTACACATGACATGCTTGTCATAGAATAAATACAAATTGTTCTTCTGACAGACTTCCTTGAAGTAGGACGTAAGTTAATATAAAACCATAATAAAGCACCACCAGCTCACTGCCACTCTAGCTGATGTTATATCATGTCTTTCCTTTAGGTTATGGTCTCCATAACGCACTGGTTGTGCTAAGTTAGTGGTTTGAATATTTTGTGTCGTAATTGTGAAACTTGCTTGAAATTATGTCGGACGAAGTCGGCATAAGTGGAATACGAAAGCTGAAGGGATCGTCGGATTACCCAAATTGGAAGTTCCTGGTACGTAATTACCTAGAAAACAAAAACTGGTGGAAGGTAATTTCGGATACCGCAGTAGATGCTGATGTAGACAGGAAGGCACGAACGACTATTTGTTTGTTGTTGGAACCGGAGTGCTTCACCCATGTCTACAACGCGAAGACAGCGAAAGATGCCTGGAACAGTTTGCAGAAAGCGTATGAAGACAAAGGTTGGGGTAGACGTATCCATATCCAGCGAGAGCTCTTTAACAGTAAGCTCGAGAATTTCGACTCCATGGAAAGTTATGTATCAAAAGTTACGTTCCTAACACAACAATTAGCCGATATTGACGCAGGAATCGCTGAAGATTGGGTCATATCGATTTTGCTGGGTGGTTTGACTGCTGAGTACAGCCCTCTCATCATGGCTGTCGACAATAGTGGCCAAGAGATCACGTTGGAGCAAATTAAGACGAAGTTGTTGCAAGAAGGAAGTAGACAGAACAAGTTCAACACAGAATGCGAACAAGCGTTGGTAGTACGTAAAGGCCAGAACGATGCAAGATCTAACGTAAAAACAAACGATCGTAAGCAGAAGTTCGTGTACAAGTGCTTTAAGTGCCACAAGCAAGGACACAAGGCGTCCGAATGCAAGGAGCGGATCAAAACCGCGAATGTCTGCCTGAATGCTAAGGAGGCGATTGACAAGAACAAATGGTATCTCGACAGTGGATGTTCTAACCACATGACCCACGACAAGAGTAAGTTGTTGTCCTATAAACCCGAGACCGGCAACATGAAGATCTCTGTGGCAAATGGGGAGAAGTTGTGCGTTAAAGGACGAGGGAACGCTGAGCCTCAAGTCAGCGAAAACGAAAAATTAATTTTAGAAAACGTTTTACATGTTCCCGATTTATCCATGAACCTAATTTCGGTGAGCGATTTGGCCAAGAAGAATTTTTCTATGAGTTTTGACAAAGGAGGCTGCACTATTCAAAATAAGAATAAACCTATTGCGCGATGTCAAGAAGTTGACGGAATTTACGAGTTGACAGAAAAGAGAAATGAAGTCGTAAATTTGACATTGTCAAAACAAAACGAAAATATTTCTAATATTTGGCACAAACGTTTGGCTCATTTAAGTCGAAATTATTTGTCGAAAATGAAAACATTAGTTACCGGTATGGAATTCAAGAGTACCGATTTGTGTGAGCCGTGTATTCCGTGTATTGAGGGAAAGACGTGCAAGAGTCCCTTTAAAAACAAAGGTACGAGAGCGAACGAAATTCTTCAAATCGTACACAGCGATATTTGTGGACCGATTGAGGAACCGTCCTTCGGAGGTTCGAGGTATGTTCTCTTGTTTATAGACGATTTTACTCGAAAGACGCATGTTTATTTCTTGAAGAATAAGAGTGAAACGTTCGATAAGTTTCGCGAATATAAGGCGGAAGTCGAGAACGAAACGAGTAAACGTATAAAATGTCTTAGATCTGACAATGGTGGCGAGTACTGTAATGGTAAATTTAAATCTTTTTTGAAGTCCGCAGGCATAAAACACCAGACGACTGTACCATACACGCCAGAACAAAATTCCGTCGCAGAGAGATCTAACCGGACGATTATTGAGAAAGCGAGAACATTACTGTCCGAATCGAATCTGAGCAAAAAGTATTGGGCCGAGGCTGTAAGTACTGTTGTTTATTTGAAAAACAGGAGCCCGACAAAAGCTTTGAACAATGCTGTACCAGAAAAGCTTTGGACTGGAAAAGATGTTGATGTAAGTCATCTGAGAATCTTTGGTTGTTTGGCGTATAGATTGATACCAAAACAAAAAAGACGTAAACTGGACATGAAGACGGAACCGATGATTTTCATTGGATATCCAGATAATCAGAAAGGATATCGTTTAATGAATCCAAAGACTGGTGAAGTGACAACTGCGAGAGATGTCAAATTTTTAGAAAATGTTTTTCTCCAAAAAGAAAACGTTGAGAAGTCGAAGTCGGAGGTCGTCATAAAACTGAATACGGATGATTCAGCGCCATCCAGTTTACCCAGCGGATCAAGAAGTGGACCAGAAGTCTTGGAGGCTCACGATGATTCTTTCCGTGATGCTGTAGACGAGAATGTGGAAGTACCTGAGGAAATACTACCTGAACCTGAAATACTTGAGCCAGTACCTGACGAGCTATGCCCTGAACAAGAGGTGGCAAGACCTGAACTACCTGAAAGACGGTACCCTGCAAGAGAACGCAGAGAGGTCGAGCGGTACGGATGCAACGTTATGTATGCCAAGGAGAGTAATCTTGATGGTGATCCTTTGACTATTGAGGAAGCTTTAGCGAGACCTGATAGTGACTTATGGCGAAAAGCGATAGATGATGAGCTAATGTCCCTAAAAGAGAACCAGACCTGGACGCTAGCGGATCTACCAGCTGACAAGAAGCCGATACAGTGTAAATGGGTGTTCAAAATCAAGAAAGACAGTGACGGCAAGGTAACGAAGTACAAGGCTAGATTAGTAGCAAAGGGGTTTACACAGGTATGTGGTGTAGATTACACAGAGACTTATGCTCCCGTAGCTAGAAGCTCCACTTTGCGATTGTTATTCTCGTTAGCTGTAGAATACGATTGGTTTATTGACCAATGGGATGTCACGACTGCATTTTTGTATGGTAGAATAAAAGAGGACATTTACATGCTTCAACCAAAGGGAGCAGTCACCAAAGGTCAAGAAACCAAAGTATGCAAGTTACAGCGATCTTTGTATGGATTGAAACAAGCATCCAATGCTTGGTTCAAGGAATTAGATAAAGAGATGTTGAATTTAGGCTTTGTACAATCCAAAATAGAACCGTGTTTGTATCAAAAACAGCTTAAGAACAACAAGAAGTTGATTGTTGTTATTTACGTTGATGATCTCTTTATATTTGGAAATTGTGAACAGGAAAAGCAAAATTTAAAATCAATATTGCTTAATAAGTTTAAAGTAAAGGATTTAGGCGCGGCTAGACATGTTTTAGGCATGAGACTGAGGAGAGATAATGAAGTTATTTATCTAGATCAGCAGCAGTTCATTACGGACGTATTGAATGACTTTAACATGGCTGACGCGAAGCCTGTTACCACCCCGATGGAAGTGGGAATGAAACTAGAAAGATCAACTAGTTCCCACTGTAATCTGCCGTATCAGAGTTTGATAGGTTGTTTAAATTATTTAGCCTGCTATACGCGACCGGATATAGCACACGCAGTTAGTGTACTTTCTCAATTTAATTCGTGTTACGATGAGTTACACTTCAAATGTGCGAAACGGGTCTTAAGGTATTTGAAAGGTACGTCTAACCTATGTCTCACTTTTCGCAAGTCGGGAGATACAGACTTACGTGGTTACGTTGATGCAGATTGGGGCGGGGCGCTTGATAGAAAATCTTTTACGGGGCTAATTTACAAATTAGGACAAAATATTGTTTCGTGGGAGAGCAGGAAACAAGCAACCGTATCCTTGTCCTCCACAGAAGCAGAGTATGTAGGACTGAGTCAGGCTTCGAAAGAAGCGCTCTATTTACGTAGTTTACTGAACAGTTTGATAACTGTGGATAGTAAGGCCGTAGTAATTTACAATGACAATCAGTCGGCGCATAAAATTGCAACTAACAAAATGATGCATAATAGGACGAAACACATAGACATAAAATATCATTTTATTCGTGAGTGTGTACTGACTGAAAAAGTTGAAATAAGGTACATGTCAACTGATAAGATGATAGCGGACATCTTAACTAAAAGTGTTCATGGCCCGAAGCTTAAAGCGTTTTTGAAGGATTTATCCCTATCAAATTATTCCATTAAGGGGGCGAACTGTTAGTTAGTGATGTTTTGATACTCTATGTATGTTTTTTAAGCGTCCTGTAATAGAATAATTTTCTACATATTTATTTGGTTATGCATGTGTAAATTTTGTTAGATTCCTTCTGTTTTTGTGTTGTACTTTTGACTATAGCGGTGTACAGTCAAACATAAAAGTGTTAATCATTTAAAAGATTTTATGTGCCAAGTACAGACAAGTACAGAAGTGTTTAGGCATATGTGTAATAGATTAAGGGGGCGTATTGGAGGTCGTATATGTACTGGCTACATATTAAGTTTAATCGTATTACACATGACATGCTTGTCATAGAATAAATACAAATTGTTCTTCTGACAGACTTCCTTGAAGTAGGACGTAAGTTAATATAAAACCATAATAAAGCACCACCAGCTCACTGCCACTCTAGCTGATGTTATATCATGTCTTTCCTTTAATCACGTGTCGTCACGTTGCGCGATGCATGGCGGGACGTTGATGCGCTGGTGGCTGGCAGGCACGTGGAGCACGATGCCGTTGCTGATGCGCGATGCGATGACGGGCCGGGATAACCCTGGACACCCTCGAGCATGGGCCGGGATTTCCCTGGACACCTCTTGAGATGGGCCGGGATAACCCTGGACACCTCTTGATTTGCGAGCCGGGATAACCCTGGACAACGCTCTTCTTTTCTTGATACTGGTTTCTTCTTATGGCTTCTTTCATAATTGTCTTCTTCTTTTTTCAAGTTAATTCAAATCTTCATTCTTGTGACTGCATCGTCAGTCTGGTGGTTGCCGTTGACGCTGTTGCTGGTGTCCCGGACGGTGTGGTATCCCGGACGGTGCGGTGTCCCGCCGCACCGTCCGGTGCGAGGTTCTGAGGTTCTGGCTGGTTCAGAAGTTCGTCTTCGGAACGTTAGTGCAGGATCGCCATGTAATATATGTATTTATGTGGTAGAGAAGGGACGTTGATGGGAGACAAAGTATATGCAGAGCTCTAGATAGTAGTGAACGTTTAATTACTTAACACATTAGCTTATATACATTTTTACAATAAGGTTAACGCTTATCCAAGCAATATGCATTAGGCTACAGTTATACTGCATGCTATACTAAATGTAGACATTAGCTACATACTACATTACGAAGTACTACAACTACGAGGCTAACGAAGATTACGAATTCATCCGGCGGCAACTCCACGAAACTGCATCATCGTCAACATGAGCGACGACGACGAGGTAACGGTACACAACATGCTGCAGTTCGGCGAGTCGTTGATACCCAAGTTCAGCGGCCAAGATAAAGCTTACACGGTTTCTGCGTGGATGAAGGAGATCGACGACAATGGGATTTCACATGATGTCTGGGGCAGACAAGAGCAGGCTGGCCGAGTGTAGGATGCGAGAACGATGGATGCTTGGAACGGAACGAAAGAAAGAGATAGAATGTTTGTGTGTGAGCGAGAGGGATATATAGGACGGATGTAGGTTAGATTTTAAAAATATGGCCGATGAATGTACTTCACGTGCTTACGAATTAATTAAATAAATTAGTGTTAATAAGACGATCCTTTTATTTCCACACCCGCAGTCCCACATATATCTCGTGCGAGAAAGAGTCGCGGGTCACAGTTGTGCTAGCGCTGCTGGTAAGATTTTTCCTGAAATAATGTCACCCCTCCATGGAAAACTTATCTATACTATTGTACAATTCTTCACACACACACACACACTTACACACACACCAATTACTACATCCTGCATTTCCTTTAAATTATGATTTTAAGTTTAATAATGTTACTGCCTTAAGTTAGTAAAGTACCTTATTCATAGTATATAAGTAATAGTTTATTACGAGTATGGTTCATTTATCACTTGTTTGTGGAAGAGCGGGGTCTCCTGACACAAGCAAAACTACTTGATCATTGATACAAAGATCAACGCTCAAAGAAAAATTAAAATGCGTAACCTGGTGGAAGGACTGGGAATCGAACCCGGTTGGATTGCCGGTCCAGCGCGTTAACCACTTTGCTACCCTTACGCCAAGAAACCTTTCGAATTCGGTACCGGGTTCGATTCCCAGTCTCTTCCACCAGGTTACGC
This sequence comes from Apotomis betuletana, assembly GCA_932273695.1. Lineage (NCBI taxonomy): Eukaryota > Metazoa > Arthropoda > Insecta > Lepidoptera > Tortricidae > Apotomis > Apotomis betuletana. Next base: position 16,428,066 of record OW026314.1, on the reverse strand, counting down.
ATTTCAATTTTTCTTTGAGCTTTGATCTTTATATCAATGGTTTAAATATAAAAAATTGTGGTGTATACCCACAAAAAAAAAATGAGACATTACAATATGTTTCATAAATTTAGAAAACTACTTGCTTAATAGGAGGCTCCAACCTTTGCTGTTGTTAAATATTCTATAACCTAATAAACTTTTTTCATTTTCATTTCATTTTCAATTCTAAGAGAATCAGGTGTCTATGGAGAGGATTCATAATTTCAGGAAAAATCCTAATAGCGCGATGCAGGATCGTTTTTGTTTTGTATGGCCACGTAGCGCCATGCCAGCCATACGCTATCTGTTAGCTAGGCCGAATTACTTTGTTATCTCATCACGCTAAAATGGCTGGACGGATTCAAACCAATTTTAATCCAGGGACAGGTGAATATCCAAAAATGGTTATAATATAACTTTTACCCGACTATGGTAAAAAAAAGTTTTTCGCGAATGAGGTCGATTTTACCAACGCTGTTAATATTTTCCTAAAATAATGAAACCGTAATATATCACAAGGGCCACTATAACCAGGCTTGTTAGAACCCTCATATTTCCCATATTCCTGTATGCTGCTGAGACATGGACATTAAGGGCGGCAGAAGAGCAGAAAGTCAATGCACTGGAGATGTGGTGCTGGAGACGGATGCTTGGTGTATCGTAGACTGAGTTCCGGAGCAATGTCGCAATCCTTGAGGAGCTTGGAATTAAAGAGCGTCTGCTCTCTGTCGTCTAATCCCGCATCCTCAACTGCTTTGGACACGTGTCTTGGCGAGAAGGAACGTCCATAGAACGCCTCGTTGTTCAACGGAGAGTGGAAGGTGTCAGAGCTAGAGGAAGATCGCCGATGAGATGGACCGACCAGATCAAAGCCAAGTGTCGGCTACCGTCAATGAATGCTCACGGAAAGTGGCTCTAAGGGACGAGTGGCGACGCGTCGTCAAACGCATCACTCAGAACTACAGAAATGCATAATGGCCACGACCACTCTGTAAAGACTTTACCGAAGAAGAAGAAGAGAAAATAATGAACCCTCACCATAGAAAACTGATCTTCCATACAATTTTAGAATTTTATTATACTAATATAGATACAAATGTTGAGTTTTTTTTAAATTTCCGTTAACAGACAAGAACAGGACAAGTCAAGGTCCTTTCTCCAACATGCTCAACTTTCATAATAACGGAAAAATAAAATCAGTACTTTTTACGGGCTATTACTCGTGGCGACATGGAAAAAAACCTTTAAATAAGCTTAAAGGCTCGTTGTTTAAGGAAAATGCCCGCCTTTGTGTGCCCCATTAATTAATTCCTCAGTCGATCCTGATAAATAAGGGTATTTGGAATTTTTCTAAATACTCTTCGTTTATCTTACGACGTACCCCGTAACTGGTATAAAAACGGAAGAAATACTTAGAAATGTTACTGCGAGTAAGGTGCTTTGGGATAAATTCGACATATTTTTAGGCGAGTGTAGAGTATGTTAGGGTTTGGGATCGTAAGTCAGAACCTAAGAAGTATTCCTTCCAAGTAATGAGATCTTTACGAAATTGGATATATTCATCAACGCTTTGTGAAAACAGCGTTTCAATACGTTGCTTGAATTTGGAAAAAATTAGAATAAAAAAATATATATTTTGAATACTATTTCTTAAGGAGTGGGTAATTTCGAAAGCAAGTGGGGTAATTTCGAAGCTGGTTTTTATGCAATATGACTTTTAGAATCATATTTCTTTTTAGTTCTAATTTACCCCCGCAAAGATCCAAAAATCGCACTGCTTTTATTTAATCGACTGCAACACACGTGCCCTCACGACTAGCGATGCGAAGTGAACTGAAGCGGGGGAGGAGATAAACATGGCGTTTTGACAAGCGTTGCAAGCGTAGAATTTGTTCCCAGTTTAGTAGAAATATGTGATTTTCGACTTTACCCCAAAGCACCTTAATAGTATTTTTGGGGTTTATTTAATTAAATTTGACTTTAGAACTTAGTTCAATTTCATTTTTAAATGTATAAAATCGACTCAAATATTGTGTTTTTTTTTTTATTTGCCACGTTACCCACTACTCCTAATCTCTAGTAACAGGAGCAGTGTCAAACTCATATTGCAGTAGTAATTAATACTGCGCTGCGAAATAAATTTGCCGGCGCTCTTTTAAAATACCATGTCATGGTATACATTAATAATCTGCTTCACAAAATTGTCAACGATTCATCGTAACAGCACAGTTTTAATCCGACATTTGACTGATATCACTATAATATTTCTATCATAGCAATGGTTATTTTTCTCTTTTCAATGAATACTCGAGTAAATCTATTCGACAAGCATAATTATGAGCAATTGTGTAACCGCCAGCCTGCAGCTTTTTTTTATATAATTAAACAAGACATGAACTGTATCAGGGCTGTTTATTAGCCCTCAGCTAGCTAACAGTGAGTCGGACTTTGTGAGGGAGTACAACAACCCGCTTGTTAGGAATGCCTCGTCGGCCGGGTCCCAACATTGACATCTACGACAGCTCAGTTGTAGAACGATGAAAGAAACACAAGGGTAAACGAAACGATATATATTTAACACGAAAACAAATTAACACAATTAAAGATCGGAGCACAATTGAATTTAACACACAAAATTAACACAAATTAAAACGCGAAATTTAAACTAAATCTTAACTAATGTAGTCCTTTATCTAACACTGATTGCACTACGTACTACTAACTAACAAGATGGTATACACAGGAGTAAGAGACTGGACGGAAGTACTAGCGGATCGCTGATCTACGCACTTGAGTAACAGATTGATGACTCGATGTTGACTGAAGTTGTACTACAAATTCTGCGGAAAATGGGCGTCCTTTTATTTGATCCGTTACATGTCTTAGAGGGACGCCCGCTCTGATACATTTTACTGATTCTAGGTTATAATACAACATTTAGCTTAAATTTAACTTATAGTTAACATAAAAGTTTGTTTGTGGAACACAAATATGTAAGTGGTTTTGATGTGAGAGCTCCCGTTTAATTACAGCGATATAAAATTGATGTGATTTCTTTGTCTCGACTCAGAGGCCGTCTCGCTCACACGGGTCGAGATCTACACCTTTCTTGTCTCTCATATCGCGCCGCGCTCGACGCGTCGTGTTATTTTCGTGTTTGCCGTGCTCGCAGCAGGTTGCGGCCGGTATAATATTAAGAGATTTTACTTATATGTTCATGAGGAACATTAATACAAAGTTTCAGGATATTCTAAATTTTATCCTTAAGTTTTACATCCAACGTAAACAAACATGATTCCTTTGTCTCGCGCTGCGAGTGGAAATTACCACGATGAGTCATACTTGTTTACTCTAAGACGCCGTGGTCTTTTAACTATTCTACATAGTACTTGGGAGCTCTCTTACAAATAATGTTAGGAAAATAAATTTGCACACATATTATGGCCGCTTTTTAAGGGCATGAGGTAAATAAGGAATATATTATTTATTTCGTCTTAATTCTAATTTTAGCTAATCGTTTACAAATATATTATTTATTTATTAATCCTACATTCGCCTAGCTGTCCGTAACAGAACTCCCCCCGCCGAGCTCCCGCGTAGGCTCAGGTTGCAAGGGGAGGACAGCTAGTTTTCTCGCAGGCCGGCGAAAAACTCCTCCTTTGGTGCGGACTTCGACGTTGCGCACCTCTCCGTCAGGCCCCGGATGCGTAGCCACGACGATCCCCTTCGGCCAGACGTTGCGCGGCAGCGTGTGGTCAGCTATCACCACGTAGTCGCCTGGTTTGATGCGCCGCTCGGTCCCAGTTGGCGATGACTGTCTGGGCGCGAGTGTAGGTAGGTATTCGCAAACCCACCGCGCCCAGAAGAGTTCGGCGAGCGCCTGGCTGGCCCGCCAAGTGCGTCGGTCGGCTTCTCGGCAGGGCCCGACAAGCGGCGCTGCAGTAGGCGCGCCCAGCAGGAAGTGATTTGGCGTCAGCGCCTCGTCGTCGGCTGGATCGACGGATACGTGGGTGAGGGGCCGAGCATTGACTGTTTGCTCGGCCTCGGCGAGCAGCGTGGCGAACACCTCTTCCTTGGGTGCCCGCGTGTGTAGCGTCGCCGTTAGCGCGGTCTTCACAGACCGCACCAGTCGTTCCCAGGCACCGCCTTGATTAGGTGCACCGGGAGTGATGAAGCGCCAGTCCAGGCCGTGGTACAGCCCGTAGTGGCGTAGCGCAGGCAGCCACTCCGCGTAGGCCGCCCGTAGCTCGAGGTCCGCAGCCCGGAAGCAAGTCGCGTTGTCGCTCCAGATCTGCGCGGGCCATCCGCGCCTCGCGGCCAGCCGCCGCAAGGCCATGATGGCGGAGTCAGTGGACAGCGTGTGGACTGTCTCGAGGTGCACGGCGCGCGTCGACAGGCACGTGAAGAGCGCCACCCAGCGCTTTTCTCTGCGGCGGCCGACGGTGACCCACACAGGACCAAAGTAGTCGGTCGCTGCGTAGGTGAAGGGCCGCTGACACGGCTCAACGCGGGCTCGCGGCAGGTCTCCTAGCGCCGGGACGCGGGGTTGCGTGCGCCGAAGCACGCAGGTCCGGCAGGCGTGCGCTACAGCGCGCACAGTGGGCCGCAGGCGTAGCACCCAGTACTTCTGCCGGACGTCGTTGACCACACGCTCGTGATTTGCATGTGCAGCTCGTTCGTGCTCCCGTTGTAGCCACAGCCGCACAAATGGATTGCGGCCGTCCAGGATGGCCGGTCGTCGGTTCACGTAGGCAGGCGCGGCGTCGATACGCCCGCGCACCCGCAGCAGGCCATCTTCTTGGTCGATGTATGGGTCGAGCTTGTACAATTTGCTTCTTTTGTCGATCGGCTGTCCGCGGGACAGCGCTCGTAGCTCGGCCGGGAAGTCTTCTCGCTGCGCCTGTTGCAGCCACATGTGTTCGGCGCTCTTGATGTGCTTCTGCTGCAGCTCGGTGGGTTGTTTTGTTCGCAGGCGTTCCACGAACTGCAGCATGCGGGCGGTCGTGCCTATCAGTCGGTTGTAATTGGAAAACCGACTGACATCCGGCAATGGTGACTCCCATTTTTCTGTGGCTGCAACTAGGGCTTCTTGGTCTTCCCCTTGTGGTGGCGCCGGCGTCTCTCGGGGCCACTCTGAGGCCGGACGTTGTAGAAAGTCCGGCCCGCGGTACCATCGGCTGGCGGCGTCGAGGCGGCGTGTGCTATCGGCTCGCGTCGCGTCGTCAGCGGGATTCTGTTTCGTCGGCACCCATCTCCATTGCTCGACGTTAGTGGTCTCGGCGATCTCGCCAAGACGGTGCGCGACGTAGGCGCTGTAGCGGCGGGCGTCGTCGCGCACCCAGTGTAGCACGGTTCTGCTGTCCGTCCACAGGAACGTGTCGTCGATGCGTAGACGATGTTCTTTGGCGATGCTGGCAGCCAGTCTCGCCCCGATGAGCGCAGCTTGCAGTTCGAGGCGTGGTATGCTCAGCTGTCGTGTCGGGGCTACTTTAGCCTTGGCAGCGACGAGGCTCACACGGGCGTTGTCGTCTTCTTCTTCGCGCCAGTACGCCACGGCCGCGTAGGCTTGAGCGCTGGCGTCTACGAACACGTGTAGCTCACGTTTCGTAGCTCCCCCCGTAGAGGCGTAGGGGCGCGGCAGTCGTAGGGCGGCTACGGATTGCAGACCTCGTAGCCAGTCAGCAAATTCGGCAGCTTCAGTGGGCGGCAGGGCGGCGTCCCAATCGAGCTTCAGTTCCCACAGTCGCTGCAGCAGTATTTTGGCGGAGATTGTGTAGCTCGCGAGTAGACCGAGTGGGTCGTACACGCTCATCACGGCGCTCAGCATCTCTCTCTTGGAAGGCGTGCGGCGTAGCTCTCGCACGTCGGCCGGAACTCGGATCATTTTTGTGTTGAATCCGAGTTCGTCGGCGTTCGGATCCCACATCAATCCGAGAATCTTCTGTGTTTTGTCGCCGCCAAGCTGCGCGGGCGTCGTTGCTCGGAGCTCTGCAGGTAGCGACTCCATGAGGCGAGTCGCGTTGGAGCTCCATCCGCGCAGTGTGAATCCGCCCGCTTTGTGTGAGGCGGCGACTTGCTTCGATGCTTCGCAGGCTTCCTCTTCTGTGTTGAAACTCGACACGAAATCGTCCATGTAGTGATTCGTGGTAACCTCTTCAACGGCCATCGGATGCTGCTCGCGGTTTTGTTCGGCGTTGTAGTCTCGTACGCTGTGAGCCAAGTAGGGTGAGCTCGCAGCGCCGAAAAATATCGACGTCATGGCGTATGTTTCTGGAGGTCGTGTGCGATTGGCGCCTCTCCACAGGAACATTTGTGACGGCCGGTCTTCTTCGCGTAACTTGATTTGAAGAAACATTTCTTGTATGTCGGCAGTCACGGCGTAGGCTCCCTCTCGGAATCGAAATAGAATGCCCAAGATCGATCGGAGTTTGTCGGGGCCCTCCAGTATGTAATCGTTGAGGCTGCGGCCCTGGCAGGTGGCCGCGGCGTCAAAAACCAGGCGTATTCGTCCCGGCTTGTTTGGATTGGTGACTGCGAAGTGCGGCAGATACCACATCTTGTTGCTTGGCGCCGGCTCCATCCGCTCGGCGTACTTCTTAGCAAACAGGTTGTCCATTTCTTTGGTGTATGCTTCGGCGAATTGCGGGTCTCGGTCCATCTTTCGCTCGATTCCGTGCAATCGTCGCAAAGCCATGTTGTAAGTGGATGGCATGTTGACGTTGTCATCACGCCAGAGCTGCCCGACTTCGTAGCGCGGGCCGTCGACGCGCCGCACAGTGTCTTCGAAGATTTTCGTAGCTCGCTCGTTCTGTGGTTTCGTTTTGACCGCCGCCGTGATGCCCAGCGAGTCAATGTGGAAGTATGACTTTAGCTGGGCGTTGATGTCGTCATCGTATGGCGGGCGGCGGTCTTGCTCAGTCGGTGCCTCCGACGTAGTTGCGGGTCGGGCGGCGTCCTCTTCTGATAGCGGCGCCTCGTACCCGACGTAGCAATGCAGTACGGTTTGCCATCTCGCGTACTGTTGTGGCGCCGATCCGAATAGCACCCATCCGAGTGGAGATAGCATGGCGGCGGGCTCGTCGATCTTGCCCACGCGCATTTCGTATGGCAGCATCAGGTGCCAGTTGTCGGCGCCGATGAGAATGCCCGGGCGTGCTGTGTCGTAGCACGCGGCGCTCATATCCGCGAGGTGCAGGAACTGCGTGACGTAGTCTCGCTCTGCTCTCTGTGCGCGTAAGCCCAGGTCGGCGACGGTCCGTAGGCTTAGTGGGTGAGCCGGACCGCCTGTCTGGTTGCGCACGTGGGCGTGCACTCGACGGCTCTTCTGTTGCGTCGTCATTGACCCCACGCCTTGGATATGCAGGCGCGAGGTCGTACCGTCGGCGCCGATTGCATCTGCGAGGTCCTCTTCAATCAGTGAGATTGTGGACCCCTGGTCCATCAAGGCGTAGGTGAGTGTCTCGCCGCGGGGTCCGCCGACGATGACTGGGATCACTTTCAACAGGACCGAAGACACGTTGCGTCCAAATTCGGCCGTGTTGGCGGTGAACTCTTCGACGCACGCCGTCGTCTCTGGCGGTGCGTCTGGTGCTGCGTGCGTGTTAGGGCGGCGTCGCGACGCCGCGGTATAGGTCGCAGCGGCAGCTTGTGGCGGGGCAGTCGGCGTGGCGCTTCGTCTAGCGCCTGGCGTGGTAGCGGCTTGCTTGACTGCGTAGGTAGCCGGGGCGTACGGTTGATAGGCGTACGGCGTGGCTTGTGGCGCAGGCGTGTACGGCGCTGCTTGAGGTGCAGGCATGTACGGTGCTGCTTGTGGTGCAGGCATGTACGGCGCTGGGGCGCTCGGTGTATGCGTCTGCGTCTTGTCGGCGTGTAGCAGTCGGTGGTGTGGATAGGTGCAGCCGGGAACGTTGCAGCCGCGGGCGTTGCATTGGTCGCGGCGGTGCTTGCGCTCCAGGCATTTGAAGCATATTTGGTTGTGTCGCACCCAATCCCATCGGGCTCCGACTGGCACGGCGATGAGTTTGCGGCATTCGGTAGTGCGGTGGCTGCCTCCACAGTATAGGCAGCTGGTAGGTTGCTCGAGTGCGTATGTCTGCACACGATCTCTGAGAGAGCGTCGTACGGCTCCTCTGCCGGCGCTGGCCGCCGTGCGTTGCTCTGGGACGCGCTGCGATCCACGTTGCTCGGCGGCGGGCGTCGGTCTTCTATACGGCGCCTTAGCGTGCGAGAATTCCATCTCGGCATCGCTTTCTTCCAGGAGGAACTCCGCCATCAACATGAGTTCGTTTTCGGCGGAGCTCAGGTGCTCCTTAGCGTAGGAACACCAGCGACTGCGCAAGTGTGGGCTCAGTCGCTCGGTGACTTCCCGGATGAGAAGTGGGTTTGCGCCGTAGCTTCGGCGGTCCAGGTCCACAAGCGTTGAAACGATATTCATGATGCGTATGGCGAACTGGTTGAGATCGTTGGCGCTCGGTCCGAGCGGCGGCATTCTGCGCAGCTCGTCGATGGCGCGATCAATGAGTAGATCGGTGCGCCCGAAATTCTTCTTAAGGACCCGTATGATTAGGTCGGGTCGAGCGGAAGAGGCGATCATGTGCTGCACACATTGACGGGCTTCTCCTCGCAGGCAGTGTCGCAGGCGCGCGACATTTTCGTATGTGGAGTACTTGTAGCGTGCGGTGCTCTCGGTGTAAGAGTTATAGAAGGTGAGCCACTCGCTTGGCTCTCCGGAGAATGGCGGCAGCTCGTAAACTTGCTTCGGAGGCGGCCGCATCATGGTCTCAATGGTGTCGGTGAGGCGGTCGATAACTCGGTCTCGACTCGACGATCGTTCTCGACGGCTGTATGGTGTCCGGGGCTCCTCCTCGTGTCGCTTGCGTGTCTCGCGTTGCGGTGTAGGGGGCCGTGCCTGCTTCGCGTGGACCGCGTCGGCAGGGTGGACGTTGGACAGCCAATCGTTGACGCGTCGCTGTGAGTCGGCTTGAGATCCGCCGGCCCGAGATTGCTCGTCGATGCGCTCCATCTCGACGGCGAGCCTCTTTTCAACGAGCTCGCGTTCCATCCGGATTTCTTCTAGTCGGAGCTGCTTAAGTTGCTCCATAGCGGAGAGCTCCGCCTCGCGGCGGAGCACGTCCGTCGCGTTCGACGCTCGAGAGTGAAGTGATGATGGACGGCGCGGCGCGCGCGCTTTATCATCAAAAGTCACGCCGAACTCGCGCCGCTGCGCGCGGGCCTCCGATTGGTCGGCCGGCGCGGAGTGCAGTGATTGGCCGGCGTGCGCGGCCGGCGCGGTGTGCTGCGATTGGTCGAAGCGCGCAGTAGTCTTCGACAGATGTTTGTCCAGTTCACTGCGCCACGCCGTAGTGTCGGTTGGCGGCGAAACTGGGGCTTCCTCGGCGGGAGACTCGGGTGAGTCTGTTTGAAACTGCAGTCCCGTAGGTGGTCGGGCATGGGCAGCGGGCGGTGAATGTGTGACAGCCACATTGGTCACCGCAAACCGCTGTAAGTCGACTGCAGCTTGTGTGCGCTCGCGCTGTGCGCGCGCACTCTCCTCGCTCTTGTTTCCGCGTGTATTAACCATCGCTAACTATTCGGAAACCGCACTTCCAAACCTAACAACGAAATACCTAAACTAATAACTAGCTCCGATCCGGAACTCGAAGGACCAAGACAATGTTAGGAATGCCTCGTCGGCCGGGTCCCAACATTGACATCTACGACAGCTCAGTTGTAGAACGATGAAAGAAACACAAGGGTAAACGAAACGATATATATTTAACACGAAAACAAATTAACACAATTAAAGATCGGAGCACAATTGAATTTAACACACAAAATTAACACAAATTAAAACGCGAAATTTAAACTAAATCTTAACTAATGTAGTCCTTTATCTAACACTGATTGCACTACGTACTACTAACTAACAAGATGGTATACACAGGAGTAAGAGACTGGACGGAAGTACTAGCGGATCGCTGATCTACGCACTTGAGTAACAGAGTGATGACTTGATGTTGACTGAAGTTGTACTACAAATTCTGCGGAAAATGGGCGTCCTTTTATTTGATCCGTTACATGTCTTAGAGGGACGCCCGCTCTGATACATTTTACTGATTCTAGGTTATAATACAACATTTAGCTTAAATTTAACTTATAGTTAACATAAAGGTTTGTTTGTGGAACACAAATATGTAAGTGGTTTTGATGTGAGAGCTCCCGTTTAATTACAGCGATATAAAATTGATGTGATTTCTTTGTCTCGACTCAGAGGCCGTCTCGCTCACACGGGTCGAGATCTACACCTTTCTTGTCTCTCATATCGCGCCGCGCTCGACGCGTCGTGTTATTTTCGTGTTTGCCTTGCTCGCAGCAGGTTGCGGCCGGTATAATATTAAGAGATTTTACTTATATGTTCATGAGGAACATTAATACAAAGTTTCAGGATATTCTAAATTTTATCCTTAAGTTTTACATCCAACGTAAACAAACATGATTCCTTTGTCTCGCGCTGCGAGTGGAAATTACCACGATGAGTCATACTTGTTTACTCTAAGACGCCGTGGTCTTTTAACTATTCTACATAGTACTTGGGAGCTCTCTTACAAATAATGTTAGGAAAATAAATTTGCACACATATTATGGCCGCTTTTTAAGGGCATGAGGTAAATAAGGAATATATTATTTATTTCGTCTTAATTCTAATTTTAGCTAATCGTTTACAAATATATTATTTATTTATTAATCCTACATTCGCCTAGCTGTCCGTAACACCGCTAATGCGATTATTACCGCGCCTCCAGTCTGCAGCGTATACTGCGTTACTTTGGCCATATCGCTCGCAGAGGTGCGGATAAATTGGAACGTCTGATGGTCACCAGAAATATAGAAGGTACGACCTAGCGGGGCCCGAATCGCTGGTCAGACCAGATCTCAGAGCAGACCAATGGACCAATTTTTTTACTCATAAGGGACAGCCTTAATTTAATCCACTTAATCGCTTCGTCGTTCAATGTGATCAGGTCTTCCGGGGGGCCTCCAGTGTATCGAGTGCGCGGGCACTCTTGAAAGATACCTACACAGCACCACAACAACATGCGGGGGAGTCTGTCCAGCCACAACAATCTAAATATATAAAAGAAGAAACTGACTGACTGACTGACTGACTGACTGACTGACTGACATATCAACGCACAGCCCAAATCGCTGGTTCTAGAGAGTTCAAATTTGGCACGTAGGTTCCTTATAAGGTGTAGGGGTGCACTAAGAAAGGATTTTTCAAAACTCACCCCCTAAAGGGGTGAAATGGGGTTCCAAAGTTTGTATGGGGAAACAAGATTAGTTAGACTATTTTACTCGAAACTTCACAGGAGTATTTCTAACGATAAATGAGTAAACACGTGTTTCAGGTTTTTTGAAAATTCAACCCCTAAAAGGAGAAATGTGGTGACAAAGTCTGAAAATCAGCATGTGTATTGTTTTTATGGTTTATCGGATCGCTGATTACGAAAACCGCAACGATTTTAAAATCCAACGTGGCGGGCGTGAGTTACCATCTCCCCTGTTGGGGTGAAATGGGGTTGAAATGTCTAAATACTAAACCGCTGGTTCTAGAGGGTTCAAATTTGGCACGTAGGTTCCTTATAAGGTTTAAGGGTGCACTAAGAAAGGATTTCTCAAAACTCACCCCCTGAAGGGGTGAAATGGGGTTCCAAAGTTTGTATGGGGAAACAAGATTAGTTAGACTATTTTATTCGAAACTTCACAGGAGTATTTCTAATGATAAATGAGTAAACATGTGTTTCAGGTTTTTTGAATATTCAACCCCTTAAAGGGAGAAATGTGGTGACAAAGTCTGAAAACCAACATGGGTATTGTTTTTATGGTTTATCGGATCGCTGATTACGAAAACCACAACGATTTAAAAATCCAACGTGGCGGACGTGAGTTACCATCTCCCCTGTTGGGGTGAAATGGGGTTGAAATATCTAAATACTAAACCGGTGGTTCTAGAGAGTCCATATTTGGAACCTATGTGTCCTTATAAAGTCTAGGGGTGCAATAAAAGAAGCATTTGTCAAAAGTCACCCCCCAAAGGGGTGAAATGGGGGTCGTAAGTTTGTATGGGGAAAAAAGATTAGTTAGACTATTTTATTCAAATCTTCCAAGGAGTATTTCTAACGATAAATTAGTAAGCACGTGTTTCATGTTTTTTGAGAGTTCAACCCCTAAAGGAGGAGAATATGGTGACAAAGTCTGAAAATTAACAAGGGTAATGGTTCTATGGTTTATCGGGTCGCTGATTACCAAAACAACAACGATTTTAAAAACAAACGTGTTGGTCGTGAAATACCGTCTCGCCTGTTGGGGTGCGATGGGGTTGAAATGACTAAATATGAGTATGGGTGTAATTTTTATGGTTTCTTGGGACGTTAATTACAAAATGCCACTGATTTTGAAATTTTATATTGTGGACATGAAAATTCTTGAAAGTATTTGCGCCAAATTGCAATTTAATCGGTCCAGTAGTTTTGCAGCAAATCGGTTGTAACAGACGGACTGACAGACAGCTACACGTGATCCTATAAGGGGGTTATATTTTTGCTTTTGAGGTATGGATAGAGACCCGCGTTATCCTAATAGATTAAAAAATAGTATTTGGTGGCATCTCGATCGTCGTCAATCGGTACCTAGGCGGGCGGCGCGTTGGGACGGGAGGAGGAATGATCGGGAAACTTCCAGCATCCGTAATAAATACATTCAAGCTTTTCAATAATTATGTTAAGTCAGGAATTCTGAATTTATTATTTATTATTATCTGGCTCAGAATAATACATTTTTCATTCATCAACGATGAGAACCTCAATATCTTACAATAGAACATGACGTAACTTAGAACATGGCTTAGAATCATTAAACCAATCTCGAATATCCCAAGTCGATAAGCGGAGGCTCGGGACATTATAAAAGCTTTATACAAATAAAATGCACACATTTCCCGGTGTCTTAGCTTCACTTCGAGTTATGAATTTTGAAGTGAACTTTATTTGGATACAGTAAAAGCTGAGATCGCTTGTTTTGAGTGCTTGAGTTTTCGGGTTGATTTGTTAAGGTGGAGTTGTGATAACATAAAAAGTATTTCCCAGTGATATTAGAAAAGCGAAAGTCTGTGTATGTTTGTTACTTCTTCACGCTAAAACGGCTGGACGGATATGCATGAGGGAAATGCAGATTGCAGATTATACCCTAACTTAACAAATAGCCTACTTTTAATCCTGAAAGAAAGAGCATTTGTTCCCGTAGGATGATGTATATTATAAAGGCACGCGGGCGAAGCCGCGGGTTAATGCTAGTATCTATATAAGGCACAACGACCGTGTCCCGTGCGCAATCTATTGAGGGTGCACCATGTTGGTCTTGGTAGCTCTGACCCTTCAATTTTAGCACCTAATGGACCAATTAGCGCCGCACCACACCAGGCACCGATGGACCTGGATTGACCGTAGCCGATGGAGGCAAGCAGTTGACAAGCTGAAGCGGAGTCACGGTCCTCAGCAATGAGGGAGCGATGGAGAAGGCAAGCAATTGAGCATTAGGTTCGATGGTTGAGCATTGTTGAAATATAATATGTGTAGTATATGTGCGAAACACGGGTCGAATAGGCATACTTCTTAAGTTCATTTTAATGTGACTAGAAGGTTTTTTGATTCTCCGTAGCCGGGTAAAAAGTATCCTAATATAATCATCTGGGGATGCGCAGCTACCCATATACCAAAGAAAATTGAAATCAGTCCAGCTGTTTAAGCGTGATGTAAATACAAAGATTATAATATTAAAGATATAATAAAAATAATAACATAATACAGCATACTTGTAGATAAATTGGTACAGCATTTTCTATCTCGGTAAAATAACCAAAAGAAATGAGCTCTTTGTGGAAGACTTCATAATACCGCATAATACTATTACGTCGAAAGTCTTTCTATTAGTAAGACGTACAATCGACATGATACGACGTATGGCTTTCTTTGTACAGGCGAGCACACAAATGCGTTTACAACGCACATTTTAACTTTACTTTTATCTAGAACATTAGGTACTTACCTTTAAGACCGCCTGTTGTTAACCTATGTTTTTTTTTTACTGTATAATACTTATCTTTATCTCTCATGTTTTGTATCCCTGTGTATTTGAGGTGTGCCATAAAGTGGATTTGTATTGTATTGTACTTATTTGTGAAATTTTAATCAGCGTAGGGTTTATTGTCTCGATGTGGTAACTTGATTTTTGATCCCACGAGACAGGCCTAGCCTAGTATGAAGGTTAAAGGTGAATCTGTTATGTAACCCATCGATGGCAAATAAATATTATTTATACTTATATATTTTTACATCATCATCATCATCCTAGCCTGGTCCCATTTCATTTGGGGTCGGCTCTCCTTATCATTTTGCGCCACTCTTCTCTGTTCTGCGACAAATCTGAGCAGTCAGCAGAGCAGCGCCCATCGTCTCCATGTCCTTTCGGTTGTGGTCCAAGTCGTAGGGGGGCGTCCTAGGCCTCTCTTCCCTTCGACAATGTTTAATACTGTTTTGGTCATTTGGTCATCATCCCTTCGCATTACGTGGCCAAACCAGCGCATTCGGCTCTCTCGCATTTTGTCTTGTATTATATATGTATATATATTTTTACGAATATGAATATAAGTGATTTCGTTTTAACTTGTTAGAGATTGTTCTTCCCACGTAGCACACAGGCTGAATAAGAGCTTATATAACCCTTATTCAGCTTATTGCAGCTGTGTAAGGGCAGCTGTATGTTACAGCAAATAATACAGCCTGGGTGCTACCTACTTGAATTATGTACAATCATGCCTGATGAGAAAATGGGATTCTTTTCTTTTATACTAGAAAAACACTTCACCGAATGCTTAATTTCATAGAATTTAAAATATATATATAAAAATATTAAGGGACAATCATACACAAATCGACCTAGTCCCAAACTAAGCAAAGCTTGTACTATGGGTACTAGACTACGATATACATAATAAATAAATACATAATATATAGATAACATCCATGTTCCAAGAACAAATATTCGAGTTCATCACACAGATATTTGCCCCGGCCGGGATTCGAACCCGGGACCGCCGGCTCAGTAGGCAGGTGTCTGCAAACTGCGCCGACCGCGTCGTCAAATTTTCATTTCATAGATTAATTTTTTCTCGGAAGTCATACATTTTTCAACCTATAGATTAGGTTAAGGTTTGTGTATCATACCAAAATATTTTATGGTTTCAGAAATACAATGCTTTCGATGAAATAAAATTTCTATCAAATGAAAATTCGATGAAACCTGTGAAAATAGCTCGCAGCACCGTAAGGCATCTAGAATGCAGCCAAAAGTTGCATGCACTTCCGTCCTAAAATGTCCAAGTTATAAGTTGTTTGAATGTACAATACTGTGGCCTTAGTGAAAAAGGGATATAAGTCACATAATGTATTTGTTCCTGGTTGAAATATGACTTATTTTCATTAGACCCTTGTTTACCCAAAATCCTCCGACTTCTTTGCAATAGGAGAGATGTTTCCTGACAAACCAAATCAGATTTTTTCTATGAATTGTCAAACACCGGAATATTAAGATTAGCGAAACGAGGACTATGAGGTCACCGACATGTATTGAATAATTTAAATTGTAAAAATATTGATAGGCAAAAATTACTGGAATACGATTGGTCAGTGTATATTTTTGAACATTATTTTTATTTATTTTTATCGATTAATTTATATTAAAAATATGAAATTAGCCTATTAGTTTGACTTACAATATTTTACATGGTTATTCCATAAAAAAGGCTTTTTAAAACGTTTTGACAGCATACGATAAAATTATCTGATCAGTTATTTACACATATTTGTCGTTGACTGTACATAATCAATCATGTGATGTAACAAATCCTGTTCACGAATTATTAGGTAGTGAATCATTGGGGAAACCTGAGTTATTGGTACAACAATACAAGGCCACACAAGAGATGCCAAGCGGCAATTTTCGCGAGGAGTGATGAAATTGACATAATTGCCATACGACCACTTAGATATGTAGTTGGCAGTCTACAACTGTGCCTTTTTATTTCCTGCCTCGCACGACTGCAATGTGGAATGAATTCGCGCTTGCGGTATTCCGGACCGATACGACCTTCAAACCTTCAAGAAAAGAGCGTACTCCCACCTGAAAGGCCGGCAACGCACTAGTGATTCCTCTGGTGTTGCAGGTGTCTATGAGCATTTTTGACAATCATTATCGCCTTTGTATTTCCAAAATTGAGATGAGATATGTCACTTTTAAGCTCATCGCATTTTAATGACAGTTCAATGGCGATAAACCTGTTATCTAATAGAGATTTGACGTTTGGCGATCACTCAAACGGCATTCTCGAATTAGGTCCCTGGTTTTCGCCCGGCGCGGCCGGAGAAGGGAAGGTCTTTTTGCACTGTCACTACTGGATTGTCTGTTACTGCATTTTCACTACTACTTACTGATACTACGCACACTTGATTTACTGTATCTACGACATTGTCTGTCACGTTTTTTAACGCCGGAATCACAGGCTTGCATGCTGGAGGTAGAGTTTAACAACCGTCTCGGTTAAAATGTAGCCGTCAAATTACAATAACTTCGCGTATTCTCCCAAAGACTTGACATGTTGGGCCGTTCCTGATAATTTTTACGTGAGTTTGAAGCGTTTTTATAATTATGTTTATGAAACATTCCAATTTGTTACTTAGAACATGAAAATGTTGGTTACAAAATTAAACATTATTAATATTTCTTAATTATATCATAATTAAGTTCATCACATCTCACGAAAATACCCAAGCAATTTATTCTTCAATCTAATTATATAATGATTTGACTCACTTCTCGGAATAAACGTTTGGTCGAATGCGGCCTTGGTCTGATAAACGTGGCCTTCTGTTGCAAGTACATAGGTACGTTATTATAACATCCTACGTCACGTCTCCATGGCGTATTGTTACGTTACACAAGTTCCCACTCGACATCACGCACGCTCTGAGAAAAAAAACCTTCAACCGTATGTGGCGCAAGCATCCCAAGTAGAAAAAAAAAGCTGCAGATTCGCTTAATACAGCCTTTATTCAGCTTAAATTAGCAGTATAAGGGCTGTATAAGTGGTTCTGCAGCTTGTTTGCTACTTGGAATATTTTAGTCAATCTTTCGAACCTTTCAAATTAACTTTCTTCGAAATATCTCACATATTTCTGTTTAACCCAGTGGTTGACAGGTAAAGAATGCCTTAAGGCATGAAGCCTACCATTTGTACTTTTCTTTGCATTATGCCATAAAGTTTAAATAAATAAGTTTTCTACATCACGACGATGAAACTTGTAATTGTATTTGGCCCCAAGTGACTCGCAAATTTCATTTAAAACGCAAAATTAAACGAACGCAACCTAAAATACTCCTAAATTTCGCATGCGACTCAATAAAGAAGGCCCAGGAAGTTTTAATAGGAGCCCATCAAACGATGTCAACTTGTAAAAAAATAACCCCCGTCAGCTATGAAAGTTTCATGCGAAATATGTCTAAAAATGAGCATTAATCTGACTGATGTGAATGGGGACCGAGTAAGCGACATTTTACATCTCACTGAGCAGACATTCGGAAGTTCTTCATCGAATCTAACGTTAAAAAGATATTATGACGGCGTCGATGCTTGCTCTTTTCGTAGATTTAGCACAGTTAAGGAAATCCGCCCGTTTTTATATGGCCTTTTCGTAAATGGGTCTGAATTTTTAAATCGTTATTTTTGGTAAAGACAAGACGTGCTCACTTGCATCTCACTTCGCTTATGGTTAACTATTGTGTACGACTTCGCCTTGATTTAGCTACTTTAGCGAGTAGCACGATCGGTACGCGCTTGTAGCCACTCGTAGTGCATTCATCTGGCCACGTCCCACGACCTATCTCAAACACTAAAAACCATTGACCGAATTTCATTTGCCCGAAAACTATTCGAATTATTATCGTTTGTCCGATGACAGGATTCGTACATTTTTCTTTTCACCATTTTACATTTAGTAGAAGTATCGTTTGTCCGAAAAACTTTTCCCGTCACATTCACTTGCCCTATGAGTTGTTACGTATTTTTTTTCGTAGCCCATTTTTCATTTACCCCATGATACTTTTGGCACTGCATACATTTGAACAAATTTTCAGTTCACCTTTTAACTTTTCCCGCCCCATTCACTTGCCATCTGAATTGAGACGTCTTTTGTTTAGTACTCATTTTTTCATTTACCCAATGATATTTTTCGCATTACATAAGAACTGCGACCACAACAACAGCCCGCGAGCCGAACGAGCGAAGCTACCGTGCTGCGGCAGCAGCCGACAAACCACCAAAACCGACCTGGTTGGGTTAGGTTAGGTTAGAACTGTGACCACAACAGCGCGCGAGCCGAGCGAGCGAAGCTACCGTGCTGCGGCAACAGCCGACAAACCGCCAAAACCAACCTGGTTGGGTTAGGTTAGGTTAGAACTGTGACCACAACAGCCCGCGAGCCGAGCGAGCGAAGCTATCGTGCTGCGGCAACAGCCGACAAACCGCCAAAACCGACCTGGTTGGGTTAGGTTAGGTTAGAACTGTGACCACAACAGCGCGCGAGCCGAGCGAGCGAAGCTACCGTGCTGCGGCAGCAGCCGACAAACCGCCAAAACCGACCTGGTTGGGTTAGGTTAGGTTAGAACTGTGACCACAACAGCCCGCGAGCCGAGCGAGCGAAGCTATCGTGCTGCGGCAACAGCCGACAAACCGCCAAAACCGACCTGGTTGGGTTAGGTTAGAACTGTGACCACAACAGCCCGCGAGCTGAGCGAGCGAAGCTACCGTGCTGCGGCAGCAGCCGACAAACCGCCAAAACCGACCTGGTTGGGTTAGGTTAGGTTAGAACTGCGACCACATTATGTTAATTTGACAAATTGTTGAAAAAGGATACAATAATATGACTAAAATTAAAAAGTCCACTTG
The DNA here is from genome assembly GCA_932273695.1 of Apotomis betuletana. Taxonomy (NCBI): domain Eukaryota; kingdom Metazoa; phylum Arthropoda; class Insecta; order Lepidoptera; family Tortricidae; genus Apotomis; species Apotomis betuletana. The sequence continues at coordinate 16,408,988 of OW026314.1, read as the reverse complement.
AGAACAGTCTAGTAGTTAATAAACCGAATCGTTACATCGGACAAATGAAATCAAAGTCATACAAAAAAAGTCGAGTAGTTAATAAACCGGAACGTTACATCGGGAAACTGATATTACGGACAAATGAGATTTAGGGAAACGTGTCATTAGTCGAGTGAATAAAAATCCTAAACAATTAATGCCCAATCGTAAATTATCGAATTGAATTTTCGGACAAATGAAAAAAAGTTAAAATTATATTTGTTGAATAGTTTTTGTCGAAATGAAATTCGGACTAACGTTTTTAGTGTTTCAGATAGGTAACCCGACCAATAGCGTAGCATTCTAGGCAAACATTCAATAAATACGATCCCAAGCGGCTTTTGCTAAAATCCAAATACAGGATCCCAGAATGACCGTACAAATTCACCGGTATCGAAACACAAACTTGAACTAACATATAAGGGTTCCAAACATGTCACACATTGCAGCCGTAATAGTATTTTATGCAATCGTTGCACAATGGAGGTTCTTAAAGTCGAGTACCACGTTTAGGTCACGAGGCTTGCCGAGTGGCCTATGTAAGGTACGAGACTTTAAGACCTAATTGTGTAACTATTGCATACAATACTTTTTATACGAGCAAAACTCAGAAAAACATTTATTACTTTAATCGTCATTCTCCGATATGATTTTTTATTTTAGATGTACCTAACCATTTTCGTTCTACTAAAACTGACCTATTAAAAAAAAACATGATCGCAATGGCCATGGCGGGTGCCTCGTGATTGGTGAATATTTTTCACAAGTAATTTCAACCAATCACAGAGCATCAAATAAGTTTATGTTCTCTTTTTGAAATTATTAGAGTTGTGTAGAGACATGTCTTATGAATATTAAAGTTCTGTAGTGGGTACCATAGAGTATATAATTTTGTTACAGGATTAAAAAGTGCGTTATTGTGATTTTGTCTGTGAAATTATAATTGACAGATTAAAGTCTGCGAGTATAAAGAGATATTAAACAAACATTCCTTCTTATTACTTACACTGTCACGCCATGAAAAAGTACACAAAATATAATATTTTTATAGTCTTACACCTAGTCGCTTCATTTACACTTATAATCACATAAAAGTGATCCCAATTTGTAACTCTACGTTGCAATGTATATATAATCATACAGACAGATACCAATGCATACTATAATCCGAAATTAAGCCCAAATTAATGTAATTGGTTTGCGTATTGAGTAAACTACAAAATATTACGGTACCGGTTGAAATTATAAAATTGGAAACGGATTATTTCGATATCATCGGTAACGGTATTTAAACAGTGTGTAACCAGATTTAAAAATATATAAAATGGTGTTAAAATAATATAATTATATTTATTTACTGAAAATGGAATTGACACTAAACATGGTTTGACGACGCGTTTGACGCAGTTTCTAGACACCTGCCTACTGAGCCGGCGGTCCCGGGCTCGAATCCCGGCCGGGGCAAACATTTGTGGGATGAACTCGACTATTTGTGCTTGGGTCATGGTTGTTCTATGTACTTAACTATATAAGTACGTATATCGTCGTCTAGTACCTATAACACAAGCCTTCTTGAGCTTAATTTGGGACTAGATCGAATTGTGTGCGGTTGTTCGAAAAAAAAAAATGATAAAAAAATGGTTTCAATACTTATTAACAAAGTCGTGAGACATATTTTATATCAAAAATAGCGAGTGAGCGCAATAGCACGGAAAGCTGTAGAAAATGCAAACTGGTAATTTTTTGTATGAAAATTAATAATTAGTTGTAATAGTGAATTACATACGGCGGTGAATGTCCCAGGTTGCAGGTGTGTGTCCAAACCGAAGGTGAGGGCCGTTAATATGCGATCGGGAGTTTTACTAATTACCGCCCGTGGTTTGTCTAAAGTTCTACGTTTTACAGCTAGGAAGTGAGATTATCTCACCGCGTAGCTGGCAGAAAATCCCACCGACGGCCTGGCCCCCCTAGGGCGACAAAAAATACTTGTATCCCGATAATGAAAAAGCAAAATAAAGGATTAAGGATTTTCGAAAAGAAGTTTGATATAGATATTTGAATATATACTTTTTGTCTTATGAAAAACAGACAAAACAATGACTTTAGAACATGTGTCACAGGGCTAATACGTAATTATAATTACCACGCTTTCAATCCCAATTCGACCCCGCTTAGGGGATGAGATTTGAAAATATTCTACGTTATATTCTTAACCCACTATAAAAATTACAAGCTCCTACGTTGTTTCGGTTCTACGTTGATGAGTGAGTCAGTCTACTTTTCCATTTATATATGTATGTTTCAAAAATTTGCAAAAAGTCAAAATTTTGTAAACTATTTTTTTTATAAAACTTTTACGGCCATAGACTGAAGTTGGCAGCTACAAATATGGCTACCTATAGGTCAGCAAATTGACATTAAGGGATGCGGTATTTAGGGGCTCTCTAGTCCCTTGAAGAGTACTTAGGCGGGTAATCCTCATTTAAAGACTTCGCCTTTGCCAACTACTCCGTAAAACAATCTTCAGCCATTAAGGCAAACTAGAGCCATTTAAGTTTTTAAGGAAACTAGTTTATCGTCTATACCTACTTACGGCAAAACAAATCGAGCATGAGGTATACATAGAGCTAGTGCCCAGCATATTGAATTAAAGTAATATTGCTTAAATAGTAGTGCAACCTATGGAACAATAATAATTCTCAGTTTGCTTGCTCTAAAATTACGTTATCTTAGCTTCATGAAGCGATACTGAAGTGGTATTTTTAGCCCCTAGGGTTTAAACGGAAATTATATAAATAATAACATTTATGAGAACGAAAAAGAAAACTTGTTAGCGGACGGATACTTTAAAACAAATCAATCTGATCAGATCAGCCAATTTTTGTAACCGTCTGGCAGCCCTATATACCAAATTTAAAAAATGTCTAAGAAAACGTTGAGTGTCACTTTAGGTGCTTGTTTATGACGCAGTTTACAATCTGCCGTTAACGTTTTTCAGAAAAATCAGCTAGTAGTTGTTTGTGACGCATTTTAAGTGATAATCAGAGTTTTAGCACACGGCTAAGCTATTATTTCACTGAGATATACTTGTCCTCGCTCACTTCGATCGCTCGTCCAGAAAATCTGCTTGTGTCACAATGACTTATTTCACCGCTTGGTCAAACTTAAATATTGTGCGTATGCTTCGGCAAATGCACATTTTTTTAAATAAATACTAAATAGTTTTGGTATTTACTTTTAAAAATAATATAAATACAAAAAAAATCTTAATTTTTAACAAAATGTCAAGCTTTTGCCGACTTTAGTTAAAAGAGCGAATCCCAAACCGAGCTGTATTATCTTCACAACTTAATAATAATAATCCAATGCAATATATGCAACAATCATTTTAAAATCGTTACTTTAGAAACGATTCCGGTAAAATATCAGTTCCCTGGCTCCTTAACTTGGTAGACGTCAGTCTAATTCACCTTCAATTTAAGTTTCTAAATTTAATAGAGAGAGATCCTGGTAATCGCTGGCTCGAAACTTTATTAAATTGTTCACTTTTGAATAAAACGGCCTAACTTGCGCCTAATACCTTTCACAGAATTAATATTCATGACTACTTGAACAATGCATTTGGTATAATAGCCAACCAATAAAATTTAACTTTTGAAATCGACTGCTAAGCGATATAATAAAATATAATGCATATCTTTGTCTTTTCATTACACCCAAACTGTAGAACTGAATAAAAAAAAATGTTATACACATAGTAATGATTTGGATATGATAGTTATAGAATACTTTTTATCCGACTAGGTACAGAGAAGCAAAAAAAGGGATTATGACCTTTTTTTTCACGCGGACGTATATCGCTGACTCCTTCTAGTACTTTTATACGGGTAAACTATTCATAATTAAGTACCTAATTATATAATATTAAAGAAGATCTACCTACTTGTATAAAGTATGGCATACTATTTTATACTTGCAGAATACCGACGTAGGCGTGACCAAGAGGTTTTGAAAAAGAGGTGAGTTGAAACGTCAATTTCTCGGTATAACTGGTAACAACGCTGTTTAAATGCGCCAGACCGCCCGCGGACCCTCCACTATCCCTTGCTTCTCGAAATATACGTTGTTTCAACACACTGTTTCAAAACCCCTCGGTCTCCCCTACAACCAGTCCACCCCCTCTAAATGGGCCTTTATATCCCACGAAAAACTGACTAGTTGAAAGAATCCAACCTTCCTACTTAACTGATTAAGCATCGCTCCCATACTAATTGCCATGTTTTCTTTGCCGTCGGCCATTTGCAATTCAAATATGGCCGACAAATGAAGCGGCACGTCCAAACTTGTCACGGAGACAAATTCATGAGGCAGCGTTAACGGGAGGGTGTCGATGCAGATTTGTTGTTTATGAAGGGAGTGAAAGCAATGAAGTTTAGGCTACGGTTTTGGAATGTTTGTGATAATAACAAGGTAAAGGCTCCTTATACGTTCCAAAAAGCTGATTGTTTTAGACATTTTCTCTATTATCAAACAAGTTTCTTAACATATTATCAATGTTAGTTACTGCTTAGAAATGTGCCATTGCGATTTATTGGTAGGTATGTATATATTTGAAAACTACAGTTTGAATTTTGCATTGATAATTGTTGTTTTAAACTACTCGAAATTGACAAAACTCGTGCAGAAAAAGTTTTTTCAACTTTTTTTCGACTGCACGCAATGAAAGCATGAAATAGCTATGTTACTATCTAGACCTCAGGGAAAAGTATTGCTTACTTCAAAACGTTGGTTGAAATTATCAATATGAAAAAGAAAATATTATTAAAGGACTAAGACGTCTTAACCCAGTGCCTTCGGATTTAGCTACCGCAAACATTTATAATTGACGCTCATAATTGAGTATTTATAGTCTAAGATACGAATTAAGAACGACCTTCACCAATTTGTTAAATTGATGAAAGGTATTTTATATCAAATTTAGTATATTAAAATACCTACAAAACGGGTTTACTCACGTCGGTCGTAGCAGTCGAATATAGCTCGAAATGTTTCGCACCATGTCGAGCATGTTCTTTTGTACCCTTATGTTCTCGCTAGATTAGATTAGACAAGATTTGTTTATTTCATAATATAAAATGTCACTATAAATTACGCTAAGACAATTTACATGCATTTAACTATGATCGTCAAAAAAATAAAAATAAAAATGAGATATAATAATCGTAAAAAACATAACAATTGATTGCAACGAAAGATATTTACATGTCATAATCATAATTCAGTTAAACGTGGTTACAATATAAGAATATCTCCTTAAAGGATTGTCAAATTTCTAAAAATCGATACTACCTACAATATACACGGTGCCGGTGTGAAATATAGCAATAAATTACATGTCATTACATCAAATAATTTGAAATTAAATATGTCAAGATTGTCAATGTATATAAATATACAACAAGAAGCGACTAACTAGCGACTGCGTAAACGATTTGTATGGAGAATTGTAGTTCAATAAAGTTACCGCTAGGGGCGCTAGGCTAGTAGACCCATTTTTGAAATATATTTGAAATGGTTAATAATGATCTTACTAGGTATTTTAATATGCCTGAGACTCACGAGTCACGGTAGCTTTCTATGCAAATTTAGTAAGTTAAAAATATAGCACGATTAGGTTACCTAAAAAAATCATGGCTAAGCTTATTAATAAAAAATTGAAAAATGACTTTTTACTAAATAATATATTAGGTCATCATCATCATTTCAGCCATAGGACGTCCACTGCTGGACACAGGCCTCCTCAATTGACTTCCACATGGGCCGGATAGAAGCGACCCGCATCCAGCGAGTCCCCGCAACCCTGACCAGGTCGTCCGACCACCTTGCGGGGGGCCGTCCTACGCTGCGCTTGCCGGTACGTGGTCTCCACTCGAGAACCTTTCTGCCCCAACGGCCATCGGTTCTTCGAGCTATGTGCCCTGCCCATTGCCACTTCAGTTTGCTAACCCTGTTTGCTATGTCGGTGACGTTAGTTCGTCTACGAAGCTCATCATTTCTGATTCGATCACGTAGAGAGATCCCGAGCATAGCCCTTTCCATAGCTCGCTGAGTGACTCTGAGCTTCCTTAAGAGGCCCATAGTTAGAGTCCACGTCTCGGCTCCGTAGGTCATCACCGGTAATACGCACTGGTTGAAGACTTTTGTCTTCAAGCACTGAGGTATCATTATTAGGTATTCCATCCCAACTCCGAAACATTTTGACGACGCAGTTGGCGCAGTGGTTAAGCAACTGCCTAGTGAGCCGACGGTCCCCGGTTCGAATCCCGGCAAGGGCAAATATTTGTGTGATGAACACGAATATTTGTGCCTGGGTCATGGATGTTCTATGTATTTAAGTATTTATTTATCTATATAAGTATGTATATCGTCGCCTAGTACCCATAACACAAGCCTTCTTGAGCTTAATTTGGGACTAGGTTGATTTGTGTGAGGTTGTCTGATATTTATTATTATTATTTTATTATTGTTTCACGTCTGTAACGTTTCGCCAAATTTTCATTAGTCCTAAAGTTTTTTTTTTCTGAAACCCGTAATATTTTTATCATTTGATAAACACCGTTTTAAAGAACCCCCGTTTTAAAAAATGGCTTTTGGACAAATGAAAATTTGGCGACACCATATATTACAGTACTTTTATCTCACGAGCGCGGGTGAGCCATGTTTGTGTGAGTAATGTACATGCACATTGGCTCTGTGTGGGTGAGCCGGAACACACAAACATGGCTCACCCGCGCTCGTGAGATAAAAGTACTGTACCATATACATAATTATAACCATGCCAATAACGGTCTAATTTTTAGATTTCTTCTAAATATAATAAGACCTAAAAACAGGTATTTGATCCAAATAAAATATAGGCTCGATTGACATCTCTAAGTTTTTTTAATACTTATTCCCGGTAATACGAGCAAAGTCGCGGGTAATTCCAGTTTTACATATATAGCTTAATCCTTCTATTGCCTTCGTGACAGTAAATATCAAGTTTTTCCAAACAATAACCATGACAAACGATCAAGAAAGAGGTATATTCCCACAAACTTACACTTTCACTTTACACCTCCGGCACTGTCTCGGAAAAAGATTGTTTTTGTATGAGCGAATTTTAGCTCCATATTTTCGCAGAGGCAAAGATAAGTTGGTAATTTTTGTAAGTACCAGTTTACTGCCTTGTTATTCGTTACTTTTGTTTTATGTCGTTTTCGTCAGTCGTAAAGCCATGTAGACATAGAGTTAAAGGTTTTATTGTAGACGGTACGAAAAATTACCCTTTAGGGCTTTTATTTATGAATGTCAAAGAACTTAAGTAAGTATTAAGAGATATTACGTGCTGGGGCTAAAATCAACCTCGCTATTATGTTTGACATACTACTAAAGATTTAAAAAAGATACTAAAAGTATTCATAAATATTTAGTAAACAAACTTAAGAACACAAAATGTTTGTATTATAAAATTACATTAGTGACTATTAAATGCAAATAAAGATCCTTAAAGTATATACATTTCTAATAGACATTATTAAAAACTTTCAGTTTATTTTAAGATTCCATACATAGTTGTCATACCTATTAAAAGTATCTCAAGGAAAAAGCTACTTATAGAAATTATAATTTATAATACTAAAGGTAATTTGAGATTTTAAGTTTTTTAGGACAAAGGAATCATGAAAATAAGGTTTAACCTAAAGTTGACGAGATCTGTTTTCATTTTGTAAGAAACGAGAACGTTATCTAGAACATTTCCTTACAAAATGTACAGAGAACTTCCTAGAACAGAGAAACAATGGTCCGGATTTAAAACAGTCACCCAAATTATATTTCACACTATATTCGAATGAGAACAAGAACAAAACTACCGAAAATGTAAACAACTCAGAACAATAATCCCGACGAATCAGCTGCGCGAAGAAACAATCTGCTACGGCGTAGACAATCCGTAGCTACGAGCCGTAGCGCTACGACGTACAACAAATGCTACGTACTCTTTCACTATGCACTGAAAACAAAATAGCGTAAGTTATACGAGTTTGTTTAGAACATAAGCTTTTTCGTATAAACTGGTCGGAATGGAGGATTTACTTCGCAGTCACATGCTTTAAATCAATAGAAGGAGCCCTTAGTACGCGTTTAGACTACGAATTTCTCTTTTTAATGTATTTTGAAGCTAGGATTGAAAATGATACTAACTGAAGCGGGAATTTCAACCACCACAAGGTATTTTCTAAGTTTAACGTGTATATCTCGAACTCTGTCTGTAGTATCGCAGATCCTAAGCAGATTATCTAAATAAAATTCATTATTTTTGTTTGAAAAGCAGCTTGATTGGTGAAGTAGGTAGTGTTAAATATAAATAAAAACAAGTTTAATTATTTTTAGCGAGTTTTAGTAAGGACATCACTTATATCATTCTTTGTATAACCCCGCAATATTATACTTTAGTTTTGTGTTTTTTTTTTATGTATATATACGGGGCAACCGAGCAAACGACCTGCAACAGCAGAGGAGTCACAAGTGCATTGCCGGCAAATAGAGGATGCTATTCCCTTTAGGTAGATACTTAATATATTTATACGTATAGACTACTATTCAAGCCTGTATCTCATACGGCATCCAAACAGCGTCATAAAACATTTACAAAACAGCCTGACATTCTTAAACACAACCATAATACAACCATTTTACGATAGTCACGAAACCTAACTTTTACATTACTTTTACATTAACATACAATACAAACTTCAACTTTAAACCAATTGTATAAGGTTTATATTGTTCCTAGGGCAAATTGCTAAGACTTAGACATACATGTTTTAGTCATGGACGAATTATGTAAGGACTGTCAAATGCTAACGTATTCAGTACAAGAATTAACATTATAAATTTGAAAGACTACTCCTGCTATGTCGGGATCTGATGATGGGATCACAGGGAAATCGAGAGTAACCCTCAAATATTACAAGCACTAACAATGTTTCTCTTGTATTTTATAAAGTAATTTGCGTCTGGTAGTCATTTTGTTTATTATGTTGACGATCACCGTATAAATAGATTCGTGTAAATTGACTATGTGTAATTTATAATTATCCCTATATGTGTGAAATAAATATAATCTAATCTAATCTAATCATCATCTTATTATGCTGAACTGATAATGGCCGGTACAGCTCCTTAATGGCTAGGAGTTAGGCACAAAAATTCAGATCGTCTGGGGCGACCCTTAACACTATTAATGCCAATGGTTTTAAAGTAAGATACGCACCTGTACTATTATACCTATATTTTATACATACTTTGTCTGACGACGCGTTTGGCGCAGTTTGTAGGGCACCTGCCTATTGAGCCGGCGGTCCCGGGTTCAAATCCTGACCAGGGCAAATATAAATATTTGTGCTTGTGTCATGGTTGTTTTTCAATATATATAAATACGTATATCGTCGTCCCCATAACACAGGCCTTCTTGAGCTTTATTTGGGACTTGATCGATTTGTGTGAGTTTGTCCAATATTTATTTATTTACACCGTTCGTCAGACCTGTTTATATTTCATCGATGGTTTGGACATTTCCTGCTGTCCGGTTTCGATCAGACGTCTAGATGGTTCCGTAAATAAGTAATGGGTGCGGAACCCACCTCGTCTTGGACGGTCCCGATGGGCCTGTAACACTTATACCGCTGACTAGGAAATAACCAGATGAATTGGTTTTGCACGCAGTGAACTAAATATAGGAAGTATTCAAGTTTTATATAGCAAACTCCCGTGAGTCTTAGATATATCTACCTACACACATATTCATAATCATTAACATAGATTTTCTTTTATGAAAATATGAAACACTCAGTGCTGCCAGTTCGTCTGCGGAACAGAGGAACACATGACGGCGGGGGGAGGTCACCACTACCGTATCAATTTTGTTTTATTTATTTACTAGCTGTGCCCCGCGGTGTTACCCGCTCATCCCACGGGAACACTAAATTTATTCGGGATGAAAAGTATCAAATGTCCTTTCCCGGGTCTCAAACTATCTCCATACCAAATTTCATCTAAGTCGGTTCAGCGGTTTAAGCGTGAAGAGGTAACAGACAGACAGACACACTTTCGTATTTATAATGTTAGTATGGATTTGTTCCATAAATTACTTAACACATTACAGTCAAGCAAATTGATACTGTAATGGTGACCTCGCGGTGGATTTGGTACTGTTATGAAATTACATCTCTGATTTTGGTCGCTGCCAAGTAATGTAGGTCCTTACCTATAATATCAGAACTAGTTATAGGAATTTAACGAGATGGGTGTAGATAGGGCTACCGTCCGTCCGGGTTTCCCCGGATTTGTCCTAGCTTGGAGGCCGTCCGGGGGGTTTTACAAAGTGTCCGGGGAAAACCTCATGGACTCATTTTATGTGAATGAAAAATAAAGCGGTACAAATACAAATACAAAATGCTTTTTTGCACACCAAAAAAGTTTACAAATTCAATACAGAACAATAATTTTAATAACGGTAGACAACAGGCGGTCTTATCGCTAAAGAGCGATCTCTTCCAGACAACCTTTAGGTAGTGGAGTTGATTAGTATAAATCACACAATGAGTAGGTGATGCAGAAGGGGAAGGGAGAACAAAATAATTATCAACAGATATGCAAGTAAACGTATCAACGGATATACACATACATAAATATATATATTATGTATATATTTAAACCAACTTAAACATACATAAATATAAATTAAAACAAGACAGATAAGGAACACATAAACAGTCAGAGGCAAACGAACGAAAGCAGTTTCACAAATCACACCATCAATTTTATTAATCGAGAGATAAATAGTATTCTTTTAATTTATTTTTAAAGATCGCTGGCGATTTAGCACTCCGCAATTCTACTGGAAGCGAATTCCATAGCAAAACGGTTTTAAAAGTAAAGGAATTCGAGTAAAATTTTGAGTGTGAGGAGGGGACAGCTAAAAGGAAAGCGATTGTTTTTTTAATAATATAATTTTCGAACACGTCCGTCCGGGAAAACGATTTACGCCAAATGTCCGAGTTTTTTTTTTAAGTCTTTGTCTGGGTAGGCGAATTTAGTGATGGCAGCCCTAGGTGTACCTATGTAGGTTTGCTCACTGGTTTAAAAATGTCAGGAACGGCCCGACATGTTACGAAAACCTGTGAATTTTGTATGAAAGATGCTACGATTTTACCAACACAAAAGGCTTAAGCCCAAAATACTGTCATGTAATTTAACTCTTAACTAATAAAACGTCTATTTTCCTATTCAAATAATTATTTATTTTCAATCCGCATCGACGACATCGTGCGCCTTTAAAAAAATACGTATTGGTCACTGGTCATCCCAAAGAGACCCTAAACGAACTATCTGGTTTCCTGTATCCATCGGTTTCCAAGATCTCCAGCCATGTTCTGGCCAGGCAGGCTTAACCAGGTTGTACGGGTCACGCACCCGTACTGTCAGAATGTATGTCAGATGTATGTCAGATGCAGGATAGATTGTGGGATGTCAGAATTGATGTCAAAAATAGTACCACACGTTTGATGTTAACGATGGTCTTTATTGCACTGCTATAATGTAGGTTACGCATGTCAACGAATATGTCTTAAGGTTATGCTACACTAAATGCTATTGCTATATTATGATGTACGATAGCTCGTACATACTGCCACTTACAAAAGCAAAAAATACAAAAAGCAAGTTAAGGAACAATAGGTTCGATATAAAGGTGCTTAAAAAATGCAAGCAAGAAATTGTATAAAATGGGTACAAAAAAGGATTTAAAAATACAATATTATTCTATAATGTCCTTAAAACTAACGTTCCTTCGTGGTTGAGGTGTTGCTGGTATATCTGTTCTGGATGTAGATTCTAGCTGCTGTGGTGACCTCATCCTCCCCGGCCCACTCGGAGTAGCTGCGATTGTCACTTCCTGTAGTGGAGTATCGGGTTGAACGGGAGTCAGTTGCCACCTGCGTCTCCATTTACAAGCGATAAGCGCCAGGGTTATTACTGACATAGTACCCAATATTGCGTAGATAATTATGTAATGGGTGTTGTTATGTTTACTGAATGTTTCCAACTCTTGTTCCTTCATAATCTTGATTTTTTGGTTGATGTCAATAAACTCATTTGTATGGTCGTCTGTCAGGATTTGTATATCCTTTGATATCGATGCTTTAATTACGTCATTGATTGGAGATATTCTGGGTATTTCTATGGATGAGCCTTGTGTAAACATTTGACTCTTGTAGTCATGTTGCGAGTGTATGACGAAAGATTTTCCTCTTATAGCACATCCTGATGGTATCACCACCAATCCGGTGTTGACCAATTTTTCTGTTGATACGCTTGTCGGGCAGATAACACGTATCGGGTGTTCGGTGCAATATGAAAATAACCAGGTGTTCCGAGAATGTAACTTGATCCATCGGTCGGCGCAATCCCTCGCGGTCGCTTGGCAGTAAGGTTTGTTATTGTTATTCGTCATTAATTGCATGTCACAGATAGATTCGCCGACTTTCATTGTATATACAGGATGATTTAATGGGCACAACATTTTGTCATTCTTGTTAAAGATGCAAGCCAGTATGTCAGATTCTGTCATTGGGATTACGGTATCTTTCTTCACGTTGATTGCTATGTATTTAGTGCCAGTTGATGTGTAGATTGAAGTATTTTTGTCCCTTTGTGGTATGTCTATAATTTCGTCCAGCTCGAATTGGTCACGATTTAGTAGTGGTATGCGTATTTCCATTATAAGGTTCTTCCGCGTCACTCGTGCCTGAATATGCAGTAAGCCGTATATGTCTCCAATATTATCAACGGGTGTCGTGAGATCACTCTGTAGATGCCCCGATATCAAGTTTAATTGTTGTTGTATTTGTTCAGGCGGTAATAGATGCACGTTGAGTCTTCCGTGATAAATGTCGGTAACAGTGTCAATCAAAGTGTCTTGAATCCTTCTTAAGTTAGAGATTATGACGTCAGCTGCCATCATCGATGATAATATAGAAAATGAATGTAATGCACGTAAACTATTTGTTTGTGCTTGCTGTATGTCTTCAGTTAGATTGTGTACGGTTTTTACAATCGATGTAAATTGGCTTTTCATAATCAGCTCATTTCGTTTAAGAATGTTATTGTGAGCTTCTAATATCGACGTTTGGTTTTTATATAAGTTAAATATGTGGTCTTCTCGTTGTTGAATAGTTTCGATGTCTTCTTCATATTTTTCTGCAAATCGGTCATCCAATACGCCGAATAAGGTATTAGCTAAATAGCCAACTCCATTAATTAGTCCTCTTTTTTGACGATTAATATTATGATGGCTTGTCAGCAACTTGTTGTAATGACTCAGTTCGTTGAGCTCGTGATCGAATTGCGCAATAACTGGGGCACATGTAAAGTCATTATTGCATTTCTTTTTTATAAGTTCAACATAATTCTCTATCGCCATTATGCTATTCCAATACGTGGTCATATTATAGTATACGACCATCTTCCATTCATCCTGTATGATTTTGATATCGGAAATCTTGTCAAAATATAGCGTGTTGTTGCTTTGTATCATGTCAATCTTGAGTGTTTGTTGTGTTGTCGGAAGTATGCATGTCAGTAATAATAACAGCATTGAAGTAAAAAGGCTTTGTTTATTTCTTCGTACGCGTTTCTGTGCCTTTTGGGGTTCGGCATCTGGTTTCGTGTCGGTGTCAGTTGGATTGATAGGTTCCGATTTTTCGATAGGCAATGGGGCTAATTTTAACACAGGTCGTTGGATTTCCTTTCCTTTTGTTTTCAGTGTGACAACTCGAACAAATCCATCTTTGCCGGGGTGTACTTCTGTCACTCGTCCCATAGCCCACTTAGCGGGCGGTAGGTTATCCTCTTTGATAAGGACGATGTCATCTTTTTCCAAGTTTTTTGTTGGCTGCTGCCATTTGTGTCTTAGCTGCAGATGGTGTAAATACTCTGATGACCACTTTTTCCAAAAGCTTTGTAGCATTTTTTCTGTCAATTGCCATCTTGTTTTGTTACACGTGGTCTCGTTACCTTGCGTAGGTAAAGACAACAATGGGCCTCCAATCAAAAAGTGTCCTGGAGTCAAATATTCTGTCTCTGAATCATCTGTCAATGCATATAGTGGCCTGGAATTTAGGCAGGCTTCTATTTGTGTCAGGAGTGTAGTAAACTCTTCAAATGTCAATTTCTGGTCTCCTAAGACACGCTTGAGGTGGTGTTTGGTCTGTCTCACCGCAGCCTCCCAGAGTCCTCCACCGCTGGGCCAGGCCGGAGCATTGAAGTGCCAGGTGACCCCGATTTCAGCGATATCCTCTATGTTGTTAATGACAACGTTACAATTAAGGGTGACGTTGACGGGTCCTGACAAAATCCAACCAATTCTTGTCTGTTGAGCAATCGGTTGTTGATCCGTTCCTCTAATAAGACCATTCATTATAATGTCAGAATAAACCTTTGCATCTAACAATATGTCAATCGTATTCGATATGTTATAATCTGGGTCAGCCAGCTGTATATGCTGAACATGTGCATAATTTTGCTTCTCAAAAGAATTGTTAGGTAATTTATTGATTAATTGTGGCATGATTAAAGCATGAGTGATAAATGAGTAATCATCGTGGATTGATTTGCAATCAAGTTGGATTTTCCCTTTGCTCTTTTTCGTATTAACGCCAACTCCGGTTACAGATGCGCTTATTTGTTGGCGTGGTAAGCCTAATCGTTGTGCAGCATTTTCGGTAATCAAGGTGATTTGTGAGCCTTGGTCGAGTAGGCCTCTTAATGTCACAAACGTGTTATCATTTGCTCGTACACGTATCAGTACAGTTGTCAATAATATTTCGCCATTGTCATTTGTCACGTGATTCGTCGAGGATTCCCGGTTGTATTGCTGACGCGGTTGTTGCTTAGGTATGAACGATGACCGCGATGCTTGCGAGGCAGGTTCATTCACCGCATCGTGTAATAATGTGTTATGCCTTCCGTGGCAGATTTTGCATGTTTTTGAGGAATTGCACACATTGCGTTCATGCACATAGAGACAATTACTGCACATTCCATGTTTCGCAACTGTTTTTAATTTAGCATCCGGTGACATGTTTTCGAACGTCTTGCATTGATATAACGCATGATTAACATTGCACAGTACGCAAAGTGCAGAATTATAGTTGTATACCATTGGCTTGTTGTATGATATTCTTCTCGGTGTTGAACAAGATGTATCTTTAGGCCTGAATGTCAGTGGTTTAGTCGCCGACGATGCTGTTGGCTCTCGCTCCTTCTTATTTACGGGTTCTAATGCAATAAATTTGGTTTCCAAAAATGCAGTAAATTCTTCTAGTGTAGGCAAGTCACGTGGCGCTTTACGTGATTCCTTATAATCGCTCAATGTCAAGTGATCTAACTTTTTGGTCAAAAGATGAACGAGAAGTGGATCCCATGTCGTTGTGTCAATGCCAAGGTTATGGATGGCATGTACGCACTCCATTGTCGTGTCATACATTTTCTTAATATCATGCGAGGATTGTTTTTGAATATTTGGTTGGTTCAAAAATATTTCAATCTGTCTTGTAAATAATAATTGGTCGTTGTTGTACCTATGGTACAAAAGATCCCATGCAGTGGTGTAGTTGTCAGTTGATACATGCAAATGTTGAATAAGCCGTTGAGCATCCCCTCTCAGTTTCCCCTTTAGATGCTGCATCTTCTGCGCCTTCGAGAGGGCGGGATTGTCATGAATTGCTGATTTATACAAGTCCAAAAAGGTTGGCCATTGAGAATAATCTCCGTAGAATGTCGGAATATCCATTTTTGGAGTGGACTGGACGAGATGCGTAGTTGCAGATATTTTCTGATTCAAAGCTCTCTTTGCTAGGCGATATTTCTTCTCATACACAGAATATCTCTCCTCATAATCCTTATCGGAACCCAGCAGCAGATTATCAATTTTCAAATGCAGGCTGTCAATGTTACTCCACCGAGTTTGCAGATTATGAAGTTCATCCTCCATTTCCCATTTCTCAGTTATCTTGTCGACGTCAATGTAGTTCAACAATCGTTGGAATGCCCTAAAATTGGCTTTCTGCTCATTAAAAAGCTCAGACAGCTTGTTGTCCGCGGCAGTTGCAGGCACTTCCCCGAAGCGATAATTAGAGAGCATCGTGCGGGTATTGTCAACGAGCACCCCTATTTGTTGGAATACCTTGTCTACAAAATACTCTCCGGTTTTGTCAGGTGCGTCAAGCAGCTTTGCGTTGTTTTTCTCAAATTCTTCCCACAACGTATCTAACGCTTGGACTCGCGTCCGTAAATATTCGTCAGTTTTCCTGGAGTCAGAATCTTTCTTAAAATTGATTTCCACCCTCCTTATAGATTCGGCGATCTCCCTCTGCTGCTGCAAAATACGATCGTAATCTTCCATTTCTTCGGTGTATCACTATGTCAAATATTAAATGTCACAAAATTTAAACGATTGCCACTGTCAATTGTAGTAGTAGAATGTCAAGTGCAATAGCTTGCTTAGGTTTGAGCGTCACTGGTATTTTAGTATTCACGAAGTGCGTAACTGCGTACTCTCAACTTCGCTGGTGAGACCCGCTTGTGGGAGGCCAACGAAGTTGCTACAGCAAACACAACTAACACTCACTGAACACTAATATAAATCTCGAAGGACCAAAATGTACGGGTCACGCACCCGTACTGTCAGAATGTATGTCAGATGTATGTCAGATGCAGGATAGATTGTGGGATGTCAGAATTGATGTCAAAAATAGTACCACACGTTTGATGTTAACGATGGTCTTTATTGCACTGCTATAATGTAGGTTACGCATGTCAACGAATATGTCGTAAGGTTATGCTACACTAAATGCTATTGCTATATTATGATGTACGATAGCTCGTACATACTTCCCACAACGTATCTAACGCTTGGACTCGCGTCCGAACATCAAACGTGCGGTACTAATTTTGACATCAATTCTGACATCCCACAATCTATCCTGCATCTGACATACATTCTGACAGTACGGGTGCGTGACCCGTACACAGGTTGCGTTTTCCAGTCCCTGGTGGTTCGAGAATCATTCTGGCGTATATTTTCCAGATGGCGATTTCAGTTTGATTACTTTGAGAGTTACGTCAAAATGAATAATAGAAGAAATATTCGGAATAGTAGGTACATTTGAGAGATAAATTTAGTCCATAGCAAGAGCTATATAAGAAAAACAACTTTGTTTTGGCAGAAGAAACATCTGAAACATAATTAAAGCAGCAAATACAAGCACAAGTAGCGTAAGCACTGTTTTACGCTAAAAAAAGCAAGGCGAATTCTTAACCTAAATAAATCTACGGGTTAAGTTAAATCCAAGGCTTTGGGAGAATCCTTATTCTGTTTTCGGCCCAAACTTCTTATCGTAAACCAATAATTTAAGAAGGTCATCAATACCTTTACATAGTTGCGTTACCCACCAACAAGCACTTCTAGCACAACTGTGACCCGCAACTCTTTCTCGCGCGAGATATATTACCTATCTCTTTCTGTACAGTACTGTGAGAGAGTGACGGGTGATGCTATGTCGCGTAACAAGAGTTGCGGGTCACCGTTGTGCTAGAGGTGCTGGGGTAGACGATACAATAAAGTGCCTGTCCCATACATCTTTTGTTAACATTGTGTACTAGTGTACTAGTACCGTACACGATGTTCACACATTATTATAACAAAACTGGATGTAATCGTATTCGGAAACGTGTTTCGAAATCATGCACGTAATATCATGTCGGATACGTCAATCTAATGAAATACTCCTTTTATACAGTTTATATTTATTTAAGAGGCTCCCTACAGAAATCAGCCAATTTGATGATTTTTACATCGTATCTACTCGTAGTTTGTGGATTATAGAGTTAAAATGTCCTATTTAATATATATTGTAGTATGGTCTATGCTTAACACTTTGTAGTGACCCGAATTTTGATTTAACGACAGTGTATTTTATAAAAAAATATTCGGTGAACGACCAAAAATACACTAATCTCGTTTCTACTTTTATTCCCGGTGTATATGTAGAAAATATCTTACATTTTATTGTTCTAAACCATATTCCACAAAATTTGTTGTGAAGCTTTTTCTATTTTTCTCAATACTTTTCGAGAAAAACGCAAAAAACCGTTTCCACAACTTTTTCCCCGAAAAAATCGCAAACTTTGACGGCCTGTATCTCAAAGTCAGTGACATGTGAAAGGTACTTGATACGGTATTTTGTTGTGGAAAAACTATGTTATTATGATTAGCTATTTATAATATGGGAAAATCTATCGCAACAGATCGAAGGTCATTGAGAGCGGGGAGCCCCTTAACTTGCAATGTAATGTAGGTACACCCCAGGCCAAAAATATGGAGACAAGCTTAAGTATATCACAATACAAAGCTCTGACTTTAAAATTACAAATGATTATAATTTATAAACATTTTAAAAGTCGATAACCCAAATTTTGCCAATGAAAACTGTCAGTTTAACCTTTTTTAGGGTTCCGTACCCAAAGGGTAAAAACGGGACCCTATTACTGAGACTTTGCTGTCCGTCCGTTCGTCCGTCCTTCCGTCCGTCTGTCACCAGGCTGTATCTCAAGAACGGTGATAGCTAGACAGTTGAAATTTTCACAGATGATGTATTTCTATTGCAGCTATAACAACAAATACTAAAAATAAAATAAAATAAATATTTAAGGGGGGCTCCCATACAACAAACTTGTTAATGGTTATGGTACAGAACCGTTCATGCGCGAGTCGGACTCGCTCTTGCCCAATTTTATTTCGAACAGGCAATGAAAAAAGGCGACATGCAACCTTTTGCCAGAGTTAGGTTTTTATATATATTGCTTACAATATTATACTTTAATAATTGAACATTTTAATATTTATGATCCTTTGGGGGGTGGCCGAATGGTTACTATTATTTACACAGTGAAGAATCTATTGGAAACTTAAAATATTAAAAGAAGCAACCTTGTTTGCATACTTTTGGCCTGGGGTGTATGTATATATTACTATGTTTGTTCGGGTGGAATCTTGTAACTCAATTTTGAAGCAGATATCTTCAAATGATTGAGCTGAAATTTTGCATACCTCAGTTTGATGACAATTCAATAATATGGTATCATATGATGCTGGTCTGATGTTATAATCGTAAGGTTACACTAGAGACGATGTGATAGATAAAGCAATCGTACCGTGTCTGTGAATGGATGTCCAAAGAAAAGTACAGTCGGCTATAAAAGCTTGTTTGTTTCTGTTGTCAAAAATGAAAATTTACCAGAAACTCAAGAACTTAAACTGTCTGCTTAAATTGAAAGTTTTTATACATAAAAATGTGTTATATACTTTTATCAAGCTGAAAAATGTTCATCTGTCTATAATTATTAAGAAGGATCTTCTAGATGACGTTAATCTACTGTATATAGCCAAAGTCTTAAACCTAAGCGCTTTTTAATTTCCGTACACGTTCAATATTGAATACACAAAAAAAGACATACAAAGAAGAATAACAACACACTGATACTTTTTTCCCTAACTGTTGATGGATGACGGAATCACGGGCGCGCATCAGCAGTAACGTAGTTAACAAACTACATTTTCACTTAATTAATTAATTTACTACATCACGAGTTCCGAAACTAACTTTTTCCTTTTTCTTCCCGTCTTCTCTCGGCGCGGAGATTTTGTACGATTTTGTTTTACTATGGAACTTTCCTGGAGGTTTAGTTTGGTAGAGTTTTCATAATTAACTCTACCTTAAACCTTGTAAAGTATTAGTTATTAAAAATTACTTTGAAATATACTTTAATAACAAATAAAATAAAACCAGTCACTCGAGATTTAACAATAAGTATCATTCAATGTAAAAACTACAGAACCTTCTGTTTTTTATATAGGCAAAGGAAACAATTACGACACTTTTCAAAGATAACCCTAAAAATCTTTAAGGTAAGGTGGGATTAACATAGTTAAATGGGTTATGACTAACAGTAAGTTGATTATTGGACTGTGACAGTTTTCTCCCGGTGAAATTCACTCCACCTTACCTTAATCTAACTTCAGAATAGTCACCGAGTTCGAATACCGTTTACATTTATATCGATAAACATTGTGGTGTTTAGATATTTATATAATGCATAAATATACCTTCCTTCTACCCTATGTTCCCCTGCTACCTTCTTTATGGCATCTGTGACAAACGCCATTGAGAGCAGGCGGGCAGGGCGTTGTTTTATTGTTAAACATCCTGACAAGAAAATTCAATGGCAGCACACATAAGTAGGTATTCATCGAAATTGAGTGAGTAGTTTAGAAGCTACGGTGGAACATAGGTACCAAAATCAAACATACTTACAATACGTAGACTGCTAAGATGACAACCCGAATCAAAGATAACTGAGGCTTTGTCGTGTCGTTCTGTAAAGAATTAAAGCGTAATAAAACATGAAAAAATTACCAGAATTCAAATTCTTCTCACAGTCCATCAACGTTCACTAACAAAATTTGGGTGCTTATTAACTATCGAGAATCGATAATCGACTCTGTATAATGTCTACGGTAATTCACTTACGCTCCGAAAGTCGAATACGGCTGCCGCCATTTGCAATGCAGATACATTTTCAATTTACAATCAACAAGAACAGTACAAAATTAATTCAATAGGCCGGCCAAAGAATTTTGTGTAGTCAAAGGCTGTGGTATTATTCGGGGAATGGATGAATTTATAATCGGCAGTTTGGGCGATTTATCAAAGGGTTAAGACGCTACGGCGAAAATTGAGTTTTCGATAAATATTCCGAACGTTTTCGCCGTGGTTTGCCTGAGTTTGATAAATTACTATATTTTACTTACCTATTTCTTTTTGTATTCATATCGTACTATTAACCCACTAGTATTATAAAGACGAAAGTTCGTGAGTGTGTTTATGTGCATGTTTGTTACTTCTTCACGCTCAAACGGCTGGACCAATTTTAATACATTTTGGTATGAATTAAGTTAACTACCTGGATTAACAAATATGCTACTTTTTATCCTGAAAAATTTAGTGTTCCCGTGCGATGGGCGGGTAACACTGCGCGGCGCAGCTAGTCTATCATAATCGAAAATAATATTATACATGACCAACCATATACATAAATTTTTATCTAAATCTTCAACTTAAGGTTTAGCAATATCGTTTTAATTTAATTTGATAAGTACATAAAACAGGCAGTTAAATGTATAATATTAAAAATTGGGCAAGTGCGAGCCCGACTCGCGCATGAAGGGTTCCGTACCTATACATATATATAATCTATAACAAGTTTGTTGTATGGGAGCCCCCCTTAAATATTTATTTTATTTTATTTTTAGTATTTGTTGTTATAGCGGCAATAGAAATACATCATCTGTGAAAATTTCAACTGTCTAGCTATCACCGTTGTTGAGATACAGCCTGGTGACAGACGGACGGACGGACGGACGGACGGACGGACGGACGGACGGACGGACGGACGGACGGACGGCGAAGTCTCAGTAATAGGGTCCCGTTTTTACCCTTTGGGTACGGAACCCTAAAAAATAGTTTATTAGTAGATATCTGCCAACTTCATACTTATTGAAATAAATATAAGTCTAAGTTTCTTTAGTATTGTTTTGTTCAATATAATATTATGATTGCTAGGTTTAAAATACATCAAAGATTCTTAAAACCCCAAAAAAAACACTAGAATTATTTGTATTTTCATTCGCGTCCAAAGTAGGTTAATTATTTAGAGACTAACTACTTTGGTGCATTAAAACTGTAGCAACTTTGCCACTTTACTGCGGTGAAATAATAAGTGCCTTTTTTTGGCTTCAACTATTGTATAACTCTTTAAATGTAAAAACCTTTAAACTTAAACCAAACAAAAACGGCAAATCTAAAACAAACACGTCCCAACAACGCACGCAGTTGACCTAAAATCGCGTAAAAACAATTTAATCAAAGAGCGAGCGATAACTAAATAGGACCCCACTCATCCGAAGCCTACTAGGGGGCTATTCGATAAATTGAAAGAATAATTCATTTTTCCGCCCGATGGCACACGAAAGAGTTCGCTCGTCGCCCCGAGGCGATGCGTGGGGCAACACGGTTGTATGTTGCGTTCGCTGCCGCTGTGAACATTCGTTTTCGTAGGGATGATGACTATTATTAAATTCTATAGCATACTGTAGTTACATGAATAAAATAAATTCAATATGTCATGAAACAAAGGAATAGATAAAAACATATTTATAATATTTCTTGAATTATGTGACTAGGTACCTAAATTTACGCAAACTTGTTTTTTTTTTATCCAAAAGAAATTGTTTTCAAAATCCTCAAACTTTAACAAAACAATAATTGTATGACAACTATGAACTTAAACGCACTTTTTCACGGTGAAAATGGTGAATTATTGTCTCCATACAGATATAAGTACCCATAACATGACGACACGATTAGGTAGCCATTTGTATGGACCGTTTTTGGCGCTCCGTAGGAATATTGAAGTTTGACGATAATTTCTGAATTTAGACCCGTCTAAGTGAAATTAGTCCCATATAGGCATTTGATCCCAATAAAACATAGAATCGATTGACATCCACAAAAAAAAATTGGCATGCCTATTCAAGTTTATTGCCGGTGTTGTACGTTTTTGTTTATTATTTACGATAGTCAATAGCTGACAACGCGGTTGGCGCCGTGGTAGTGCAGCTACCGTGCTGACAGGCCTGGGTTTGAATCCCGGCAATCGAAAATAATTGTGTGATGAATTCCAATATTTTGTTACTGGGTTAAGTGGGTCATGGATGTTTTGAAATATATTTATGTACATATATCGTCGTCTAGTGTCCATAACACAAGCCTAACCTCTAGAGGTTACTGTGACAATTTATGTGAGAGATTGTCCGATATTTATTTGAATTTTTATGATAACCACGAATATCGTTGTTTTCTACTATGACACTAATATTAATAAAGGCGAAAGTTTGTGAGTGTGTTTTTGTGTATGTTTGTTACTTCTTCACGCTCAAATGTTTGGACCAATTTGGATAAATTTTGGTATGAAGATAGCTCTTATCCCGAAAAAAACAATAGATGGGCCGTGGGATGAGCGTCTATTATAATTAGTCTGTAAAAGACTGGAAGGCTTTTGAGATTGGCACGCACGCATTTTCCTCCCGTGTGTTCCGGTTCTTATTTTTATTGTTTTAAAATCACTACCGTAGTCTGTTTCCATAGTTTTTTTGTGTATTTCCTATGTTTCAATATTCGTTATCCTTCAATGCCGAGCCCTGGCTAAAGACTAGGTACGTTTGAACAGCGTTCATAACGAAACAATATTTGATCACTTTATTAATCTTGGGAATATTGACGAAGGCATCTAATATTAACATCGTCGGCCGTAGGTTCAATTGGGGTAAGGGACAAAATACGCAAAATGAGTTGAATATACAGTTTTGTTCAGAATTTTCCGCTCTATCGAATGGTGTATATAAAAAAAATCTAGCTTGAAAAAAGTGTTCCTTACGCTACTGATTTTTATGGGTTCAAAATCAAATCTGACCCACAAAAACCATGTATTTTAATAAAGCAACATCAAATAGGGTAACTACTGCCACCAATCCACTTTGAACAAGGTAAAGGTCTTTCCAATTGAGGAATTACCTTTACATGACTTATTTTTGAAGACAATCTTATGAAACTGGCTTTTACACTAATGCTTTTTTTGGCTCATGAATAAATAACACCCATACCTTAAAATTATTGCACGAGCTTTGAAAAAAATGCTCCTTACCCCAATTTGCCATCTTATATTTTTAACAGTGTGAACCTTACACCAATTTGGTACAGACGTTATTTAGGTTTGATCCGATTTATATTTAGATTCCGTGTCCGTTACGCTAATTTACTCGTGAGAATCAATGAATCCCTGTTACCTTTATTTAAAAACACATCTAACTTCATATTATTTTAATCTATTGACAATAAAGAAAGTGTTATGTTGCAATAAAAACTCCTTCATCAGTTTTATAACATTTGTTTATACGGGTATCTGTGTAAACTGGATGTTAATTTATGGCTTTACTAAATCATTGAAACTACTAGCGTAGTTTGACTTATTTACTTGCAAACTTTCACGATAAATGAAGGTATTCAAATAAATTTGGTAAGAAAATTTCAAATTTAGTAATTAATCCACCCAGAAATGTAAGTGTCTATTTATGTTATTAGGTATAATTCGTCAGTTCGGCGTCTCTGAACGTCAGTAAGTACTGAACTCTTTTTCGACAGCTCGTGATTGTTATTCTACCCGTGAAGTGTTTTGTTAAGCGGATAGTTTAAAAAAGAGGGCTAAGAATGTCGAAAAAAATTATAACCAATGGAATACTGGAGGAGGTATTAACACGTTCTTTATTAAAAGTTTTTGATTAACTTTACACATTGTATGTTTAAAAATATCTCAAGGAAGATTAGATTGACTTTCCGAGGACTAGCTGAGTTGAAATTAGGTATATGAGGCCGGATAGTCCACATGGGTAAAACTTTATAGATAGCGATAAGGTAATCCTATTGAGTTTGAGCTTCTTAAAATTGTCTCGATACTTGATGAATTGCAAAGGAAAATGTTCACTGTCAATTAAAAGGCATTCCTAAGTATGACACACTTTAATAGTCATTATCTGAAATTCCACTACCGATAAGTGTTGAGAAATCAAAGGATCTAACTAGAGCTCTTGCTATTCATTGACTGACATTGATGTTGATATTGATTATATATTCATAGCTATTTAAACAAGAACTTTTCATTTCATTGATGTTTTTCAAGTACATTACTCTTATGGTCATTTTATTATACAGCTTCATTTGACTCCTTAGGTAACAAGTTTCAAGTTTGACAATTAGTATAATTTATAAAATACCGTAATAAATAATAGAATAAGTCGTTTCGTTTCGTTTATGCATGTCGTTCACACAGGTACAAGTCGTATTCTTTCGTTAATGCACGTCGTTCATAATGATAAAATTGGTGCAAATAAATTGAGTTTGTACCTATGTCTTTAAATACTCGCGAACAAAAGCTATAACTACAAAAAAATATATATATAGGGTCAACGCATTAGTTCTTTATTTATAAAATGAAAGCCTAACACTATAGCTTGTATGAAAATTCTTAAAAGTCCAAGTTCTAAATATCTACTATTGAAAAATAGTTCTTTGTCTCTTCTGAAAAGTGCCGTTTTTGAGTTATCCCTTATTAACTGGAGGCACTGAATTGTGAGCAACTACTATGTTATCTAACAGGACTTCTAAAAAAGTACAAATGTAAAATGATTATTTCTGAATTGTATTTAATTCTGTAACTTTTATCGTTCAACACAAGCCCTAAACTTTTAATAATTTTGCTGTATAAATTACATTGGTTGTTTATTTCAGTATTCGATCATAGAGGCTGAGAAATAATTAATGTGATTATAATAAAAATAATCATAAATTAAAATGTGGTTTATTCCACTCGATACAAACGTTACGTGTAACGATACAAATATTGCATGTAACGGACACACAAAATTTTTTCACACGGTTTCAATACATTTATATACCTCTTACATTAATGTTTTAAAGGTTTCCGGTGTTAAGATACGCCTTACGTCAAAGGTATGTACTTATTTATTTTTACAACGAACCCTTACGCTATTTTTTCATTCACACATAATCTCAACTAGTCCCTTACGCCGTTTCTTCAACAATATAGTGGATACAATGAATAGGTAAATTTAAGGTAAGGGACGAGACTACAGAATACTCTGTCTGTAAGGGACATCAGCAGCGAAATAAGTTGGTGTAAGGGACATGTCATTTTCTATAATATTTAAATTATTAAAACGAGCACTACATAGATAGACAGAACACTAAAATACAAGATTATGTATGAAATCAGGCCCAAAAAAGGTTCACTACAAAAAAAGTTATGAACGATTTAGTTAAAAAAAAAACTTTGTCAGGCTCTCCTGAAAAATCGTATTTTGTCCCTTACCCCAATTGAACCTACGGTCGACGACATGTTTTTTCCATTCTTTTTTGATCTGTATTAATGTATTAACATGAATAATGTTACATGTTGTCCTTGTATTCTTTAATATTATTAGAATAGAAATTTAAAATGTCTGTTCAATAAATACATTTCACAAAAAGGTGAACTACCTATCTACTCGTATTTGGAGGTTATTGAATCGGAAAATATTTATTTTATGTTATAGGTACGTGATGTTCTTCTCAGTTGTAATTATTTATTAATATTGTGTTTTTTCTTTTGTTTTTTTTTTTGTAAACACCTTGAGAATGGTTGGTTATTATTTATTAATAAGTTATCTTCACGGGCAAAAATTTTAAATGATATTATTGGAGCGGAGCGAGCGAAGCTCCCATGGATCGACTCGAATGGACTTCGTAACAATGCGCAGATCTCAGCGAGTTCTCAACCGATTTTAGAATTTTTTGTTTTAAAATGCACAAATTAAATTTCGCTAGGTCATGACGAAGATAAAATTTAGAAAAAAAAAAACTCCGCTCCAATCTATGGTGCAAGCTGGTGCATCGACCTAGTTTAGTGTTCCGTACCCAAAGGGTGATAACGGGCTTCTACATAGGATAGCTTATCTTCGTTGTCTGTCTGTCCGCCCGTCCGTCTATCACTGAACTGGGCTGTATCTTCCTAACCGTAGTAGGTCGCATTATGAGAATTATTGTGGCCGCTAACAATAAATAGTAAAAATAAAAAGTATTTTTTTATTTGATGGTAAGTACGGAAAGATTTTATTAGTTTTGCAATAAAAAAGGCACGATTGTTAGTTTATTTTTAGTTACAATCCATTTTTATTTATCAATCAACCCTTCCAACATTTACTTATCCAGTTACGTTCATGATCTCGAAAGTGAGAAAATTAATAAATCATAATATAAAATAAATTCGGTTCCTGCTGTCTGTCCCTATGTATGCGTAGATCTTTAAAACTACGCAACCTATTTTGGTGCTGATGATTTTACTAGATAGAGTGATTCAAGAGGAAGGTTTATATATGTACTATAGAAAGTACCACCCGTTTTCAAGTAAACCTTTACTGAAATTGAGTCTTTTCAATAGTCATAAACCCAAATGGCGAGCTATGTTTGGCGCAAGCTAAGCCGGAGACGACTGTACACAACGCCAGCAAATATTTGGCTGACCATACTATCTGCGATTTCAGCAAGTCCCTGAATAGATTCTGCAAAGATGGTATGTTTATGTGCATGCTCGTTCGAGCTTAATTTCATAGTATTTTGATTCATATTCAAATTAGAACCGTCCAAGTGCGAGTCTGATTCGCGCACGATGGGTTCCTTACCATCGTACGCAGAAGACAGACTTAAACACATACATTTTATGATCGCGGAAAGGCTTTTTTTTATTTAAATCGCCGCTTGCTTATATTTTAATTTTATTCAACATTCTGCCAACTTTTTTTCAACCATAATCGGGTGATAGTATTCTATAATAAAATAATCTTTAAATGTCCAGCTATACATAGATACCAAAAATTGGTTAAAATCAAACCGGCCCTTTCGGTGTCATGAGTGGACAAAGCAAATGTTTAATTACAGATGGTGCTATTAAGGCTGGCAGCGCGGTGGTAGCCTAGTGGTTAGGGCATGCGACTTTCAATCCGGAGGTCGCGGGTTCGAACCCGGCCCCTACCAATGAGTTTTTCGGAACTTATGTACGGAATGTCATGTGATATTTACCACTCGCTTTTCGGTGAAGGAAAACATCGTGAGGAAACCACCTAAGCCCAATAGGGCCTAGTTTCCCTTCTGGGTTGGAAGGTCAGATGGCAGTCGCTTGCGTAAAAACTAGTGCCTAACGCCACATCTTGGGATTTAGGTAGCCGACCCCGATTGAGAATTCATTCTCTACAAAGATATGGGACAAAGGCTAGGAGGATGATGATGATGGCGCTATTAAGGCTGGCGGTGCGCGCCTATGCAAATCCTGCATCGCACTGTTAATTTTTTTCCTGAAATAGTGACTCTTTTCCATTGAAAACTGATTATCAATACAATTTTGAATTTTATAATAGTAGGTGTCCACAACTTCGTCTAAGTAACTCTCCTTTTTTCTGCACATAGTCGAGAGCTGCAAATAATTTTGATTTCAAAATGTACAATAGATGGTGTCGTAATTGATATTCAGAACAGTCATACTGAACAAAAGAAAACGTGCGTTGCAAACGTGTAACGGAACTACAATCAAATATTACCCTTTTAATGTTGCTGTTTGTGTATACAGTTGTAAGTGTTCCTATCATTTGACGGTATAATGTAAAATTACAATCAGACTATACCCAAGTAGCACACAGCCTGCATAAGCACTTATACAACCTTTATAAAGCTTAAATTAGAGCTATAATGGAAGGTTTGTCACTAATTTTGGATCTTAACACCATCACATAAACTCGAAAAGTGTCGAATAGGTTCGCTCATTCCCTATACTTTATACGTTAGATTTTTGCTAAGTTTATAGCAGACTATCGAATACAAACTGTATCAGAATCACAATCAGACCACCTCTAATATCGTTCGCGATGCGACGTCGCATGAAGCGCGATCGACGCAGTCAGACGTTCCTTGCAGACGTTGTAATAATGCAGAGTACTGAATAACTCAGAGACAACTAACACTATCGCAATACTAGTAATACTGTATCAGAATCACAATCAGACCACCTCTAATATCGTTCGCGATGCGACGTCGCATGAAGCGCGATCGACGCAGTCAGACGTTCCTCGCAGGCGTTGAAATACTGCAGAGCACTGAATAACTCAGAGACAACTAACACTATCGCAATACTAGTAATACTGTATCAGAATCACAATCAGACCACCTCTAATATCGTTCACGATGCGACGTCGCATGAAGCGCGATCGACGCAGTCAGACGTTCCTCGCAGGCGTTGAAATACTGCAGAGCACTGAATAACTCAGAGACAACTAACACTATCGCAATACTAGTAATACTGTATCAGAATCACAATCAGACCACCTCTAATATCGTTCACGATGCGACGTCGCATGAAGCGCGATCGACGCAGTCAGACGTTCCTTGCAGACGTTGTAATAATGCAGAGTACTGAATAACTCAGAGACAACTAACACTATCACAATACTAGTAATACTGTATCAGAATCACAATCAAACTACCTCTAATATCGTTCGCGATGCGACGTCGCATGAAGCGCGATCGACGCAGTCAGACGTTCCTCGCAGGCGTTGAAATACTGCAGAGCACTGAATAACTCAGAGATAACTAACACTATCTTAAAACTAGTAATACTTTATCAGAATCACAATCAGACCACCTCTAATATCGTTCGCGATGCGACGTCGCATGAAGCGCAATCGACGCAGTCAGACGTTCCTCGCAGGCGTTGTAATAATGCAGAGTACTGAATAACTCAGAGGCAACTAACACTGTCTTAATACTAGTAATACTGTATCAGAATCACAATCGGACTACCTCTCTCGTTCGCGATGCGACGTCGCATGAAGTGAAAAATATCTTATCAATTATAAAATTCTAAAATTGAATTGAAAATCAGTTTTCTATGGAGAGGGGTCATTATTTCAGGGAAAAAACTAAGCGCGATGCAGGATTTGTTTGTCTTCTCATCACGGTAATAGCTGGACAGATTTCAAACAATTTTTGTACTGGGATAGCTGGACATCCAATAAATGTTATAGAATATTTACACTTTACCCGACTACAGTAAAGAACAAAATAACCCTGTTTTTCATCTGTATTACTCCAAATTGAGAGTAAATAAATAAATATCAGACAACCTCACACTAATCGATCTAGTCCCAAATTAAGCTCAAGAAGGCTTGTGTTATGGGTACTAGACGACGATATACATACTTATATAGATAAATATATACTTAAATAGGAACAACCATGACCCAAGCACAAATATTCGAGTTCATCACACAAATATTTGCCCTGGCCGGGATTCGAACCCGGGACCGCCGCTCAGTAGGCAGGTGCTTGCCAACTGAGCCAACCGCGTCGTCAGAGTGATCTATTCAATAGGGATGTATAATATTAGACACATTATTTACCTTGAACTATTTTGTAAATTAAATGCTCTATAATAATTTCCTACTCTACGACCCCATGTGAAACGATGCGAAAAAATAATTTCCTTTCGACACTCGAACATACGTAGCGTCTTGCGGGATGAGAAATTTGAGCCAAGTTTAAAGACGGGCTTCACCCGCTGCTATTGTTGCTCAAACAGTTTCACAGTAAATATGTCTAGGTATCAATGCAAAGATCGACACACAAAGCATAAGGAAAAATTCGATAGGTTGCTTGGGAGTTAGGGTGATGGAAAGGTTAATGCGCTGGACCGGCAATCCAGAGGTACCGGTTTCGATTCCCGGTCTATTCTACCAGGTAACTCATTAAAAAAAAAAATTAAGCTTTGATCTTTGTGTCAATGGTTTAATATAAAAATGGTGGTGTATAAAAGAAGACAGACATTACATGTTTCATATGTCCAGGCATATTTATGAGTTTTTTTCTTTGTATATGGTGGCACAACATAGTAGCTGCACTTCGCCTGATGGTAAGCAAAAAGGGGAGCTCAAGTTGCAATGGCAACTGACAAGAAACCAACGATGCCTTGTCAGTTGACACTGACATGCTAGCCCGAGAGTAGATATGAGCGCCGTAATCAAAACGTATATTTCATGTTTGTCCTGAGGCCAGGGACACGTTGTATACTACCTAAACTCTGATATGTTATACTATGATAATAGCGCCTAAGTCGCTACCATTGGGCAGGTTGCCCGTAAGGCTGGCCGTGTTACGTCGCTGGATGGCAAATATGGCGATATTGACTATGCCATTTGTTGAGCGAGGAACGAGCTCGCCCTACGAGGTCTTTAAGGAATTTAAAATCGGCATGTGACTGGGCCCTTATATTTTTTGAACATTGCGGCCCTTATATATTTTTTATCTGAATATAATTATGTATAGATAAGTTGAACATTGCTAAGTATTTCCATTCCGGCTTTTTAAAATGCGATTTCCTCCTAAAACGAAATTGAAACAGCGAAATTGTAGCAAATTAATTTCAAAAAGAATCCATCTCCTAAAGGTTTTTTAGGAGACCGTGTAAATACCCAAATTAAGTGCTTTTGAGACATTTCCGATCCGCTGGGCATTCAAGTGACAAGAAGAGTGCTTGTTCCGAATTAACTCCTTTTAAAAATTCCGGACTTTTATTGGATTTTTATTCTATTATCTCGAAAATACGGCAAGCCCTTGAATATTACAATAAGGCATTATCTATTCATATGCCTACTAATAAAGTTGTAAAACTTAAATTATGTTGGTAAAAATATTTTATTTAAAGTGAATATACATACCTAATAGGGTGGAGCGATTTTTTTTTTAATTTTGGTCCTGTATCGTCAATCGATGATCCCCTACTAGAAGTGTTCATGCGAAATTTCAGCTATCTAACTCAATATCTTCAGGTGGCAGCGCGGTGATTTCAAATTTTAAAATTGTTAATACAATGTTATTGTTTCAAATTATCAAAGCAAACATTATTAAAATATATTTTTATGCCCTTAATCAGAAGCCTCAGGACATTCCTTTATCACGAAAATACTGATTACTGAGATTTCGTGTCATTTTATTAATCGCCTGATGGAAAGCGATTACCGTCGTCGCCCATAGACACCTGCAACACCAGAGGAGTCACATACGTTGCCGCGGCCTTTCGGCTCTTTAAATATCCCGAACATTCAAAGTTACTCGAGTACACCTTATTGGTTTTCTTTTCCAACCAGCCTATCCTTTTCCAACACCACATAAAACTATCCATACACATATAAAACTCAAAACCCAATTTATCGAACTGTGAGACTCAGCATCGTCCTAACCAAACAGACAAACTGACAAGTGTCACGCCACAGAGTAAATAGGCGACCTTTCCGCTGTACAATAAATCTAAGGGAGGCTCTATTAAATTTTTGGCGAAGAATGCTTTAAGCGACGTGATCTGACAGAAAAATACGTTTAGGATTCAGTTAGGAGGAATATAGGAGTAAAGGAGGAATAAAAGGACACTTAAAGGTCGTATATCGTACCGTTCGCTTTGGTGTTCCACAAATTCAAAGATTAGATTCTATATTAAAAGGAAAAACCACTGCTCATGTTTTCTTTGTCCGTTTTCGTTAAGTTTGCATCTGGTAACTATGGCGTCGCATACAAATGAGGTTCAAACTTTACGAAACCGGGTTGAAGAATGCGAGGAGTCGACTGTTTGAAATTTTGGAAGTTTGTGTGTCGGACATTTTCGATTTTTGCGCTTATTATTATAGAATCTGTGTACTCGGCGTCTGTTTGGAGCGAAATTTTGGCCAAAACCAGACACCTGGTACACAAATTTTATAATCATAAACGCAGAAGTCGAAAAAATCTGATACAGAACATTTCATTTACATTCAGTTGACTAAATTTCGTTACGATTGTTAAGTTTTGGAGGAACACAGTCTATAACGAAACCTCGATTTGTATTGAAAAATGAGTAGTGATATAACCTCGATAATACCTCTTAAGTATCTGCATGTTACTACCATACTATATTATTAAGTTCGACCGAGCAAGCGCGTGCCGTGCGTATACAGCCCTTATACCACCAATTTAAGCTTAAGACTGCGCCGAGCGAAATGTGAAAAAATAGGCAGTTGCCGTTAAGTAGATAACGTCAACACTAGTTGTTTAATCCATTTCTAAACTATATATTTAGCACTTCAAAGAATGTGTTAACAAATTCTCCGTGGCAAAATTATAAGATTATTAATATTTTACCCTAGAGAACTAAGTAAAGTTGGACGAAAACTGTAAAATCGTAAGCAGGCGTTAAGTGTTTTTTTATACTTTAACAATGGAAATCTATTCTGATTTTCAGTTAAAAAAAAAGAAGTATGTTTACATTACAATTTGTCCGCATCAAATATTTCAATTATTGTTTGGTATTAAAGGTCCATCCAGATTTATCAAAAAGGCTTTTAATTCTCCATACATTTTTACTAAGGCGGTCGCGCGCCGCGCCGATCTAAATACGCATTCCCCGCGCTCTATGGTTCAGTCGCTAACGCTCGGCGCCCTCTTAATAAAGGCTGTATTAGCGCTTATTCAGCCTGTGTGCTACTTGGGTGAAGCGTCTCCGTTTCAGCTGGGTAATAATACTTTTTATCTCTGTCCAGCGAACGGCTGGCGGTCCAGTTGTTCTCTTCTACAGGTTTAGATTTATTATAAAATGCTCGTGAAAATTCGTGAGCAGCTTCGATAATTTATAAGTATGGATTTTTTGTCAATTTCGTTTTTACATATTGCGAGGT
The DNA here is from genome assembly GCA_932273695.1 of Apotomis betuletana. Taxonomy (NCBI): domain Eukaryota; kingdom Metazoa; phylum Arthropoda; class Insecta; order Lepidoptera; family Tortricidae; genus Apotomis; species Apotomis betuletana. The sequence goes on along the minus strand of OW026314.1, from coordinate 16,375,387 downwards.
GTGCAGCTAATAAAGCCGCTAGTTGGCAAGTGTAGTACTATACAATTTTGAAAACAAGTCTAAATAAATATATATTCAGATACAGTCGAGATAAGCAAAAATATCTGAACACGCATCTACGCCCTTAACAATAGAGTCGTGTTCACAATATTTATGATAACATTTTGCTCAGAAGTTTAAGAACTCGAATGTACAAAAGGCAATTTAAGTTTTATCCTGAGGACCGACCATTTAGACCGATCTTTTTAAGTTTCATGGCCATGATATTAAAAACCATATTCAGCTCCTTTCCTACATTCACGTTAAAACTTTAAAGTAAAGCCTAACAAATAGCCAAGTTCTGTTATAAATGCAGTTAAATTTTGAGGAATCACAACACGTTATTTATTTTTAACTAAACTGTGGAATATGGATTGACAGCGATAGTTTGATGGTTGACGTGTGATAATATAAAAAAAAATACAAACAATTTCTTAAGTAGGTACGCATATTTGTTTCTACTATTGTATGGCCGCATGTAGCCGGCCGTCTCGCTCGCACTCGTTGCTTCTTCTATAGAGCGAGTGAGACATCTGGCCTAATGTTTATAATTCCATCAACACGTTCATTTTGGCCCGACAATAGTTGTAGGAGCTTCAACTCTTACCTACACTTGACGACTATAACTGTAGTTTAATTTCATAGTAGGTACAAATATAGAGAAACATTTGAAGTTCGAGTATTTTATGGAAATACTTACATTTCGATATCGCGAATACAGGTAGGTAGTTAAACATAGTCATGTGTTATTATAGAGGATGTTACTTTATTACTAAATGCAAATACTTAAAAGACTTATTATCTATCTGGGATCTTTCGAGTTTTAAGCTGTATGGAAGTAATTCCATCGTCAGTATAAATTCAACAGATAAATATAAGCATGCATAAGGGCAGTTTCGTGAGAAGGGATGCACTTAATTATGATATAATTAGGAAATATTAATGATGTTCCATTTTGTAACCAACATTTTCATGTTAAGTACAACAAAGTGAAATGTTGTTAGATAATCCATACTAATATTATAAATGCGAAAGTGTGTCTGTCTGTCTGTCTGTCTGTCTGTCTGTCTGTCTGTCTGTCTGTCTGTCTGTCTGTTACCTCTTCACGCTTAAACCGCTGAACCGACTTAGATGAAATTTGGTATGGAGATAGTTTGAGACCCGGGAAGGACATAGGATACTTTTCATCCCGAATAAATTTAGTGTTCCCGTGGGATGAGCGGGTAACACCGCGGGGCACAGCTAGTAATAAATAAGGCTTAATTTTTGTCAAAAAAATCATGCTTAATTCTCTCAATTCTGTCCATTCTGTTACTATAACTTCTTCATATACTGTCTTAGAAATAATAACAAAGTGGAATGTTATTAACAATTGTATGCTAATTATGTCACTGTTAAGTGCATCCCTTCTCACGAAAATGCCAATGTAATATATAAAATAGAATCTTAACGTAATTTAAAACTAAACAGAAACTACATTCACCTAACTCATAACTTACGTAAGAAACATTAAGCACTATTAAGAACATTGTTAGTTGAACTTTGCAACTCGACGTCAGCACTCCCGATCACGTATGAGACGAATGCCTAAGGCTAAAAATGGCAATTTGTTATATCATAACACGGCTTGCTTAGTCCGGGAATGTCCTAAAGTACTATTAAAAGTTTCGGAACGATTTACTCGCTCCGTGGATCGGCGAAGTTTTAACGATGCGAGAGCGGAATTTTTACCGGGTTTCCGATCCGTCATGACACTTTATTTTAAAAATATACCTGTGTTTACCTTTAAATATTACCTGTATTGTTTATAAATAAATACTGTGATTATGACAGGCTATGACTTTCAGGTTTTTTTGGACTGAACTGCAGTTGTCCCTATCTATCGCCCTATCTATGATCGTAGCTCGCTCGGATGTTCGGGCACAACAGCTCGGCAGGAATAAAAAAAAAAAAAAAAACATTTTGCAAACAAATGCATTTAGCAAGTATTGGCGTTTTTATTCGATTAATAAAATTGTTAAACGCATCTCATGAAAATAAAGCATACGCGCCGACTTGGGAACGTTTTCTGTATTTTAATGAAAACAACAATTTTTTCAACAAAGTTAAAAATAAAATACAAAACTACTAGTAGTTAGTGAAACACCTTTTAATACTTTATTCGATGAACAAACTGAAAGCTCGCCATAACAGAGAATTCAACAATAAACTTGTGTTTTATTCATAGCATAACGGAACGAAAGTTATAAACGCGTAACGAATTTACCAACCTGCGATTCACCCGTTAATTTCATTATAAAATCGGTATTTTTTGAGGTTATTTCACCTTTCATTTATTTAATCATAAAAAACGTTAACTGACGTTGTTGCAAAACTTACTGCTTACTTCCGCCATCCCTTACCATTACGGCGGTTACCTATTTGAAACATAAATTTTTGGTTCATCTGTAAAGTTTCGCCCAATTTTCATATGTTTTTCAGGCATTTTTTTTCCAAAACTTTTAATAATTATAAAACAAACCTAATGGTTTCTTCAATACGATATAAAATCCTAAAAATATTACGGATTTCATTAAAAAAAGATACTTTCGTACAAATGAAAATTTGGCGAAACGCTACAGATGGGAAACAATGTTTCGGAGTTGAGATAGGATACCCTTTAAGGCCGATTCAGAGGGAGATGGCAGTACTGCCATGCTACGTTAAAAGGACGTATCTTACTATGACATCCGTATAAAGATTTATTTATTTATTTATTCATTCAGAAACTTAAATCTATCATTACAGGCCATTACCTAATGCGATAGACTAGTGAATATTAGTACCTATAGGTACTACAATTATACAATCACTAATTGTTACACAGTACAAACATAGTGGCCTTTGTAAAATCGTTCAGGGAGCACGTAAATATATCCAGCGTAAGCGACACCTTACTTATTGTAAGAATAGCCCTCGTTAGCGGCGCGTCTCGCAGCAGTCTCGATACGACTTTTTACCGTAACACGGCAGAGTCGCCGGCGGGAGGTGCGGCGAGCACTTTCAGTATAGGGATGACAACTGATGTTCTACAGCATCCCGTAGTTATATGAATAAAATTTGGTCAATATGTCATAAAAAGCAAATAATAAAAAAAAACTTTTTTTTTTTCGAAATATGTGACTAATGCTGTACGCAAGTTTTATGATCTTTTTTTTAAAGAATGAAATTTATATTTTATTCAGAATCCTCGATTTTAAAAAAAACTAATTGTATGACAATCACGAACTTTTTTTTTATCTACTAATTAAGGAGCTTTGATCATTTTAATGAACATGCCAGCTCCAGCAGGCCTAATAAAAATCACGAACTTATAAAATCACTTTTGCACGGTAAAAAAGGCAAATTAATTACTTATTGTCTCCATACAAATATTGTGGCGACTTGTATGGATCGTTTTTAGCCCTCCGTAGGAAAGTTGATCTTTGACGGTCATAACTGACTTTTAGAGAAGTCTTAGTGTAGTTCAGTCCCATATAGACATTTGATCCCAATAAAAAATAGAATCGATTGACATCATCAATAAACATTTTCGTCTTGCCTATTATTATTATTCTATTGAATGTTACGTGTAATCTGTTTTTTTTGTATTTATTTCCTGTTGAGCTGTGCAATAATTTGGGACTAGACAGATTTGTGTGAGGTTGTCTGAAAAAAAAAAGAAAATTCTATTCTATAAATAAAACTGTCAAAAAGAGTGCACGTTATACAGTTGTATTGTAGTTTAAAATAAAAAGTGTTTTTTATATCGCGTACTTTCTATTTTTTTCTTTATTACTTCTCTCATATCCCGAGCTTTATTGCGCAAAAGCTTTAAATGCAAATTCTTGCCCCATCTAGTGTTTCTACGATTATTATGTAAATCCAACTTTCGATCAGGCAGCTTACTTAAAGTGTGTCTGATTTTTCAAACGTACACATATTTGAATGTTGGTATGTCGTTTCATATAATCAGGGCAGTATTGAAGGATATATCCCTTCCGGGCCTCGATCACCTGTCAATATAATGGGTTCACTTATTACGTTACCAAATAATATCCAGCGGAGATCCCTTAGATGGGATTTAGTTAAGGCGGAGCAATCACTCGAGCATTCAATGTGAATATATCTGTTGGATTTGATCAACTTCGTACGGAGAAATGCGTAGGTAGCCGATTCAAGGATTTTTATTTGCTTCACGGAATTCGGAATTATAATTCGGAGTTTAACAGCCGCTTGATGCCTCCTCAGACTAAAACGGCTGAACGGATTTCAGGGTAAAAACGGGACCCTATTATTAAGCCACCGCTGTCCGTCCGTCTGTCACCAGGCCGTATCTCATGAACCGTGACAGCGAGACAGTTGAGATGGGATATAAGTGTTTGTGCTGAACCCTCGGTGCGCGAGTCAGACTCGCACTTGGCCGGTTTTTTTATACACGGGTAACTACCGAGGGGTTACTTTTACCCGATTTAGGTAAATAAGAGAAACCTTGCGTACAGTCACAGGTGCCGTCTAGTACGGTCATCAGAAGTAGCTCACAATTTTACTACCGGCAACCGGCTTATCAGATTGCATACCTACTCAAATGCATGACGAAGAATTTTGAGGATGTCAGTCGATCCTATTTTTTATTGGGATTAAATGTCTATATGGGAAAGTACACTTAGACTGCTCTAAAAGTCAGAAATGACCGTCAAAGTTCAACATTCCTACGGAGCGCTAAAAACACTACATACCAATAGCCGTGACGTCATCATATGTTATGGGTACCAATATTTTAGAGGCAATAAGTAATTTGCCATTTTCACCGTGAAAAAGTGCGTTTAAGGTCATGGTTGTCTTACAATTACTGTTTTGTTAAATTATTGAGATTCTAAAAACAATTTCAAAATTTATTTTGGAATAATAACGAAACAAAATTTGCGTACCTTTGAAGTCACATATTTAAAAAAAAAATTTTTTTCTTTGTTTTGTGTCATATTGAGGTATTTTTATTAAGGGATATATTTAAATGCACATCAGTATAATTTTTCAGTACACTAGGTAACTTCACTAATTAACTGAATGCATACCAGAAAAACGAATGCTGTGCAAAAAAACAATTGATTAACTGAACATGTCCTACAAAAAAAAACTTAAACATCATACAAAACGAGATGACCTTTTTAACCGAATTCACACCAAAAATATGGTTCGTACATCGGATATATTTGAAAGTTTCACCAAAAATACTGACTTGCACACTAATTATCCTCGCACTGCACACTAAGATCCGACTCGGCCGGGTTAGGTTAGGTTAGTTTTTAGGGTTCCGTACCCAAAGGGTAAAAACGGGACCCTATTACTGAGACTTCGCTGTCCGTCCGTCCATCCGTCCGTCCATCCGTCCGTCCGTCCGTCCGTCCGTCTGTCACCAGGCTGTATCTCAAGAAGGGTGATAGCTAGACAGTTGAAATTTTCACAGATGATGTATTTCTATTGCCGCTATAACAACACATACTAAAAATAAAATAAAATAAATTATTTAACGGGTCCCATACAACAAACTTGTTATAGATTATGGTACGGAACCCTTCATGCGCGAGTCGGACTCGCACTTGCCCAATTTTTTTTTTTTTATATCCAGTAAAACAGTTTTGCAAATACCTTTAAATAGTATATTGAATTCGCATTATTTAGTGTGCATAATTAGTGTGCAAGTCAGTATTTTTGGTGAAACTTTCAAATATTTTGATCGAAAAAAGGGAATATACAGATATCGATTTAAATACCTACATGCCTTTTATTAATATAACTGTATGCAGTAGAATTTAAGATCCGTCGTCAATGTCGTCATCCCTATTGTCTGCTACTTTTGATGGTCACTATATACCAACAGAATATATACGTTTCACGATCCCCTTAACATTAATAACAGAACTTCGGAAGGTCGTGAAGCCTTAACATTGCTTGCCGCGCGTTATTGTCATACGCGAATCCTTCCAATTTTATCTACCGCGGATTCCTTGTCCGTTAAGATAGCTATTATATTGATAGTCAAGAAAGTAGTATTTTATACAACCGTTGTATAAGAGGGGCAAAAAACGCGAGTGGCACGGGTAAGAAAGATGTCACGAGCGTTTTTGACCTACTTATACAACGTTGCATACAATATTTTTTCTACGACTCGACATTTCATAAATAAAATGCAAATAAACAACAAGAAAATAATTACATGTTCCCGCTCGGAATCAACAAAATAAAAATAAAAAATAGTCTGATAAACTTTTTTTTTATTGACGTCCTGTCAAAGAAATATGAACGTATACATAAAGGTATACGTTCACTATACTAAACATCTGTCAAAAAATATGAACTTATACATAAAGGTATACGTTCACTATACTAAACATCCATGCACTGAAGATAAAACTTTTTTTTAAGTTGGCAGCAATGCCTTAGTACAATAAGCTTTTTTTTAAATTGCAAATTGTGTGAATGCAGCTGTTTATCTTGTAATCTGTGGTACTAAGTGATGCTTTTTTGGCGACATTATAACATCGTTTAGCAGTGTTTTTTTGGGCAATTGAGTATAGACTTTTACAGACTTTCATAATTTATGTCTTTAGGTATATTAGAGTTAGTAACTATCCACTCAATTGCTTCGAATTTTGAGTTGGACTCTATTTATATAATAAAAAAAGAGCGGTGACAGGTAGCCGTAGTTACCAAAAGCAATCTAGTGGCTATATAAATGACAGAAAAAAGTACTGGAGGATAAAAAATAAAAGTCATTTGAAAAAACGCAGTCCCGATAAAATGGTAAAACAACAGTATGAAAGTACTTCAAATATGTTAACGATATACGAATTAATCACAAGCTATAATTATCAATTATCATCATAATATTTAAGAGCTTTAATTTCTAGCTTTTTCTACATTCCAATTTTCTTTCACTTCCTGATATGATGTGTTTTATATACATGATTATAAATACTGGCCTCTGGATTAAACATCTTTGATCATAACAATGAGTACATTATTTCATAACATTTATTACCATAATTATTACTCCAATGTTATTCTCACTAGGCTCGATCTCAGTCGTTAACTATCCCAAGTTTTTATGTTACTTACGATACAAAAAGGCCTATTCCTCGCAACTAACAACCCTCGGCCTTATTGAGATAATTATGACGAAATCATTACATCGCCACCAACTTAAACGTGCCGTCCGTGAAGCACGAAACTAACATCTTCCCCAAAGACTTTAGTAACAAATGGACGGGATCAACTAACCACTGAACGGAAAACATAGCTTTGCAGTACCATTACGAGAGCAGAAAGCAATATATGAACATCAAAAGCTTACACTTTGGCAACAAAACTCATCTTGTGACTGTCAAACCGTAATCAAGAGAATTGGACTGTATTAGTATTTCCTAAGGTAGGAAATAGCAGAGTGAAATGGAAATATATATTGCAATAGGGTGCAAAAACAAGGCCAATCAAAATCTGATGTTTTAGTTGGAAACGTTTGAGATCCTAAACAAACAAAATAGACGTAGAGGCTAAATTCGAGTTTTCTAATAACATCTGTCCGCAGTTTTGCCACTAATATATAGATTTATGATAGAATTAAAGCTCATCGCTAATCAGTAGCGATTCTATCTAAAACAACCGTATGACGTTTTATTTCTCATTTAAATAAATATACTTTGATATTTTTGTTGGTCTTTTTGGACTAAACTTAGTACCTAGTATAATAATTTTAAACACAATTGTAATTGTTAATGAATAAATAATGTGTTAATAATCCAAATTGGGTCATTGTCAGTTCAAAAAACAAAATTTGTCCCTACGGTGGTCAAAAGTTAAGAGCTTGTATGAATCTAGGTTATGTTGCTATTACATCGGATTACAGAAGAGGGCCAGCAAGCGCAGCGTAGGACGTCCACCTACAAGATGGACAGATGACCTTATAAAGGTCGCCGGAAGGCGCTGGATGCAGGTCGCTTCCAACCGGTATATATGGAAGTCCAAAGGGGAGGCCTATGTTCAGCAGTGGACGTCCTATGGCTGAGATGATGATGATGATGATGACAGAAGAGGGAACGTTCTTTATTCTCACAGGCATTTAATCAGAAAATTAGGCCCTGGAATCCTTAATTTCTCAAATGTCCACCGGAAAGACGCGCACCTAAATCTGACAATGACCCAATTAACCTTTTTTATATATAAAATCTATGACCCCAGAACAAATATTCGAGTTCAACCCACGAATTTTTGCCCTTGCCGGGACCTAACCCAGAACCACCGGCTCAGTAGACAGTTGCACTACAAACTGCGCCGACCGCGTCGTCAAAGATACTTATATTATTTAAACTGGTGGGTCCCCGTAGTTTTGAAGAAAGCGCCCAGAGATCTTATTGTAGTACCATGCTTTGGTAAGCCTAAGGATTATAATGTCGAGTCATGTCGCTCATGTCGCAGTCGAGACAAGCAGCTCTAGCATAATAATGGCAAGCGTCTCTTTGTCGCGCGAGATATATCTGTCACTTTCCTTTCAATACCGTTCCAGCATTACACATGACAATGAGTCGCACGACAAGCCAAGTCGCGGCAAGATTATGTCAGCCCTGAAGGTCTGATTTCTGATATTGATATTTTGAGGCTTAAGCCATCTTCTTCTTTTACCTAGCGTTATCTCAGCTCTTGCCAAGGTCCGCTTTCTTACTAGCTTTCCTTCACTTTGCACGATCCTGGGCATCCTCATGGTGAGCCCGTTTTCGGTTTTCACAATCTCTCCTGTGACGCGGAGATAATCATGGGATTAGCTAGCGGGTTATACTCCCACACTAAGTCCGACTCACAGTTCAAGTCATCTTTAATAAAAAACGGATTACACGTCAGCCATTGCTTCTTTGGCCTGCCGCAGGGTTGAGAACCGTCTAGGACTAAGTCAAGGTATTTTTTCAGTACGCCTTCAAGAGACGTGACCAAACCATCGTAGACGGCATTCTTGCCGCATTTATATATCTCCTTAAAAATATATTATCAATTACACTTCTAGCATTTCAAATCACACTAATATTATAAAGGCGAAAGTTTGTGTGTGTTTTTGTGTATGTTTGTTACTTCTTCACGCTAAACGGTGGTAGCTGATACCTTGGATTAACACATAGACTACTTTTTATGCCAACAAAAGTGTTCCTGTGGGATGAGCGAGTAACACCGGGGGAATATAGTCGTGATAAAGCCGACATATTCCTAAATAGGGGTACCACAAAGCCTCATCGAATCGGCCCTGTGCAAACGTTCAGATTTGAAACAATATTGGTGCTTAGTTGACAGCCTGTCTTATAACTGTCAGTATTTGTGTCTAGAAGAGGGACAGGATCGCTGACGGGCGCGACACAAACAAAATATTGGCTTCGTTTGTGAAAAAGTTGACGGGACATAAATATTTTCACAAGAATACCTATTAACAGTATCTAATGTTAGTTTAGTAAAGGGACTAAGCTAGATCGAAACACAATTTTAAGTTACGTCATGGTGACGTGGGACGTTGGTTGGGAAGACGTGGGACATTGGGAAGACCTGTAACGTTGCGTTGTCGTGACATTGAAATATTCGACATAGTAATTTGGCTTCAATCTTATAGTTAATTTTATATACCAAGGCCCTACACTATCAGAACTAAGAGAGACTGCACTACACTATGAGAACCATAATATTTAGATTTTTTTTGCCAATTGCTTTATGATCACAGCTTTTCAACTTAGCCCGTGTTTTTTTTACTAAATAAAGTTCTTATTCTTATCCTTTGTTGCATTTTTTCACTACCTATTGAAATTGTTAAGTGGAATCAAGCTTTGGTATATGAAATGAACTATATAACTGTCGGTAAGTGAAGCTGATGACGAAATCGAAAGTAGAACATCATTTCTTACCTAATAGTGCATATTCACTTTCATCTTGAAAGTTCCAAGATAGGTATAATAAAATAAAGGTGAAACCCAAATCCACGCCTAACCCCACACCTAGAAAATCTTGTTAGACAGAGATAAAGTTGGATTTTAAATTGATTTATTTCCACGCCACGACATCAACGTGAAATTGTATTTTGGCCCTAAATCTGAGTCTTTCTTTTCAACGACATCGCTATGACAAGAATCTTGAGATTACCTTTTCATCTCTTTACTATGTGCTCAAAATGGTTTACCCTTATTTTCGACCCCCGACGAAAAAACGGGTATTATAAGTTTAACATGTGTATCTGTGTATATTCTGTGTGTATGTGTATCTGTGTGTCTGTCTGTGGCATCGTAGCACCCATACTGGTTGACCGATTTGAGTGCGTTTCTTTTTATTCGAAACTCTGGTTTGTCGAGATGTTTCTTAGCTTTGTTTAACGAAAATCGAAGCTCTCGTTTTCAAGATATCCAGTTTTTAGTGAAACAAATGACCGGCTCTCAGCCAATAACTACTGAAGCTAGGAATTCCACATTTTGTTTTTATGTTCCGTTTTAGTAGCATTTTCTGTATCCTGATGTTCTGAATGACTTCAAGAAAAGGATGGTACGGCGTGCCGGCGGCGCGCGCGTTTGTTCGACTTGGCGGGTTCACTGCCGTGCCCCCAGATTATTAGTTAACTACTAACGCAAACATATTTTTATGTTTAATCGAATTAAGAAAATGAAAGTAATCTACGTCTATGTAATCTTAGTAATGGCAAGGATCGTCCTTGGTAATGGTATCACATCTTAGAAAGTTTAAATTCCCAATTGAGTTTGACAAGTTACCTAGTTTTAGATTTGTAACTCAATTTAACATTTGTAATTCGATCATTTCTATGATAGACAGATAACTTTCATTTATATAGGTTTCAAATGTGAAATGCTATGTTTCAAAATGTGAAAACTAAGCGACATGTAGTTATAAAAACACGGTTTAAACTCACGTTAAAATTGTCAGGAACGGCCCGACATGTTTCGAACTCATAATATATGGAGCTCTTCATCAGGGGACAGCTATCCATGCTGCTACGCGACTAACGTATTTTATAACTATTAAAGATGTCTCACGATAGTTTTAATAATACAAAGCGACATGTGTCTAAAGGGATAAGATGTATTTATATGAATTTTTATATCGCGTATATCTGTCAATTATAATTTCACAGACAAAATCACAATACCGCACTTTTTAATCCTGTACCAAAATTCTATACTCTATGGTACCCGCTACAGAACTGTAATATTCATAAGACATCACTCTACTCAACTCAAATAATTTCAAAAGGAGAATATCAGCATATTTGATTTAAAAAAGCACGCTACTGTTCACTGATTGGTTGAAATTACTTGTTATTTTTTTTTACCAATTACTATTCTCCATAAATAGTGTACGCATTCGCCAGTGAGTACGGTCACTGTAAACTCATGGTAATGTTACTGATCGTAATAAAACACCAACGGAGAAGTACTACTTCTACGTCGCACCATCCACACAGTTATATCCAGGCCTCCGCAACTCAAACAACAATTAAAAACAACACTGATCATACCAATTGATTTTACAAACTTCTCACAAACATTCGCGTTCCAATCCCTACTAATTCTAAAGCAAATTTACATTTGCGTCCCGCAAACTTCGTCCACTTTAAATCTCCATCTTGTTTTGAGCTGAATAGATGCGTTATTATTTCGCGCGGCACGCGTGAATACTTTGGTAAACTAGCGACGTCAGAATCCGTTCTGAAACCCAATTTGCATGTAAATTCATCGAAGTCGCTTCTGATAAACATTACTGCGGGAGTTGGCCGCTCTTGGAGACTGTGTGTAAACTGTTTATGCAATACTGTCGAATTATGATTTATGTATGAATCCCATGAATTCGCCGGATGTGAAATATTTAGATTCATATTTGTGAGATTTCTTGTGAGTTTGATCCAGCTCTTAATATGCTAGTAGACCCATTTTTGAAATTGTTAACAATGATCTTACTAGCTCTAAAAAAACGTCTTGTATTTTTGTGAAAGCTTGAAAGCTAAATTTTATTAAATGACAATTGGAAATTTCAAGAAAGTCTGTGGCGCGACGTAGAATTCCGCGTAAATGTTCGAAATTCGACCGTCGTATAGTGCCGTCCCGCTCACTCCCAATGTACTTTGACAGGAGATCGAGAGGGACGGCACTATTCGAAGACATCTGGGTAGACCTTCAGTTTTCTTTACGGGACCGATGACGTCACTATCATAAGTGAAAATGGCAGACAGTGTTTTAAGCATTTCAAAATACAGATTAAAAATTGGGCAAGTGCGAGCCCGACTCGCGCATGAAGGGTTCCGTACCTATAGGTACATATATATAATCTATAACAAGTTTGTTGTATGGGAGCCCCCCTTAAATATTAATTTTATTTTATTTTTAGTATTTGTTGTTATAGCGGCAATAGAAATACATCATCTGTGAAAATTTCAACTGTCTAGCTATCACCGTTGTTGAGATACAGCCTGGTGACAGACGGACGGACGGACGGACGGACGGACGGACGGACGGACGGACGGACGGACGGACGGACGGACGGACGGACAGCGAAGTCTCAGTAATAGGGTCCCCTTTTTACCCTTTGGGTACGGAACCCTAAAAACCATATTTGAAAATTCAATTTTTTCAGCCATCTTTCACTTTTATGAATTGAAAAATATATATGTAGATTTCCTGTGCTAAGTACGCAATAAACATTAGATTAATACAATTTGACATGAGTCAACTAGCCTATTCCGTACTCAAAGAATACCAACGGAACTCTATTACTAATAAGCCTTTACTGTATATCTATCATAGTTTATCCTGAACCGCAGATATAACTGACTTACAATTACTAGACCCCTCGCGAACTAGGCAGCCTGGCGACAGTCGGCCGAACTTTATCACTACATTGCATTTTTTGGTGTATATGGATTAATATTTAGAGGTATCCATTTGAGATCCAATTTCAAATTCAAATTCAAAATATTTATTTCAGACAATGTCCATAGAGTGTTAGTTACAAAGGTCTTAACAATCTATGTTTGTATCCAAATAAATACAGCGTGGGTATTTAATACGGGCATATATTTAAATGACGGTTAGTATCGGACCCAGGGACCCTATTTACATTGATTTCTTTAGGAAATTAGAATGTTTTTTTTTTCATACGAAATAATTGAGCACGCAATGTATTTGCAACCACATTAATTAACGTACCTTAACGTCATGACGTACCATGTCAGCGTTCATTTGTTTACTTTATTGAAGTAACAAATCAAAGCCACACGCGGTGTATTGATGTCTAAATTGCAAATTCGATGCTCTGCCATCTCGTTAGGGAAACTGCGTGATATTATGCAATAAAAGTCGAAAATAATGACTTATTACTTTATTAGATAGGTTAAGTTATTAGTTTAGTTAGGCATTAGTTTATTCCTTAACTAATCACGTTGATTTATCCGTCTGAGATACCGGTTTTCCACGTGACGGCCATGCACTTCCAAGCAAGTGATGCAGCGACGAAGGATAGACTCTCTCACACGTCTCATGTTTGTTGCTCGTAGTATTTCAAATACTTGTCTTATTTTGTCTTTTAACTGATCCACTGTAGTTCGAGGTTGTGAGTAAACCTCGTTTTTCACAGCCCCCCATAAAAAAAAGTCCAACGGTGTTACATCAGGAGAGCGAGCAGGCCACCGACGATGACCAAACCGACCTATCCACTTGTCACCAAACATCAAGTCTAGAGCCACTTTCACTCGACGTGATGAGTGTGCGGGAGCCCCATCTAGCTGCAGCGAAGTATTTATGCGTTCTTCAGCCGGTAAAGTATTGACATATTCAGCCAAGGGCCCATTTAGCAGTTCAACGAATTTGTCACCGGTTAAATTACCGTCAATGAAGACCGGCCCAATAATGCGATCCCCATGTATGGCCGCCCAAACGTTGACAGCCCATCGATACTGATGTCCAGTTTCCTTTAGCAAGTGTGGATTTACCTGTGACCAATAATGGCTGTTACGTTGGTTCCAGACTCCGTTTCTAGTGAACGTACTTTCATCTGTCCAAATGATGTTTGACAAAAATCCGTCATCTGCTTCCTGTTGGTCGCGTATCCAAGTACAAAACAATGAACGTGGCAAATAATCCCTCGGTAGCAAAGCATGTGCCTTTAAAAATTTGTACGGGCGTTGCCTGTCTCTTTTCAAGATTTTGTGGACAATCTTGTGATTCACGTCAAACCAACGTCCCGCTTCTCTGGTGCTGCTCTCCGGGTACAAAACGAAATGGTGCAAAATGTTTTCCTCTACTCGTCCCGGTAGACGGTCACCATTTCCCTCTCCATTTGCTCTTCCAATGATAGGCAGACCATCGCGAATACGCTGAAGAGCGTTAACGATTACTCGTGAGTTTCGCGGAGTTCGCCTGTTTGGAAAACGCTCCCTGTACATCTCTAAAGCTCTTCGGCCGCTTTGTTGAGCTTCGCCGTAAATCAAAATCATATCAGCGAGTTCATTAGGAGAAAAATTCGACGGTCGCGGCATTTTCAACAATTATTTTGATAACTGACGGCAACATGACATAGTTAAAACCAGAAACTAAATTTGTATCAGTCAAAAATCAAAAAGTTTTTATTTCTCTACTTAGTGAATTAAAATCAAAAACTCAATTAGACCTTTACTGAACTCTTTCGATGTTTATGTTCTAGTTTTATTCTAATCGAACCTTTCACATAAGAAGAGTAATAATTCAATTTTTATATAAAAAAAAATGGCTACTGCCCATTGGGTCAATTTTGCCAGTGTCAAAGTTGACGAACGTTGTACGGTGAGTTGAGCTTTTTGTAAAGTGATAGCGATTTACAATAAACCACGCGGTCTACCGGGCCTTGACCCAAGAAGGGCTATGTACGCTTCAAGTTGAATTCTTCATTAACCATTCACTCATACGTTAGTTCACTGCACAATAGTCTATCAATACTACACATTGAACATCCAAAATGAATAAATAACGAATAACTAAACTTAAAGGCATGCGGCCATCTTAAGTCACAAACCGGAAGCCCCAAGAGTAATAATGTTATCAAACCAGGGGGGGTATTCGACCAATTTTAGAGATATAATGGAGATCTCTCATTTTCATCGCCATCCGTCACTTTTGACGTGTGCCTACTTGACAAGTGGCGATATCGCAACTTCGTCAATTCGGACGCGCAAAATTTTCGTTTCCTTTGTATGTGACGGCATAAATAACAGGCGCATACTTTAAATTGACCGCATAGTACGTGAAATTGGTCCGTTACGTTTCGTTCAAAACAGAAATTTATATACATGAATAACATTTTTGACAATCATTATCGCCTTCGTATTTCCAAAATTGAGATGAGATATGTCACTTTTAAGCTCATCGCATTTAAATGACAGTTCAATGGCGATATAACTGTTATCTAATGGAGATTTGACGTTTGGAGATATCTCCAACGGCATTCTCGAATTGGGCCCCAGATTATGAAGTAAGTGTCTGACAGGCAACGTCAGTCGTTTATTGATAAATAGGAATTTCAGCAGACACTTTGAACACATAGGATTTTATCAGAAATCTACTTAACTATCATGCATACTTGTCTGTAAGGTTTAATGATGGGTAAACTGGTAAGTCACTAGTTCGACAGTGAAATTGATATTCAAGAGTCGAAATAGCATGAGAAATAACGTAATTTGCACTGCCTCATACAATCAGTGATTACACTTTAGTGATTAGTGTCTGCGGAAGAAGACACGTAGAATGTATGGGCTCCCATAATCTCACAGCTCTTCTTTTTCCGAAAAGAGTCTACTGTAAAATAACAAATCTCAAAAATACATAAAAGATAAAGTAAACAAACAGTTTAAAACTTCTTATGTCAAACTAAGTTGGACTACGTACATTGCTGCTCGGTTGGACTTTAAAAAATCATTACACCTAATTAAAAAGACTATTTAACAAAATAATTATACCATACGATTCCTATGATCAGTTACTATAACTGAATACATTATATGCCCGTATTAAATACCCACAATATAGTAGAGTTGCTAAGCCGCGAAATTGTGCGCATCGGGTTACAAGCATGCTACCACACATAGAGCGCTCCACGGTGACTATCTTCAGATGTGGAGGGAAGTCAGACCCTGTGTGGTGGGAGAGCGGGGTGAAGATGACCAAGTACTGCTCTTTTTCTTTTTTTTATTACTGAGCAGTAAAGGCTATTAGGGCTTCTGCGACATCCTTTTCGTGTAAAATAGATATCAGCTATTAATTTTTTATGTTATTTAAGAATAGTATCATATTAAAATTTGGGTTTATTGCCGAAAAGGTAAAAATCACAATAAGTTTTTTTTTATTCAGAACCATAAATTAGTTATCTATCCTGAATGAGGATAGGGCGCGCACGGGCTTCTGCCGTAGCGGCGCCACCTGGTGGCAGGAATGGAAAACCGGTGGAGAGGAGAAAGGAGTGGGTATACTAACCAATCAGCAACCGTTACGTCACAGCAAACGAGTCTTGCCACTCTCATAACATGGCAGTTCGTGGGCTCCCATACATTATATCTGACTGGCTGCGCATACAGCAGAGCTTGCATATCTCAATTGTCGCGCGACTCAGCGTCATCTGTCTTGCTCGCACGGTATTGTAAGGAAAGTGACAGGTGATATTTCTCACGCGACCAAGATTCGCATGTCACAGTTATGCAAGACGTACTGGTTCTAGTGCGCAGGCTTACTATTTACTTGCACTCTATAATTGAACCACAATTTCAGAAATACCTACTACATTTACAGATAATGTTATTTAAACTATCGTAAGACATCTTTAATAATTATAAAAAACGGTTTAAACTCACGTAAAAATTGTCAGGAACGGCCCGACATGTTTCGAACTCATTTGGAGCTCTTCATCAGGGGTGCTGCTACGCGATACGCAGTAGGTCGTGAGTCACGTAGCAGCACGGATAGCTACCCCTGATGAAGAGCTCCAAATGAGTTCGAAACATGTCGGGCCGTTCCTGACAATATTTACGTGAGTTTAAACCGTTTTTTATAATTACATTTACAGATTTTTTACGTAGTGTAATCCACACTACGTAAAAAATCTGTTTGTTATGCCATCTACAATAAGCTTTGCGTTGCATTTTCCTATTCTTGCTTGATCTGGAATTGGGGAACTAAATTCAAAATTAGAATTGCAACGGTGGGTGCAGTTTATTTAGTACCCCGTTTGAAATATATGCCTCGCTCTCCGTAGCTAAAATGGAACCATATATTTCGTACACTGACTTCTCTAAACTCATAAGAATCTAAGTGATATTGCCCGAATTCTCTCGAAATATAAAGAAATAACCTTTGAGGTTGCACTGATAGACTAGACCACATACTAGATAGTACCCGCAACGCCGTACAATTCCTTCATATTTTTTTCTTTGTCGTAATCGGATGAATAGTGTTTTGTCCCAAAATCTGTCCAGTCGTTTTGGCGTGATGAAACTGCAAAGATATCCCGACCGATTGGCTTTTTAATCGGTGACCATACTAAACAAAAAAATGTGCATCAATCAATCATCATGAAAACTAGCTTTCAATACAGTTTGAAGTTTAATTATAGACCAGAACGTGCCTAACTTCATCCGCGTATTTTTTCTTTACCATAAGTCGGGTAAAATGTATCCTATAACAGTTTTTGGATGTCCAGCTATTCGTCTACTAAAATTAATTCAAATCTGTCCAATCGTGATGAAAGGATAAAGAAAATTTTACCAGCAGGATGGTGCTGTTGCGGTCGCCACGATGCAGCATCTCCATAGAAAATGGTGAATATAATTTTAGAATTTTATAATAATACAATAGGACATACCTAATAGTATTTGATTAACCCCAGACGAAAAAAGGGGGCCTCATAAGTTTAACATGTGTGTCTGTCTGTGGCACCGTAGCTCCCAAATGGATGGACCAATTTGAGTGCATTTTTTTTAAATCAAAATACATATTATATGTCTTTCGAGGAAAAAAATGCACTGAAGTCTATCAAAATTGGCCCTTATCTATATTTGAAAGAATAGGACGAGTAGTTTCCAAGATATTCAGCTTTAATTTGAACAATTGACAAGACTTCAGCCAATATTTAAGCTAACAATGTCAATTTAGTGGGGTGATTTAAATTTTTAATTTAGGTTATTTTACCAACCAATCTGTCGGAGTATTTGGGACTTACGCAGACTTACCTATAGTGAACATTAATTCCCATTTCACCCAAAATTCCAACAAAGTTCTGACACAATTTCCAACATACAGTCCCTAGGCGCTATAAAACTTTTTTAAACTTTTATAAAATAATACTTACACACGAGCAAAAAATAAACGCGAATACCTACAATACGTACTATTTTGCTATTGCATACCACCCTTCTAAAAGGGTTTAATATAAGTTGACCAGAATAGAGTTTTAGTTTTAATGAAATTTTCAGTGTTGTTTCAGCCAAGCGCGAATTTTGATTTGATTAACCTTTCCTATCTATTTCAATTTAAACTCAATTGTTATGAAAATTAATCAGTAATAATTGTCAAGTCGTGCGTTACTAACTGCGCTGAGCGCATATTTTATCTGGGGGGGAGTAGTGCCCCCGCCAAGACGACCTATAAGCGAAGCGCAAGGACACATATTTTGACTAAGGTGTACCTAGAGTTTGTGAAGTTAGCCCTTGTAGAGTTAGGGCGTGTGAGTCAGAAACTTGGGTCTACATGGGATCTGACATTTTTTTGACGAGTCATAGGCAAAGGCTAGATGTAGACGTATTTATTGTACAAGTATTTACTTTAATTCATCAATATGGAACATTTTGATTGATACGGGTTCACCACGCGCTGTGTACCGCACTGGTAGCCTACGCAGCAGCGCCTTCCATCTATGTTCGGGTTAATCGGCGCCCGGACGTAGCCAATGTTACGACAGCACACAGTATCGTTCGGTTGTGTCGCAAAGCCGACACGCATTGTGATGCATTTTCCACACACAATCAATAAAATACAGTTTCCAGGCGGCTTTAGCGAAGCTGAAAAGGGCAAATCATTTGTTTTAATTGGCTGTTGAAGTTGCGGGCTCGAATCCTATGCATATAAAGAAAAGCAATTTTCATTTGGATTCAACCGCCTCATGCAGATGCGCTATTATGGCTCTTCGTCAGATAAATCCCCCTTTACAAATCAATATGAACTTATCTCTGCGGTGAACTAGTTCGCGGACGTCCTGAGACAGATATACATGCCGATTAAGGCTGTTCTAGGGTTCAGTAGAACCGACGTTTTTCTTTGAGGTAAGCACGTATCGGAAGATGCAGCGTGGGTAGTAGGCTGGGTAATTTTTTTCTTTTTTAATTTCTAACGGGCACAGTTGAAAAAAGGTGCCATTTAGTGCCATTAATGGATACATATTTTTATTTATTTTTATATTTCCGTTTTATTGCCTCCGGATTACTCCAGAAAAATTTCCTAATGTATGGAGCACTAAAAAAGTGGCCTTTTATATTATTATTTTTTTGTTGTATCTCGTTTGTGATGCCCTACTTACTCGTATTATACTCAGAATAAAAATACATTAAAATATTCGACCAAAACAATAAAACCAGACTTCGTAACGCTCATCTTAAAAATAGATCCGGAGGCAAAAGATCAACATCAATTACAAATAAAATTTTGGTATCTAGTTTATATTATTATGAGTTAAATTTTTTTTGCTCTGCCTAAAGAAATAAAAGTTTTTTTTCCATACAAAAGTGCACTATGATGTTTACTGGTCAGACCACTTCCCATTGGAAATAGTGTGTAACCTTGAGTCGGTCTGTGCAACTTCTGTACCGCCGCCGTGCGTAACTACTAATAATAATAAGGTTTTGTGGGGTGAGCGTACTTTAGATCAAATAGAAATGTACACTAGTTACTGTAGTGATAAATTACGAAATATTGAGTTTCCGCGGGAATTTCGCATGTGTGGCGATAATATGTGTAATAATAAAAGCTTAGTACATATTGCAGCCATTGATAACTTGTACAAAAACCTAATAACAACTATGCAGGAGGCCGCTGTGTCTAGTTATATAGGTCACTCGGGAGGGAGAAAACCTAATCGTGGTCGTCACATCACTGGTTGGAATAGGTACGTGCGTGACGCTCACCAGGATGCCAGGCGGAAATTCTTGGCGTGGGTCTGGTACGGTCGCCCCACATGCGGGGATATTTATGATAGTATGTGTGAGTCGAGGAAAGTGTTCAAACAAAAACTAAAATATTGTCAAACTAATCAGGAATTAATTAAAATGAATATTCTAGCCGCAAAGCATCAAAACAAAGATTTTAAAGGTTTTTGGCAACAAACAAAAAACTTAAGTCCAAGACCTGGCGTCCCGGTGAGCGTGGACGGCATCAGTGATCACAAAAACATAGCAGACATGTTCAGGTGTCACTTTCAAGTGGAATCTCCACTTAAAGACCCTCAGGGGGATGTTGAGGTCGCGGTGTCGGGGTCACCCGAGCGTGTCACAGCAAAACAAGTCGCCTCAATAATAAAGGGTATGACAAGAGGTAAATCACCCGGACACGACGGCCTCAGCATTGAACACTTCCAACATGCTGGGCCACACCTCTCCAGGCTGCTAGGATTATTATATACGCTCTGTATTAGGCATTCATACTTGCCCAGTGGGTTAATGATGACGATCGTGGTGCCGATAATTAAAAATAGAACCGGAGATATTTCTGACAAATGCAACTACCGACCGATATCATTAGCTACAACTGCAGCGAAAGTGCTTGACGGCGTGCTTGAGAGACAGCTTAAAAAACACCTTCATTTACATGATGCCCAGTTCGGGTTTAGACCCGGGCTATCGACTGAGAGTGCCATTATGTCGCTCAAGCATACCGTCAGGTACTACACTGATAGGAACACACCTGTGTACGCAGCATTTCTGGATCTCTCTAAGGCATTTGACCTGGTTAGATATGAGATTCTCTGGTCTAAACTAAACGCCACCAGTGTACCGGGGGAACTGGTAAATATCTTCAAATACTGGTACGCTCACCAAACTAACCAGGTCAAATGGCTTAATGAACGTTCTGAGGAGTACGTGCTGGAATGCGGAGTGAGACAGGGGGGGTTGACGTCAACTTCGCTTTTCAGCCTGTACGTAAACCAGCTGATCGATGAGCTGAGCTCCACCGGTGTCGGTTGCTCGATTGACGGTCACTGTGTAAACAGTATAAGTTATGCTGATGACATGGTGTTGCTCAGCCCATCGATCTCAGCCCTCAGAAGGTTACTGAGTATATGTGAACAGTATGCGAAGTTGCACGGACTCTTATATAATGTGAAAAAAAGCGAGCTTGTAGTGTTTAAACCAAAAAATCGCAAGATGACGGTTGTGCCGCCTGTACGTCTTTACGGTACTGCACTTGTTAGGTCTACAGAATTTAAGTACCTGGGCCATGTGGTTACCGAGGACTTGAAGGATGACAGAGACATTGAGAGGGAGAGGAGGGCGATGGCGGTCCGCTGTAACATGTTGGCTCGCAGATTTGCGCGATGTAGTATTGAGGTGAAAATTACTCTTTTCAAAGCATTCTGCCAAACCCTATACACGTGCAATCTGTGGGTCAACTACACACAGCGGGCCTTCAACGCACTCCGAGTGCAGTACAATAATGCCTTCAGGGTATTGTTGGGGCTCCCACGCTACTGCAGCGCCTCTGCGATGTTTGCGCATGCGCGCACGGACGGGTTTAGTACCGTAGTCAGACGCCGAATTGCATCGCTCATGCGAAGAGTGAATGGGAGTACCAACACCATCCTGAAGGTCATAAGCGAGAAGCCAGACTGCCCCATTCAGAGACACTGGGCACGAGTTCATACACATGTGCCTGGTGTCCCAGAAGGTGGCAGATATCTAAATTAAGTTATACTTAGTTAATTATCTCTTACCTACTAACATAGTTTTTCATAATTTCAATATACTAACATAAATATGGACGCTGTCTGAAATAAAACTATTTTTTTTTATTTTTATTTTTATTTTATTTTATTTTATTTTTTTTTTTTATTTTTTTTTTTATTTTTTTTTTTAAAAGTGACCCACCCTAGTGGGTATTAGGCCCCCAATAAGGTGCTCTGGTCATGGTCGCAGGAAACTAACCAAACCAATACGGGTTCACTACGCGCTGCGTACCGCTCTGGTAGCCTACGCACCAGCGCACGCCTGTATTCTTCTCCGCCTGCCATATGTGTTAATCGGCGCGCGTTTGTAGCAAATCTTACGACTTCTTACGACTTACGTTCGGTTTCGGTTGTGTCACAACGCCCACAGGCATTGTGATGCATTTTCCAGGCACAATCAATAAAATACAGTTTCCAAGCGGCTTTAGCAAAGATGAAAAGGGCAAATCATTTGTTTTAATTGGCTGTCGAAGTTGCGGGCTCGAATCCTATGCATAAAGAAAAGCAATTTTCATTTGAATTCAACCGCCTTATGCAGATGCGCTATTATGGCACTTTACAAATCAATATGAACTTATCTCTGCGATGACCTAGTTCGCAGACGTCCTGATAGATCTGGCAGCTGATTACGGCTGTGCTTCCCAGTTCAGTGCTGAGCTTGAATTAATATGCTTGGCAGGTCAGGATTGCATATTATTGAGTCATATTCATGTAATGTTTGTCCTAAATAGTTTTTGTGTGTCATAATCTTTGAATTTCAGAATAAGACGGTCTTCACACCAGTTGCGGCGCGGGTGAGTCATAAGCAGAGCTGCTTAGGCGAAAAATTGTATGTGAGTCGCCGTTCATATAAATAAAGGCCTTATCATTATCACACTTGCGAGATGCGAGCGTATTTTGTATGAAGGCGATCACGGAGCGACTATATTGTAACGAGAACCCGCTCGCAACTCGCGAGTGTGCTAAGCCCCTAACACGCACACATTGCACCGCTATATTTTTTTTGCTTCGTGACGTGTAGCCGGTATGAAAACAGCCTAAGGCCAGTTGAGCCAAACGCGCAAGCCGGCCAAGCGTACCTACATTTTTTTTTATAGTGGCTCCAGTCGAAGTGGCTTAGGCTGGTAAGTAGGTAAAAAGGGGAGCCCAAGTCGCATTGGCAACTGACAAGAAACCAACAGTACCTGGTCAGTTAACACTGCCATCATGACTGGCCCGAGAGATGCTTCTTCACGCTTCGTTTAAACGAACGTTGTAGGAAAGAGAAAACACATACTACACTACTATTTACTATATTGAAGTACCGTAATAAAGACCACACGCCTTCGCCATTTGTGTTCTTCCAAAAATTTGCTTAGGCTTCAAAAAGTTTTAAATTCGGTGCAAAAATATATATAAATTGCAGTGTTAAATGCTAAAATGAAACCACAAAAATAATAACCACACACATACATACAAATACTCACATAAATTGATAAACATCGATATACATAAATACTAATTCTTAACCCTTAACTTGGCAATGTGCAGTAAGTATAATGCACATACTCTTGGACCATTTTTTTTTCTCAAACCAGAAAAGTTTGCTTTATCCAACCTTAGTAAGGTTTGAACCATCAACCTTTCTTATTTTCTATCAGTTTAAAGGTAAAGTCAAATTTATACTTACTCTTATTTCGGTAACCGACCCCGGATATGACCTGACCGAGCTCCTCCGTTTTCATCCAATCATTACAATCCTCGAGAAAGCCTCACGAAAGGCTTTGAAATGTAAAGACAAACACAAGTCCACCAAGTGCTCTGCGTCTGTATTGTTGTTTCCTGACATCGACTGAAAATTAAATTACTTTTCTCAAACATGCAATGAAATATCGCCGTAACGTGCGTTAGAACAGGCTTCGAAGTGTCAAGTTTCGGGCGGAACAATTCGAGAGAACTGTAAAGGAATTTCATACAAAATTGAAGGCCTAAGCCGGGAAGTAATTTGTTTTTAATTTTAATGTAAACATGGCGTCTGTGTGTATGAACAGCTGATTTTTTTTTTTTTCTAGTAGCTACCCATTCAGCCATCGGAGCAACAATATCCGTGTTAATGCCTAGTACACACGAACTGAAAATACCGTCTATACGTAAGTCACCAGAGACCATAGACAATATTAAAAATCCTCTGCCTTTATTTTACTTATTATAGAAACTAAGATTCTTATTATCAGGTTGTGTATAATGGCCCTAATATTCGCACACTACACACGTGGACTTATTAAAGAAAAAATATATAGAGGGATTGGAGGGAAAATTAAAAATATTTTTTTTAAACATGGCGTCTGTGTTCATGAACTGGCTGAACAGCTGAATTATGTTTTTTTGAGTGGTGTATTTTTTTATTTCATTGCATATGTTTGAGAAAAGCACTATACATGCCTTAGCCGTGAAAAGGGCTTGCCGGCTTCGTATCACTAGACGGCCTCCCTTACGGTCGGCCGTCTATACCTACTCAGCCGGCAAGCCCTTATTTCCCGGCGTCTGCAGTAATGTACTATTCTACAACATGCCTGGAAATAATGCTCCCATTATTGTACTTATGAACATCGCGAAATGTTCTTTATTACAGTGCATGAATGCCAATAGGCGTGCGGACAATTTTTTTTTTGAGGATGTCAATAGATTCCATTTTTTATTGGGACCAAAATCCATACTATACTATAATATTATAAATGCGAAAGTGTGTCTGTCTGTCTGTCTGTCTGTTAGCTCTTCACGCTTCAACCGCTGAACCGACTTAGATGAAATTTGGTATGGAAATAGTTTGAGACCCGGGAAAGGACATAGGATACTTTTCATCCCGAATAAATTTAGTGTTCCCGTGGTATGAGCGGGTAACACCGCGGGGCACAGCTAGTGTCTCTATATAGGACTACCTACAATGAGACTGCTCTAAAAGTCAGAAATGACCGTCAAAGTTCAACATTCCTACAGAGGATTAAAAACGCTCCATACAAAAGGCCTACCTGCATATGACGTCATCTGTGGATTGGGTACCAGTATTTGTATGGAGAAAATAAGTAATTTGCCATTTTCACCGTGAAAAAGTGCTTTTAAGTTCATTGTTGTCATACAATTATTGCTTTGTTTCTTTTAGATTAAAAAAAGAAATCATAAAATTTTCGTACCTTTGAAGTCACATATTTCAAAAAAAAAAAATTTTTTTATTTTTTTTTTTATTTTTATATATATTATCGTCATCATCCTCCTAGCCTTTGTCCCATTTTTTTGAGAATGAATTCTCAATCGGGGTCGGCTACCTAAATCCCAAGATGTGGCGTAGGCACTTGTTTTTTTATATAATATATTATCGTATGGCTTTTATTTTCAGTTAAAAGTTTGTACATAATATGACAAACACAAAACAAAGAAACGGAGCTGTCTACAGTTTAATGTCTAGATTTGATAGCCATTCCCTAGCATCCTTAGTCAGCGCGTGCAGGTCGCTTAGCTCCCCAGTAAAGTGTCTTACAGGGCATTCCTCCACAATATGAGCAGTTGTTTGTTCAGGAGCACCACAGTCGCAGCTCGGAGAAGACTTGTAGCCCCACTTGTGGAGATTGTAGTTGCAACAGCTAACTCCTGTCCTAATTCTATTAAGCGTGACCCAGATCCTTCGTGGTTCATCAAAGCCGGGCAGTTCCTTAGTTGGATCAAGGTCAGGGCTGCTTAAGAGAGGTGCATCCCATAGACCGGGAGATAGTGACAGAATTTTCTTGGTCATTTGTAACAGTATGGCGGTTCTTCAGTGGTCTTAGTACGCAATGACAAAAAGAAAAATGATGGTCATAGCGCTGGTACCGGCGGCCCGATCGCGTGGGCGTTAGTCGAACTTGTCGGATAAATTACGAGTGCCAAACGATTTGTATCACAAAAATTTTAGTATTTTCCGATAGCCCATAAAAAACATGTAGGCGGTAGTGTCATGCCATACTTCTCCGGTGTGACTTACAGCCCGCCATACCGACGCGAATGCGTTAATAAAAAATAAAAAAATTCAACCATTTGTACCAGGCTAATTTTTGCACAGTTAATTATCGTCGTGCAGCCATTTACGAAAATCACCATGCCATACTTTAATGTTATTAAAATACCATACTTTTCCGACGGTTCTAAATGGCCGCCATACCACCGAAAATCAGCAAAATTTTTTTTTTCGCCAAACGATTTGTACCACCCTAAATTTTTTTTTAAACAGCTCCTGAATGATGATAAATAGAAGTGTGATAATGCCATACCTGTAGGAGGTGGCGAATGTGTATAATATTTTTTTTTATTGTAAGATTTTATTCGTATTTTGAACGATTTGTAACAGTATGGCACTAATTTTTCCTGTAAGTTTGAGGTTCAACGAATATAAATACAAAATTTCAAAGATCTAGGTGGCGGCAATCTTGAATTATAGTCAGATGTTTATATCGTATAATATTGAACGGCTACCATCGCTCGAACGATTTCTCGAGAGATCTCGGCTCATCGTGTTGTGATGTGAGACACAATGTCTGGCAACGCAGGTATTACGGCTGCTGCTTGTCAGACGACCCACAACTACATAGCAATAATTGGAGTTCTATGTATTAGAATAAGTCGACCGTTATAGTGTGCCCATGTTGCATGCAAGATGAAGAGGAAAAAGATGAAGAAGAGAAAGATGAAGGCGGCGAAGGTAAATATTTAAGAAATTAATTTTATGTTAAAGATTTGCGATTGTGTTATGCGCTTGTGTGAAAAAATTAAATGATTTGTAGATACTGATGCAGTAAGCAGCGACGAGGACGACGAAAACGAGTTGGAGCATGCCGGGGATTTCGGCTTAGATGACCTCGAAAGTCTGTAAATCTTTCTGAATAAACTGCATTAATATTGATATTGCATATAATTTTTTTTCACATGTACGGTGTAATTTTCCCAAACCATACTTTTTTTTCAAGTTTCGAAAATTTGAAATGCCATACTGTAACAATTTGGTCCAATTTTTTTATTAATTTATATCTTGCTCGAGTGTGACAATCTTCCGCCCCATGGGTACAGTATGGGATAATTATTTTTAGGTAGAATTTCATCCAAACGAACCAAATACAATGATGCCATACTGTAACAAATGATTTTATGTCTTGCACCTTGAAAACCCGTTGTAAAATCAAGTTTTTCAAGTATGTTGTCCCTTTTTCCCTCTATTAGAAGTATGGAAAATATAATAATGGTCCCATTGCATCATATAATTTCCAAAAATCCAAATGCCATACTGGTACAAACCGTCAATTTTTTTTTTTTGGTTTACGTCTTGGCTCAAGTCTCACAGTCGTCCGCCCCATGGTTACAATCCGGAATATTTTTTTGTAGGTAGAATTGTATCCAAACAAACAGAATATAATGATCCCATGCTGTAAAAAAATATTTTACGTATTGTACAGTCGTATTTTTGAAACGCGTCGAATAAATAAGTTTTTCAAGTATGGCAGCACTTTTTCCCCCTACTAGAAGTATGGCAAATATGATAACGGTCACATTTTATCAAATACTTTCCAAAAATCCAAATGCAATACTCTTACAAATCGTTTGGCGAAAAAAAAGAAGTATGGCATGACACTACCGCCTACATGTTTTTTATGGGCTATCGGAAAATACTAAAAATTTTGTGGTACAAATCGTTTGACACTCGTAATTTATCCGACGAGTTCAACTAACGCCCACGCGATTGGGCCGCCGGTACCAGCGCTATGACCATCATTTTTCTTTTTGTCATTGCTTACCGCCCTGAAGAACCGCCATACTGTTACAAATGACCAAGAAAATTCTGTCACTATCTCCCGGTCTACCAGCTTTTTCTCCATTCTGAATCGGTACAGAAACTTTCTGGGCCTTGAATTTGGGAGTCTGACCAGATGGGTCTCCGGGAGTGGAGGCGTCACAGAGAGCTAATTTTAATCATACAACTACACTGTGAAGTAATTCAACATCAGTCGCATCCCCTATTAATTGTAGTAAAGTAACATTACTACAGAGACGTACTTGGTATGACTAGTGCTTTCACAAATAATAATAAAATATATATAATTGCGCCAAATGTTTCTGTACTCGATAAAATTTTACGTAGGCTGTTCGCAACGTTCTAACCACGTTTTGTTTGTTTAAAAAAAAACCTTTTTTCCTAATGCCCTTGAAGCATTGCTTTAAAATACCTGTTTAGTTTCATTTATCATGAATGCTCCGTTATTTTGATTTAACAGCTAAATTGAAGACATTAAAAATTAAATAAACTATTCAGTAACCTTAACGGATCCAGTAAAGAAGCCAAATGTTTCATTGTATTTGATCTTAAATCCACTTTATAGTCATTCAGATGGCGTTGTGTACGATCTCATTAAAGAAAACAGTACTATAGTGTGGTCTTATACATCATTATCATCCGTCATAAAATCCATCCATACTTCCATAATAATCCATACTTAATATTATAAATGCGAAAGTGTGTCTGTCTGTCTGTTACCTCTTCACGCTTAAACCGCTGAATCGATGTTGATGAAATTTGGCATGGAGACAGTTTAAGATCCGAGGAAGGACATAGGATGGTTTTCATCCTGGAAATTATCCCTAAAAAGATTGAAAAGTGAGTAAGTAATTCATGATGACATTGATGACCCTGTAGGAAAAGTAATTATTAGACCAAAGCACAATTGCTCTTACATTTGCTTAGGCGCTTTTAATAATCCCTTTTATTAATTAAGGTGATTAGGTGCATTGTTGTGTGCAGTAACGTATAGGTACCTACTGTTATCCATATCTAGTGATTTGTCGTTTCTGAGAATTTTCGGAAAAGTGCCTCATTTTGTATGGGAAATGCTCTAGAGAACGTTCTCTCTCCATTCAAATAGGGAAAGGTTCTCGAGTACATCTCTACCCATATCCAAAATGTCAAGTATTCTAAAATAAATCGTTTAGAATTGTGGTCACGTCTTCAAGTTTATCGACATACCTACCCTCCTGTGACCCCATGGATATTAGAATGAGACGGATAGACTGGGCCTCAATTCTGTTTAGCTTATATTATATTTTTGTTCGATTAAATGAAGCATTCGGTGAAGTGTTTGTCTATAATAGAAGAGGATACTGAGTCGAGTTACTAGAGATGCTTCAGTTCGTTGTTAGATTCCTGTATCCTAAGGGTTACCCGACTATGTGCCATAGAAAGTGGCTTACTCGTCTCCGGTTACTTATTTTTCTCAGCTTATCTCCACTGCTGAAAACATGCCTGTGCAATGCATGGATTTCCATTGGGTTCTGGATGCGGCAATGTTGCTCCAAGCTTGCTCGTCTTTTCCTTTTTATGTGATCCAACCATCTGGCTTGCGGTCTTCCAACGCTTTTTCCCGTTTGAGGTCTCCCGTGTAGCTGACTCCATCTGTCATCGTCTCTGTGACATATGTGGCCGGCCTATCTCCAATAGCTAAACTACGCTGTTTCAACTTTTTCCCCTTAGGCAAAAGTTTTACTCCAGTACGCATTTTTAGGGCGGTAACGTTCTAAGCCCTGAAAATCTGAACGTATTGGCCGCACACCTTCGGAAATCAGATGAATTATTAGAGGAAAAGCTTACCATTCATAATTATGGTATATAATATGTTATGCTGGGGTGGTCCGATTTCTTTGCACCCGAGTGTAGCTAGGATACCAATACAAAGCAGTAAACTTGTAAGTGCACCCCGAACGGAAAAATTGGAAACCCCTGCTCTATCCATTAATTTTATATTCCATGTTAGACCCCTTTTAAATCGTGGGTCATGTCATTTTTGCCTACAGATGTCGGCAAATACAGATAAATCAAAGGCCGTAGATATAAGCGGACTACCCTCTATGTTTGCTTCCGTCTACTTTTCTTGTGTTGGGCAAGGAAGGACTATTCTGAGCATTTAAGCAAATTTTCCCCTTTAAAGAAACTTAAGGTTAGATTGAAATGGTATTTTGGTATTTTCTATGGTCATGATTTCAGGAAAAATCTTAATAGTGTGATGCAGGATCGTCAGTTGTTTTGTGTGGGCGCGCGGCGCCATGCATACCTGGCGCCATCTGTTTTCATAATTTCCTTTTCCTCGCATCACGCCGAAACGGCTAGACAAATTTTAAGCAATTTCGGTACAGGACAAAGATGGTTATAGGATACTTTTTACCCGACTACAGTATAAAAAAATAACGCGTACGAAGTTGCGAGCACCTCCTAGTATTTATACTTATAAAATATTCATAGCACGATTCTTAAACACATTCAACTCGCAGTAAAATCTGAAACGTAATACGTAACTTTATTTCATATATTGAATACAGTAAACTTGATTTGCCGTAAAATTTTATTGTGAATATGATCAGTTTATGACGTTTCACACGGCGTAGAGATTGAGGAGTACATTGTATGCGAATCTAATATGCGCGTATCTCACAAGATTGTCGTTATATAATTGAATTTTTTAATATAAGGGTGCTCCCATGTGCGGATATTCGCTTGTAATGTCACAAAAAAATACAATTTCATTTGTTGAGCACCCTAAGGCTAACATTAGCTTTTAGGCCTGCTGGAGCTGGCATTTTCATAAAAATGATCAAAGCTCCTTAATGAAAAGATAAAAAAAAAACTTTTAGGGGGACCCTACCCTACTACTAAGACTCCGCTGTTCGTCCGTCTGCCTGTCTGTCTGTCCATCTGTCACCATCATGAACCGTGATAGTTAGACCGTTGAAATTTTCACAGACGAAGTATTTCTGTTGCCGCTAAAACAACAAATACTAAAAAACAGAATAAAATAAATATTTAAGGTCCCATACGGTTGCGATAACTTTGCACCGCATTTGTACCCGGCGCCATACAGACCAGTTACAAACTTAACTTAACCCGGCCTGTTAAGATGGAATAAGTATTTTGTACGAAAGTATTTGTCTCTGTGAATAAATAAAATAAAAAAGCCTTTTAATTCCACACCAAACTATGTTACAATATAAAAAAGATAAAAAAAGAAAAAGAATGATAGCAATAACTACTCTATCTATACATTTTTTTTGTATTTTTTGTATTTTTTTTTTGTTGTTATTAATATTATTATTTATTTATATTTATGGATGGACCTCTTTCCGAGTAAAGGCCTCCCCCAGTTTACGCCACTTCGTCCTGTCGGTCGCCGCGTCTTGCCATTTATTTGTAGCCGTGCGGGAAATCTCGTCAGCCCATCTCGTTTGTGGCCGGCCTCGCTTTCTCTTTCCGACCGGCCCTTTCCAGAAGGTAACGCGCTTAGTCCATTTTTGATCGCTCATCCTTGCTATATGTCCTGCCCACTGCCATTTCATTTTCAGACAGTGTTCTAATGCATCAATAACTTTAGTTCTCTCTCTTATAGTGGTGTTTCTAACTCTATCTAGTCGTTTTATTTTTAGTATACTTCTTTCTTGAGCCCTTTGACAAGTTCGAATTTTTTGTTTGATCTCCTTTGTGTACGTCCAAGTTTGGCACCCGTAGGTCAAGCAAGGTAGTAAGCATGTATCAAGCACTTTCTTTTTTAGTGTGATTGGTAGCTGGCTTTTTAGCACTTCCTTCAAGCTCCAAAATTTGCTCCATGTCTTTGCGATTCTTCTATTAAGTTCGATAGCTCCCCTGTTTTTGTCGAAAGACATCTCTTTGCCAAGATATACATAATTTTCTACATACTCTATTTCTTCTGCGTTGATATATATTTTTTCTCTTCGTCCGTTACAAAGTATTTTTGTTTTACTAAGATTAATTTCAAGCCCAATTTGATTACTGTTACTCTTTGAGTATTTATATTTAGACAGGAGATGCCATGCATGGGCGACCCCCTCCGGCAAAATAATTGGTCAAATGGTCAAGCACGTTATATAAAACTACTTAAAGTCACTTCACTGTCATTTTGCATCATTCCGTGTCGCGTGACATTTCTCTTCAAAAATGGTGAATTGTGCAGTATTTTCGTGTAAAAGACGATCCGACACCTCAAATTCGCCACAAGATCGCGTTTCCTATCACAGGTAAGTGTTTTTATTAACTATTAAATGTGTATTGAAGTACAATCTCCATTGAAAGAAAAAACCGTTGCGATACGTAAACGACAGAAAAATGTAAACATAAAACGGTGGTACAGGGGCGAGGGATGTGACAAAGTCAAAACCACGACTCAACATTTGAATGAATCATTCATTCATTCGATCACTGCAGTTCCTTTAATAGTTAGTGTATTATTAGATACTTGCGACCCTCCCGGCTTCGCACGGGTGCAAAACTGATAAATTATGCATGTATTATACATATTATAAACCTTCCACTTGAATCACTCTATCTATTAAGAAAAACTGCGTCATAATCCGTTGCGTAGTTCTAAAGATCTAAGCATACATAGGGACAGACAGACAAACAGGCAGACAGCAAGAAGCGACTTTGTTCTATACGATGTAGTGATTGAATTTAATAATAGGTATATATGTATGTTATTTTTAAATCTTGCAAGGTGAATTAGAA
The DNA here is from genome assembly GCA_932273695.1 of Apotomis betuletana. NCBI lineage: Eukaryota > Metazoa > Arthropoda > Insecta > Lepidoptera > Tortricidae > Apotomis > Apotomis betuletana. Next base: position 16,342,734 of record OW026314.1, on the reverse strand, counting down.
ATATTACCTTTCTCTAGACATACGATGTTGAAATTTAATATGAAAATGAAAATAATTCTTTGCTAAAAGTATATCTAGATAAAAGGAACATTTAATGCTGGGCTATGAGTATAGGCGTTATTCATATACTATTATTTATAGACTTTATTTCATATTCTTTCCATCTTCACTGCTGCCTCCTTATTTCCTTATTCTTCTTTTCTTTTATAGAATGAGAAATGAGGATATGCCGTAGAAGAACCAAGGTAACCGGCATAGCTCACAGGACTGCACGATTGAAGTGGCAATGAGCAAGCCATGTAGCCCGGAGAATCGATGGCCGTTAGGTCAGCAAAGTGCTAGAGTGGCGACCACGTATAGGAAAGCGCAGCGTAGCGAGGGTTGTGACGATTCTTGGGGAGGCCTATGTTCAGCAGTGGACGTCTGTGGCTGATAGATAGATGAATATATTTACTTAGTTATAACTTTTTTTTTTTTATTTTATATGTGATAATTCTAATTAAATTAATAACAATTTGTTTTATTGTTTTCTCTTTACTCATTATTTACTCATATCTTTAAATCACTTTATATGTTGTTTCATAATAATCACCTTTATTTTTAGATGGGCGTATGTTCTTTTCCTGAAGGTTATATTCACTGACCTCTAAACTACAAGCACGTTGGACTAAATATTCCATAGGGAATGACAGTTGTTTTCAGTGCCCATTCAAAGCATCCTGCGTGAACGTCTACTAAAATTGTCATTTCAGGCAAACCGTTCTTTGATCTGTGACGGTCTGTGAATCTCTAATATTAGACCCATGGACGCTCACACAACTTGCACATAGCTATCAGCTCCAAAATGGCGAAAATGAAATGGTATCATTTTAGCAACGACAATATGAAGTCGAGTGTACTTGTTTTAGAAGTCCGTGATTGTTTAAGCCCGAAACAACCGCGGGCGACAGTTTTATTTTACAGTTTAGTTATGCGAGAGTGATAAGGACACAATAAATATAGACAGATATACATAGAAACAAATATATTTGTTGGATAACATCTTCAATATACAGAATTTACAGTTTTCAAATTTCACAATAGATAGTACCTATAAGACAATTCAGTTCATTCATTAAAATGATTTGACTCATTCTTCATATGTGTCCCATCACTATGTTTTTCTTATGTATGCTGCACAGTTACGTGAAAACAGTATCTGTGTGCATGTCATTTTTGATGTGTTGAATTTTGCTGTAGTGTGCGTTTATCGCAACAGCAAAATTTGTGTCTGTTGAGTTATTCGTCTTTTGGTGGTGTGCTGTACGTGTTTACCTCACCCCCCGCTAAAATTGGCGAAAAAATGTGTTCGAAGAGTTTACGTTATGACACCTCCATTGTCTATAAATACTCAAAGCTGTTACTTTGTAAGGATTGTAGCATCTCTTGCAGCTCTTCGGAATTGTTAGAGAATAAAGCAATATCGTCTGCGAAGCAGAGGTGCGTTAGGCGTTTGCCATTTATATTAACGCCTTTGTTTTCCCAGTTGAGCGACTTCATGATGCTGTGTAAAATAATAATGAACAGCGTTGGTGACAAGGGATCGCCCTGTCTTACTCCTCTCTCGATCTTTATCACCCTGCCAGTATTTTCTAGTCTTATTTTACTTGTAGAGCAATCATATATGTTTTTCAGGATATCTATGTATGTTTGGTGTAGATCATATTCGGCCAGAGCTTTCCATATAGCATAATGAGATATTGTGTCAAAAGCTTTTTTGAAATCTATGAAAGCTATGTATATGGTGCAATTAAACTCTATGTGCTTTTCTATTAGCTGGTCAATAACTTGGATATGATCTACTGTGCAAAATCCCTTTCGGAAGCCTGCCTGTTCGATTGGTTGGTGGGTTTCAACAATAGGAGCGAGCCTTTTTTGTATGCAGGATGCAAATAGTTTGTACATGCTGGACATGAGACTAATTGGGCGATAATTAGAGATGTCAGCCGGATCGCCTTTTTTGTAGAGTATGGTGATTTCTGATTTCGTCCACTGTTGAGGAACCACTTTTTCTGCCAAAACCAGGTTGAAAAGGTGCGAAAGGTGGGCAAGAAGTTCAGGTCCTGCTACTTTTAGATGATCGTTCGTGATACCGTCGCTTCCAGGGCTTTTCCTAAGTTTCAAGGTGTCCAGAGCCTTCTTGATCTCGGATTCATGGAATGTTTGTATCTCTACTTCTTGATTTTTTATTTGTTGCGGTAATAAACTGAGTTCTGATGAGTTATGATCTTTGGTTTCCCTGTAGAGGTCTTCGTAGAATTTCGTTGCAACTTCCAATATTTCGTCTCTATTATTCGTATATTGATGCTGTGACTAACTTTGGTATCCATGTTTTTACTTTATTAAGCTCTTTGAAAGCTTGCTTAGTGCTTCCCGTGGAAAGAAGATATTTTTCAATTATAGACATCCGGTGATTTTTGTAGTCTTTTTTTATTTCTTTGTTGACTTTTTTGTAAAGCTGTGAAAGTCGAATTTTTTCTTCTTTTGACAGAGGGTTTCCTTTTTGAAGATCATGTCTTTGTTTTATAAGGTTTTTTGTGCGGTCCGATATTATGCTCTCTTTTACTGTGTGTGATTGTTGCGTAGTAGATATACTTTGTACAATGTGTCTTTCTAAAGAGTCGTAAAAACCTTGCACTCTGTCGCTTTGACTCATGGGTAGTCTTAATGGGTCGTTCTCAAAATATTTGCACCGCTGCGTTAATTTTTCATTTTTTTTAAAAGTTGCGATTTCTTCTTTTATTTTTCATAGGATCGCTAGAAATATATTCAGACAATTGATATCACGTCGAGGGAAGTAGTTAAATTGAATATCTTAGAAGATATAGGGGTTTGAAATTTTAGGTCGACAGGTGAAAGACATCGATGTCAGGTAAACGACATTTTGTACCAAGTTATCGACAATGGGTGCAGGTTTGCGACAAATATGTTCCAACTTCACTGAATTTGTTTGCAGGTTAACGACGACGGTTGCAGGTCAAGTGACATTTAAAAAAAACCTATTTTGAGCTGTCAACTCATGCTTTTTTGATTGTTTTTTTTTTCTTTTTTTCCTTATGTTAGTAATTTGCATAAAGAAAACAAGCATTTAATTCTCATCTCATAGGACATTTCTCAGGAGGTTTTTTGAAGCCTGTACAATCCAGAAAGGTCATAACCGGCAAAAAGATGCAAAACTCAAGCATACCCATGTGATTTTATAAATTTGTTATGAGGGTTCAACAGCGAATCATTTAAATAACGTTTCTGCATCCTAATGCTGCCTCTTTTGACATATTATTTCTTACCCGCTGAGTAACCTACTGCTGTTTTCGCCATCTTCGAGGAATTCCTTCCCATCTGATAACCAGAAAGCCTTCGGCTGCGTTAGGTGGGATAAGGGAGGTATTGTCTGAAGCTGCCAGCACATCTGGTAACACTTTATAAAGCCTTTACGAGTCTGGATACAGAATGGTGTCGGTAGGACATGTCACATACAAGAATTTTAAGTTCCGGAAAGGCGTACGACAGGGATGCGTAATATCCCCAATACTATATAACAGATATGGAGCCCTTGAAGGACTGAAGGTACGTGGTAGACATCGCCTATTTTGCATCACCCGAAGCAGAAGTGGCCCAACTTTTGGAATGACTCAAAACAACCAGACTCAGAATGGGTCTCGATATTAATAACAATAAAACCGAGCTGATGATAGTCGACCATTACTAGTCGACAAAGTACTAACCTGCTTCAAGAGTTCGAAACTGTTGATCAGTTCCAGTACCTTGGCTCCATTGTCACAAATAGAGGCACATGCAAACCAGAGATTCGCAGGCGAATCGGAATGGCCAAAACAGCGATGACCCAACGCGGCAAAATATGGAAAGATAGGAACATCCTTAACTGGACTAACATGCACATCGTCTGTGCACTTGTCTTCTCCATATCTCTTTATGGGGCAGAGACCTGGAAGCTCAAAGCCGCTGACAGGCAGAGGATTGATGCTTTCAAAATCTGGTGTGGGCGCTGCCTGCTAAGGATTCCTAAGACAGCTTGAAAGTAAAATGGAATACTCAAACTAAGCTACTTCGGTATTATATATGTTTTTATAACAACAAAACATGAGTTGAGACACGGCGAGTGACCGATAAAACCTGGTTTTTAAATTATTTTGTATAAGTGTTTAAATAATTGTCGTTCACCTGCCGTATGTGTCGTTCACCTGTTTTTATATAGACAAGTGAACGACATACAGGTAATGGACAAAATGACAGTTATGTCATCAAAACAAATAAAGTATTTCGTTGATGAACTGCATATTTATACACATAAAAGTAGACCATACTTTACACGTTATAAATTAAAATGAATGCAATAGGACCCACGTCAACCAAAATATGGAAGGCAGAATATAGACTACATACCCATTACAAACTCCCGCTCGCGTAAGTGTATGTATCATATTTTTTTAGTGCAGCACGCTGACGACGTGTCACTCGGAACAGTGTTAGGTGGCAACTGAAGGTCTCGATTTATGCGGGGTGAGGCAGGGGAAACGAAATAGTAGTCACACAATTTTAATGTTTGTCTCATGACAAGTGAACGACAAAAAATGGCGTGGACAAACTTAAATTGCAAATAATTCGCAACATAAGCATATTATTATTATTCGATATGGTAGTATTCAATCTTCATCATATGTGAAAATAAAATGGAGTACTGAACTTAAGCTAAGTCGGTAATGTATATGTTTTTATTACAACGAAACACGAGTACCTCGCGTTGGGACACGGCAAGTGAGCGACAAAACATAGTTTTAAATAGTTTTTTTGTTTATTAATATACTTTAATTTTAATTAAAAGCATTTGGCCTCTATTTAAAAAGTGTCTATAGATATGTGTTGATAATTGAATATTTAAAATAATGCGGTGTAAAAAACTTCTTCTAAGACAAACCTGTTGACAGGTGGCGGTGCAAATTTTTTGAGAACGACCCTAATAAGCTACTTTCTATACTCTTTCGAAACAAAATCTCGTTGTCTTTCGTTAAAATGTAAGGCTTTTTATTATGAAACGATGCCCGGCTTATCTTATGTGATGTGCCTATGTAAGTTATTCTCAACAATTTGTGGTCAGAGTTGAACTTAATATTTAAGACTTCAAAGTTTTGTATTTGTTGTTTTTTAGTCGCTAGAATGTAGTCGATTTCGTTTCTAGTTTCCTTGTCCGGCGATAGCCAAGTTTATTTATTTTATTTATTTGTCTCTGTGAAATAATTAAAATAGACAGCGTAATCGCTTCTTTGACAAAACTTTTCAATATCTTCAATTTACCAATATTATGTCGTTCTCGGTTATATCACGGCATTATACTGCAGACGAAACCGTTAATACATCATTACGTTGTCCGTTCGTCTGTCTGTCAGTCTGAAAAGCCAAAAGAATTAAAACCTGTTGAGTAATTAATTAATAAATATCGGACAACCTCACCGGAACTAGTACCAAATTAAGCTCTAATAGGTTTGTGTATTTGTATATATTGTATGTACTTCTTTACATACTAAAATATAGAAACATCTGTAAGCCAGTTTATAACACAGATATTTGTCCTTGTCGGGATTTGAACGCTGGACCGCTGGTTCAGAAGACAGCAGTATTATCACTGCGCACCCGTTGGCCCGGGTTCATGAAATTTGGCAAGAAGTAGTCTATGAGAATTGTCCTACCAATCTAAGCTACACCGTATAGAATCTTCATTAATCTTGAACAAATAAATTTATTTTACGAGCAATATTATCCCTAATAAATTCCCTTAAGGACATTACAACTTGTCACCTACTTAGCTCCAACCTAATAATAAAAAGTAATGTAACCAAACGACCGACCAGGACAGTCCTGATTGTAAACAGTCGTCCATTACAGGGTGTCGATAAATACGGTGTACTGGCTGGACACTAAAAAGTTATTACTAAAATGAAAGCCATTTCTGACACTGTCTAAGTCAAAAATTTAAGCGGTATATTTTTATAAAGTGGTGTACATGCTTTTCTGTTTTTTATGAGCATGTTTTCTATACTAAAACAATAATGCCTCCTCAGTTTTTTCCATCCATGTGTTAAGACGATTTTTTTTGAGGAACGAGGAACAGAATCAATTGAGATTAAATTAAAATATTGTATAGACATTTTAAAGATCAAAATTATAAGTCAGCACGACTCTAAGAGGACTCGCATCGTTATATATTCCACTTTATACTAACTGTTTTCTTAACTAGTACTAAAATACTACTACTAAAAATACTACTGTACATACTGTAATGTACTAAAATATGCTTAAATTATGTCATTTACACCCAACAGATGAGACATAATATGATACCTATATCTGAATTGAATGAATACTTGACTTAGTTTTTGTGAATGTACGTACAGTCAGCATCAAAAGTAGCAAGTAGCTGATAATTTTAGTATTCAAATTGCCAGCCACTTTGAATGCTGAACGTAATAAAAATGTGTATCAACAAAACACGATGTAGTCATCTACACGGAAAATATACAAACCTGAATTCTCCTGAATTTTTAAACTATCTATATTTTGTAATAAAGCATTCATCGCCTCTGGACTGTTTGATCACAGCAATGGCCACCGCTTTTGTATTGCGCCAAATACGAAAGGGAGAAAAACAAATGCGAAAAACAAAGGTTTCGGCATCAATTATTACTATTTCAGCCTCACCACTTGCGAACTACAGTTAAACGAAAAAATAAAAGGGGATTTATTTCGCTCACTTTCCGATAAACATGACGAAAACAGGGTTATATATACTGTAGCAGAGTTATAAAGGCATTGTGGGAGTAAATGGGAGTTTATTATTTGTTTAACGCGCCATTTTCCCGAGTGTTCTTCACCCAAAATGGTGTTTGTAAAGCTATGTGGGCCTCTTATCTGATAAATAGATTCATGTGGCTTTGCAAGCGATTTAAGAAGAATTTGAAGTGGAATGTGGCTCGAAGGACCATTTTTTTATCTAAATGTGGACCATTTTCGTACAGAATTGCCGTTCATTAGTTATACAGTGCCTGGGACCTAATTCGAGAATGCCGTTTGAGAGATCGCAACACGTCAAAACTCTATTAGATAACAGTGATATCGCCTTTGAACTGCCATTAAAATGCGATGAGCTTCAAGTGACATATCTTATCTCAATTTTGGAAATACGAAGGCAATAATGATTGTCAAAAATGCTTTATGAATTTCTGTTTTGAACGAAGCGTAACTGATTAATTTAATGCACTACACGGTCAAGTTAAAGTATGCGCCTGTTATTTATGCCGTCACATACAAAGGAAACGCAAATTAAGCGCGACCGTATTGACGAAGTTGCGATGTTCTAGGAATAGATTTAGATTTAGATTTATTTATTTCATAATATAAAATGTCAGTATAAATTACGCTAAGACAATTTACATGCATTTATACTATGATCGTCATAAAGATAAAAATGAGATAATATAATAATAGTAAAAAACATAACAATTGATTGGAACAAAAGATATTTACATGTCATAATCATAATAATAAGAATATCTCCTTAAGGGATTGTCAAAAATTCTAAAAATACCAACTACCAACAATATTTATACACGGTGCGAAATACAACAATTATTATATGTTACTACGTCAAATAATTTGAAATTAAATATGTCAAAGGTGTCTCCTTAGAGGATTGTCAACAATATACAATATAAAAACACAAAAACAATATAAAAAACAAAAAATATACGAAACAAAAAACAATATAAAATGAAATATAAATTATTTATCCATGTACTCATTTACTGAGTAGAATGGATTATCCAATAAAAAGTTTCTCAATTGATGTTTGAACTTCTCGTCTGATGCCTCGGTTCGCAACTCGTCGGGTAGATGTTCATAGAACGTTGGGCCGATGACGCGCGGGTTTTTTTTTGCAAGTGCCATGCGACGCGGGACTGTCCTAAGTCTCCCCGTAGAACGTATTAGTTTGCCCGATACCTCGACACGTGCAAACATCGACAAATTATTTCGTACATACATTAATACCTCGAATATATAAAGTGAGTAGTGAGTCATAATGCGGTACTTTATGAAGAGATCCCTGCAAGAATACCTGGGTTCTACTCCGGCCAGTATTCGAAGTGCTCGTTTTTGGAGTATCAAAATTCGCTGTGCATCAGTGGAATTTCCCCAAAAAACAGTACCGTATGACAAAATTGAATGAAAATGTGCAAAATACACAGACTTTAATGCGTTACTTGATATTAACGGTTTTAATTTCTTTAAAGCAAAGACAGCACTACTCAACTTGTCGCACAGCATGTCAACATGGCACTTCCAGTTCAAGTTTGAGTCAAGCATGAATCCAAGAAACCTGCATTCACTACACAATGGCATCGGGACGGCTTTAATGCATGTGGGCATTGCGATGTTCCGGCCCGAAAATACCATGACATTAGACTTTGATACATTTAATAATAAACCATTCGACGAAAACCATTTCTGCAGTTGCACACAAGCTTCATGAATTTTACCGGCGAGCTGTTCGTATGTTTTTGCGCTAACTATGACTGTGGTATCATCTGCGAAGAGCACCGATAGGCCATTCTTAATTGCCGAGGGTAGATCGTTAACGAATAACGTGAATAAAACATTTCCAAGGGCTGATCCTTGAGGGATACCCAGCCTTACGCAGCCGACATCTGAAATTAACATTTTGCCATTGGAAGACACTTTTACAACCTGTTTACGATTGGACAGAAAAGATGATAACAATTTGTGATCAGAACCTTGAAGACCGTACAGACTTAATTTATTTAGAAGTAGCCTGTGACTGATAACGTCGAACGCCTTGGATAGATCACACAAAATAGCTGCCATTTTGTATCTGTCATCGAGACCAGTGGTGATGCAGTCAGTGATTTTGTGTGCAGCTGCAGTGGTCGACTTGTTTTCTCTATAGGCGTATTGGTTTTCCGCAATAAGGTCGTTAGTTTCTAAGTAGGTCATTAGGCAAGATGACATAATTGACTCAATTAATTTAGAGATGGTAGGTACTATTGTAATGGGTCTGTAATTATTTACATCCGTTTTGTCGCCTTTCCCTTTGTAAATAGGACATACCCTGGTACTCTTCAGCACGTCTGGGTATACACCAGCACGAAACATATCATTTATGAGAACTACCAATATGTCAGAGATAACAGGCCAAACACTTAATATAATATCTAAGGATATGTCATACACGTCAATAGTTGCACGTGTCTTTAACATGGACTTTATGGTCTTGTCCAAGAGTTCGCGTGTTACTATGGGAAAACTAAACACAGGCATATCACCACTACCCAGGTGCTCACAGACGTACTGTTTGGACAATGACTCATCACTTTGTATGGCATATTTTGAAGCTATGTTTAAAAAGTGGGAATTAATGACATTAGGCACTTGGTTTTGAGATATGCAAGCCTTGGAGTCCTGATCTTGCAGACAAATATTTTGGGGTTTTAGTTTGGTACCTATTTCTTCATTAACCACCCTCCATATTTCTTTACAAGGATTTTTGCTCTCCTCTAGCCGGGTTTCAATGTGATCCTGTCGAGCTCGAAGCGTTTCGGACTTAATGAGATGATGGTAATGGTCAATACAATCTGATATGAGTGGGTTATTAGGGTATTGACGCCTTATCTCTTGTAGGTCACTATGCTTTTGAATATATCCACGCAGTTCGTCCGTGAGCCACGGGACAGACGACTTTTTTTTCACCGTCAAGCGTTTTATTGGAAAATGTATATCTATGTAATATGTCAATATGTTAAATAATTTATTAAATTTATAATCAATGTCAATAGTATCATCGTAAATAAAATTAAAATTGTAATTAAAAAAATCAGAATAGAATAAATAAATTGATTCGTTATTGAATAATCGACGTTCGACCATATCATTAGATGCCATAAAATGGTGGTTGCCCTCTATTGTGAGTACATATTTCTGTGCGTTATGGTCGCTAATGGCAGTATGCACCGGCGCCACAGTGAGACAGTCGCGAACGTAATTTGCTATGCCACAGTCGATGGATGATTTAGAGTCTTCGGTTTCCCGAGTGGAAAACGTCACAGTGTTACCGCAGCCATAGCTATTGAGTACGTCATCAACCCGCCGTCTCATATTATTATCAGATAGATAATCAACATTGTGATCGCCAACAATGAGAAACTTTTTATTTTCGTCAGTTAACTTATTCAATAGTAATTCAAAATTCTGTAGGTACATGTCAAAATTACCATTACCGGTTCTATATAATACAATAATAACTAATTTTAGCGAAGTAATTTCAATTGCCGCAAATTCAAAGTGGTATTGTATGGCAAAGATAAGTAGGTCCGCGCGCTGCTTATACTGTATACCTTGAAGTACGTATAGCGCTGTGCCCCCGTGAGGGATTTGCGTCCGGCAGTAACTGTTTGCTAACGCGTACCCACTTAACCTCACTCTTTGTATTTCGTTAGTTTTACACAAAATTTCACTTAATGCAAGTACGTGAGGTTTTTCTGTGTTACACAAAACATTTATTAGTGATGTTTTACCACAAATGGATCGCACATTTTGGTGTATGACGACAAACTGAATATTTTTTATTTCGTTGTTTGCCTGCCGCCGTGTACTGTGGAGTTTTTTGGACGCACAACATTAAAAAGGCGTACTTCTGCTCCGTCTGGCCAATTCTGAGGGTTCCTGGCAATTTTCAACTTGTCTGCAGGCACCTCCAGACGAAAAGATGTGTAACGGCCGCGAGTAACAACAAGTGGCTCACATACAGGCGCACGAATATTCATCTCCGTCTGGACATAGTCGATTACATCGGCGACGGTGGTCTCCTCACTGAGGTTGAAGACATGCAGGCTAACGACACGAGGAGCAGCCGCACGAAGACCTGAATGATGTGATGGTGGTGTCGATGGAGCATCTCTTTCGGCTGGGGCCGGGGATGGTACCAGGCACGGCTCGTTTTTAGAGTTGCTGGCAGTCGGTTCCTGGGTATGGGCCGTAGTCTGGGGGCGACTCCTGACGACGCTGGCATGTGTTCGCCGCGGACGGGTCCGCTGCTGCCGGGCCTCAGGCTCAGGGAGCGGGGGAGCAGGTGGTGCTGATGCCGGTGGCGCCGCCGAAGATGGAACGGTGTGCATCATGGTAACAGGTGGAGGGTCTATTTGGACAATGCCTTCAGGCCCAGACTCGTTAAGACAGATGTTGTTGTGTAGTGGTGAAAGTGAAGGATGTCCACTGCTAGTAATTACTCTTAGGATCATCTGGATCACATCCGTTTGGCTGGTGAGTAATTTTTGTTGCTCGCGTATGATGTCATGACAACATTTAATTTCACCTTTCATCTCACATATTTCGTCTTTTAAGTTTAAAGTGATTTCCACCAACCTGTCAACGGCCGCCACTGCATTTGTTATGGATTTTCCCTTCGCTGGTGCCATTTTACACGTACTTTTACGAGTCGCTTGATTAATTGTCACTTCTAGGTTTAATATATTATGATATGTCAATTAATATTACAATTTAATTATTAAAATAATATAAATATTGAAGAGCAGTTTAAATTCACCACTAAGTTGGCCAGTGTTGCCATACAATATCGCCACTTGTCAAGTAGGGACACGTCAAAAGTGACGGATGGCGATGAAATGGAGAGATCTCCATCATCTCTCTAAAATTGGTTGAATTGCCCCCCTGTATTCGACATATGCCAGTCATACGGCTACCATACGGCTTTCTCATATATTATCACACTGACATTATGTATTTAGTAGGTACGCATAAGAAATAGCTAGAATGTTGTATGTACCTATAAATAATATCTAACAGTCAATTATGTTGCTATATAGATACAAAGAGCAACACGCAAAGAAAAATTAAATTGCGTGGCGTGGTCGTTGGTATGACGTGGTCCTTACCGGGACTCGAACCCGGTATCTTTGGATTACCGGTCCATCGTCTTAATATAAATACTCCGGATTAGACTCCACGTATGAGCGCAATTCAATTTTTATTTGCGTGATGAGCTTTGTAGGTATTAAAAAAAGTAATGTTAATTTACCTAGATAAAAAAAACGAAAAACAATGGTGTTACAAAATAAAATATTAGTAAATTTTGTATTAACAAATATACTTTTTTTAATTCACGGTTCACTGTGACCGATTTCGATCTCAAATGTTCACATAGAGGGATAAAGTCCCTGAGTGTCCAAAAAGAGTAGAAATTAAAAAGTGGCAATACTGTAGTGCCGTCCCTTTCTAATCAATCTAAGAAAAAGGGGGCGACACTACAGTATTGCCACACACAAGAAATTATTTTATCTTTTTGGTCAGACTGTACATTTAGGTACTCGATAACAGTAAACATAAAAGTAGGGTTACGCGGACGAAGTTGGAGGCAGCTTCATGTATTATTTATATATGTTTTAAAGGCTGTAGACTTTGCTAATTCCAACATGGCGCTATCTCGCTAAGGACCGTTAATGTCGCTACACAAACTATTTGTTTGTGCGAATCTCGCTGGCTCCAGTAGTTGACTCAGGGCCTCTATTTAGCCGCCACAGAATATTTAGGACAGAAGTTGTATTTTGGTACACTAAAAAAAAAAATTGCTCATGTTGTTGCTTAGTAGTAACCAAAATTATGCATATTTATTTTGGTTATTAGCCCTCAGTTTGTCGTGAAACTAGCAGCTAACATTTGGGCTACTGTTAACAATTTTTTTTTTTCAGTATAGAACTAAAGGTTACTAAGGACGTTTTATTCATTTTTATACCGCCATGAGCATTGCGATTACGGTTTTTTTTTCAGCTTGAAAAGAACCAAAAAGGTTACATCAAAAATTATAATTCTTACAGGGGAATTATTTCTGCGTTTTGCTCGTATAAAAAGTATTGTATGCAATAGTTACACAATTAAGTCTCAAAATCTAAAATGCAGTACTCGACTTTAAGAACCTTCATTGCACAACGATTGCATAAAATACTAGCACCTTCGTACCTTCGATTTAAGAATCTCCTCTTTTTGAAGTTAGTTGAAAACGATCAGTATTTATATTTTTAGTCAAAACCCAAAGGGTAAAAACGGGACCCTATTACTGAGACTTCGCTGTCCGTCCGTCCGTCCATCCGTCTGTCACCAGGCTGTATCTCAAAAACGGTGATAGCTAGACAGTTGAAATTTTCACAGATGATGTAATCTGTCCACTGGAGCGGAGGGGAGTGGAGCTTTGTAAAATGGACAAATCACATTCCTCAGATTTAACCCTTTGAACGCTTTTCCTCCCATGTCAAAATGTGGCTTATACGCCAATAGTTGAAAAAAGAAAGAGCGAAAATATACCTTATCTGTCAGCAGGAAAATAGCTTTGACAGCGTCCGCCATTACCCATTTAGTGGTCGTTGGCGTGGTAGGCACGACAGCACACGACCACTTTAGTGGCTCTTGCCATTCAAAGGGTTAAATGCACTTCTTCGAGGCGCCCCAAACACTGAACCGGATCGGGCCATTTTCTCCGCTTTGCTTCAGTTGAGAGGCAACCTTTAATAATTGCCCTGTAGCAAATTTAGAGCACAAATAAAACGTCACTTATTGAATAAAGCTTATTATACGGTTAATGACTTTCTAAACGACAGTGATGCCTTTAAGCCAGTAGTTTAGTGTTGTGTGGTAGTAAATTTTTAAAAAAGCATTATTTTGGTGGGTAATTTTTAATGTAACATGAGAGCACAATCTTTTGTTTCTCACCGGGCAAATAGTATTAGTCAAGTATGCCCGGCAGCTTGAGCATGTCATGCTCGCTTAAAGGTCTTTGCTTACGGTGGCGTCGTTGATCGGGTCGCAGCCTTCCCTATAATATGGTTGAGGGAAGCGATGGCTGAGATATGCGTCATACTCGTGAACGGGTGCCGTTTGTGGGGTCCGGTCTATTCATGCTAGCAAGGGCCAAATTAAATATGTAGCAACCGCATACTAGTGTTAAATTAAGTAAACGTGAGAAACTTCATCCTGTACTCGATTGAAGTTATTCTATGTTGATTTTTACCTTTTGAACTCTTAGAGACTATACATCTCTAAGAAACAGCTTAGTGTAGTATGACACTCAGAGACTTTATACATCTCTGAGGAAATTATATAATTTTAAAATATTTTATTGCATGTTATGACGCCTAGAGACCATATACATCTCTAAGAAATTTAGGTTTAATAATTATTTTCTATTGTAAATTATTCATGTTGACGATTAAATTAATTAAGTAATTATTATTATATTGCATGTTGTGACACCCAGAGACTTTATACATCTCTGGGTATATTTAATATTATGAATTTAACGTTAAAATTTTATTTTAATGTTCCTACTTAACATTGATTTGGAGTATCTATACATCTCCTTTACGTGTACCAGTGTAATTAGTTATAACACAAATGTAATCATTGTAATTGTTTTAAGTATTATTTACGAAAAAATGACTTACTGTTGAGTTTCTTTCGGCTTTCTTCTCAACAGCGGTCTCCTCTTGCGAAATGCCGGTAGATTCACAATCTGACTTGTAAAAGTGCCCCTGTGGCCTACTTACTGAATAAATTATTTCATTTCATTTCATTTCATTTCATTTCACCTTATTTCATATTTGACCCTAGTTACTCGCGACAGCGATCCATCCCCTCTAGCACTAGCTGCGACTTCACTTGTCGCGTGAGACAGCCCCCGTCTTTCTCACACTGTATTGAATGGAAGGAGACGCAGACAATTTGAGTCGCGCGAAGTCGCGTTTGATAGTTATGCTAGAGTTGCTGGTTACTAGGGCTGCCACCCGTCCGGGTTTCCCCGGATTTGAGGATGTCCGGGGGCCGTCCGGGGGGGTTTTCAATAAGTGTCCGGGGAAAACCCGGACGCTTTTTAAGAAAATGAAAAATAAAGCGATTGTTTTTTAATTCTATTAACCATTTTCGGGCACGTCCGGGGAAAAAATACGATTTACGCCAAATGTACGGGTTTTTTTAAGTCCTTGTCTGGGATCAGCGAATTAAGAGATGGCAGCCCTACTGGTTACACACATTACTCGCAAAGTTGACCGAAGTTGGCCGAGGCGAAGTTGACCGAAGTTGGCCGAGGCGAAGTTGACCGAAGTTGGCCGAGGCGAAGTTGACCGAAGTTGGCCGACGCGAAGTTGACCGAAGTTGGCCGACGCGAAGTTGACCGAAGTTGGCCGAGGCGAAGTTGACCGACGTTGGCCGAGGCGAAGTTGACCGAAGTTGGCCGAGGCGAAGTTGACCGAAGTTGGCCGAGGCGAAGTTGACCAAGTTGCCTGAGGCGAAGTTGACCGAAGTATAGGTTTCTGCAGCGAAGTGACTCTCACACTATCATATTCGCCTAACTTCGTAGTGTGGAGCCGCAAATACGTTTCCTGGCCCTTTCATTGGCTCTTAAAATGCTTTGATCTATTAAAGCCAGCTGTTGTACTCATTATTAGCTGAATGCTTTAATTTTTAAATTAATAGACTAGCTAAATAGTATTTGGCTATATTATCACTACATAGTATAAAACAAAGTCGTTTCCTGCTGTCTGTCTGGCTGACTACTGACTATTTAGGCTTAAACTAACTACGCAACGGATTTTGATGCGGTTTACGTTTGCGGTCACGGTAAGAGGAAGGTTTATATTATGTATAATACATGCATAATTTATCAGCAGCAGCATAGTTATCCCTAAAATGAAACCATTTCCATCCAACTGAACAATCCCTTTTTATCTGCATTTGCTAAATCAAGTTAAGGGTCTAGAAAACAAGGCAAGAAAGAGCTTCCAGCGCCGTCATCTGTCACCCGCCAGTTGGCCACTTCTGTTTACAACATCCTTGACGCAGACAGACAAGCGAACACCAACCTTCCTTCCTCATTCATAACGTTGACAACACCCGTTTATATAACCTGGTACGTTGCGTCGCAACTATTACTGTTGCCGTGTAGGATTCTAATCATTATTCGTGGTAGTACAAGGGTGAGTATAGGTTGGTGGGTAAGTTGGTTAAGTGTATGCTTGCAGTCACGTCTTCGGGCGATAAGAACCGAAGACAAACGGGTGCTTTCGAGGGCAAACTATTGCTTTCCACAAGGGCACAGTATGGCAGGATCTTGTAAAAAAGGTATGGAATGCAAAAGGATAAAAATCCCGTGTATGTATGGCGTGAAGAACTTGATAAATCGACTTGTACGATTTTTTATTGCCGCAATGGCTTTATTTTAGGAGAGGCCTTTGTTCAGCAGTGGACGTTTATCGGTTGATATGATGATGATAAAAACTCGATATCTGTGTTAACTTTTAAAGTTAAGGCCTTCCTCTCCCCAGGAATTTCAGAAAAACTACATTTCAGTTAACATTTTTTTTTAAGTCACTAACTAATCTAATATAATATTATAATAGTAAGTTTCTTAATAGTTATTAGAACTGGAGGTAACAAAAGTAGCTTCTGTTAGTCAGTAAAATTTGACAGTGACCCTAAGGCCGGCAAGAAGCAATTGGTTGAAAAATTCAATGGCACTCGCATCAACTTCGGTGGTCCAATAGGTAGGAGCGTGTTGACCCGGAAAGCCATTGGAGGTGAAGGTTCGAAACCTGCCGGAATTTTTAAAATTTTTGCTTCACTATATATTATTCATCCCGTCGCAGTAAAGAGCCTAAACAAAAACGGATAAGTGTTACAAGGATAAAATAATTATCGCTTAATACCTTTCGGATTTCATAAAATTTACTCCCATCAAAAGCATTATTTTGTAAAATCCCTGATCACTATTTAGATTGACGAACAAAATTTAATTTTGTTTCCTTAACATCCGAAATGCACCCAATTTTGAACGTCACTTTAAGTGCCTATTATATTTAGAAATAAAACTCCTTCTTGCTTTAATTAGATTAACGAATCTAGCAGGTTTCGTTCTCAATTAAAGCTTACTAAAGAGATTTTTAAAGGCAAACATTACTTTCCTAAAATAATGAATAAGTAATTTTGTACAGGCTCGTTTTAAAAGTCTGCGCTCCTCATTTAATACACATTGTCGTCTCAGGGCTCTTTAATTTGGTAAAAATATATGAATTAAAGAATTAAGTAAAAGCTACCTTAATTAGCTCAGCGAGCGAAGCGTTTTCGTTTCAATTTAGCCTGAAATTGTTTCGTATATCCAGATGTTTGAATGTTTAAGTAGATTTAGATGTCCGTCATTTTTCCGTTTTTTTTTTTATTGCGGATATTATAGGGATTGAATGTGTAATAAACTGGCTAAGTGTGCGAGTCGGACTCGCGCACGAAGGCTTCCGAACCATCAAATAAAATAACTGGATTGGTTAAGTTACGTTTGCACAAAGCCGGAGTCACTATACCAGGTGCCCACCTGGTTTATGGTGGGCACCTGGTACATGGTATACATGATGTATAGTGACTACCGGCTTTGTTTGACGAGTAAAATCTATGTTTTAATTTTTTGCTCCTGTTACAGGATCCAGCTGGTATAGTTTTTAATCGACTTCAAAAAATTAGGAGGTTCTGTGTTACCTGTTTTGTGTTATTAACTAGAGATTGCAAAAAAAATCCAAGGATCGAAAGAAAACATAACTTAACTTCATACTTATGCAGATGATTTGCTTTCTATTCGTAGCACGCAATGAAAACACTTTAACCAACTGTTTTCCTCCGAGCACCGAACCCGAGCCACCCGAGCCGGCTATTAGAGCTATCTAGTGAGGTGGTCAGACCGACGTGAAGTGTAACGAATCAGAATGGCCCCCAATTTGCGGCAGAAACCAGAACTGTAAGGATGGCGCTGACGGATGTGGATGTGGAACTTTTAACAATCTTGGAACTCTACACTAAATTAACCGAGCGAAGCGTCCCCCTTTCAGCTTAAGTAAAAAATATTTTGTATGTCAGAATAACGAATTCCGGATAGTCGGATGTCCGACTGTTCTCGCCTAAAGGTCGCATTTCTCAACCGATTCTCGTGAAATTTTGTGAGCAGATTCGATAACTTTATAGCTTATCTTTTGTCGACTCAGTTTTTAATTCGATAACTTTATAGCTTATCTTTTGTCGACTCAGTTTTTTGAAAATTTCATAATTTTGCATAACTATCTAGATACCTAGCCACTAGATTGCTTTTGGTAACTACGGCTACCTGTCACCGCTCTTATTTTATTATATAAATAGAGTCCAACTCAAAATTCGAAGCAATTGAGTGGATAAATAGATAGATAGATAGATAGATAAACACTTTATTCATATCCACAACTTACATGGTTAGACACGACCATGTCCTTGAAACAAAATTTAAAATGTAAATTATAGTAAATTTAACTGTCTTCAACATTGTGTAAGCTCTTTTCTAGCTAAAATGCTCCTAAGCAAAGGTATAAGCAAAAATCTACAGAAATGGTCTGGTTTTCGATATGGCGGCGGGCGCGGAGAAGGGGTTGTGCATTTTGCATTTTAAACACTCACTAAGCATCCTAGACAACATATATGAAAAATTCAAAACTACCGGACCGTTTGTAAGGTAAAGCCCCTTTATTCACTGGATTAAATATATAGCGTTCTGATTTTTTCATACCTGTTTCCATTAACATACCTTAAGTCAATAATCGCATTACACATGTTCGCACGTAAAACAAAAGCCCGTGGAAGGCGTACAACGGCTTAAAAATGGCGGGGAAGTTAATGGACTCCACTGTTCACACATTTTGGATTAAACTTTGGAACACGAACGAACAACACTAGTGTAAACGCCACCATCCCATTTGGGCGTTGATCAGACTTGCAAATATCGTCGGTAAATTTACCCACAAAGAATACACGAAATTATGCGGGGCCCTACCAACGAAGCTTTTATTCTGTGACATACGGAATCCTTAGGGTTGGCCGTAATAGAAATTTATTAAGAGTTGGTCGTGTAACGTGACTTTAGCCTTAGGAAAGATTGACTTTAAAATGCCGTTAATAGGATTGATAATGAGAAAGAAAACCAATTACTTTGGGCATTTTAATACATACAGGATGCTCGGGAGGAATGCAAATAATTTCATTAGCGCTTTTCTAAGTATGTGTAGAAAATAAAATATCGTATAAAGTAAGCCGAACTCTGCTTAGTTTTCGAGATATTAGCATTTTTTGTTTTAAAACATCTCCAGTGTAAATCATCTATATCGTTGCGATGTTTCGAGACCGTCACATTATCTGACAGACGTTGACTATTGAAAACCCTTCCTATCCCGATCATTCTTTATGTGTCAAACATTACAAATGGTCACGGTATTTTTCCTTCAAAAATTCAGTTAAGAAATTAATCATGTAGAATCTTAGCATAAATACTCCTAGAACAATAGTCTTTATACAATTAGATTTGCAAAGTATTGAAACCGGTTTTGATATTTCGGTGGAAAACCGAGAGAGTTGTGAGAACTGGATTATCTAGTTAACACATTGAAAACTAAATGGTTCGTAATAATAAACGTAGTGTTTTTTTGCCGGCCATATGTAATGTTTACTTTGTTGTTACCTATAATTGATTTGATTAAAGTTTGCAATAAATACCTTGTTATTCATTCCCTAAATATTCCCTAAAAATTCCCTAATACACTATAAGCACCATGATTATTCTTAACAATTGCTGTATGCTTGTCACTGTATCAGCTACGTGCAGTTCATTGAAATCCGTGGCTGCTGAACTAGAATCCGAAATGTCATTTTCAGTTTTTACACCACCCTTGTGATATTTTGCACCGTGGAGTACTCAAAAACATAATTTTCTTCAGCTGTTATAAAGTTAGACTGTCTGAGCTAGACACAGCAATTTCTACGATGGCTAGAGCAATTATTATTTGTAATAATGAGATTACATTCGTCACACCGTTAAAATCATTCACAACAATGACTTGTCATATGACTGGAGTCATTGCCTAAAGTAGTTATAAAAACAAGTCGAAGGGTATTTCTTAGTGGCCAGTCTGTATTATAATCATAATCCATTGAGGTTGATAGCAAAGTTGTTAAAAGAGAGTGTAGAGCCGCCATTAGATAAATCATGAGATTCATCAGTAAGGAATTTGGATCGCATATTTAAAGTAATATAAAGTAGTATAAAGAGATAACAATAACAAACGTTGCCAGCTCATTCTAAAGTATGTCCAGCTAGACAAGTATCAAAATTGGTTACCATCTTTCCAACGGTTTCGGCGTGATGAGCAGACAAATATTATTTTCCAACATATGGCTATGTATGGCTGGATATCCCTGTTAAGAATTTTCTGGAATAATGACCATAGAAAACTGATTTTCCATACACTTTTATAATACTAAGTGTAGCTGTGGAAGTGAATTTCAGGTGCAGACCCGTATAAATGACGACAAAATATAGGAGTATTTTGCATAAAGAATTTTATTAATCTTCAAAAGGTCCCAATATAAAATTCTCTCTATTTGGTTAAGGCGATACGATATACTTACTTTATTATTTTATTAGCTACACTATTTTCCATTTCATTAATTTTTCAGTTTATCGCCAGTGTAAGTAGATACCCAGGATCCATTCCAGTCTTTGAGATTGAAGGAAATTTGTCTTTTCATTTTACGTACCGGGTGTCAAACTTTATTGGTTGATTTTTGATACGTTTTAATAGTGTTTCGTTGTCGGTGGAGTTAATTTGGGTAAATTGTTTACCGTACCTGTACGAAATCGGTGCTTTATTAATTGCGGTTAATTAAAAAATTGCTTGTTCAAGTATTCGATGCTTGCCGAGGTTTATTGTTATTTACCAAAAAAATACGTTAACTTTTGACCTCCGAATACTTAAGTTTTTCTTATACATACTTCCGAACCATATATACACAATTCATACAAAACGTGTCCCAAATTGCACATTCTAAATCACATTTTAGTATGGACGTGATGCACTGGTCTGTTTTTTTATACCTGCTGATGGAAAGCGATTACCGTCGCCCATAGACACCTGCAACACCAGAGGAGTCACTAGTGCGTTGCCGGCCTTTCAGGTGGGAGTACGCTCTTTTCTTGAAGGTTTGAAGGTCGTATCGGTTCGGAATACCGCAAGCGACAATTCATTCCACAATGCAGTCGTGCGAGGCAGGAAGATTGATAGTTTTATTAAAAAGGCTACTATTATGTGATAAACTTGACCATCTAAAATCCCGCCATTTACCATAACGTGACCTCACCTAGCCTGCGAACCAATATTTCCAGGTACGCACCGAGCACGTATTTTCCGAGGCACTTTATTAAACTTTCCCCTCAGTAAGTGAATTGCTCGTACACGCTGTTTTGCTAAGCCCGGTCTAGACAAATATGGGCGTAACATTATTGCTGCGTGACTTTTGTCTGCTCGGTCACATTGCGAAGCATGTTTTTCAAAGTGATGTCGTAAGTAAAGTTGGAGAATAGGTTATTACCAAAATCTTTTTTCTGAACACGTTTTCATTGGCGGCTGTTTTTACGCAAAGTTATGCCTAATCTCACGTAAAAAGACACCGTTGTCAAACTCATTCTTCGCGGTACAAAAAACATCACTGCGCACTAAATAAAATAAATAAATATTAAGGGACAATCTTACACAAATCGATTTAGTCCCAAACTAAACATCTCTTGTATTATTGGTATTAGGTATTTCAAAATAAAATAATTGAAAATATTCAAGTTTCAGCCTTTGTTAAGCAATGTTATGGTTATATTATTTACCCATTGGAATTTATATTCCGAAACTCAAATTGCTGAAAGAGCTCAGTTGAGCATAAAATGGCTTTCATTTAAAATCCTAGATCTACAATTTTACAAACTTATTAACTAGTTGAGTTTTGCTTAAAACTGGGTTACTGAGATTTATAGAATAATATTGAATAAGTTACCTACATCTTATTTATTTTTGTTGAGTTTCGCAGCGGTTTGAACCATTAAAGATCACAGCACAAAGAAATATTGAAATGTATAACCTGGCGGAAGAAAATAGGCGAAAATTGCATAAGAATCAGTGAATAAATTACCTGTATATCTGTGGACATCTGATATTGGCTTTATGTACTAACTAGCTATAAACATTAGGTATTATATATTTTCTGTAATGCTGTTAATGTTCCAAATAAATATACGCCTCCAGGTGGGAACAGCCGCAACATATCCATATTACACAATTTACACACCATACATTATAGACCGGGAGATAGTGACAGAATTTTCTTGGTCATTTGTAACAGTATGGCGGTTCTTCAGGGGTCTTAGTACGCAATGACAAAAAGAAAAATGATGGTCATAGCGCTGGTACCGGCGGCCCGATCGCGTGGGCGTTAGTCGAACTCGTCGGATAAATTACGAGTGTCAAACGATTTGTATCACAAACATTTTAGTATTTTCCGATAGCCCATAAAAAACATGTGGGCGGTAATGTCATGCCATACTTCTCCGGTGTGACTTACAGCCCGCCATACCGACGCAAATGCGTTAATAAAAAATAAAAAAATTCAACCATTTGTACCAGGCTAATTTTTGCACAGTTAATTATCGTCGTGCACCCATTTACGAAAATCACCATGCCATACTTTTCCGACGGTTCTAAATGGCCGCCATACCACCGAAAATCAGCAAATTTTTTTTTTCGCCAAACGATTTGTACCACCCTAAAAATTTTTTTCAACAGCTCCTGAATGATGATAAATAGAAGTGTGATAATGCCATACCTGTGGGAGGTGGCGAATGTGTATAATATTTTTTTCACCTCACTCGCTCGGAAAACCTCCGTTTATAGGGCGAAATCTGCGTGCAAAAGTCTATTTTATCCGCTAGCGTGCAAAAGCCATTTACATTTCGAACACGACGATTTTGATTCTCTTTGGTGCATGTAACTTTTTTATATTTAAGACTCCTTCAACGCGTGACTGATTTCATTAGTCGATAAATCTTCGAATAACCAATCAACGCACGCTAATAAAGGGCGATCTGGTCTGGCCGGCTAAAATCATAATATGTACGTTTGAATATTTCTTTAAAAAAAAACACCTACAATATCACGTCCAGAAACCTGGTTTGTGGTTACAGATTTTTAAGTTTTTATTTTTTCTACACTTTATTTTATGTTGAATATGTTTAAATACCCTTTATTTTATGTTGAATATGTTTGCCGTGGGGTGATCGGCCTTAGAATTGTCCCCCACCATATCGTCCCGTGGTTGCAGTAGAAGCCTGCTAAGGGAATAATAATATACCGGGAGATGGGCAGCAGCGTCTTCCAGAGACCTTTAAAAAAAAAAAAAAAAAAACTGCGCGCGCCAACCCGCCTGCCAAGCGTGGCGCGTATGGCAAAACCCCCTTTATGATAAGTCACATTAATACCAGGCCCCCAGTCTCCGGCAGCTCCGCTATCCCTGGCGTGGGTAGCGGCCAAGGTAATGGCGGAGCAGGGGGTGCTAAGAATCCCCGGACGAAATCCGGCTACCCATCCCCACGACGACTGGCCCTGGTAACACACAACATACGCACAATGAGGACTGACGAAAAGATTTGCGAGTTGGAAGAGGAACTGAGCAGGTTACACTGGGACATTGTAGGATTATGCGAAGTCCGTAGAGAGGGGGAGGACACCGTAACCCTGAAGTCTGGTAACCTGCTCTACTACCGGGAGGGCGCCCAACAGTCCCAAGGCGGTGTCGGGTTTCTCGTTCACAAGTCCCTCGTTAACAACATAACTACCATCGACAGTGTATCGAGCAGGGTGGTATACCTAATACTCAGAATATCCAAAAGATATTCGTTGAAGGTCATTCAGGTATACGCACCGACCTCGTCACATTCTGATGAGGAAGTAGAGGCTATGTATGAGGACGTAAGTAGGGCCATACATACTTCCAAAACCTACTTCACTGTTGTTATGGGGGACTTCAATGCAAAGTTGGGCAAGAACAGCGGTGATGAGTTGAGAGTGGGGCAATTTGGATACGGGCAACGGAACCCTAGGGGACAGAGGCTGGCCGACTTTCTGGAGAAAGAGGAACTCTTCATGATGAACTCTTTCTTCCAGAAGCCGCCTCACAGGAAATGGACCTGGATAAGTCCCGATGGTTCCACGAGAAACGAGATTGACTTCATCATGACCGACAAGAAACGGATTTTCAGTGATGTGTCTGTGATCAATAGGGTAAAGACCGGCAGTGATCATCGAATCGTAAGAGGCACACTGAATATCAATGTTAAACTGGAAAGGTCCAGTCTGATGAAGTCTACGCTCCGACCTACTCGGGCCCATATTCAAAACCCCGAGGGCTTTCAACTCGAGCTCTCCAACCGCTTCGCTTATCTGGAGAACTTTGCCTCAGTGGACGAGATCAACGACGGGCTAGTGGAAACTGTCCACACGGTAGGGTCTAAGTTTTTCAGACCCCGCCGTAAAGATAGACCTCAGAAATTGTCTGATCGAACCTTAAACCTCATGGCTGAACGACGCTCGCTACAGTTGCAGTCTCCCGATGACGCGAGGTCATATAGGCAGCTTAATAGACGTATATCGAAGTCCTTGCGACATGATCTGCGGCTCTTTAATACGAACCGTGTTAAAGAGACCATTGAGCAGAACAAAGGCTCCAAAGTGTTCGCAAAGGACAAGTCTATTGGACAAAGCCAGCTGACCAAGCTGAAACGGGAAGATGGCAGCATAGCGTCGACCAAAGCAGAAGTTCTAGGCGAGATCGAGAGGTTCTATGGTCAGTTATACACTTCAGTCGCAAAGCCCGTTGACAGCTTGGTAGGCGATCCAAGAGCCAAGCTGTCCCGACATTATACCGAAGACATCCCGGACATCAGTCTGTACGAGATTAGGATGGCCCTGAAGCAACTTAAGAACAACAAGGCGCCGGGTGAAGACGGAATCACCTCAGAGCTTCTGAGAGCGGGTGGAACACCGGTACTTAAGGTCCTCCAGAAGCTCTTTAATTCCGTCTTGTCCGAGGGCAAAACGCCTGAAGCATGGAATAGAGGCGAGGTGGTACTGTTCTTCAAGAAAGGTGATAACAGCCTATTGAAGAACTACAGGCCCATCACGCTTCTAAGCCATGTTTATAAGTTGTTTTCAAGGGTCATCACGAACCGTCTCGAACATAGACTTGATGACTTCCAGCCTCCCGAACAAGCCGGTTTCCGAAGAAGCTATAGTACCATAGACCACATACATACGCTGCGGC
This sequence comes from Apotomis betuletana, assembly GCA_932273695.1. NCBI lineage: Eukaryota > Metazoa > Arthropoda > Insecta > Lepidoptera > Tortricidae > Apotomis > Apotomis betuletana. The sequence goes on along the minus strand of OW026314.1, from coordinate 16,317,408 downwards.
AAGTTATACAGAAGACTGAAGAGTATAACTTGCCATTATGCTTAGCGTTTGTGGACTATGAGAAAGCCTTCGATTCGGTGGAAACATGGGCGGTGCTCGAGTCACTTCAGCGATGCCATATTGACTATCGGTACATTGAAGTGTTGAAGTGTTTGTATAGTAACGCCACCATGTCGGTCCGAGTTCAGGAGCAGAGCACAAAGGCCATTCCATTGAGAAGAGGCGTGAGACAGGGGGACGTTGTGTCCCCGAAACTGTTTACGGCCGTTATGGAAGACGCCTTCAAGCTCCTGGAATGGCAAGGACTTGGCATCAACATCAATGGCGAATACATCACTCACCTTCGGTTTGCCGACGACATCGTAGTCATGGCTAAGTCGATGGAGGAACTCAGCATGATGCTCGATGACCTCAATCGAGTTTCACAACGGGTGGGCTTAAAAATGAACATGGACAAGACGAAACTCATGTCAAATGCCAAGGTTGTGCCCATCCCAGTCTCTGTTGAAAACTCGGTACTCGAAGTTGTTGACTCATACATCTACCTAGGACAAGTGGTCCAATTAGGTAGGTCCAACTTCGAGAAAGAGGTCAACCGCCGAATCCAACTCGGCTGGGCAGCGTTCGTGAAACTACGCAATGTCTTTTCGTCCGACATACCTCAGTGCCTCAAGACGAAAGTCTTCAACCAATGTGTGTTACCAGTGATGACTTACGGCACCGAAACGTGGTCTTTCACTATCGGCCTCATCTCAAAGCTCAAAGTCGCTCAACGAGCAATGGAGAGGGCTATGCTCGGGGTGTCTCTACGTGATCGAATCAGAAATGAGGAAATCCGTAGACGAACTAAAGTGACCGATATAGCTCACCGGATTAGCAAGTTGAAGTGGCAATGGGCAGGCCACATAGCACGCAGAGCAGATGGCCGATGGGGCCGTAAAGTGCTCGAGTGGAGACCTCGGACCAGCAAGCGCAGCGTAGGACGTCCACCTACGAGATGGACAGATGACCTTGTGAAGGTCGCCGGAAGGCGCTGGATGCAGGTCGCTTCCAACCGGTATATATGGAAGTCCAAAGGGGAGGTCTATGTTCAGCAGTGGACGTCCTATGGCTGAGATGATGATGATGATGATGATGTTTAAATATATTAATAGTAAGTATTTCAGTTTTATTTACATATTTTGACTAGTAAATATATTAAATACAACACAAATTTTAATATTTATTTGTTAGAAAAGTTGGAACATAAGAGTGTAATTTCTGAACGCACGTCACCCGAGAAAAAAAATAATAATTAAAAAGTTGGAAGTTTTCACCATTCACGTCAAACAACGTAAATTTGGTTCTGTGGAGAATACATACTGTTGTCTTACTTTAAAGAAATATGGAAAACAAGAAAGTTAAGCCCAATTTGGAGTATTTATTCAAAGCCTGCATTAAAACGAAAAAGGATTTGTTATAAATATTTGGAGACGATAAGTAATTTACCGAAACTATTGGCGTTTTTAAAGAAGATAAAGCCGAAATAATCTTGTGCGGATCCCATCGTCCAATACCTTCCAAAGCAAGTGTTATGGAAAATACTTCCGAGTGGCCAACTAATCCTTCCCAGAATGCCATTCTCCCACATTCACAACGAATGTGTCAAGTAGTTTCAAATACAAAAATAATATAACAGTGCTTAAGAAAAACTCAACGATATAAATATACACGACGATAATACAAATTACGGCCATATTTTTAATATGTGTGCTTCTCTCGTATTTATTTGGTTTGGATTTGAGTGTGTTAATGTTTTAAATTTGATGTGTTAAAAAGAAGGCAAAATTAAATATGATTATTTTTATGTTTTAATTGTTTTTCTTGAACTTCCATTTTCCTCGCTGTAGTGAGGTGAAAAGTTGTGTGTTCCGCATGGCTGCAAAATTATTTAGCTTCTCGTGTCTTGAAAGCTTCGCTACGCTCAGGAATCTATCTTTGAACCATTCGCTTCGCTCATGGTTCAATCTTAGATTCCTTCGCTCGCTCAGCTTTCAATTTCAACACTCGCGCCAAATAACAACTTTGCAGCCTTGCATAACAAATAACTATTTTTTAATTGTAAGATTTTATTCGTATTTTGAACGATTTGTAACAGTATGGCACTAATTTTTCCTGTAAGTTTGAGGTTCAACGAATATAAATACAAAATTTCAAAGATCTAGGTGGCGGCAATCTTGAATTATAGTCAGATGTTTATATCGTATAATATTGAACGGCTACCATCGCTCGAACGATTTCTCGAGAGATCTCGGCTCATCGTGTTGTGAGACACAATGTCTGGCAACGCAGGTATTACGGCAGCTGCTTGTCAGACGACCCACAACTACATAGCAATAATTGGAGTTCTATGTATTAGAATAAGTCGACCGTTATAGTGTGCCCATGTTGCATGCAAGATGAAGAGGAAAAAGATGAAGAAGAGAAAGATGAAGGCGGCGAAGGTAAATATTTAAGAAATTAATTTTATGTTAACGATTTGCGATTGTGTATTGCGCTTGTGTGAAAAAATTAAATGATTTGTAGATACTGATGCAGTAAGCAGCGACGAGGACGACGAAAACGAGTTGGAGCATGCCGGGGATTTCGGCTTAGATGACCTCGAAAGTCTGTAAATCTTTCGGAATAAACTGCATTAATATTGATATTGTATTTTTTTTTTTCACATGTACGGTGTAATTTTCCCAAACCATACTTTTTTTTCAAGTTTCGAAAATTTGAAATGCCATACTGTAACAATTTGGTCCAATTTTTTTATTAATTTATATCTTGCTCGAGTGTGACAATCTTCCGCCCCATGGTTACAGTATGGGATAATTATTTTTAGGTAGAATTTCATCTAAACGAACCAAATACAATGATGCCATACTGTAACAAATGATTTTATGTCTTGCACCTTGAAAACCCGTTGTAAAATCAAGTTTTTCAAGTATGTTGCCCCTTTTTCCCTCTATTAGAAGTATATGGTAAATATAATAATGGTCCCATTGCATCATATTATTTCCAAAAATCCAAAAGCCATACTGGTACAAACCGTCAATTTTTTTTTTTTTTGGTTTACGTCTTGGCTCAAGTCTCACAGTCGTCCGCCCCATGGTTACAATCCGGAATAATTTTTTGTAGGTAGAATTGTATCCAAACAAACAGAATATAATGATCCCATGCTGTAAAAAAATATTTTACGTATTGTACAGTCGTATTTTTGAAACGTGTCGAATAAATAAGTTTTTCAAGTATGGCAGCACTTTTTCCCCCTACTAGAAGTATGGCAAATATGATAACGGTCACATTTTATCAAATACTTTCCAAAAATCCAAATGCAATACTGTTACAAATCGTTTGGCGAAAAAAAGAAAAATTTGCTGATTTTCGGCGGTATGGCGGCCATTTAGAACCGTCGGAAAAGTATGGTATGGTGATTTTCGTAAATGGCTGCACGGCGATAATTAACTGTGCAAAAATTAGCCTGGTACAAATGGTTGAATTTTTTTATTTTTAATTAACGCATTCGCGTCGGTATGGCGGGCTGTAAGTCACACCGGAGAAGTATGGCATGACACTACCGCCTACATGTTTTTTATGGGCTATCGGAAAATACTAAAATTTTTGCGGTACAAATCGTTTGACACTCGTAATTTATCCGATGAGTTCAACTAACGCCCACGCGATTGGGCCGCCGGTACCAGCGCTATGACCATCATTTTTCTTTTTGTCATTGCGTACTAAGACCCCTGAAGAACCGCCATACTGTTACAAATGACCAAGAAAATTCTGTCACTATCTCCCGGTCTATTACATACCATAAATTAAATTAATTTGTAGAATAAGTAAGTAACTACCTATGCTTAAAATTGTTGACATGTAACTTGGTGTTGCCAATAAAGAATTTGTATGTGTATTTTGTATTTGTATCTGGACATCTAAACAACATGCGAAATAATTTTGGCCCGAAACTCCGAACTGAAAGGGACTCGCTTCCTCCGCAAACCTTTATCTTTTTAAGTTGGTCGAATAAAATACTCCAAAACCAATTTAACCACCAGCCAGTATTTCACTCGTATTGCTTCCTCATCAGTAGCATTTTGTTCGAGCGTCAAATTAAAATTTTGCAATATTTATTGTGCTCCGTGGCGCGTGCAGCCCGTATTTTGTATTCAATTGTGTGCTCGACTGTATTTGGCGTAATTGTCTATTTGGATATGAATGCGTGCGGTTAACTGGTTGGTTTCAATGTTCAAATCAATTCTCAAACATGCAATGAAATGTCGTCATAAAGTGCGTTATAACAGGCTAATCGAAGTATCACGTTTCGGGCGGTACAACTCGAGAGAACTACTGTAAAGGAATTTCTGTGTTCATTAACAATCTAAACAGCAAAATATCTGGACATCCAAACATCCAGACATGCGAAAGAATTTTGTGCCAAGCTGAAACGGGGATGCTTAGCTCAATGTCAATAAAAAACCTCCATCTTTTTAAGCCGGTTGAATAAAAGACTTCAAAACTTAAAATTTTGCAATATGTATTGTGCTCCGCGGCGCGTGCAGCTTCCTCGTATTTTTAAATCATTTGTGTGCTCGGCTGTATTTGGCGTAATTATTGTCTATTTGGATATTAATGCATGCGGTTCACTGGTTAGATATATACATAAATAAAATAAATTAGTAGAATTCTCATGAATTTCACAATGAAAGTTATTATATTAAGAATAGTTAATTATTTTAAATTTATCAATCTTAATCACATTAAAATCTTACTTGACTAAATTATACATTTAAATTCCAATGATTCCTTAAATAGCTATAAGTTTCTGTCAAAAATGACATTTTAGTGGCAAGCTTTTATAGCAGACCGTACTTTTCTTTGGATATCCATCAAATGCTCACTGAGACGATTCTAAAGAGCCCAAGATCGGTAGGATTGCTTTTTCTATTATAGAGTTCCTATGGCCACCTTCCGGCTTCATCATCAGATCAGCCCCATGGTACCATAATATTATTGTATTGTCATCAAAGTAAGTATGCAAAATTTCAGCTCAATCGGTTGACGATATCTGCTTCAAAATTGAGTTGCAAGATTTCACCCGAACAAACATACTTTAAACATACAATGCAAGTTAAATAAAAGCTTTTAATAAAGTGTTCATATGTTACAGGTAATAATAAACAATATGCCTTTTTGTGCACCGGTCAAGGATGTTATCTATAAATGTATGTATATATTATGTATATCGTCATCTAGTACCCATAATACAAGCATTCCTTTGTTTGGGACTAGCTCGATTTGCGTAAGATTGCCCCTTTATACTTATTTATTTCATAATAACAAATTAACCGACCCCAAATTAACCGGTGCCGACGATAAAGTCTAAATCTTTACGGTAGATGGCGCTACGATGCCACCCTAAGGCATGTCGAAGCAACTGGTTGAAAAATTCAATGGCTCTGACATCTGATTCGGTGGTCCAATTGGGAGGACGCCAGTGTTGGCCCGGAAAGCCGTTGGAAACGCAGGTTCGAATCCTGTCCGAATCATTAAATTTTTCAATTTTCGCTTCATTTGTAAACATTTAGTTTACGTTAGCAGACGTTACTGCTTTGATAAATATAAATAACAAATTAGATTATAAAATTACATGCATACATACAAACAAATTGCTCATTTTCATATTTGGTATTAGAGATGTGTAGCTGCCGAGTGAGTGATTCAAAAGAGCTATATCATTTAGCTCACTAGCTCTTTCACTCACTGAAGATTCAAGTAGCTCAGTATCTCATCTATCATCTCAGTATTACTCGCTCGCTCGCGCGTTTTCCTCGTTATTTCGTCTTTTTAATCCAGATTTTCTCTAGTTCTTTACTCACTCGGGAACGATATAGTCTAAAGATCTACTGAGCGTAATGAACTAAATGAGTGATACATATCTCTCTTTTCACTTTAGTGACACATTCTGCGCATCTCTAATTTACATACCTATTAGGTATCCCGCACAGAGCATAAAGAACCTCAAAAATCTTGGGGTTTCCTCTGAAAACTCCGTTTAAAAGAAATTCCGGGTACTTTTAAACACATATCTCGTCCGGGGTGATCGGTTACCCCAAAAGGGCAATTTGAGCGGCTACTTAGGGACATGTCAGCCGAGATAAGGGTCTGCTATGGACAGATTGATTTAACTGCGAGTTCTCGTATCAAACTCGATCGTAAGTCGATACGATGATGGATCATACATGGGTACAGTCAAGGGTGATACAGTTGGAGCTGCCGATATTTATCATGTATTTGATTTATGATGATGAGTAATAAAAAAATGAAATTTCCAATGAGGCCCATGCACAGGACTGGTGGTACGTTTGGAAAAACCAAACCTAACAATACGGGAAACCTTAAGGATGGTGGATCAGCCTTAAGGTTTTTTTGGGTTAACCCATTTATGTAATTTACAATTAGGATATCCCAAAAAAAGACTATACATTATTTAATTATTAAAAATCGGTATTAATTAATTTACACATTTTTCATAAAATAATTATCTGGAAATGGCTCTGATCGCATTACCAATATTGCAAAAAGTTGGGCAAGTGCAAGTCCGACTCGCGCATGATGGGTTCCGTACCATAATCTATAACCAGTTTGTTGTATGGGAGCCCCTCTTAAATATTTATTTTATTTTAGTATTTTGTTATTATAGCGGCAATAGAAATACATCATATTCTGTGAAAATTTCAACTGTCTAGCTATCACCGTTCTTGAGATACAGCCTGGTGACAGATGGACGGATGGACGGACGGACGGATGGACAGCGAAGTCTCAGTAATAGGGTCCCGTTTTTACCCTTTGGGTACGGAACCCTAAAAACGGGCTTATCCCCAGTCACCATTCACATACTTTAAACGGTAAGTGATTTATGATTACAATCGTATAAAGTAACCTGCTCTTAGCTTTTCATCAAAAAAATAATAAATAAATAAATATTTAGGGACAATTTTACACAAATTAAACAAATTAAGCTTGTACCTACAATGGGTGCTAGACGAAGATATTATAGTATATAATGTATAAAAGGGAGATCATTTACTTAAAGATAACAAAAAAGGAAAAGCAATGCAACAGTAAATAAAAACTTAAACACTACCTACTATGTACAAAAAAGCTAAAATTAACTAAACTAAGACAAATTCAAAAAATTGCTCCCCTTTGGCATGGTACCGAAAATGCTGGCAGCATTTCCTCGCTGAACAGCTATGCTGATACGCTGTGCGAGGAAGCTGCCAGCTCTTCCGTCCCCACGTGGTCTCTTTAAGCCTTTTGGAGAGCTCTTTGTGAAGTTTTTGGGCGCTGGGACCCCATGCACCTAGGGTTTCGACCCTAAAAGGTACACAATTGTATTCGGGGCCGAGACCCCTATAAAATACATAATAACTTCCATGACCTAGGAGCAAATATTCGAGTTCATCACACAAACATTTTCCCTGGCCGGGATTCGAACCCAGGACCGCCGGCACAGTAGGCAGGTGTACTACAAACTACACCAACCGCGTCGTCAAATAATCACTTGAAGGAAATAGTAGCAGGCATTGCTACTGTTTTATTTAATTTATTTGATAAAATCATTCTGAAATGCAAGGCCTATGAGTTTCTATAGTAAGCAGATGAATTACCTAAATTGCCGCCTGGGCCAATGCACTCAGCTTTGACGCAATTTAATCAATGGCCGTGCAGTTCCAGCATGCCGGTAACTGTTCCATTGTCGTGGGCTTGAAACTGGTTCAATGCCGTAGACACCTCTTGTACTTAGTTCGTCTGAGTATTAACTCGGATGAATGTTATAATAATAAATAAATATTAACGGGACAATCTTACACAAATCGACCTAGTTCCAAACTAAGCAGAGCTTGTACTATGAGTACTATACCAAAATATATATGATGTATAAAATACATACATAGATAACGTCCATGACCCAGGGCCAAACATTGGAGTTCATCACACACATATTTGACCTTGCCGAGATTCGAACCCAGGACCACGGGCTCAGTAGGCAGGTGCACTACAAACTGCGCCAACCGCGTCGTCAAATAATCACTTGAAGGAAATAGTAGCAATGCGTAATTTAATTTATTTGATAAAATCATTCTGAAATGCAAGGCCTATGAGTTTCTATAGTAAGCAGATGAATTACCTAAATTGCCGCCTGGGCCAATGCACTCAGCTTTGACGCAATTTAATCAATGGCCGTGCAGTTCCAGCATGCCGGTAACAGTTCCATTGTCGTGGGCTTGAAACTGGTTCAATGCCGTAGACACCTCTTGTAATTAGTTCGTCTGAGTATTAACTCGGATGAATGTTATAATAATAAATAAATATTAAAGGGACAATCTTACACAAATCGACCTAGTTCCAAACTAAGCAGAGCTTGTACTATGAGTACTATACCAAGATATATATGATGTATAAAATACAAACATAGATAACGTCCATGACCCAGGACCAAACATTGGAGTTCATCACACACATATTTGGCCTTGCCGAGATTCGAACCCAGGACCACGGGCTCAGTAGGCAGGTGCACTACAAACTGCGCCAACCGCGTCGTCTAATAATCACTTGAAGGAAATAGTAGCAATGCCTAATTTAATTTATTTGATAAAATCATTCTGAAATGCAAGGCCTATGAGTTTCTATAGTAAGCAGATGAATTACCTAAATTGCCGCCTGGGCCAATGCACTCAGCTTTGACGCAATTTAATCAATGGCCGTGCAGTTCCAGCATCCCGTTAACTGTTCCATTGTCGTGGGCTTGAAACTGGTTCAATGCCGTAGACACCTCTTGTAATTAGTTCGTCTGAGTATTAACTCGGATGATTCTCTCTTTAATTTAAGAGCTGCGCTCTTGTCGGTGTACCAATCACCAGCCGTTTCTTTCTTGGGCTTTCTCCTTCACTTCTTGGTAAGACATCACTTTAACCTTTTCTTTTATTTGCTCAAAGTAATTTCGTCTTGGCCTTATTTTACCTCGCTTTCCATCGACTTTTTTTCTCGATTTTGTTCCTTAAAAATATCATAATAATTATCGATAATATCGTCACCTAGTACCCATAGTACAAGCTTTACTTAGTTTGCGACTGGGTCGATTTGTGTAAGATTGTCCCTTAATACCTATTTATTTATTTACATCCAAAATTTAATTTAAACAAACCGACAAACAGAATCGCATTCAATTCGACTCACACGTTCAATAACTTCGCCATAATTCACTCACCATCCATTATAAAAACAAAAAAATATATAAATCAACAAAAGCAATAAATTCTTCGCAAACAAACTCGTTGCAAAAACACGTATGGAAAAACATCATACACTCACTATTTATTTTGCGTAGCCTAACTGTATCTGTGTTATTCCAAAATGGCTTAAGTGACATTAGCACTGTCGGTGGATAGGCTGTTTTGTAATGTAGTATGCATGAAGTACGCTCGATAAAATTCATTGTGGCCGCGCCACGTGGTTGCGATGTGGCCAAAGTGACAATGTGACTCAATGGATTTCTGGAGTATTGACGGTGAAGACAGATTTATTGACACGGCATTAGGATTGCGTAGAACAGGGGAGGAATGGAGGCGATGAAATTGAATAATGAATGTGTCTATAAATTGATCGTATGGTGAAAAGTTCGCTGTAGGAAATTATAAATAGTACCTATAAATGAAAATAGTATGTACACATAATGAAACATATGAAAATAGTATGTTCATTCAATGAATGATGTCGAGTTTTATTTTATCAGATTAGAATGAAAATTTAGTATCTATATAGAGTCCATCATTATTTCTAAAAAAAACATAAATTTCCGATACGTCCTAAAAAAATTACCGTAAAACGGGGTTACTTTAGGAAAAATTGGGGCTAATTTGATAGATTTAAAATGGTTATAAAAACGCAAATAGGTATTATAGTGCGATTGAGCAAATGAAGTAAAAGGTTGGGTCATTGTTGAAGGTATGTATTGCATTGTCACAGATAGTAAGAAAAAATAAGCATATGGCGTAAAAACACTTTTCCAAAGTAGCCCCTGCATTTGAAAGTAACCCCGTTTTACCGTACGTAAAACGTCAATTAAGCTATAAAAAAGTATAGCATTTTTGTGATATTAAAACCTAAATAGGTCACTATAGGCAGTTTGCCTTCTAATACCCTAAGCACGTCCGCACCGCTCCACGCCTCCCCAGTTCTGCCCCTCGCACGCCACATTACACACTCGGGACTCCATTCGATAATATTCTCATTTTATTTTATTAAAGTCCCAACCCCACGTTTCCGATCCAACGGCGCTCGCTTTCATGCCCTTTTGGTTGAGATTTTGACACGTAATTTGTTGATTTAATGAACTATACCCTTAAGTGTCGCAGTTCGGTGGGTCAACTGCTTGTTAAGGGCTTCTGTTTTTTGCTACTTGAGGATATTCAGTGTATTGCTAAAGTACTGCATGTATACGTTCAATAAGGATACATTGTTTCAAGTCCAAGGCGCCTTAAGAGACATTTTTAATGATATAAACATCTTAAGCGTACCGAGAGTGTTATGTATGTTATTAAGAATCTAGATTTATTCACAAAAAATCTTATATCCACAATTTTAATATTAGAAATAGAAATAAAATTGCTATTAGAAAGTTTTGTGTTCGTAAAGTACGTAGGTAAATAATTTTAGCCCAATTTATTTATTTACGTATCAAGTTACCTGATAAAATGTTTTAAAAGTTTTAAAACTAGCGACCCGCCCCGGCTTCGCACGGGTGCAATGCTGATACATTATGCATGTATTATACATATTATGAACCTTCTTCTTGAATCACTCTATCTATTAAGAAAACGCATCAAAATCCGTTGCGTAGTTTTAAAGATCGAAGCATACATAGGGTCAGACAGCAGGAAGCGACTTTGTTTTATACTGTGTAGTGATGATTAGTCTTTCCATTTCTCAAACATTACTTGAATAATTACTTGAGTAATAAAGGGCAGGCCATGTAGCCCGGAGAACGGATGGCCGTTGGGGCAGCAAAGGCCTAGAGTGGCGACCACGTATAGGAAAGCGCAGCGTGGATCGGCCCCCGACTAGATGGACGGATGACCTCGTGAGGGTAGCGGGGAATCATTGGATGCGGTCTGCACAGGATCGCACTTTGTGGCGAGTCATGGGGGAGGCCTATGTTCAGCAGTGGACGTCTCTGGCTGATAGATAGATAGATAGACTTGAATAAACCTCTAATGTCAAAGGCACATTATACAGAATAGGATCTGGCAGACAAAAATGCATGGCCCGAACGAGAAACCCAGTAACTGACTCCTTAATTTACGTTAGTTTGTACCTGACCAGTTTACAGGGACTCAGTTCTAATAAGAAAGCATATCAAACGTACATAAATTGTAATAAACCGTTTGGTTTGGTTGTAAGATGGGTTAGTAGTACATAATATAACATATGAACTTTTGGATACTTTTATCATACAAACACAAATAAAAAAAACTCTTCTCAAAAATAAAGGGCTACGCAGATGCCTCCTGACGATGCGCTCCGTGTCCAGGAGTACCGCCTTCTGAATCTGATTCTTGATGTAGCCCTTTTAGCAAGAGTCTCTTACGGTGATGCCACACTCGGTCATAGCGGCAAGCGCTCCGGCGCGCGGTACGTCTGTCTCGCTCACTCGTATGGCCGCGGCCAGGCGCAGCGTTCGGATCTCTCGTTTAACCTATCCATCTATACATTTATATCTCCTATACGTGTACGCATGTAATAATTAGTTATAACACTAATGTAGGTAATGCAATTGTTCTAAGTATTATTTACGAAAAAATGACTTACTGTAGTGTTTCTTTCGGCTTTCTTCTCAACAGCGGTCTCCTCTTGGGAAATGCCGGTAGATTCACAATCTGACTTGTAAAAGTGCCCTTGTGGCCTACTTACTGAATAAATTATTTCATTTCATTTCAACCGCTCGCCGCACCGCTGGTCGCGCAAAGTCGTGGTATCTCTGTGAAGGTATGACCTTCATAAAAAGAGCGTATTGCCACCTGAAAGGCCGGCAATGCACTTGTGACTCCTCTGGTTTTGCAGGTGTCTGGGCGACGGTAATCGCTTTCCATTATATAAAAAAGGTGATCGTCAAGACTCTTTGTTATTCTTTTTAATTGTTTGCACAAGTGCAAGAATTGCGAGGTTATAAAAGGGAGAACTTATTTACTTGAAACAGACGCAGTCAAGAAGTGAGAATGTGGAATGTTTTCACACTCGTGCTCGTAGCCTTCATGGCTAGTTTCGTTTATATCTCTTGCGCCGGTAAGTGCATTTTGGTCACAATCGGCTAAATTATTGTTAGATACGGTATTATGTATGTGTATATTTACCCATATGCGTACTTGTTTTCTGTTAGTATCTCATTATGTGCTCCCTTCGCCTTCTGCTGCACCTACTCTGTATTAAGTTAAATTTTTCATCAATTTCACTACCCAAAGGTTGCCTGGAACAGATCGCTTTTTAACGATGAGACCGCCTGTTGTCTTCCGTTATTTATAAATTGTATTTGTCTTGTTTCCATTTGTTAATTTTTATTGGTGTGCAATAAAGTATTGTTGTATTGTTGTATTCATGTATTGTATTTACAATGTTGTTAGCACTAGAGTTTCAAATTCCGGGATTTTTTAATGTGTAATCCCGTACCCCGCGATTTTTAGTATGAAGAAAAAATAAAATTGGCCTTCCGCTGCACCTACTCTGTATTAAGTTAAATTTTTCATCAATTTCACTACCCAAAGGTTGTCTGGAAGAGATCGCTATTAAGCGATAAGACCGCCTGTTGTTTACCTCTGCCTTTTACCTTAATGTATTTCATGTTGTTTTGTGTGTTTTGTGTATTCCTTGATGTTCGAGCTGTGCAATAAAGAATATTTGTATTTGTATTTGTGAGCTTTGAGAGTTTGACCATAGGTAACTATTTTGGGTTTTTTGGTCCATTATAAGGGTTCCGTACCAATATTGAACAAAAAACACGTTCTTTGTATGGGGTCCTCCTTTAATTTATACTTATTTTTTATTTTTATTATCTTTTGTTAAACACTATCAAATGCCTCGCTGTAGTCGCGTGGGAGAAGATGGGCATTTACGTTAGCGGCAAAAGGTTAACAAACCTACGTTTCGCTGACGACATTGTTCTATTTTCCCACACGGCATCTCAACTACCTTCAAGACCTTAGAACGGCGAGCTTGGAGTTTGGTCTCACAATGAATAGAGCAAAGACACAGTTGATGACCAATAGAGCAAAACGTAGGGTCGAGGTGGATGGGCAAGAAATACAATATGTCGACGGTACGTCTACTTGGGCCAGATAGCTTCCTTCGAAAACAGAGGCAGTGCAAGGAAATCAATAGTCGTATCGACCACGCCTGGAAGAGCTTTTGGTCCATGAAAGTACTAATAAAGGGCATCCTTCCTCTCTCGCTAAAACGAAAACTCGTCGATATGGTGTATTCTTCCCGTTTTAACCTACGGAGCACAAGTTTGTTCATTGACTGAAGCTCAAAAGACCAGGCTCAAGGTTTGCCAAAGAGCGATGGAACGCAGCAAGACCGTATAAGAAACACCGAACTGCGTTCCAAAACACGCGTTGTAGACGTGGGTGCCAAGACCGTAAAGCTGAAGTGAGACTGGGCTGGACATGTCTGCCGCATGCATCCGGAACGATGGGCCAGAATAATCACCGACTGGACACCGCAAGGTTACCGGAGCAGAGGCAGACCGAAAACAAGATGGCGGGATGACCTGTAGTTATGCATTTAGTTACGAGTGGAGGGAGCATACAGCCAAAAGAGACGAGTGGCGCAAAAGAGGGGAGGCCTTTGCCCAGCAGTGGGACACAATTATAGGCTAGTAAAAAAAAAATTGTTATAGCGGCAACAAAAATATACATTCTGTGAAAACTTCAACTGTCTAGCTATCACCGTTCTTGAGATACAGCCTGGTGACAGATGGACGGACGGACGGACGGACAGCGAAGTTTCAGTAATAGGGTCCCGTTTTTACCCTTTGGGTACGGAACCCTAAAAAAGGATTTACTTGGCAAAATAAACTATTATCTGTGATAGTCTAAAGTTAACTCATCAATTTGCCCAAATAAAGCTGGAATGTGGCTATTAGCGCAAACAGCGGCATGTAGCGTCTTGAAAAGAGTAACATTTCTCCGATACCTATTAATAGAAAAATTTCCTTCGACAGATTCATTAACTGAGATGCTGTTGTCCGCAGTCAGAGTAAGTACTTGAGGTGAGGTTCCTTACATATAGGAAAACGTTTAAAGTGTCTCATAACCATTTGGGGTTTTCGGTGCACAAATGATTTGCACCTAGGCCATATTAGGTACATATGCTTATAATATAACGCGGTTTTTACAATGGCCACGCACTACGTCCATGCGAACCAGCGGTGCTCTGCGTTGTTTTTTTTTTCTTTTTTTAAGACATGTCTTGAACTGTATCAGGGCTGGTTAGCCCTCACTACCAGTAGTCGGACTCTGTGTAGGAGTATAACCCGATAATGGGCGCTCCACACCACAGGAGTAATTTATGCGATGTATCCAACGCGAGTTTTTATACATACGAATATAGGCACTTGAAGACTATGTTGACGCTGACGCTCTGTGTCGTAATGCGTGGCTAGTGAGAAGACCGTATACAAGTTCCAGTTGAGCGTTTTCCAAAAAACCCGAATCCTTGTTTCTTCTTAAGAACAAAAAAAAAATTGTATAGAATCTTATTATCGATTCATATTTTTTATGTGGTAATACCACAATTTTATTTTTATAAATAATGACACAAAGGTAAATTAAGAAAGAAAAATTGAATGCGATCTACTACAATCGAAGCGGGGTTTGAACCCGCGACCTCTGCGTTTTCGGCGCATTGCTCTTCCAACTGAGCTATCCGATCGCTACGTCAATCACACCAAATCTTTCATCCGTTAATCCTTTTACGCTACTGGAGCGCCCTCTGCGTCATATATGTTTCTGAAATGCTTTTTGGTGTGACCTGCCTGTCTAGTCTTTCAAATAAACAATGAAAAGTTCGACACACAAAGCATAAGGAAAAAATCGAAAGGTTATCAGGGGGCCGTATGATAGTTGCGTTTATCACATGACAAATAAGTGACAAAGCATCTGTCACTCACACTCGCATTTTGTCAAAACGTGACGGATGCTTTGTCCGCTGGACGTTAGAGCGGTGGAAAGGTTAGCACGCTGGACCGGTAATACAAAGGTACCGGGTTCGATTCCTGCTCTCTTCCACCAGGTTCCGCATTCCAATGTCTTTGAGCTTTGATCTTTGTATCAGTGGTTTAATATAAAAATTGAGAAGTGTACCCAAATTGAAGAAAAATTATACATGTTTCATCGCTACATAGTATAAAACAAAGTCGCTCCCTGTCTGTCTGTCTGTCCCTCTGTATGCCTCGATCTTTAAAACTACGCAACGGATTTTGATGCGGTTTTTTATAATAGATAGTAGTTCATAATATAAACTACTATATATTATAAAAAAAACCGTAGTTTATAATATAACAGGAAGCGACTTTGTTTTATACTATGTAGTGATGAAACATGATGTACATGCATAATTTATCAACATTGAACCTGTGCGAACCCGGGGCGGGTCGCTAGTAAATTTATAATTAATTATAACTTGTTTTCAGAAAAAGGATAACAGACATATAACATTAACATCACCCATACTCGCCCCATTGGGCCAGGTGAGCCTATATTCTGCTGGGGATACGTCGAGATAAATACCAGATACCTACCTGAAACTAGACATACCTACCTAAACTAAACACGTAGGTAAGTTTATTGAGACGATGGTGCCGAACATACACACAATCTTTACGATATATGGCGCTACGATGCGGCCCTAAGACGTGTAAAAATGAAGCAACTGGTTGAAAAATTCGTTGGTGAGTAAAGTTGCTTTGATAGCATAATGGTGATGCACCCGTCTGGCCCAGAAAGCCATGAGGACGTGGGTTCAAGTTCAAATCCCCCTCAAAGATTTTTTTTTTCGTATATACCTACTTACATTAAGTTTAATGAGACTTGGATCAATATAATAATAAATATAAAAGAAGAAACTGACTGACTGACTGACTGACTGACTGACTGACTGACTGACTGACTGACTGACTGACATATCAACGCACAGCCCAAACCGCTGGTTCTAGGGAGTCCAAATTTGGCACGTAGGTTCCTTATAAGGTGTAGGGGTGCACTAAGAAAGGATTTTTTAAAATTCACCCCCTAAAGGGGTGAAATGGGGGTCCAAAGTTTGTATGGGGAAACAAGATTAGTTAGACTATTTTATTTGAAACTTCACAGGAGTATTTCTAACAATAAATGAGTAAACACGTGTTTCAGGTTTTTTGAAAATTCAACCCCTAAAAGGGAGAAATGTGGTGACAAAGTCTGAAAATCAACATGGGTATTGTTTTTATGGTTTATCGGGTCGCTGATTTCGAAAACCACAACGATTTTAAAATCCAACGTGGCGGACGTGAATTATCATCTTCCCTGTTGGGGTGAAATGGGGTTGAAATGTCTAAATACTAAACCGCTGGTTCTAGAGAGTCCAAATTTGGCACGTAGGTTCCTTATAAGGTGTAGGGGCGCACTAAGAAAGGATTTTTCAAAATTCACCCCCTAAAGGGGTAAAATGGGGGTCCAAAGTTTGTATCGGGAAACAAGATTAGATAACTTGGTAGGTAGGCTGTATCCCGGAAGAGGGAAGAGTTGGTTTCTATGGATTATCGGGTCGCTGATTACTAAAAAAAAGAATGATTTTAAAATTCAACGTGGCGGACGTGTAATACCATCTCTCATGTTAGGGCGCGATGGGGTAGAAATGTCTAAATAATGTCTAAAAATATGGGTGTCGTTTTTAAACGCACAGCCCAAAACCGCTGATTCTAAAGAGTCCAAATTTGGAACGTAGGTTCCTTATAAGGTCTAGGGGTGCACTAATAAACGATTTTTCTAATGGGGGTGAAATAGAGAGATCCAAAGTTTGTATGGGGAAACAAGATTAGACTATTTAATTCGAAACTTCACAGGAGTATTTCTAACAATAAATTAGTAAACCTACAAGTCCTCTTTATTGCACACCTCATAAACTATACAGGAGAAATACAATGCAAGACATTACAATTAGAGGTAAACAACAGGCGGTCTTATCGCTAAAGAGCGATCTCTTCCAGACAACCTTTGGGTAGTGGAGAACTTGAAATAATAAGATTTTGTTATTAGGCGGTGCAAAAATCGGATAATAATAATATATACATAAAAAACAAACAAAAACAAATATAATAAAAAATAAATACATAATTACATACATGACATTCAGCCAAAAGATAATAGGACCATTTGAATAAAATACGAATTATGAAAGGGATAGATAGTGTTTTTTCAGTTGAGCTTTGAAAGAAACAAGAGATTAGCGCGTCTTAAGCTAACAGGCAAGGAGTTCCATAAGCAGACAGCTTTAAAAGTAACCGAATTATTATAAAATTTTGAGACGGAAGAAGGTACGGCAAGGAGCAAATTTTGGGCAGATCGAGCAGAAGTGAGATAAGTGAAACGCTCTTTGAGATAGCGGGGAGTTGCAGGATGAAAAAGTATATTAAAAAAAAAAAAAACCTAATAGATGTTTAAATTTGTATTTGGTGCCATCTCGATTGTCGTCAAGGCCAGTGCGGGCGGCGCGGCGGGACTGGAGGAGTAGTCATCGGGAAACTTCCTGCAGCCGTAATAAATGCATTCAAGCTTTTCAACAATAAAACGGCTAGACGGATATGCATGAGGGATAAGCAGATAATACCCTAACTTTAACAAATAGCCTAATTTTTAACCTGAAAAAAGAGCATCGTTCCCGTAGGATAATGTATATTGTATAGGAACGCGGGCGAAGCCGCGGGCGGGTTAATGCTAGTAATAATAATAAATTTGTTTCGGGAAAAACAACTTAACAATATGTAGTTACAAATTGTTGAGCCCTCCTAGTAGGTATGTGTCAGGAGAATATGTAAGGTATTATATATATATATATATATATATTGCTTTCTCTCTTGCTACCCTGCGTAATTTTTGAATGAGATGTAAGCCCAATTCGAATTTAAAAAAATTAACTTCCGTAAAGTCCCCTGACTATTATGACAATTTATTTTGATTTAATTGCCTACTTTTTGTAAAAGCCAATATACCGGGTGATCAATCCAAATGGGTCAGTAGGGAGAAGTCAGAAACTATAAGAGATAGGGAAATCGGTTCTTAGGAAGCATGGCGTCGATTGTAGATTTAATAAAAACTGCATAATTAATATATATTTTTTATATATCTCATACATCATTTCATAAATAATTCGGTCAAACCCGCTGTACATATAACGTTACAATACGACATGCGATTACTTACAGAATTTTGACCCGGTTCAATTCTCGGTTATGTATGAGATTTATAAATTAATAAAAAATGCAGTTTCTATTAAATCTAAAATCCACGCCATGGTTCCTAAGAACAGATTTCCCTATCACTTATAGTTTACGTTTTCTGCCTACTGACCCATTTGGATTGATCATTCTGTATAAATAAATAATTAATTGTCATTAATTTGATTGCCTATCAGATGAAATGTATAAAAAGGTAGACAGATTATCGACCAGTTTGATCTAGTAGACACTGCAATGGATTCCGTTTTTTCTTTACAGGAACAGCATGAGATTGGTCTGAAGATTTTTTCCCCACTTATTAAATTTTCAAAATATAGTATAGCAACATTTTTTGTAATTTATTTGATCCCTACCGAGAGAGTAAATACAGACGGAGAGAGTAGAAGTACTGACGACCAGATTAAGGTCGCCAGAAGGCGTATGACCGTTCGTTATCTTTGGACCGGTTGTACTTCAGCTGGCCAATCCCAAGTTTTCTGTAACTACGCCACGGCCTAACAAAATAAGAAGGTTGGGGTCGCGGGCTATCCCATGGCCTCCTGATGGGAAACGTTGAATATTAGCCTGGTGTGCTGTGCACACAGACAACCCCCACTAGATGGAGCATGTAAGGCAACCCGCGCGCACCAACGATATGGTACGGCAGAACATTAAAGTATCAACACGGCGGCCACCGTTTAGTTGCGTCCTTGTTTATGATCCATGCGTACGTCAACGAAAAAAGAAATTAAATAAATAACATGGTAGATTGTAGCGTTAAGTGGTGTAGAGAGACCTCATAAACATGGAGGCAACTAAACGGTGGCCGCCGTGTTGATACTTTAATGTTCTGCTGTACCATATCGTTGGTGCGCGCGGGTCGCCTTACATGTGCCTTACATGCTCCGTCTAAAGTAAAATCCACAGACCTACGGACCAAACTGACAAGTAAGTATGAACAAATGTTGCCACAGTTTGGCCAGTGTCGTTCTCATCGATATTAAAATTATTGTTCCATCGTAGGTTTAAGGTCCACCCAGACGGGACAATCAAATTGGCAATTTGATCGGCTAATCTGTATACCAACTTTTTCCAGTGATTTTGACAGATCAAAAGGTCTGTAGACCCCTAATTAGAGATAAAAATTTAATGTCAAACCAGCAATAATGTACATGAAAATTATGTACCTATGTATGATAATTGATAGTTTATTGAATACATATATTTAATTAAATGAATCAATAAAATTATTGTTCTTTATTTTCAAATTCCCAACATTGTGGTCCATCTTTTTAATAAAAAAATCGGGCATCTTCAGAAATAGTGGACCGCTGTTTACAAACTACTTTTATGTATCTAACGATATACGTTATCATTGCTATTTAGAGTGTTTATTGAATTTGTTACGTGTTATTATGGATTCGCAAGATTCGGGACCAGAACCATGTTCATCAAAATGTTCGCCTCCGACAAAAAGGAGAAAAAAATCTATTAGTGAAACTGAAAAAAAGACGATTCATCTAATTTAAGTTTATATTTATAATGAGATGGTAGACAGATTGCAGGACGAACAAGATATCCCAGAGGACATTCATGTCAATAAAAACGAGTGTGTCATGAAAACATCCGAAGTTCTTGGTATTTCGAGAAGTTCAGTTTTTAAAGTTTTGAAGGAATATAAAGAACAAGAGAAGTTTACTTCGCCTCTGAAACCCGGTCCAAAATTAACGTTCAAAGATAAGGTGGACGAATTTACTTTTGCGGCAATACGTCAAAAAGTGCATGTTTTTTTAAAAAAACGTGGCCCCGACTGTTGCAAAGGTAGGTAAATTGTATTGCGATTTTCAATTATTTCCGTTAAGTTTGTTGTATATGTAATATAGTCTGACAACCCAAGTCCGACATAAGAATATTTAGGCTCGGAAACCTTTTTATGCTTTAAAACTAGTGGGTAAAAACGCATTTTATCCATCCACTACCTCGAAAATCAAACAAACCAAAATGTGTACCTCTTATTTGAAACTAATATACTTATTTTTGATTTAAACTAGTCAGTTATTTGTACTTTACAACTTGTCGATATATTGTTATCGACATATACTCTTCACTATTTTTATTTTGCTGTTCCTGGTATCATTTTACCTGTCAGTCATTTGTCAATTTAGTCCGTAGGTCTGTGGATTTTAGTTTAGTGGGGGTTGTCTGTGGCTGTGCAAAGTCAGCTGGGGGTCGCCAGCGGATCCCATGGCGGGAGTGTTAACAAAAAAAGGATTTTATAAATTTCTGCATTTCTCGCGATTTTTACACATTTAAATAAAACGGATTATATCGCGTAAGTATATTCATTGTGAGCTAGAGAGTTTCAACACCGTTCCGGTTGCCGCTGTAAAAGGGTTGAGTCAGGGACTATATGGATTTGTTACATCCATAATCGCCATAGCTATATTTAAAGTGATTTTTCCCCTAATAATAAAAATATTCTATAGTCTGGCTAATGAAATATTACTCTAAGTTTTGGCGGGGAATTTAAAAAATCTGCGGCTGGTCACACTTTGTGTGGTAGGAATTATAGTTTTGATACTGGAACATATTTTTTATTTTCTATGCACACTTAAGGTACCTAAAGGAATAAGTTAAATATATATTGACGTGCACCCATATGCAGCTCACATAATTTCTACCACTATGTACAGTACAGTCAACGACAAACACATGTGTTTACACTTTGTAACCATATACAAGGTGAAAAATTAAAAGTAGTGTAAATGAGACCTAGCTCGATAATACCATATTAATTCGTCACCAAAAAATTAAATATTATGCCCAACTCGATCGGAATGTTAGAACTAGTGCATAAAGTATCAAAATTATTTATAGAGGACCTACGTACTAAATTGTTTAAATCATGGTGATACCGCAAGGAAATATCTGTCAACATTATTTGGCTAGCCAGACTCCTTGTACTTGAACCGTCACATCTTGCCATACCAATTTGCTATGGCTGTCCAAAATTATACGTTATTATCCTTCCTTCCCAGTCCTTCGGTTCGCGTCGTGTACGATCTATTTAAGCAAAACAATACTATATTAATGATTTTTTATGACACGGTTGGCTCGGTTTGTAGTGCAGCTGCCTACTGAGCCGGTCCTGGGTTCGAAACCCGGCCGCGGCCGGGGCAAATATTTGTGTGATGAACTCGAATATTTGTTCCTAGGACATGGACGTTATATGTATTTATATATTATGTATATCGTCGTCTAGTACCCATAGTACAAGCTTTGCTTAGGTTGGGACTAGGTCGATTTGTGTAAGATTGTCCCTTAATATTTATTTATTTTTATTTTATTTAGTATAGTCCGTCATAACATAAAAGAGATGTGAGCTAAGTAGTTCTAGTAGTTTATCAACTCCTAAGGCATGCCAAGAGTTAAAACTGCTCTAATAGAAATGACGTTCACCGGACTCAGGTAGTCGTAAACGCCAGGGGTACAAAACATTTGTATCGTTCGTACATAATGTTTTTATTTAGTATGGTTTTGCTGCTTAATTGAAACGAACACAACGCCAACCGAAAGACTATGCCGTCGTTTATTTATAGTACACTACTGCAGACGCCGGGAAATAAGGGCTTGCCGGCTGAGTAGGTACCTATAGACGGCCGACCGTAGGCAGGCCGGATAGTGATACTCAGCCGGCAAGCCCTTTTCACGGCTAAGGCATGTATAGTGCTTTTCTTAAACATACGCAATGAAATAAAAAATACACCACACAAAAAAAAAAACAGCTGTTTAGCCAGTTCATGAACACAGACGCCATGTTTAAAAAAAATTACTTCTCGGCCTAGGCCTTCAAATTTTGTATGAAATTCCTTTAGAGTTCTCTCGAATTCTTCCGCCCGTAACGTGATACTTCGAAGCCTGTTTTAGCGCACGTTAAGACGATATTTCATTGCATGTTTGACTTAAATCTACTATTAAATACGCACGCACTGCTTTTATTTAATATGCGTGTCCCGCAAGCTTCATCTCCCTGCTAACCGAACAGAAAACTTGTACAATCAGCACCACAATTCGCACTACAGTTCGGAATTCGTACAAAATTGCTTCGCATAAATTAACAGCCATTGTTCGCAATCGAGCGATTTAAATAAAAGCACAGAGATAAGGCTTGATGGATGTAGATTCATGATAAATTTATACTTGTAAATGGGTGAGCCTTTTGCGTCATGAATAAAATGCTGAGACCAGTGTGAAGTTGGGCCGGGACATAGATGAGCGATTATTTAAGCGTTTTATATACACTAATATTCTTTAAGAGTTCAACTGTACAATATATAATGGTCCTGTGAGCTGTAGACCTCGAGATAATTTTTGGAAATGGCTGAAATACTTTTTTTTTTTACGTTTTCAATATCTCCACCAAAACTTTTGAAAAACTGAATCGATATTTTTTTACACAATTAACGAACCTACTTATCGGTTATAACAATCGTTTGAGGAATGCGACCCCTACGTGAGAACAGCCAGACATCCTGACATACGAAAGAATTCGAGGCCAAGCTGAAACGGAAAACTTCACTCGCTCGGCCAAAAAGCGTATTAAAAACGTGCCTCTCTTTAACGTGTTGCCTCCAGTATCTTCTCAACCAATATTTAATCCCAATTCATTGGTTAAAACTTCCACAATCCCTTCGAACCCTGTTTTAATTCCCGTAATAACTGCCTTTCATTATTCAAGTCAACCTTGATACATAAAAGATGAAAGCATCTCCGCCCATCAACCTGTCTACATTTTATCCCTTTAGTTTTCCCACGTCCCCATCCCAACCTCAAAAGATTCCAACATGTTCTGGAACATTCGGATTTCGACTTTGTTGTGATGGGAGAGGCGTGTTCGAGTTTGCAAAGGTTTGTAACTACCCTTACCATGATTTATCGTGACGGTACTCGCTAGCGACAGCGTAAACAATTTGTATGGAGTATAGTACAGCGCTCCTAGCGGTTACTTTGTAGAACTACAATTCTCCATACAAATCTAGCGGGTACTTTCACTGTAAACTCATAGTAAGGGTACTGAACTATACACTGGCATGTCCAACCCCAACCACTGAGGGTTCATATAAAACCCCGATGAGATGAAGCTTCATTGTTTAGGACCGTTTTTGGCGATAAAGCTTTGGTGTACGCACTTGCATTTCTAAATCGAGTTTGGCAGAGGCGTTTTATATTGTATTGTAAAAACGCTTGAATATTTTTAGAGTTTCATATTAAAACGGTTAGAAAAGACCGCTTAATGCGCGACGAATTTATAATGCTATCCGATTTGGAATGTGGAATACCTGTACAAAATTGCTTACCCAATTGTATGTTTGTATTGCTTGTCCAATGTTTTTTTGTTTTATAAATATATATTTTTTATAAGATAAGTTAGGAGACCAACACTCTTTCTTGCTACTAAATTGTGTATGGCTTATGTCGCTGTCCCTGATCGTCCCATGATACGAACAGTAACAGCAACTGCTTAATATGTCCTTAAAAAATCATCAAAACCCGTTCGACAATTCAATAAAAACTCTACGCGTAAACTTCGGTTATGTACTATAGGCTGCACAATCGCATAGCCTATTTATAAATGAATTCGTTAATAAATAGAATAGGCCATGCAATCCTGCAGGTCACCTAGGGTTGCCAGATGGTCGGGATATGGCGGGATTCTCCCGAATTTTTGTATGTGCTCCCGACTCCCGACAAAGTAAAAAATCTCCCGAAAAACAACTTCATTTTATAAAACCATAATTTGATGAAATGAAATGATTTTTTTTTAGGACCTACCTATCTATGTAGACATTTCTATCGGCAGCGGACGATGTAATGTTAATTGTTGTTTTTAATATATTTACTTTAATGTGATTATTATTTTTTTTCTCCCGACAAAGTCACTAATTCCCGAAAAACATGTTGTTTCTCCCGATAATAGGGCCATTTGATCTGGCAATCCTAAGGTCACCAGTAGGTACCATTACCAACCATTATTCTGTGAGCGGCCGCGAGATACAAAAATATAAAAATATTAATGAAATAAATCGTGTGTATGTCTACACACCAAAACTGCATCTCAGTATCAATCTAACTAGAATTTTAGTAAGTTTTGGTTATCACCAGGTAAAATGCAATGTTCTAAAACAGCAGTAACTTGACCCTATGCCAAATTCATCGTTTCTACTGCCGCCTCAATTTTATTTATTTATTTATCGTATAGCGTAAAATGTACACTGCGTGCTTCTTATAATCTAAATTTACAATTTGTGAGGAAATTAACATCTTCACTTGTTAGATCGTTAAAATCTTCCACCTGGCCTGCGAATCTAGTTAGTGGGCATTCCAAGACAATATGGCGTACAGTCTGCTCTGGGCATCCGCATTCGCAGCTTTCGTCCTCGGTCCAGCCCCATCTTTTCCGTAGTTGGTTGCAGTCACCAACTCCCGTTGCCCGCCGCCTCAATACCGCCGCGTTATCAAACAAGTGCGTAACATAGAAGAGTCATTAGAATTAATGGAACACCCGCAGCCGATTAGGCGACGGGATCAGCGACTCGCTCCACGGGGCTGGCTCCCAGCGGAACTGAGATTCTATCTATTCAGTATTTTGGTAGTTCTTATTTACTTGCTTGACAACAAACAAATATGGAAATCTATCTATAATAAAATTGAAAATTTTAATTATTATAAAACTAGCGACCCGCCCCGGCTTGGCCGGTGATAGGTACAGATGCTTTATCATTTATTTATCACCTGATAAATGCAATCATCATGCCTTTGGACATTGAAGATCTTTTCCAAAAAGTAAGTGGGATAGGCAATCTCCAAATAGGAAGTCACAAGTCGATATTTTTTTTTGGACTTTTATTATTTAAGGCCTGAGGCAATTGCACCGCACCTATGGGGCAAATGCGTAATTTTTTGGTACCATAAAAACGAAACACTTTATAAGTACCACCGCTCTCTTTTTCACATTATTTGTCCTAATCTCTAGGCAGTAGGTAGGTATAGGTATGGGTGGTCTTTTAATGTTCCGCTTCTATGATATCATCAAAAGACGAATTTGTCCCATAGTTGCAGTTGCCTCAGGTAGGTCTGCCATCCGTCCGGGATTTCTCCGGATTTGTCCTTCTGTCGGTTTTCAAAAAGTGAGAATCGGGTCACTTTTTAAGTGAAAGAAAAATAACGCGATTGTTTTTAATATAATTATTTTCGGACACGTCTGGGGAAAAAATGAGATTTACGCCGAATGTCCGGGTTTTTTTGAGTCTTTGTCCGGGAATTAGCACTTAACAATTTGAATCTGAAATACATTTCTCACCTTTTTGGAATGGGTGAGTAAAATAAGTATAGAATTTGGACGTCACAAAGTTTATTTCGGTACAAAGGTACGAATAGACAAATTATAATATTCCTTCAAGCAGGGCGACCTACACAAGTATTATTATAATTATTATAATATTTGCACGTACGCATAATATTATCTTCTATTCTAACATACGAAAAAGGGTAAGTAAGACTGAAGACAACCTAGGCACTTATATTAAATCATGGCCTACATAGCGCCGAATCGCATATCGTCGGGGATAGTGCAATATCGCGTAAATAACAGCTGTCGATAAAGTTCTCAATTCAATAAAACGCTTAGCATTTGTTTGAGTATTGATTCGTATCTACACGTGTTACTTACGCGGTATTGCACTATCCCCAACGATATATTTCCGTCTTAGGGAGGAGCTAGACGAGCGTAAAGCCGCATTCACATGCCGACGGCATCAGAAAAATGTGAACGCAACCTAATTAAATGTATGAAACCGATATCGTTCTGATGCGTCACAACACAACACGACGGATTAATTGTTTGAGTTCTGTGTAGGGTTGCCATCCGTCCGGGTTTCTCCGGATTTGTCCTAGTATGGAGGCCGTCCGGGGGCTTTCCGAGAGGGTTTTCAATAAGTGTCAAGTTTTTACGTGAATGAAAAATAAAGCGATTGTTTTTTAATTCTATTATTTTCGGACACGTCCGGGGAAAAATGCGAATTACGCCAAATGTCCGGGTTTTTTTAAGTCTTTGTCCGGGATCTGCAAATTTAGAGGCAGCTATAGTTGTGTGTTGCGTAATTTCGGTTGCGCCATACTTCATGTCACGTGATGACTCACTAAGTATGGCGCGACCGAAATTACGCGACTCAAAACTGAAAAAATTACGCGTCTGGCTTCTCCCTTAATTCCATAGAAAATTTCAGCGCACTCAAAGAACAACGGGGTAAGAGGCGAAGCTGGCAATACCACAAAGATTGTCATCGTTGCGAGCCAATTTCATGTACCCGTCCATTCCCCACTTGGTGCTCCACGAGTTCTTGATCAGCCAGTAGTCTCCGCCGTCCTCGTCTGTGCCGTAGCCCACCAATAGCACCTGCAAGTAATAAATAATATTAATAAGAGAGACTTATTCCTTTTAAAATGCTGATTGTTTTAGACATTTTTCTCTAAGATCAAACATGTTTCTTAACATATTATTTATGTTACTACCTAGAACAGGGCTATTGGGATTTATTGGTATAAATTTAAAACCTACAATTTGAAATTTTCATTGATAACTTTTGTTTCAAAAACTACTCGAAATTAACAAAATTCATCAATTCACGCGAAAATTAGTTTTTTTAACTTATTTTCGACTGCACGCAATGTAAGCATGAAATAGCTATGTTACTACCTAGAACTCGGGGAAAAGTATTATTCACTTAAAAAAGTTGGTGGAAATTATCAATATATACCTATATTTGTCATAATATGAAGAAAAAAAATTAAAAGGAGTAAGGCCTCATAATTTTAGTGTCTCGGCACCCAGTACGAGTTTATCCCATTTGGCGTCGAGACACTAGGTCCGTGGAGTAGGGCTGCGCGTGGGCTCCACAACAAGGCGCTAAGCGAACGCCTAAGGGAGGCAACGGGTGACCATCGCGCAGGCAGCTTTCTCGCGCAAAGAATTGCCATCGCAATACAGCGCGGGAATGCTGCCTGTGTGATGGGCACGCTGCCAAAAGGGCCATGTTTTTATAATACTTTCTAATAATAATAGTTTTAGCCATCTTTTAGTGTAAGTAACTTACAGTAAGTTTATTTGTTTTTTTAATGTTTTCTTGTAAATAAACTGTTATAATAAATAATCAATCAATATCAACCTCACACAAATACTTAGACCTAGTCCCGAATTAATGTGTCATGCCTACTTCTCGGCTCGACCACGGCAGATTTCTTTAACTCTGTTGCTTTTTAATGAACTTGTAATTCATTAAAGTAATTGACCCGGTTATAGAATCATTTGTCCTATCCCAGTGCCGCCCGGCTAGCACAATTATGCTTTGCGATTCCTGTCGCGCGACATAGCCCTAGCTGACACTTTCTCACATTACTACACAGAAAGAGACAGGTTAATATCCCGCGCGAGAAAAAGTCGCGTGTGGTAGTTGTGCTAGACCTTAGAGGTGCTGCTTATTTAGGGGGCGCCAAGGAAAAAAACGTTATCTTACTGCGTGGTTAACGTTGACAGTGCAGTTCTCCGAATTAAACACGCCAGATTCGTAAAGTATAAACTCTCGAGGCGAGGAGTCAACGGCCACAGATATAGGTCCGACCCGTGCCAAGGCATGCTGTAACACCTCTTCGTCAGCTTCGTCACCGTTGGGGAGGTCTATGAAGCCGTAGTCCGTCGCACCAACGTCACCAAGCCTGTATCTGTAAAGAGGTAGTTTTGAAGAGTAAGTAGGTAGGTACTTTCGCAAGAAATGTATGAAAACTTCCATCCTCTTCTTCAACCTAACGTTATTGCTGCTCTTGCCAGGGGCTTGGGGGAGGGGGGGTATAGGAGACCTCACGTGTACTTTTCTACAGTGAACGAACTAAGAAAAATCTATAATTTTTGTCGGTTTCGTTAAAAATAAATCTTAGCAAAGAACCTCACCAAATATCACCAGGGGGGAAGGGGGGGTCAAAAATTAGCCGAAAAAACCTCACGTGATTTGTGAACAAGCCCAAATGTATGAAAACTTCAATTCTCTTCTTCAACCTAACGTTATTTTTGCTCTTTCCAGGGGCTTGTGCACAAATGACGTGAGGTTCGATAGGGGTGAGGGGGGGTTAGCAAAGAACGGGGGGTCAAAAAGTAGCCGAAAAAACCTCGCGTGATTTGTGCACAAGCCCCAGGGTCCGCTTATCTAGCTTTCCTCCAATTTGCACGATCATGGCCATCCTCTTTTGTTAGCCCGTTTTGTAAGCGATGAAATCTTCCACTAGTACCTTTATTATTACCTTATTTATTTGATTATTTTCTCATGTAGGTATACAAAGATACAGTCTGACCAAAAAGAGTAGAAATTAAAAACTGGCAATACTGTAGTGTCGTCCCTTTTTTCTTAGACTGATTAGAAAGGGACGACACTACAGTATTGCCACTTTTTAATTTATACTCTTATGTGTCGTACTGTACCTATGTTCGTCAATATGTAGACTAAATAAATAAATACGTGAAAATTCATTATTATTGTTCATTAAATGTTACGTTCGCAATAAAACAGAGCTTATGTTGATATAAAAAAAATGTATTGTCAAATCAAGTGAAAGTAACTGGCATCGACATACCTGTTTATACCAGGCAACCCAGTAGTTTGTCTAGGTAAATAATAGGCAACCCAACGGCTGCACATTCTATACCTACGTTTTATACTTTAACTCAGGATAACATTTTCTTATTATCTCGATGGTGCAAGAGTTAATAAAAAATCTCAAAAAAAAATTGCCTGTCCTGGATATTTTTAGCAAACCCATTTTTAATATATCTTTTAATATACTAAATTCATTATAAAATATGTTTCATTCTATTATCAGCTCGGTGAAGATCGATTTAGCTTCGGATCTACTACTATTAGGAAATATGCCTTTTTTATATGGCCGTTTTATCTTTTTTAAAAGTTTGTACCTCAACAAATAAAGGAATTTCATACAACATTATTTGTCGAGGAAACCGAGCCGGCAAGGCTTTTTTTTTTTTTTTGACTGTCCATACATTTTGGCTTCTGATTTTTAATCAATTAAGTCAACATTCCCGATATATATTTTTTTAATAGAACTGTCCGATAAATTTGGTTATTTTGGTCGCTACTAACTATTTGACTATGCTGACTGTTAGATACAGTCAAGATACAGTCAACTAATTTGATTTCTATGCCACTAAAGAACCTTGTCACAATGACAATGATATGAGATCTCAAGCGGCTTTCATATTGGCGTTCACTGTAACAAGGTACGAAATGGCCTAGGAATCAAATTGGTTGACTGTACGTCGTCGTGTGGAAGTTTGAAAAGCATTTAAGAGACACGGTTTTTTGAGAAGCAATTTTTACGATCTACAGTTATGTCGGATGAAATAAAAGGTTATCTCTAAAATAGTACCTGCACATGCCATCATCCCCCTCGTACGGATAGGACTCATTCGTGTCGATGCCATGGTTATCAGCGATGTACGCGAAGGCCCGCGCGGGGTCACCACCGCAGCACCCACGATTGCTAAACAACGAAGAGCAGTCTACCAATTGCTGCTCAGACAGGACCACCAACTCGCCATTCTTGAGAAAGTACTGGCCCTCCAGCGCACCCGTCTGTCAAAAAAAAATTTAAGTTCAAATGTTTGGTATCTAAATATTAATGAACTGTAGGCGATACATTCATAATTCATGTCTGCTAAAAAAACAATAGGTATTTCCCAAATGTGCCACATGAATAGCGAACCGCTCACGAATAGCGACGAGTAGCTTAGTTATTCTGTATTTTTCAAGGTGGTATTTAGTTGAAAGATAGCTTGGAGTCCTACAGTTATTATTATTAGTTATTATTTATTTCCTATAGTTATTCAATCGAGCGTGGTGCAATCTCATGGAAGACTTCCGTATCATTGAAGGTACATACCACAGGAGAATAAGATTGTAGAAAAATTAGGGAATCATGCTCATTGATCCGACCACAGGTTTTTAAAGGTTCAAATTACTCACGGCACTGAAAGCCCAGCAGGAACCACACTTCCCCTGATCCTTGACCGGTGTCACAGCGCCCTCCGCGCTCCAGTTCTTATGATCAGGGAGCGGTCTAGGATCAGACTTGAAAGTGGCGCGACGAGCATTCGCACGCCGGTCGAAGCTAGAAACAAGAATCGTGGCGAAAATGAACGTGGTTTTGAACTCGTATGGAGCTCTTAATTAGGGACAGCCATATTTAACTCTATAGGCACAAGGCCCGGGCCTAGGGGCCCAGCCAGTCTAGGGGCCCCAGTCCCAGAAGCAGGACCTGCATCAGCGCTAAGTATGCATCGCTATATAACAGACAGAGACACTTTCTTACGAAACACACTTTCTAACGAAAATTCCGAACGTCCGCGGCAGCCTACTGTGTTTGCTGAAAAATGTTTCGAGATGGGGGAGGTGCTCCCCAAATGCCAAGTGTCTAGGGGCCCTGGCCCTCGAAGTCTTCTATTATTATCAGAGCTCAGAAAGGGTGAACTGTTTTAAGAATTCGTGTGACGGACTGGCTACGACGCAGTATGTACTACGTGGCCATGTACCATAGTACATGATGGACATTATCTCAAAGCATATGTTAATCTGTCTCTCACTTACCTGTCAATACGTCTGTAACCGTTCATACGCTGGGTCTCCCAGTGGAACAGGTCGGAGAGATGATTCAGGCCAAGCTTGTACGAAGTCAGCCCTTGTTCGTATTTCTCGTTGTGTTGGGCTACTTTCAGCTTGTTTTCGGCGTATACTTTCATACGCTCGCGTTCTT
The DNA here is from genome assembly GCA_932273695.1 of Apotomis betuletana. Classification (NCBI taxonomy): domain Eukaryota; kingdom Metazoa; phylum Arthropoda; class Insecta; order Lepidoptera; family Tortricidae; genus Apotomis; species Apotomis betuletana. The sequence goes on along the minus strand of OW026314.1, from coordinate 16,285,982 downwards.
CCTGCATCGACTGGTATTGCTTATTGTGCTCCATCTGGTACAAAAAACATGTACCTATTCGTGAAGAACATTTTTAAAATCAGGGTGTTAAAGTGCATAGGTTTCCCTTTCTATCCCAAGCGTTTGTATATTTTATTGTAATGTTTTATTTCATTGAATCCTCTTCAAAACAAGTTTCCTCCCTAAAGCCATTACATTTTTCATTGTTCGAGAAAAAGTTATCGTATAGAAGGTTCGGTGTATTGTGTTACCCATAATCCCAGAAAGCTAATGGATTCTAAAGTGTGTCTTGCCTCTGTAGGTACTGCCGAATTAACGTATACGTGTGGCATTCCTTCCTTGGAGGTTTGCTGCCGTTTAGTAGGGTAGGATTACTAAACGAGACGTTGTTAATGCGGCAGTACCTATAGAGACAAGACACACTTTAGAATCCATTAGCTTGTACACGGAAAAAACTAGTTTCTACAAAGAATAACATTTATCTATTAAAACATTATTTTTCTGTTTGGGTAGGTCAAAAAGGGCACATGTCATCTCTTACGTACTTATTGCAAATTATTTCATTTCATCAGCTCTTCAATCTATATATCTACGACCTCCCATCTACAGACGCTACTAAATTCATCTATGCTGATGATATAGCACTAGTCGCACAGAGCAAAACCTTCTCGTCAGGAGAAACCACCCTAACAAACGATCTAGAAAGGCTAACGACATATTTCAAACACTGGCGCCTAATACCTAGTGCGAGCAAGACGGAGGTTTCGTGTTTCCATCTGAGTAACCAAATGGCCAACTATCAATCTACGGTCTACTTCAATGGCGAAAAGCTTAAATACAACCAACGCCCAAAATACCTTGGAGTCACTCTGGACAGATCTCTGACGTTTAGGGAACATCTTATGAAGCTCTCTCAGAAACTATCGACGCGGAACAATATCCTGCAAAAACTATGTGGAACCTCGTGGGGTGCATCTACCGATTGTCTACGCACTACACTGGTATGTCACTGGTATATTCGGCAGCGGAATACTGTGCCCCAGTGTGGTCGGAAAGCGCACACGTGGCCAAGGTAGATACCAAACTGAACGAGGCTATGCGGTGTATATCAGGAACAGTTAAATCTACTCCGTCCCATTGGCTACCAACACTATGCAACATAGCACCTCCACATCTCAGGAGAAAACATGCACTGAAGAGGAAAACTGAGAAGATCAAATCCAAAACTGCACTACCAGTCCACAATGAGTTCTTCTACCCACCGCCTTAACGCCCAAAGTCCCGAAACCCTGCGTATGCTGCTGCTCAGGGCCTCACCAGTTTCAATGTGACCGAGTCCTGGAAAACAGATTGGACCTCTGCTACTGCTGGTTCTCTCGTGGCAACCATAGACCCGACCTGTAAGCCATGGGGGTTCGACCTTCCTCGGAAAATGTGGTGTCGCTTAAATAGACTTAGAACGGGTTACGGCCGCTGCTATTACTTTCTACATATCGTAAATGGGGGTGGAAAGGTTATGCAATGTGCGAGTGTGGCGAAGAAGCCCAGACTATGGAGCATATAATTCAGCGAAGCCCTCTACATTCGTACTCGGGACCTCAAGAAGACCTACTGCACGTATCACCCGACGTAATTGCGTGACTCCACACACTGAATGTTGACATCTAATCTTAGTGTAATTTTGTGACATTGTAATTTTAACTAAATGCCTATATTTTATTGTATCAAGCGCCATACAATTAACTAAATAAATAAATTCATCATCATCATCATCTCAGCCATAGGACGTCCACTGCTGAACATAGGCCTCCCCTTTGGACTTCCATATATACCGGTTGGAAGCGACCTGCATCCAGCGCCTTCCGGCGACCTTTATAAGGTCATCTGTCCATCTTGTAGGTGGACGTCCTACGCTGCGCTGCTGGTCCGAGGTCTCCACTCGAGCACTTTACGGCCCCATCGGCCATCTGCTCTGCGTGCTATGTGGCCTGCCCATTGCCACTTCAACTTGCTAATCCGGTGAGCTATATCGGTCACTTTAGTTCGTCTACGGATTTCCTCATTTCTGATTCGATCACGTAGAGACACCCCGAGCATAGCCCTCTCCATTGCTCGTTGAGCGACTTTGAGCTTTGAGATGAGGCCGATAGTGAAAGACCACGTTTCGGTGCCGTAAGTCATCACTGGTAACACACATTGGTTGAAGACTTTCGTCTTGAGGCACTGAGGTATGTCGGATGAAAAGACATTGCGTAGTTTCCCGAACGCTGCGCAGCCGAGTTGGATTCGGCGGTTGACCTCTTTCTCGAAGTTGGACCTACCTAATTGGACCACTTGTCCTAGGTAGATGTATGAGTCAACAACTTCGAGTACCGAGTTTTCAACAGAGACTGGTATGGGCACAACCTTGGCATTTGACATGAGTTTCGTCTTGTCCATGTTCATTTTTAAGCCCACCCGTTGAGAAACTCGATTGAGGTCATCGAGCATCATGCTGAGTTCCTCCATCGACTTTGCCATGACTACGATGTCGTCGGCAAACCGAAGGTGAGTGATGTATTCGCCATTGATGTTGATGCCAAGTCCTTGCCATTCCAGGAGCTTGAAGGCGTCTTCCATAACGGCCGTAAACAGTTTCGGGGACACAACGTCCCCCTGTCTTACGCCTCTTCTCAATGGAATGGCCTTTGTGCTCTGCTCCTGAACTCGGACCGACATGGTGGCGTTACTATACAAACACTTCAACACTTCAATGTACCGATAGTCAATATGGCATCGCTGAAGTGACTCGAGCACCGCCCATGTTTCCACCGAATCGAAGGCTTTCTCATAGTCCACAAACGCTAAGCATAATGGCAAGTTATACTCTTCAGTCTTCTGTATAACTTGTCGCAGCGTATGTATGTGGTATAAATAAATTATTTCATTTTAAATTGTATATATTTTATCACGGTTTTTAATGATTCTGCAACAATTGCTAGTTTATATTTGAGCCTATGTTAGACTGGTAGAGAATAATATAAATAAATAAATAAATTGTTTCGTACAAAAACAAAAAGTATCCAATCGTAACTGGTTACGAACCTACAGTTACGTACTTACGCGGCCGAAAAGAAAATGACAGAAATCAATATTTACCTTAAAAGCATTCCACTCCTCTTTCATATCACGATGGCTGAAGGCACCGGCCGCCGCCGCCGCCACGCAGAGAAAAAGGACTGCCCATTTCATGATTCCTGGACAAACTAATTACTCTTTTAAATAGAAAACTATCGTTGAATTACCGCTACAGTATCAGAAGAATAAAATAGAATGGTTTATTTGCAGGAATACTTAAGTTTAGGTACAAGGTCTTATTGTAATAATTACATAGTCCAGTATTCTATCGAACGGTGTCGACATGCAAAATCAAATCAGATTCACAAATTAAAACATGTAACATTAACAATAATAATATTTCACTAGGCTATAATAATTTCAATGTCACAGTATCAAAATAAATAGAGAGCATAATTAGGCGAGGGGGGTGGAATTTGATACCACATTGCCGGCTTAGGCCAGCAAAGCAACCTTCTTTTCAATATCAATTTATGACTTTGATTTCTTAACATCTTTTATTTATATTCCATTGCATTTATAAGAAAAACACTATCACGAACTTGGATTGCCGTTTTCCTAATTCGCGGTCTCTGCAGTGATGTACCTACAATTATTTCAAATTTAAATAAAAGTAAATTGCATATATTGTCCAATTAGCTACGAATATAAAGCAACGCTTCTGAACTTACTTACCTAATTATTTAATGAAGATTCACCAAACTTTTAAAAGCGATGTCCGTCAACCGAGGTTGCCGATTGCGGTAGGTTCTTTAGGCACTCATTTATATACCCTAGTAGATAATCAACAAAATTTCCTTAACAAACCAAAGAAATAATTAATTAAAGATGCAAAAAATACTGATTGAAATTAATTTATACTTGCAATAGTTTTTTCTTTTTTCATAATTAAAAGATTAAGTATATGCATGAACCTACTGTAATATTTGGTAATAATTATTATTTAACCACAAACGGGCAGTGCCATGATAAGAATTACACATTTTATCAAATTGTAGACAACCACAAATTATAAAAAAAATAAAAAAAACATAAATTTGATCTAAGTTTCTTCGTATGACATGTATTCGTAATTTGCATATTCTTTCAATTCTTATCTCACCACCTACTCATTTCTGTTTACTTTTTTTCTCCGTTATCCAAAGCTTATCTAGAATAGATCGCTCTTTAGCGATAAGACCGCGTCTTACGTTATTTAATTTAAGGTTTCTGTTGTATTCTTTTTCTTGTTGGTGTGCAATAAATAATTCTTTTTCTTCTTCTTTTCCTGAGTATGAATGATACATAGGTACTACTATATACACTTTCGACACCAACAACCCGGTAGCCGGGCGCTCTTCTCGTAGTAAGTTTTCGCTACATACGGTTTTTCCCATGTTATCGGCTACGAGCGTAGCCCGTAGCGCTAAGCGGTAGCGAATGCGTTAAATATTATAATTTCAAATTATTACGCCATCCACTAGACTGCAGCTGGGGATGGGATCGAACCCACGATCTCTGCTTATAGTAGTGCGCTGACGCCTGAGCTACCGCAACGTTACGCACATCGCGTTAACCCTTAGAGCGCCAAGCGGCAGAGCAATTCACCGTGCCACTGACGCCAAAAACAAAAAAAAAATGCTCCAAAATCAACAGAGATTGAAAAACACAGATAGTGGTTTGAATTAGCATTTTTTGACCATTAAAATTTTTGACGTCAATAGGCGTCGTTGGCGTCAGTGGCACGAATTCCCGATGACGTGATTTGCCGTCTTTGGCGGTCAAAGGGTTAAATGACGCATTATATTCCGCCAAAGCGCCTACTGTCATGGGTTTTGATCTAGGACAACATAGCCTGCCTACTGAGCCGACGGCCCCGGGTTTGCCCGGGTTCGGATCCCGGCCAGGGCAAATATTTGTGTGATGAACTCGACTCTTTGTGCTTGGGTCATGATTGTTCTATGTATTTAAGTATATATTTATCTATATAAGTATGTATATCGTCGTCTACACACAAGCCTACTTGAGCTTAATTTGGGACTAGATCGATTTGTGTGAGGTTGTCTGATATTTATTTATTTATAGTTAGATTATAAGCAAACAACAATTCTGAAGGAAGGAAAATTAAGTATTTACGCACAATAGGGAAAGGATGAAACTTTTCAAGGAGATATTTACAATATTTCTGTAACTTTTTCCACGGATTGATATAATGATACAATCTAGTCTTATGAAATAAGACAATAAAAGATATTATAAGCATCATAAAATGTATTTGTCAGAAAATTTAATATTTATTAGTAAAGCAAACAACTCAAATACTGAAGTGTCAGCATTAATCGAGGTTAATGTATCTCTACGCGATAAATAAGTGACAAAGCATCCGCCACGTTTTAACAAAATGCGAGTGTGAGTGACAGATGCTTTGTCATTTATTTATTACGTGAAAAACGCAACTATCATAGGCTCCCTGATCATAATGCATGTCGATTTTATTTTGTACACTAAGTGCCATGTTCAAAAAGATTCCATGTTGTGTAATACCTACTGTTGGTTTTTTTGAAAGATACAATTTTAGGTCGAAAATGTGTCATTTTGAGTTCTGGTATCTACTAAATAACACAATCAACAACAGTGCTATAGGTACTTAAATATAATTACAAAGCAAGTTATCAACTGTGTATTAAGTACTTATTTATTTATCTGTAAATTCCACGTCGCCTTTTTGCCGCAAAACCCAAGTTAGTACAGTGAACATCAAGAGTTAGTAATCATAAATCATAATCAATCCAGCACTTCGTTGCAGTAAAGAATTGAACGTGTCAAAGTACCTAGTGAAAATATACTAAACATAATCAGTTACTTTTAATGATGACTAAACATGGGTAAAGACCAAAAAGTTGAACGAAGTTAAGGCGTAGTTAGCCATATAAAACGAGAAAAAAGCGGTCGATGGTTAACTGTCGTCACACAACGGAAAATTTCATAATATTTACATTTTATCTGAGTGAGTTAATGTGGTAAACTTTTTGGTCTTCACTTACATACTCCAGGAGGAAACAAGTGACTTCGTGGTGTGTGTTATTGCGTTTTAATAAATGGAATAATTTAATAATTATGTAATTATGACGCAACCCGGCAAGAAACTCTGTTTCTTTAGACATTAAATTTGCAAAAAAGAACTATTCGTCAATGTATTTAAAAGGAGTTAAGTAATAAATAATTGTACTTATTAATTCTTTTTTCTTTTTAAAATATTATAAATTATAATATTACCTACTATATATTTACAATACCTACATACATAGGTAACAAATTACCGAGTAATATAGAAAGACAAAATGTACTCACGTTAATTAGTCTTTTTCCAAGCAAAATATCAAAACATAAGATACAGTACCTACATGGCTTCTATTCAAAAAACTCTTGAGCTGTTTGCCGGGTCTTCCGGTGATCGTAAGGCTGGCTCGATCCTCGCCCAACGCCTTACCATCCAGCGAGGTAACGCGGCCAGCCTTACCAATGACAGTACTTTAAAGAATATATGTTTTATTTTAGAGGATTATTTATCCTGTGTACCAAAAATTACCCATATACTTTAAGTTGTATGGCTAATTGCCGATACGAAAGAAAATGTGAGGTAAGGCCTTAACTATCTAAAAGTTTTTTTAAACAACCCTTATACCTATCAGAAGACCGCACATATAAAATTTAAACCTTTCTGATTTCACCCACACCTCACCCGAAGGCTTTTGAAGAAGAATAGCTCACATTCTTATACAGCATCATTGTGAATTTTATTGTACAAATATTAATGAGTTCATTACCATAATAATTTCCTATCCAAATACATTATTAATTGCATTCTAATAAGAAATATATAACAGAAAACAAAAATCTTCTCGACTCTTCTCGTTTCGACCAATCCACTCATTACCCTTGTGGTGTCAAACATTTGCTAATTAAATCATGACTTTGAAATCCTACTTAAATCATATGTTATCACACGGTTTAAATGTTCGCAGATCCGTGCTTAATACTGCAATGGTAGGTTGCTTATTAGCCAAGCAAGTTTTTTCCACACATAACATACAGTTAAAATAAGTGAACATTTTCACTCCCATAATTTAATGATATGTAACTACTATTATACAGTGCCTTAGTTTATACTGTAATGCTGTGTAACTAATTTGAATAAATAAATAAATAAATTATAGTATCACAAAACGAGACCTAATTAAGCATAAATTATTGAATAGGATACTTAATTCCCTAGCTATAATCTAGTTCACATCTGCGTGTGATATCTATCAGTGCATTTTAATTTAATTTAGGTTATAAATGACCTAGGTACTAGTATAACTGATAGACAGATGCCTCTAGCACAAAACTATATGAAATATACTATAGCTACAGAATTAAGTATCTTATTCTATAATCCAGAACCTGATCTACCCGAGTGCTATATTACATCCAATGGTGTTCTATTTTCCTAAAATGTCTGAAGCTTCTCTTCAAAATATCGTATTTAAGAATATATACATACTGTGATGCGAGCTTTATTTTATATACCTAGTAGGTATTAGTTACTTGGTGAGTGTCAGAAGTGTCAACAGACAAAAGGATAATTATTTATATGTGATTTAACTTGGGAGTCCAGTTTCGTTGTGATATAACGTGAATATCGTGTAAAATTAAATCAAGACGACTTCTCCCTTCGGCCGCGTACATAACCAGAGTTTCATAACCAGTTGCGAAAGAAAACTATTTCAGTCTTGTTCGAAACCGGTTGCGAACGAAAACTATTTTGTTCTTATACGAAACCAGTTACGAACGAACAACTTTTGTTCTTGTACGAAACTAGGGTCAGGAGAGAGGATACTTACTGGAACCTTATTTACTAGGTCAATACCTGAATAACAAATGGACGTAGTTAAATAAATAGGACTCAATCCACCAAACAACCGGAAGTGGAGTTAAGTACCTATGCCACGATGTTCTTTAGGGTCTAGACTATGTATCAGCAAAAAAGATCCGGAAAATTATAGCGGCAAGTTATATAAAATCACACAGGGAAACAACCCACATCTATGGCAGCGGTATATTTTAAATCAGAAAAAAGATCCAATCCTATTGGATCGTTATAAATAATTGTCATTTCAAAGAACCATGCATAAATTTTACTTTGCAAAAAGGACGCAAGCGGTTTGGATCGTTTTTGAGTGTTTGACAAATCATATTCACATACATTGGTTACTTCTAAAAAACATCATAAACGATCCAAACTGCTTGGATCCCTTTTGCTGTAATCAAGATATAATTATATTAACGACACAACATTATCGCGATTTGTTAAAGTACCTATTTAAACTTTTTAAATTTGGGAAAATTCACTATGTAGCGAAATAACTCTGAATTAATGTTACATTCCTTAAATTAACTTACTTATGGATATATCTTTGATATTTGCTTTTAATTATGATTAAAAGTAAGTTAGCATATAATGTCACCAATAGCCATTTTGGCAATATGTAGATCGCCCTAGGTGGACAGATTGAGAACTAACTACACTACTATTTTGTTATATCGTATAACTAATAGTATAACTAGGTGGACAAACCCTAATGAAGGGGTTCATGTCCATACGAGTACGCCACTTTGGTGTACAAATAAACATAAATGAGATGGTGGCTTGGTGGCACTATAATAAAAACTTAAGAAATGCCCCTCTTGCATTTTTGGCTAAAGTGCTAGCAATTATATTATTAAAATTATCGTGAGACATCTTTAACAATAATAAAAACGTTTCAAACTCACGTAAAAACTGTTCAGAACGGCCCGAAAAGTTTCGAACTCATATGGAGCTCTTCATCAGGGGCAGCTATCCGTTCTGCTACGCGACTCGCGGCCCACTGCGGCGGCAAGGATAGCTGTCCCAGATGAAGAGCTCTATATTATCTTTAATAATTATAAAAACGGTTTAAACTCGTTCGAAACATGACGGGCCGTTCGTGACAATTTTTACGTGAGTTTAAACCGTTTTTATAATTAATAACGGGCTAGCAAATTGATATAAATGTAGGGTAACGTATAGTCAGCTGAAGTTGCTACGCACCACCTGTCGTGCTCAAAATTATATTAACACAGAGTATATTATCTAGAGAATAAGGTTTGCACAGATTATTTACTGCTGACTGTACACATCATACCTACAGAAGGCGCCTTTATCATTTTCTTCTTAAACACAACTGTAACATTGGTATTCATATTTATTGTACTGTTAAGGCATATTTGTTATCTAACTATATATAATTGTATAGTGTCCCGCCGGTAAGAAACGTCATTTCAATACATTTTATCACATAAGATGACAGATGTCAGGATTAATTTCTTACCGGCGGGCATAGTTCTGTAGCCCTAGTGAAAAGCTCTATGAATCGGATTCACACACATCACACTATTAACTAACTTAAGCTCTTTTGCTCCTAGGTTATCTGACTTACACCCCTTTTCACTGGGCCACAGATTTATTACTAAAATAAGAGTAATTGGTAATCTAAATTTTATTTTATTTTTTGGTTAGTAGCATCAGCATAAATAAGCGACCAAAAGTATCACATTTGATGTAAAAGTTAAAAAAACGCAAAGAAGAATAAACATATTTTTTTTATTAAAGCAGTAACGTCTGCTAACGTAAACTAAATGTTTACAAATGAAGCGAAAATTGAAAAATTTAATGATTCGGACAGGATTCGAACCTGCGTTTCCAACGGCTTTCCGGGCCAACACTGGCGTCCTCCCAATTGGACCACCGAATCAGATGTCAGAGTCATTGAATTTTTCAACCAGTTGCTTCGACATGCCTTAGGGTGGCATCGTAGCGCCATCTACCGTAAAGATTTAGACTTTATCGTCGGCGCCATCGTCTCAAATTTGTTGAGAATCGATAGTAACGATGTGCTACACCCAAATTACTTATTTTTTATTAAAGCAGTAACGTCTGCTAACGTAAACTAAATGTTTACAAATGAAGCGAAAATTGAAAAATTTAATGATTCGGACAGGATTCGAACCTGCGTTTCCAACGGCTTTCCGGGCCAACACTGGCGTCCTCCCAATTGGACCACCGAATCAGATGTCAGAGTCATTGAATTTTTCAACCAGTTGCTTCGACATGCCTTAGGGTGGCATCGTAGCGCCATCTACCGTAAAGATTTAGACTTTATCGTCGGCACCATCGTCTCAAATTTGTTGAGAATCGATAGTAACGATGTGCTACACCCAAATTACTTATTTTTTATTAAAGCAGTAACGTCTGCTAACGTAAACTAAATGTTTACAAATGAAGCGAAAATTGAAAAATTTAATGATTCGGACAGGATTCGAACCTGCGTTTCCAACGGCTTTCCGGGCCAACCGAATCGTTACTATCGATTCTCAACAAATTTGAGACGATGGTGCCGACGATAAAGTCTAAATCTTTACGGTAGATGGCGCTACGATGCCACCCTAAGGCATGTCGAAGCAACTGGTTGAAAAATTCAATGACTCTGACATCTGATTCGGTGGTCCAATTGGGAGGACGCCAGTGTTGGCCCGGAAAGCCGTTGGAAACGCAGGTTCGAATCCTGTCCGAATCATTAAATTTTTCAATTTTCGCTTCATTTGTAAACATTAAGAATAAACATATTTAAATTTCATAGATGTTTATAAAGTACCTACAGTCAGAATCAAAAGAAGCTAACAAATTTGCTACTGGCATTTATCAAATAGCTTACTACAACTTTGACGCTGACTGTATTACGGCATACAACTTCTATGAAAGAAGCAAATTAACGCGCCGTACAATATTACTCCTATGGCGCCGAGATAGTCCATTAGCGGGTTATACTCCTCACATAAAGTCCAACTTACTGGTAGTGAGTAAACAGCCCTGATACAGTTCGTCATGCTCTAAAAAAGCGCCGTACACTATGGTAGGCCTTAATAAACGGACTAGACTTTTGCTCGTAGCGTTAATCCATATCCAACTGAATACTTTAAACTCACACTTTTTCAAATTGTCCAATGTAAAGCAGCCAAGCATGCAAAGTAGCACAAATTGACTATATTTGAGCATTTTCACAAAAATTATGTAACATCTTACGATTAATGTCAAATGGTATAACAAAACTTGACAGAATAATTTAAGCGGAGTATATCGCGGAGTATTGGAGTCAACCTTTGACAACGGTAACTGTATTAATAACTGAAAAGTCAGGAAGGCTAAAATAATGAAATTATTTGAGAGCCTCTTATTGAAATAGATAAAATATCTTATTTTAAATTAAGCCATACTTAAATAAAGTAAGTACACATCTGATAAAGTCTAATAAGTACTATTTTTCAAAATCCGGTGTAATGATGTATATAACAACTTTAAATGTTCCCACTGGGTATGACAACATTTGATTGATATAACTACAAAAAGTATCATTTCATTGGATGTTATTAGTATAAAATACGTTTAATATAACGTTGCAAAATATCCAAACACTCCTCCTCGCTTCGCTCGTCGTCGTACCAAACCGTAACCTAGTGAGTTTTTATTTTTTGTGTCAGTAATTCGAGTGTGTTGTGGACCTATAATCTTATTATATCAAATAAACATTATACTAGATGATAGTTGTTTGTTTAGAATGTATTATATGAGATTATACCAAATGTTATTATACCATTAACTAATTACATCCCTTGATATATTGACCAATAATATAATTATCATTTAAGTTGTTATAGTGACCGTTACGTACCCAAATTCATATTATGCTTGGTTCACTTATTCGCAGCTTTGAGCAGTCAATATAAGTGAAATACCATTGCAAATTAAGTGAAAACACTTTTTACATCTTATATTTGTTTCCTAGTTCCTATAACCTATAATTCCTATAAATCTAGTCACAGTACAATACTGTAAATGACAATACTGTAAGTGGCAATACTGTAGTGTCGTTCCTTTTTCTTAGATTGATTAGAAAGGGACGACACTACAGTACTATTGCCACTTTTTAATTTCTACTCTTTTGTACCGTACTGTAATTCTGCCAAAAGCGGTCAATGATCAATTTTCAATTATAGCTTTTAATAAAATACCAGTCTAACATAACTATGTTACTCGACTCTTGACGCGCGACATAGCGTCACCCGTCACTTTCTCACAGTATTACTTGGAAAGAGATGGGTAATATATCGCGCGAGAAACGCGTGTCACAGTTGTGCTAGAGGTGCAGTTTTTTAACTCATATTTAAGTTTTGTGGCAACCACCTATAATTTCTACCTCGACTAAGAACTACATTGTAATTAGTAATTACCTAGCTAATTATTAATTGAGATCTGGAGGCAGAATTAGTAGGTATATTCTAAATAGGGAACTTGCATGACCATCTTTTCTTAGTCGCTCGTAAAGATTTAAGAGTTACGTACCTAAAGGTACTAAAACGTTGAAATATGTACACATAACCAAGGGGGTTTCACTCCGCTGAAGTGTCAAAAACTATACCTACTAATTTCGGGTCACAATTGTGACCCGGCCCGCCCATCGTCCCGCCTTTATTCGGCTAGGGTCGGCACGTTCGAAGCGAAGACAACGCATCGATTACAAATTTTTATTATTTACATATTATTGTGATTTTTTATTATTTTTAACCGACTTTAAAAATGAAGAGATTCAGTGTTCGCTACATTGAATCGTTTTGAACGTAAGTTCACCGATTATCTCCGTAAAGTGTAAATATAATATATATTTTTTATTAGTAAGAGATACGGTTATTGCTACGGTTTTCCCATAGACATTCAATCATGATCTGATGATGGAACTTATTTACTAGATCTCGGGACTAGTTCAACGTAGACAAGTGTGGTTTTTCTGCACACTTTACTGAAAATTTACAGCCAGTATGTGGCAGTATCATAAAATTGACCTGATGATGGACCCTGGAAATAGGGACTGGATCTCAAGATTGTTTCAACGCAGACATGTGGGGTTTTTACATTTCGATTGACCACAATGAACATTTGTACTCAGTATCATAAAATTGACCTGATGATGGATCATGGAAGTACCTACTGGATCTCAGGACTGGTTCCACATGAGTAAAGAAACGGAATAGAGACTAAGCTTCATACAACCGCGATGCGATAGGTACACTACTACAAACGCAATGCGCGTGTGGACGTGTCCACAAACTCCACATCACGTACACGAACAAACAGATTTAGACCGCATTGCTGCGTTTAGCGCACGGGGTGCGCGCCGTGTCTTGTACGACTTCGCTTATGAATATGAAAATTAGCGAACCAAATTAAATTCAAAATGGCGAATGGCTTTTTTTTTCAAAATTTCAAATTGGTGCTCGGGGGCTGAAACTCGGTATCGGGGGGCATTTGGGGCTCACAAATATGAATCTGAAATCGGTGTCCTAAAAAAATCAGTCAAAGTCGGAAAATATCGAAACAACAAGATTTGTATGGAGATTTTTTTTAAGGGTCCCGTATCTCGTAAACGGCTGGAAATGGGTAGAGGGTGCTCGAACGAATGTCATAGGGGACGCTCATGCGAGTACAGTCGTGAAAAAAAAAATCAAAATAGTGACATTTTTTTTTTTAAATTTCAAATTAGTCCTAGGGAGTTAAAACTCGGTATCGGGAGGCTTTTTGGGTCATCCAAGTCAGAATATGAAATTGGATTTTCAAAATTTGCTCAACTTCGGAAAATATCGAACAAACAAAATGTAATAATCCCAGAACATAAAGGGCCGCTAGAAACGGGCTTATTTCTATGTATACAAATATAAACCATATGGTCAATGATCGTCGTCGATTGAATCAATCACTGATGTCAAGTGTGCATAAAAATGAAATGTTATGTAAACGGGTGTAAAACCAATAATAAAATAAATAAAAATGTTTCATTCTACAAACTTCCAAAGGCTAAAATAAAAATTAAAAAAATGCATAAATTATGTAAATGTACATAATATAAACACATTCTCTACTTGCTCATCAAAGTGAATCAGAATACGAAAACTGCACGTGACTGCGTTGAACCACTCCTGAGAAAGCACTTCCAGGATACAAAATCCGGTCAATTTTATAATACTGGATCTTAATGCTAATCAAAATGGTTCGAAAAGCAAAAAACCGCACATGTTTACGTTAAACCAATCCAAAGATCCAGTAGGCACTCTTAGAGCCCATCATTATAAAGATGGCGCTAGTTCCCTCTTATTTTGAACGTATTTTGTTAATAGTAGCTTTAAAATAATTACAAACACAGAGAAGTAGTTTCCCTTTTGCTAATGTAGGCAACCCTAGGAGTATGACACGCCCCAAAGAAGCAAAAACCAACAGCGTCGTACGTCATTAAAAATGGCCAATCAGATACGAGTAGGCTAATGCTTTTGCAAAAGCGGCAAATAACAAAAGAGTGCGGCTTCTGTAGTGTCTTTATTCTGTGACATAACTTAGTTAAAATCAACAAATGTTATTTCAGAACTCGCACGTAAACGCCCCATAATAAGACCACCGATATTAATCATACATAGGAAAGAAGCCTTGTCAAGTCAGATTTAATAAACCGTTTCTCCATTTTATAGGTAATTTGTAATGTATTTAAAGAGTTACGTCACTGGGTGTTTCAAATTACATTTCAATTTACGAAACTTATAATTAAAATCTTTCACTAAAAATAAATATTTCAGGAATGCATTTATTGAAATCATTGTTTAGTTATTATCAATATAATGTTCGTGCAAGTTTCCTATTTATATTTCCTAGGTGTTTTAAAATTAAGAGATTCATACATGGGAAAGAAACTTTTCTGAACTAGTAGCTAGAAGCTCACCAGAATTTTGTGACATTTTCAGAAGCTGCATTGTACAAACGGTGTTAAATAGTATGGAACTTCTAAATGGCCAAATACATAGCTTACTTCTATAAACGGATTTGCTTGTTTTGTCATGTTTTCCAGGCTGAACGAAAGTGTTTCAGAAAAAACGGCTTTCAAACGTGCAAATATTTTGATTTTGAAATGCAGCATTGGCCAAAAGTATCAAGCGAAACCCTGTGTCCAATAAAAATCATATACACGAGATATCATAATTTCATTAGATTGATAAAAAATATTAAAAACTGCAAAAATATTAGATTGACACAAAGACATTTACCCTATATGCGAAATACATACACAGAAGTTACAAAAATACTTTTGATCAAACCTGTATTTTGAATTGATAATTTGAAAACTTTGCAAGCTAACCTAAGAGGTTCCTAGACCAAGATAATTGCACGTGTATAAAACCTAGCATAAATATGCTAGTATAGATGAGTGCATCAACTTTTTCATGCTGTTATTCTCTCCCGTCACCTAGGAGACAATGGTGATTACTGATTAAACTTCTTAGAAAAGTTTTGATAATTTATAATATTGGTATTTTCAAGATATTCTAAATAAGAATGGGCTTATAACTGCTGCAATTACAACATTCTTGTTGAATATTGCCGTCGAAAGTCGTAGTTTTAAAGAGTTACCCAGGGGCCATCCAAAAAAGTTGATTAACTCATATATGCTATAGCAGCACCTCTAGCAAAACTATGACTTCTCTAAATCGTCTGATAAAATTCTCTCTCCGTCTCATGGCTCTTTCTTTTCAATACCGTGCGAACGAGACGTGCGATGCTGGGTCGCGACAAGCAGTCTCAGTAATGGCCCGGTCACGCCTTTCAGAGACACCACTTTACCACAAAACAGATAGGTACAGAAATCAATCTACATACAAGCGCGCTCGAGCAAACGCACACATAGACATTGCTCACGGACACGTCAAGCGGATGGCACTCGCGCTCGCACTGGTCCGAACTGGTCCGAGATATCGTGTCCGTGAGCAATGTCTATGTGGGCGTTTGCTCGAGCGTGTATGTAGATTTATTTCTGTACCTATCTGTTTTGTTACTTTACGCGAGCGGTTGAGCGAGAGATTCGAGTGCGGCCATACGAGTGAGCGAGACGTCCCGCTGTCGCGCAGCCGTGGCATCTCCGCTCGCGAGACCAGCGCAACGGCGAGCGGCAGCAATAGGGTGATTAGTGAAGCATTCTAACCACCTCATTACCGTGTTACGGTAAAAGGTCGTATCTTCATACGGATGTCATAGTAAGATACGTCCTTTTATCGTAGCATGGCAGAAGTATTTTAACGAACCCCGTATCATCAAAGACGCCGTTTTATGTTATCTTGTACAGTCTGACCAAAAAGAATAGAAATTAAAAAAGTGGCAATACTGTAGGGACGACACTACAGTATTGCCACTTTTTAATTTCCACTCTTTTTGGTCAGGCTGTAGAAGACGCAGATTTTTAAAATTCTTATCAAAATGATCTTGATTGCTTCTATAAGTCAATATTGCGGTAGCGGTAATGAGGCGGTTAAAACGCTCCGAATAATCACCGAATAGTTGGAAGCGGAAGGTCCGCTCGCGGTATCTCGTTCACTCCTATTGCCACCGCAGGCAGACGGTACGTTGTGCTAGAAGGGCAGTATTTTCATTTAAAAACATGATTGACTAGCAGTTATTAGCAGGGATTGGAAATTCGGGTAGACATTTACTTAAAGTTGACAAAATCCTATTGATATCTCACTCATACGTCAAATAAAGCCGCCTATACCTACAACTGAACGACAAAGTTTACTAAGCCGCCGCCAAAGTTTAGGTAAATATCTACCGGAATTTCCGATCCCTGGTTATTAGTTAGTGTCACAAACCTAACTATTAATGACAAATGTCATGTGTTTCGTCACCAAATTGACAGCTTATTAATATCAGGTCACACTGTGCTCAGTAAAACATTATGATATAATAGTTTAAACGTAAGTTCAATTTAACTTCAATTTCCCGAAACTGTGCTTTCTTAAATGGAAATACAATCAGTGAACACTCAGAACGCAATTCGGGTTTTAGAAAGAGACATCGCGTAACGTCGATGACACGCGAGCGTGATTGTGCTGTTCTGCTTTCTTAATGACACACAAAACTTTTTAAACATACGTTAAACGAAAGAAGGAACTTCAATATAAAATAGACCGTATCTTAATAGCGATATGTTTAAAATTTGGTTAATTTTTTTTGCATTGTCATACCTAATCTGTAATTTCGAATCACACCTGCGATTATCTGTATATACAATGTCACATCTTCATTTTCCGCCTCTAGATTGAAATATATACCTATATACAGGAACACCATTCTTGAGACGCCATGAATACCAATTGTACAAAAATATCAAATTAAATAACACCTATGGTGGTGGTATTAACGGCTATTAACGACTGCACTCTTTGGGTGCTAAATTGCAACTAAATCAAAAGATATTTGTAATTTTTATCGACCCGCCCCGGCTTCGCACGTGTGGAACGCTGCATGCATACATATATACACCTTCCTCTTGAATCACTCTATCTGTTAAAAAAACCGCCGTCAAAACCCGTTGCGTAGTTTTAAAAATCTAAGCATACATAGAGACAGACAGCAGAATCGACTTTGTATTAAGTATATACTATGTATAGTGATTACGTCTGATTTTACCCGAAACCCGAATTACATTCAGAATGCTCACGGACTGTACTTAGATATCGACGGTGATATGAGTGAACAGAGGGTGGAGCACAGTTGCCAATTCTGTATACTTCAGAGAGTTCAATCCGTCGACTTTCATCCTTTCTTTTGCGTGCGATAGTAAGTATCTCCTCCTGAAACATAAAATAACTTAGCTAAAGCTCAAGAGAGGAAATTACGACGAATAAAACCTTATTTTTGATCTAGCGCAACTCTTGCACAACATTCAAATTTTTAAATATGGTTAATGGTCAATTATTGGCCACCGTTCAATAACTGGCCACCTCATAATAAAAATCAACTCTGCTCACCTACAAACTTGACGACGCGTTTGGCTCGGTTTGTAGACACCTGCCTACTGAGCGGGCGGTCCCGGGTTCGAATCCCGGCCAGGGCAAATATTTGTGTGATGAACTCGAATATTTGTGCTTGGGTCATGGTTGTTATATGTATTTAAGTATATATTTATCTATATAAGTACGTATATCGTCGTCTAATACCCATAACACAAGCCTTCTTGAGCTTACTTTGGGACTAGATCGATTTGTGTGAGGTTGTCCGATATGTTTTTTTTTTCAACGGAATCATTTTTGTTCAACGTGGCCAGTTATTGGAGGATGGCCAGTAATTAACACCTTATACTAAAATGAATTCTAGTGTTCAGTTAAAACAAATTTCTTTACAAAAGTTTTTAAAATATAAAATTGTGTTAGCAGCGTCGTCTAAGAAGCGGCCCTCTACATGACGTCACCTTGTCAAAAATTTGACAGTCACAACACACAAAACGATCAGTGGTACAATTTCCATACTAAATCCACCTTAATAATAGTCCGACTTATCATTGTCTATGCTGTGATCAATTTACTGGTCGCCTACGCTTTTTTTAATATAATTTCAAATGAATTTTCCAATCATAAATTGGGATATTTTCGAATTATGTAAAAATGTGGTATTATTTAATTTTGGCTTATGATTTTCGCGGCGACAGAAAAATTAAAGAGCAGCAAACTATTTGCAACTAAAATAATAACTTGTCAGCGGTTAAATATTTTGGCAATCATTTATATTAAATGAGCTTTAAACTTCAAATAATGGCAGCTACTTTAAGGTAGCAGAAATAATAAGTACTGAAATCATAGGCGAGGTACTATAAATAATGACTTGGCGACTAATATTAGCAGAAGACTTGCCTCAGAACCGAAGCTGTCAACCCCGATTCCACGTGGTGTTGTCTGCCCTACCCCTAGCGTGTATATAAAAAGCCGGAGGCGCGGAGGGAGAGCAGCCCTCGCCCGCCGTGACAAAGCTCCCGAGCTTTGGTCACGCAATGGCGGAAGGGCTGCACTTCCCGCAGCGCCGGAGCTAAGGCAGAGTCTGACACAATATCCAAAAAATATTGTCGGTTTAGGAGTCCATATCTCGGTAATTATTAAGTTTAGATAAAAGTTGTCCATACAAAACAAAGTATTTTTTTATGACCTTGATTTATTTTATATGCAATCTCCATTGAACAATTAGAGTAGGCCATTTTCAAGTTTTTATCCGCTGTCATGTTTCCGCTTAATTAGTTAATTCAGTCGCCAAAACAATAACTCGATGCTAGTTTATATTGAAACAAAGCCGAAAATTGATTGCTTAGCTGCTACTTTTTACTTTATACTAGTCTCCGCAATTAGTCGCCAACGTATTATTTTTGCTGCCCCCTTTAATTTTTTTTAAATCCCTAAATCAGATTAATTTGTCGCCGCGTTAAATACATGCCTTTAATTTTTATCCTTTATTTGATAATGATAATATCGATAAAAAGCCTGGTTAAAAAATGAAATTTTGTCAATTAGAACTATTTGGCTACATTTATAGGAAATAGGGACGGCACAAGAATAGTGTACAACTATTAAGAAAATTTCGCATATTGATAACAATCCAGTGACGTATATAAATTTTACATTTTACGCAAACGTTGTTAGAACTAATCAAGCTAACAACAAACTTTGTATGGAATTCGTTTCATACAATAATTAATTCATTCAAATAGGTAATTCCCTCCATCTATCATCTACCATGCAAAGTACTCATAAAACGTTCGATACTTCCGAAGTGGTTGACGTATGGTTCAGCATGTGGTACCTGCTGGTTTCACGCTCGACCGACACCGCTTCAGCCAATTCTCCTCTAGAAGTCTAGACTAGTGTACAAGACAAACAGCAATGTTCGCATTGTTGTGTTCCGGTGTGGGGGTAAGATAGCCGGTGAAATTACTAGCATAGAGGCATTCTATCTTCGTCCTCCGGGTAGGCAAGCACTTGTGACTCCTCTGGTGTTGCAGGTGTTTATGGGCGACGGTAATTGCTTTCCATCAGGCGATACGTTTGCTCGTTTGCCCCCTATGAAATAAAAAAAAAAAAAAAAAAAACAAGACATTGTCTTCCCCCTCCCATAGTCATACTAGATTGTTCTGTATACTTACGCTGCGCTGCGAGGTGTTTTACGATGGATCAGCATGTGGTATCTGCTGATTTCAGGGTCGAACCGACACCGCTTCAGCCCATTCTCCTCTAGAAGTCTAGACTAGTGTACAAGACATTGTCTTCCCCCTCCCATAGTCATACTAGATTGTTCCGTATACTTACGCTGCGCTGCGAGGTGTTTTACGATGGATCAGCATGTGGTATCTGCTGATTTCAGGGTCGAACCGACACCGCTTCAGCCCATTCTCCTCTAGAAGTCTAGACTAGTGTACAAGACATTGTCTTCCCCCTCCCATAGTCATACTAGATTGTTCTGTATACTTACGCTGCGCTGCGAGGTGTTTTACGATGGATCAGCATGTGGTATCTGCTGATTTCAGGGTCGAACCGACACCGCTTCAGCCCATTCTCCTCCAAGCGATAGTACAAATCATCATCTTCTGCGCCCCAACCGTAGTATTCATTGCTCATGCCATTTATGGCCTTGAATTGTTTTGAAGTTATTGATATGGCTCCCCCGAAGAGCTCCAAGTATATTAAGACGAATCTGAAACGATATATGTATGTGATTTATGACATAGACTTGCTGGAACCCGCGGTGTTACCCGCTTAACCTACCAGGCGCGGTCGCAGCCTGAAATTTTGAAGCAGGACATTTTTTTTTGTGATATTTTTTTTTTGCTTTTGATTTGTACGATTTTGGGGCGGGGTGTGTCCCTTGTGACCCCCTTCCCCTCCGGGCCGCGCCTGCATCCTACGTGAACACTACATTTTTTCGGGATAAAAAGTAGCCTAGGTAATCCAGGGTGTCAACTACCTTCATACCATTTTTTATTTATTTTATGATTATGGAACGTTATTACATCCTTCATTACACATCTTCTTTTTGATGATGAATAAAATTATCCTTTCAATTTGAACTAAAATGGAAGTATGTTTTTTCGTTTGTTAGCAACTAGTTGTGAAAGAATGCGAATGCGTTTAGCGTGAGTGAAAGATTTTGTTCTTTTATCTACACCCATATTGTTAAATTACTATAAGAAGTTCAGATACTATAGGTAAAGACCTACATTACTTGGCTGCGACCAAAATCAGGATGTAATATCATAACAGTACCATAGCCCCCGCGTGCTCACCATAACAGTATCAAATTTGAAACTGTTATGGTGAGCACGCCCCCCGCGGAGCGAGGTCACCTCATTTATTCCTCTGCTCCGCGGACTTACTGGCAGGACTGAGTATTTCATATTTTCATGAAAGCAAATCTACGATAATAATGATGAATATGTGTGTAGATAAAGTAGTGTATGCAACTGTACATAATTAGGTCTTAAAACACTTGTGATCCTATTATGAAACCACACTCGTATTTTAAGACCTCTCATTATGAAGCAGTTGCATAAACGACTTATATTTCTCATTGCCAAGACGCAGATGCCGGCTGTTCGTCACGGGGTCACCAACCTGTGCTTATCGATGCTCACAGACATGTGCCTCGGGTCCTCCGTACAGACGTACAGGTTGGCCGGCCGCAGCGGCAGTAGGTCCACGTCGTGGAATATCAGGCAGGGGAAGCCGGCTCGCATGGCGGCCACGGCTCCCACGTTCATGAGCTTGGCTCTGTTGAACGGTCGCGTGTTCATCTGAAATCACAATGGCAGACATGGAAACAAAAGTAGATTGAACTTTAACAGACCCTACAACATTGACATGCTTAACCGTTACATTAATAGCCGGGTCCTGACTGAGCGAGCAGCCTCGCGAGGCCGCCTCGGACGTTTGCCGCGCGAGGACGGCTCGTGTTGTAACGATATTTATAAATAAGTGCCGTGCGAGGAAAGGCCGAGCCAGTTTTGCTCAAGAACGCCATGAGGCCGCACGTTCGGAAAGTTGTCGCCACCACGGCCTTTCTAATAATTCTACGGCTTGTAAAAAAATAGGCAAGTGCGAGTCCGACTCGCGCATGAAGGGTTCCGTACCATAATCTAAAACAAGTTTGTTGTATGGGAGCCTCCCTTAAATATTTATTTTATTTTTAGTATTTGTTGTCATAGCGGCAATAGAAATACATCATCTGTGAAAATTTCAACTGTCTAGCTATCACCGTTCTTGAGATACAGCCTGGTGACAGACAGACGGACGGACGGACGGACGGACAGCGAAGTCTCAGTAATAGGGTCCCGTTTTTACCCTTTGGGTACGGAACCCTAAAAAAGAAAGTGGAGACCTAAACTTTTTGGATGAAACTGTTATTTAAAAACAGATAACATACTGGGAATAGATTGTTTGAAGAGTTGTGCTTCGATAACGCAGATTTTTTTTTACTAGAATGAGTAAAATTGAATTTGAAAATCTGTACTCTCTTATAAACGCCAAAATAAGGAAGAAGGACACAAATCTTCGAGAAGCAATATCCGCGAGAGAAAGACTGTTCTTTCGGCTCCATGACGCTAACACGCGCGCGACGAACAAGCGAGGCAAAACACAACCGTCTTGAGTGAGCGCGGCAAACGTACTGAGGCGCCTTTGAGCATGGACAAAAACCGACAACGCTCGGCTCGGGCCGCGGCACGCTCGCCCGAAGCCAGACATGCATTTGCCTCGGGCGAGGCACGTCCTGACTGGCCGAGGATTTGCCTCGCGAGGCGGCCTCGCGAGGCTGCTCGCTCAGTCAGGACCCGGCTAATTTGAAATCATTTCTTTTATTTCTGAAATAAGCTATGAATAAAATCCATGTCCATTTGCTTGCAGTCTGAAATTGCTGGATTGATTAACACAACATGCCATTTGAGTAGTTGTAATCTTTGAAACCTTTAGCGATTAAAAACCTATAGACATTATCAAATTGACTAGTCTTATCTTGTCTTGTATTGTCTTCTGGCCATGCCTTTTAGACCTACTTGCAGAAATATAATTATTAGTTTGGCCTATGTTCAATTTTGTACCTAGTTAATTAATTATAACAGATTTGTGACTTTTTATAAATTTTATGTTTTCAAAAACGATTAGGCAATCTGTAGTTACCAGGCAAACACGTAGCCAAGCAACAGGCTTAGCCACAAATAGTAAAATAAATCTAAGAAGTCCGAATGGGTTTTTATTTATTTATTTATTACATTTCACAGTAAAACAGTTAGGTACAACCAAAGCACTGTGAAACTAAGAATACATACAGTTTATATACTTACAATGAATATAAAAGAACTAAAGACAATTATAAAGTACACAGAAAAAGGCCGAACATCCGTCATCTTACAGAACATAGGTATCGCATAGGTACGTCTAGGGCTGCCACCCGTCTGGGTTTCCCTGGATATGTCCTAGTTCGGGGAACTGGGGTCCGGGAACACGAACACCGGGCGCAATCAAGGCACTAGCTTCATTCAGTGTAACACGTTAACAGTTTTTTTTTAATAATTTTATTTTCGGACACGTCTGGGGAAAAAAATATATTTACGCCAAATGTCCGGGTTTTTTAAGTCTTTGTCCAGGTTAGGCCAATTTTGAGATGACAGCCCTACATACGTCTAACCATCTGCTTGCAAATACTATGTCTGTTGCCCATGTTTACCTGATAACCACAGATTACCTAATTATTTTACTATACCTGCTCTACTATGAAGATTCGGTAATGCATCTGCTGACGCCTCAGGAACATGTGCATGTATATGAGGAAGCCTCGAAGCTGCTCTGCTCTGTCTCTGAAACGTGAGAGCATAAATATTGATTTAAACTTATATTGATTTAAGCTTTAGACACATTATTGTAACAAAGCGGGACTTCTTCCATTTAATTTTTCAGATTATGGACGTAATATCATGTCCGTAACGTCGATGACAATTAAATTAACACCTTTTTACACGCGATTAAGCTCCGTTTTGCAAAAACAAAAATATTGATTTAAATTTACCCGATTTGCGTGCATTGTACAACAAAATTGGACTAAGCATACATAAAAATTGATTTATTGCCTAGCATTGGTAATAAAATAAAATTCAATAATAAGTAATTAACTTTAATGAGAACATAAAGTTGTAATAAGTGTCAACTTAAAATAAAGCTATACTACTATTGGACAAACTTATCAGCATTTACGTAACTAGTTGGATTACAGGTGTAGCATAACATAACATACCTTATACATATAGCATAAGAGACAATTGGGAACATTAAGTTTTACAATGGTATTCATATTATATTTTTTCCCAATAGTAAACGTTAGTTGGATTCAGAATCTACGATTAGTAGGTAATATTATGTACAGATTTTTAGATATTTTTTTAAAACCCTGATGTGACATTTGGTCATGAAGGCATACAACATTACTTTGGTCTTAATGGAGTTATAATATCTACTAGCATGCTCAAAGGATTAGTAGGTAGTCTTATATTTAGAAACTAGCGACCCGCCCCGGCTTCGCACGGGTGCAATGCTGATAAATTATGCATGTATTATACATATAAACCTTCCTCTTGAATCACTCTATCTATAAAAAAAACCGCATCAAAATCCGTTGCGTAGTTTTAAAGATTAAAGCATACAAAGGGACATAGGGACAGAGAAAGCGAAATATACTCATATATATATATATATATAAAAGTAGTGATAAAGTCTAAATAAATAAATAATTAAATTTCAACTTATTTATTATGGCAGTCCATTCATTTGTTGTGTGGCACTGTTGACTGTCTCCTGCGTTACTCAAAATGTCTCTGGAGTTACCAAGAAATTGGCTTCTAATTCTAGTATACATATTTTCTGTTTAATAGGTTTAACAGTTTGGACATTGAATGATTTAACATAGACCAAAAATATAAACATAGAGAAGCCATTATTTAAAAGTTGTGGACAGATTTGTGTTAGGTATTCAAAAAGTTACCCACCCAACCGATATTTTTTTCAATAAATTCTACATCAACAATTTCTAAACATCTTAGGCATTTGAACACTCAATAATGCCTTTTATTTTGTGGAACAAACACCATTTAAAACAAATAATAAAAAAAACCGAATTAAATTCTAAGACAGAAAATATAAATAATATGGGCAAATTTTTATTTTGTTGTCGATTTCTTTTTTTTTCTCAGATTGCAATAAAATTCGGTGAGTTGGTAATGTTGCTTCTTCTGACCATGGTAAGCCCATACAGCAGTTAAGTTACTAAGTAATGAAAGACCAACGCAACAGATGTTTTTTTACACATTCACTCAGACTAAAGTTTCGTAAACAGAACTACATAAAAAGAGCTACATAATCTAATTCGAACATTGTATAAACTTCCTAATTATCACTATGCATACATAATCCCGGCAAGGGCAAATATTTGTGTGATGAACACGAATATTTGTGCCTGGGTCATGGATGTTCTATATGTATTTAAGTATTTATTTATCTATATAAGTATGTATATCGTCGCGTAATACCCATAACACAAGCCTTCTTGAGCTTAATTTGGGACTAGGTTGATTTGTGTGAGGGTGTCTGATATTTATACATCGCTGTTGAACTAATCAGCATTATGCCTCTGTTTAAAACGCCCCAGGCCAAAAGTATGGAAACAGGCTTATATTACTATAGAAACCTGTGATTTCCTTACGGAATAAATTACAAAATCACAATATAAAAGTGATTATAAACATTTTAAAAGTCAATAACGCAAATTCTGCTTATGAAAATTGCCAGTGCAAGATTTCGTAGAAAGGCAATAAAAAAAGTCGACATGCACTTTGTCCCGGAGTTAGGTAAGTATATATATATTTTTTCAACATGCAGATGTTTTAACAGTGGATGTTCTATTTTTTTTTTCTTTTGGAGGTGGCCTAATGGTTACTAACATTTACCTACACAAGGGATAATTATTGGAAATTTTAAAAGAATAAACTTTGTTTCCATACTTTTGGGCGGGGGTGTATCACATTAAGACTTACACACATACTTTACTTGCAACAGACCTTAAAGAACATTCCTTGTTTCTCCTTCAATACTTTGGCATTGTGACTGACATGACATTGTTACACAAAATATTAATTTAAATATAATAAATATAACATATTTAGGTTTAAGCATGTTTAATTGTGAGTATGTATTTAGTTATTTATTTATGTATATCATGTATGTGTATGTATTATTATTGGTTCTAGTAGATTTTAATATTTTAGTAGTTTTCTTGATTTATTTATTTATTATTATATATTTAATCGTATGGCAGGGTTGTACGTCGAATACAGCTTATATATTAAGTTTTCTTAATTAGTTTTTGGATCACCTACTCATCACAATTTATTAATCCGCAACCTGAATTTGTCTGCAAGACAATAAAAACGCCTATTTATTACCTCTATTATAATGCTAAGTGTTATCTGTATTCGTATTTCTTTCTTATTGAAGTTTTCTATTCTATAGACCTAAGTCTTGGCCGAACTGTTAGGTAGTGGCAAGCCAGCCAAATTTCTAGGCCTTTGCTCATGTTTGGGCCACACTTGCAGCTATAAATTCACAAATTCCTGGACAAAGGCTTCGTCAAGATCTGCCACGCGGAGATCTGACCACCCTTGAAAATGGTCAGGCCATCTGCATTGAGTGAGTGAGTAGATGAGGAAGAAACACAAGAGATCGCTTATTGTTTACCTCTATTGTAATGCTAATTTGTATTTCTTCCTTGATGAGGTGTGCAGTAAAGAGTATTCTATTATATAGAATAAAATAAGCAGACTAACCTGTAAGGCACCACAATCGCAGTGCTGAACTTGGGTTTGCACTCCAGTGGCGCGTATTCCCCACCTTCTTTGATCCTGTGACCCTCGACCAGGTCACCATCCTTCATACTCGGCGTCAACGTAGTGTCATCAAACAAAATATCACGATACTCACAATCTCCTATCGCATTACTACTAAAGTTCTCCGCAGTTTCATAATGTAAACTATCTAATATTTTATCCTTCTCTATATATTCGTAAGTCCGGCGACCGTTTAGGTACAAGAATATGATTAAAATTATGACTATCACACCGATGTATAAAAGTTTTTTCTTGAAAATATGCCGCATTACGATAAAATTTGTTAAGTAACATATGTAATACAGTATTTCATAATCAAATTAAATATTTATTCCGGTGAGGATCGATTATACGATTTTCGCTACTTGCGGATGCAATTTTGTTGACATGACAACATTGACAACTGACCTGACGACTACACTACTGTCACATGACTGTCACATTGGCAACAGCTGCGAAGAAGCGTTTTTATCTGCTGAAAGATGTTCTTTACCTACAAGGCTTCGTTTCAACGCTTTTAATTAAAAAATATTTAAAAAAAAATATTTTTAAAACTAATTTATAGATTTTTAAGAAATTGCATTAATATTTAAAATATGAAATATATTTTCTTATCGGCAAATATCTACATAGAAAACTGTAAATTTTGAGGGTAGATTCGATTACACGTTTAAATCTTCGTTCTAAGACAATAAGCAATCAACCTCAGACTTTTTGGCACGTGTGATATCGAAGCTTTGTAACGAGATGGCCTTAAATAACGAAAAAGAAAGTGTTGTCAACAATATTTCAAACTCAGCAGAAGAGGAAGTTTTAATAAATTCTATAGAACTTGTGAGAAGATGTTCTAAAGAGAATATCGCTGAGACGTCTTGGGACCCAAGCTGTTATGTTTCCACGCAAGACAGGAGTAAAGAAGAGGCTAATAGAACACCTCCGTTCGTGAGCGTTATGGTTACCGAGGCATCCAGCCCATCACAAAGCAGTGAAACTTCCACGCAAACAGACCCTTGCGAACTGGCAATAAACTGCGGAATTTCTGACGTGAGCCTATCGTTTTCAAAAGACTTCAATATACAAGAATCAACATCTAACTCGGAAAACAACTACAGAACTAAACGCGTAAGACGAGATTCTCATGACGGGGACAGAAACTTCAGGCCTTGGAAACGTACAAAATGTTCCAAACCCAGTGTACGATCTCCAAGTTTGATTAAAGATGATAAACCTTATCCCTCGGTGTCGTCAAGTCAACTCTCCTCCACATCCGACGCTTCGTTTAAGTCAATTAACAGCCATCACACGTATAAAGTGAGGAAAAGGAGGCTGGTATCGGATTCTAATTTGTTCAGAGACGCACTCCATAAGTCGAGGAAGAATAGAAGTTTTAACAAATCAAAATCAAGTCGCATTGAAAACGACGCCCCAGGTAATTTAGTTTAAGCTAACATTTTTAATTTAACCACTTTAATGTATTAGTTTCCAGAATTAAAAATATGGAAACTTATCCATATACCATCATCATAAGTATCATCAATATTACCCAAAAGACATCCACTGCTGGAAATCGAATGCTTGCCTTTATGTAGTAGCAATACAAATCATTTTTTTGTTTTATTTTAATCGTACACTAACTAGGTCATCGTTTAACATACACGTACATCAAATACTCGGTTTTATACTCGAGGTAGGTACGTAATATACTTTATGACGCCGGTATATAAATAAATACTAACAGCGTTAACGATTTATTTTGCTCAGTATTTTTTGACCTCTGATTTCAAATAGCTGTTATTAGTTCACGGGTCAGACGTTATTGGTGACTAATTTGATTAAGTTTTGTTTTAATGTTTTATCATTTCTAATCGCGTGTCTAATGTCGCTGAGTATAAGTTCGACAATATTTTTTGGTAGAGTGAATATTAACAAACAAAAAATTGCATCAAAAAAACTCTAATATACAGTAAGATAATTATTTAAATATTTTGGCACAATCAAGAATAATTTTATTTTGCCTCAAAAGTGTCTCAAAATTTGCAAATCGGTAGGAGTCAAGCTTTAGTTGTATGCAGATTTGATTAGTATAATCGATAGATGAAGCCATAGCAAATAGCATAGCATGAATCTATGTACCCAACCTTCACGAATTAGGTATACCTAAATAAAGCATAGAAATATAAATGACAAGGTACAAACGCCCGAAAATCAAGTTTTGTGCAGTGCACATCACCTGCATGTACCGATATAAAGATAACGTATTACGTAATTTTTTATTTTATTTCAAGACTAAACTTGTCAGGTCAGATAGCTTGCAAAAAAACAGGTTCATTGGCAAAAATTTGTTATGGCAAGCTTAAAATGATAATTCAATAAATCTTAAAATAGGTAAATATAACCAGCAATAAACAACCAATTAATCTGCTATTAACACACAGTTACACATTGAACTTTTTACTTAACCCTGTTATCTTATTGATAAACTTTAGGTACCTACTCTTGTACCGTCACCGTCAATGACGAATATAGACCGCTGACATCATACGAGATTTCAACTCTCAACGGTCAATACTATACATAATGTCAATAACAAACTGCACCTTCGCCATCTCGTACGTCTTTTAGCTTCAGTATTTTAAAAATGGAACTGTATTGTTTTGTTTCCGTCTATTGTTTTTTTTAAAGTTTGTGACCGGCCAGTCTTAAAGAATCATCACAACCATCATGTAGTGTTGAAATTTAAAAATCGAATCTCTCGCGATGAGTACGTCCAAGGAGATCGTAAAGTTGGAAGTAGAGATTGAGTGCGGTATAGACGCTAGTATGCTGAGTGAAGTTGAGTGGTTTATGCTATCAGGAGACTCGCCGAGGAGGGACAAAAATCACCGACGGAATGCGACCAAGAGTTGGAAGTTCGTTGATCTGTGCACATGGATTGGGATAAAGGTAAGGTCAACATTTTTGAAAATCAAACTTGGTTGCATAATATTTATAACATTTCACTTGTTTTGCCGAAAAATCGGAAATCATTAAATTAGTAGTGTTGGCACTTTTGCCTGTTTGAACCCACATACTGAAATTTGATATGGATTTTCTTTCGCCGCTTTAATTTTATTATATAAATAGAGTCCAAGTCAAAATTCGAAGCTATTTAGTGGATATGCCTGGAGGGACTCTCTACCCAACTTTAATACTGGGTGTAATTTTTGTATGTTTATTATATCTAGTGTAATAAATGTATATTAGGTACGTCATGGTTTTTAACGCCTGTTCACAACTTTTTATAAAGCAATTAATGTACCTAGTTCATTGATTCCTCTATAAAATATATTAGTACCTTACTATAATTATTATTCTCTACGTCGTACTATACTATACAATCAGCCTCACTCAATTTAATCTAATAGCTTTGGTATATTGGTACAGTCAGCAGCGGTGTAAATACTCAAAAAGATCTTTACACGACTTATAGTCATACCCCGGAAATGATTTGACGCCTACTGTCAGCCTAGCGTTAAATCATACCTAAATGCACCGAAAACATGGGTGTATGCTTACAGTCAAGATAATAAGTATTATTCTTTGTAGCTACTTTTGCTGCTGTGTGCTCTATGTTGGAGTACTAATATGTTATATTAATTCAGTGCTTTTTGAGGTTCATTTCACAAACAATATTGCAGAGTTACGAGTCCATAACGGGCATGCTACGTGAACCCCCATTAAGAAAGCAGCAGACGGACCTTCGTGATGAAGTACAGGAGCTACGACGGTATCTCAAGGAGGTGGACGGCAGACAGGCGCGGCTTGCTTGGGAGAACAACACGTTACACGATCAGCTCAAGAAGATGAATACGAAGATTGATCAGCTGGAAGAGAAACTCAGGTAACCTGTCTACTTTCATTCGTTATACATGTCTTTGGACACAGAGGGTAGGAAGTGCCAGTACTTTGCAGGCCTGAGCTGAGAGGCGAAAGGTACTCACCTAAATGAGGTAAGTCGCACGCAAGTTTTGACAAGGGCCGGTCTAATAGTCCTTCTAGGCGTGCCAAGCTGGAATGAAGACTTAGGTCAGCTGATCTCCTTTTAAAACCGGGAAGACATAAAATATCAAAGCCTCCTCATGTGCTTCGTGAAAACTTTTGTCAAGGTTTTGCCCTTATATTTAGCCTCAATCTCGGCCCGTTTACATGATCTGGATTATCTTTGGCACATGATCATCGAGCATTAAAACGAGCTCGATCTAACTTGAATACAACCGTTTGTTACAGAGTGCAACAAGAGACTAAACCATATCAGCCAAGCAGTCCTTCGATACCACCTCCGCCTCCACCACCACCGCCACCGCCGCCGCCTCCACCGATGCCAGCAGCGTCGCTTCCAAAAATTGGACGCTCAAACACAATACCAAGATGTGGGTCCGCGCCGCCTAGAACATCCGGACCCAGATTAACCATCACGCCGGAAGATATTGCTAACGTTAAATTAAGAAAGGCTAAGGTAAGTTTGATGTTTGTTTACAATCTGTTTATAATCTGCGACGTACTTACACGTTCGTACTTTGAATTTTGAATGACGACCTTTCTGACTTTTTGCATTCTTTTGAATGCAGCTGTTTGTCGCTAAGCTGGTTTTCAAAAACGAACAGCCTTATTTTTATAAGGCTGTAGATATGCATATCCACGAGTATTTTGAAGACGAAATCACGATACTTTGCTTCTACTATAGTCATTGCTTTTCCTCTTTTTGGTATTACGTGGTACACCTTGGTATCTATCTATATATCTCCTATACGTGTACGCATGTAATTATTAGTTATAACACTAATATAATGTAATTGTTCTAAGTATTACCTATTTACGAAAAAATGACTTACTGTTGAGTTTCTTTCGGCTTTCTTCTCAACAGCGGTCTCCTCTTGCGAAATGCCGGTAGATTCACAATCTGACTTGTAAAAGTGCCCTTGTGGCCTACTTACTGAATAAATTATTTCATTTCATTTCATTTTATACAAGTTTTGTACGGTCCTTGAATTGGCAGATCAGGATCTATTTATTAACTTCAGTTACGATCGGAGTCAAATATACAAACAATCTATCGAATGATAACCACATCCAAAGGGTTCTTGCGAACTTCAGAAGAACGTATAATATTGTCATTCAAAAAATATGTGTTGTACTTCTAGGATCACCCAATCCGCAGCAAGCCACAGCAAAATCAGCTGCAGCCACTAGTGACGCAGCACATGCTGCAGACGACCCGGGCCAAGCTTGGCCGGTCTCGACCTCCCGCCGCCTCCACTCCTAAGCAGCAGCTCAGCGAGCTAGAGAAGTAAGCTGTTATATAGAAGACATAAGCTGAGGTTAATCAGGTTTGATGATATCATCAATCACCTCACCTCACTTCATTAATGAACATTACAAAGAGATTTATCGATTTTTTCTCACATTTTTGTTCGGTTCTATACGTTTCTTTAACCTTTACGCTACGATCCGGTTTTGGAAGTCAGTGTTAACTGTTTTTTTTTTTTTTTTTATGGTCCACAAATTGGATAATACAAAATTATCATAACATAATTTATGATGTATCGGTTACATTTTTGTACACCCTAAAATAGTAGACACAGCATGCATAAAGAAAACAGTTCAACAGTGTTTTAAACAATACTAAATACAATATTAAATTAAGTTAACCAGCAACTGTTAACCAGCAGTGACAAAATCGAGCTAGCATAGATCCTGTCCTGTGTAGGCGTATTGTAGACGCTCTGCTGCTGGTCCAATATTTATGTTGATTATTGACCTAATCTGCTCAATGCCAAAATAATAACAATGTCCTTAGAGAATCGCACAGCAGATTAGATCAGGTCTGGCGGTGAACTCTTTGAGCTTGAGTCGCAGTCACTGTGCTTTATGTGAATGATAGTGGTTGTGATCAACGAAGGGAAAGGCAGGGAAGGTAAATGGTAGTCAAAATCAGGTTTTGTGTAATATCATCGATCATAATCATAACCATCCTAAATTTCATTGGATATCTTTTGTCCCCATTCCGTTTTTGACAAATTCCTAGCTCTATAAATTTATGAAACATGTAATGTCTCATTTTTTTAATGTGGGTACACCACAATTTTTATTTAAACTATGAAACCCCAACCCCTAACCTTAACCCCCTTTGAAACCCCTTTTTCATTTTTTCTTTAAGCTTTGATCTTTGTATTCATAGTTTAAATTCCTAGCTCGTTAATGTTCCCATTAATAAACTTCCTATGTCATCTACTTTCAACTTAAGTAAAAGCTCTTCTGCTCTGGTCCAGATTCCCGACTTATCTACATCTCTTTACTTGGTAACTCCGTAGGGCTACGTACTCGAACATTTAGCCCTACCCCCTCTAAGATCGTTAACGACGCCTTGAAGTGCCTGAGTAGGTACAGCATACAATACAGTCATTACATTATGAATATTTTCAGGTGCCTCATCCAAGACACGTGGGTGTCCTCGCTGCACCGTCGCCGCGCCGGCCGCGCGTCGTTCCGCAGCGCCGAGGAGCTCCGCGCGCGGCCCTACCCCGCCGCCCGCTGCCCCCGCTCCCCCCGCTCCCCGCGTGCCCCACGTTCCCCCCGGGCCAACTCGGCCATTACCCCGCGGACCTATGTCGCCTCTGAAGTTAACTCTGCCTAAGTATACTACAACAATAATATAGTAAAATTTTATGTGCGAATTATGATCAAATCAAGGTTGTCCAGAGATCATTATTGTCAAATGGACCTTAACACAGTATGGTTTTTGGCCTCAAAAGCGGTCATCAAAATTGTATGCCTTCATTAGGTGGAATTATCGCATATAAACATAAGACTAAAACTCCCGAGTGGTAATTATGCATAATACTGAAGTAGTGATTTTTTTTTCAACATTTCTATGGATTTCCAGAAATATCATAGAAATTAATTTAACTTGAAAATAACCCAGTCTTGTGTAATAATTCATATGTCTTTAGATAAAACTATTGTCCGGGATAATTTGGGGAAAAACTCAGGAATTTATTTCAAATATCAACAGAGTTCTGAATAATTTTGTCTATTTTGGTTTTTATTTTTCTATGGCAACATAGTAATGAATTTGGATTCCATTGCAAGATTATTTATTTAATTGAGACATTCTTAGCCTCTTCTATAAAAATTAATCAGATATTCCAAAGGACCTTCGAGATATTGCACTGTCAATATTTTGAAGCTAGGGTTGTCAGTTACTATAAAGTAATACATTAAAAAAAAAATGTTATTTTACTGTGCATGTAGCAATCTATACGTGTAATTAAAACTTACTGTACCGATATAATGAGATGTTTTTTAGGGTTCCGTACCTCAAAAGGAAAATTTGTTGATTTTTTTCAATATAACACAATACATGTAACATGTAACATTTTCCAATAAAGAGTATTATGTGGTACAGGGAAGGGGTCCGCCCTCGTTAGGTTTATACTAAAACCCTGTGCCAATACATAATGCTCCAAGAAAGAGTACGAAAAGAACTTAAAGTACTGGTGGATGTGGTTCGACCGAATTCTGGAACAACAAATGACGGGAATAATAAATAACCGTTCCAAGTTTGCTGAAATATTAGGTATCGAGCACTGGTTACTGGATGATCTTCACACGGTCTTAATATGTTTGAACTGTGGATTACCTATTGACTCTGATAAATTCGGCGAGTTCTGCAAAACGATAGCAAATAAATATGTAGCTGATTATGCGTGGTATCCTGTGACTGTAACCTTACATAAAATATTAGTACATGGTAGAGATATTATACAATAGTCAGCTTTACCTATCGGTTTGTTATCAGAACAAGCCGGAGAAGCTAGGAATAAGTTTTGGAGACTCGATAGGGACACCATTGCCGGAAATCTGACCACAAAAAACCATGCTGGATTTGTTTCACAGGGCATTAGAATCGTCCGATCCCTTGATTTCTAACGTACGGTTGCAGCACAGACTAAAAAAGTTAAAAACAATACCCTTGCCGCCCACGATTTTAAATCTCTCGAAACCATATGAAGTATCTAAGGGTGATTCTGTTCCCGTTAGAAGATTATACTTCGCAAATTATAGACGGATATAATGCTGAATATACCGTGTCCGGGACGGGACATTAATAACAAATTGTGTTTCCAAAAAACATTAAAACTTTAATTAAATATCAAAAAATACAAAACAGTACGGCACGCAAAGCGACCGTGGCTCAAAAAAGTAGAGGTTATATGACAATTCTTTTGTGACGTCGCTCCACTCGTACGGCAATCTCAAAAACGTTCCGTTTCGCGTGAACATACAGAAATATTAGGAAGCGAAAATTTATAAATATGTATAATTTGTAAATATTATGTAAATAAATTAAATATTCTTGTTAGTGACAACCCTAAAATCAGAATTATCTGAAAAAACTTTGAAACCGAATTTCTCAGAGGTCTTCAGTCCGTTAAGCTTGATTTTTTTTTCGGGGCAAGATCACAATCAAAACAATCGTTTCGTGTTGAAATTTAATCCTAATACTCGTAAAATAAGTTAAAATAAATAAATAACTAAAATGTATAAAAATACATTTTACTCAATTTTCTTAATACCTAGAGCTGTGCTACTTTCTTATATGTACTGCTTGTAGTTATCATTATTTGATATTGCTAGGAGCAATATTAATTATTATTAAAAAAATGGGAAAACCGAAAATTTAGATTTTCATATTTTACCTCGATTTATTTTTTATTTTGAATTGTGATGCGTAATTGCCACTCCGGAGTTATCGTCTTATATTTGTGTTAAATAATTCCACCAATTGAAAACATAAAATAGGGATGACCGCTTTTGAGGTCAAAAACCATACTGTGCTTAAGTAGCGCAGAATGGGGATTGTTTTTATTTTACGGGATTGTTTTTATTTTACAAGAACAGAAGGCCTTTGTAGCGGCATTTTGGATGGCAATATGTAGACATAAATGTATATTCTAATTGCAAAAAACGATTTGATTTAGAATGATAATGTTGATTGTTGGTAAATTTTACCAATAAAATTGACATTTGAAATGTCACAATCGTGACTTGTTGATTAAAATAACTCTGAAATCTGGAAGGCAGAACTCGGGGCGAATTTGATACAGCAATACATAAGATAATTTATTGATCATTTCATACACCAAAACGACACTGCACTGCACTTTATACAGTTCAAGTGCAAACAGAAGTGGGTTAGGACCAAAAAGTTGGATGAAATTAAGGCGTAGTTAGCAAGGAAATAAAAGCGATTGGAATAAGTTCCGTTGTGCGACAAAAATTCACGATACAATAAGGAATCTTAAAATAGAACCATAAGGTACGTTATTGGAAGGTTAACTATAGTCGCACAACGGAGACTGATACAAATATTAATTGAGTGAGTTTAGGGTGAGTTAAGGTTGCAACCTTTTTGGTCTTCACCCAAGTTATTGTTATTAAAGAAGTAACGTCTGCTAGCGTAAACCGTAAAATGTTTACAATGAAGCGAAAAGTTGAAAAATTAAATGGTTCAGGTGGGGTTTCAACGCGCGTTTCGTCGAAAATTTGTGATAATAATTATAAGTATCCTCCGTACAATTTACTTGTCATGCGACGTCCATAGGTTAAGTAGTCCGTGGTAATAATATTCCACAGGTCCATTTACTCTCCAAACTACCCTAATTGTTACGTGACTGCGACGAAAATCCGGGGTCTATGATGGTACACCCGCCATTCTGACTCACAATTTTTTCAACTTTTTGCGTCATTGAAAACATTGAGAAGTTTTAAGTTTTTTTTTTTTTTTTGCTTTCAAAACACTCACCTGCCCGGGTTCGTGTATATACTTAAATAATATTTGATTTAATGAGATCATTTTGGATAGTTTTATTCTGATTAGTATTTTTTTAGATTATGATAGCATTACAGACGATAATAAATATTTATTGTAACAATTTTTTATACGATTATAATTAGTAATTATAATTAGAATTGCCAGTGATAATCATTATCTATGATTTTTATGATAAAAATTGAGATGATCAACATTTGGTTTTATTCCTACGGGGCTATTTCTTCCGTCACTAGTCTTGTCCTAGCCTCATTGGGTTGACATTGAGGGACCGCGTGCGGGCTAGCGAGCAGAGACGTCTGAATTGGACCAATCACCTGAGTTAATGGCTCAGTTTCATTGGTCGATAGGGCCCGCATGCGGGGTGCGGTAGGTTTCCAGAACGCATGCCATAGGGCCTGCATGCGGGGAATTGTTTTCATTGTTCGATAGGGCCCGCATGCCGGGTGCGGTAGATTTCCATAACGCATGAATTTTATGAATTTTCACTGGTCGTTATACCGTATGCGGGGAGTGCTGCATGCCGTATGATAACCGAGTTATATCGACCAATGAAACTGAGCCATAAAATCTGTTTCTCAGCTGCGCTTCCCTTTTGTGTTTTGATCCATTCCGCAAGTCTCCGCTCCACTTCCGTGGAGACGCATCGCGACCGTGTATCGACCAATGAAACTGTGCCACAACACAACCATTAGTTAATTCAAGAAGTTGTAACGCGGCAAACCTCCATGGTGCAGCACTGGCCGCTTACAAACGCCATTAAAAAAAATTAGGCAAGTGCGAGTCCGACTCGCGCATGAAGGGTTCCGTACCTGTATATGTATATATAGGTATAACAAGTTTGTTGTATGGGAGCCCCCCTTAAATATTTATATTATTTCATTTTTAGTATTTGTTGTTATAGCGGCAATAGAAATACATCATCTGTGAAAATTTCAAGTGTCTAGCTATCACCGTTCTTGAGATACAGCCTGGTGACAGACGGACGGACGGACGGACGGACGGACGGATGGACGGACGGACGGACGGACGGACGGACGGACGGACAGCGAAGTCTCAGTATTAGGGTTCCGTACCCAAAGGGTAAAAACGGGACCCTATTACTGAGACTTCGCCGTCCGTCCGTCCGTCCGTCCGTCCGTCCGTCCGTCCGTCCGTCCGTCCGTCTGTCACCAGGCTGTATCTCAACAACGGTGATAGCTAGACAGTTGAAATTTTCACAGATGATGTATTTCTATTGCCGCTATAACAACAAATACTAAAAATAAAATAAAATAAATATTTAAGGGGGGCTCCCATACAACAAACTTGTTATAGATTATATATATGTATAGGTACGGAACCCTTCATGCGCGAGTCGGGCTCGCACTTGCCCAATTTTTACCCTTTGGGTACGGAACCCTAAAAACAGGCGTTCCACGCTCGGCTTTTGTCTTTTTTCTCAGACACGCTTGGACTTGTGCTCAATGAAACGGAGTCTGAATAGCTATTTATTACTTGTACATTTAAAGATTAAATGTAATATTGCTTTTTCTTATGTGGTGTTACGAGTCAACCGCAAGTGTACATAATATTGTATATACGACGCTGTATAATAAACTGTATATATACTTGTAAGGGCTGCCGCTTTGCAGGTAATATTTGTATATACTTATTTTTCTTTGTTTTCTTTTTATTTATATTGTTAAACTCAATCCAAGTCTTATTTCGTTCTCACTGGTCTTGACAAATACGAAATAAGGCATGGATTGGTTTGGTGTCACCAACTAAGTGAGATGTTGTTCCAGCCCTTTTTACTTGGCTGAAGATTGCGTGCTGTGGTAAACGCACCTATACCGACGGTTATTCCTGCCTGATGTGCGTGGAAGCTGGAACCACGCAGACGCTTGAAACCCTGCCTTTCCCACCATCCTGCCCAGCTCCATTAAGGCCAGTGTTTCCCGTTAGTGCCGCGTACTGACTGATTACCGTTTTTCTTTATTTTTTTATATTGTATATAGTTTTTATTGTTTATTAAATTATTTTGTTTATATCCACGGCTCGTCTTTCACTCCCGACGACTAGCCGGGCTACAAAGTATATACACAAAGATTGACAAAATAAAAAAGGTAAAGTTGTGCCATGAACCATGATTTATTCACTTATGCTAAACAATAAAGTCGAAAAACTTGACATACATAATGGCTCGGTTTCATTGGTCGATACGATAACTCGGTCGATATACTGGCTCAGTTTCATTGGTCGATAACTCGGTCGATATACGGCATGCGGGGACTCCCCCCAGACGGTATAACAACCAGTGAAACTCATAATGGCATGCTTAATGGAAATCTACCGCACCCCGCCTGCGGGCCCTATCGACCAATGAAACTGAGCCATAAGACATCTTTCGTGTTAATATACAATAAACAATTTACATATTTAATTTGATAATAAAATGAGAATTATCGCGTTAAAACTGTTTCACAAGATATTCGAACGTTTGAACTTTTCTTTTCTGTGGAAAATAATGTCAATGTCAAATTGACAATGTCAATGTCACTTCACTTCATTCAATATAATATGATTTCGGGTTCAGGTCACTTGAAATTAATAATTGATCCGTGTTGTTTATATTGGATTTCTGTTAACGACGTAAGATTCTAATAGATTAGTATCTATTAATAATAAAAACACACCGATGCATTGTAAAATATAATTTTAGTTTGTCCTTCACTACTGGTTATCACTAATGTCGTATCATTACCTTCATAATAACAACAGACAATAAGCAATCATGGACTTCAGTTCTCTCAATCCTAATACATCAAATCCTTTAAACATAGCTGCGAGAAAGAATGATTTCCAAAGTGTGCACCGGGTACTGAAGAAAGTGAATCCGAACTGTGTTGATAATCGAGGATGGACCTGTCTTCACGAAGCAGCTGCAAACGACAGCTACCAGAGCCTGGTGCTAATCCTGAAGCATCCTGAATGTAGACCTTTAGCGGAAACCCATGAAGGCCACACAGCTTTATATTTGGCTTGTCGTCATCACAGCTCCTTGCAAACTATTAAAGCTTTATTAGACAGCGTTGAGGACATTGCAAACTATGGCAGTACGGAGGGTGTCACACCACTCCATGTAGCCAGCTCCCAGGGGAGAGTGGAAGTCATACAACTGTTAATTGATTACGGAGCAATGATAGACGTACAGGATTTTGATGGAGATACACCTTTACATGATAGTGCGTTAACCTCAAGGCTAAAATCTGTTACAGCATTGTTACATGCTGGTGCTGATCCGAATATAAAAAATGAAACAGACTATACTGCATTTCATTTAGCGTGCTTCAAAGGAGGATTTCACATTATAAAAGCAATACTGCCTTTCATTGATGATATAAATCAAGTAACTGCCAATGGTGACACTCCACTAATAACAGCGTCTCAAGGAAACAGTGCGGCTATTGTCCAGTTTCTGCTTGAAAATGGAGCCGATCCTCACATTAAAAATGATGACGGACACATGGCTTTAGATGTGGCTTTAAATCAAGGTTGTGATGAAATATTTAACATACTTTTGGGTGTTACAGACAAAGATAAGATGAACACTGATTTTATTCTCTTAGCTTGTAAGCCCCACTACTACAAGTATAAAATATTAGAAGGTCTACTCAATCATGATTTGGGACCAAATTTCTTTGACTTTTATGAAGCTTTCCATGTTACACTAGAGCCGATTGGTGCTCACCAACCAAAATACTCTTCGAATGCTCCATTGAACTCCTACCTGAATATATGTGAATATATATATAATAGCGCAATTGAGAGTTTTAGGAAGTTTTTTTATTTATTTCTGATGAATGGAGTATCTGTAAATGCCTTGCAAAGAGATGAATGTCCTCCTCTCGTGTATATACATTATAGTGGCCATAGCACATGTTTTGAAGAGGTGGGTAAATATTTAAAACTAACAGCCATCAACATTTTTCTTAAAATTTGAATTGTATGCCCTTGGTGGCTTCCATACTTGACTGTAAGTTAATTTTAAGATTTTTTTCCACAAATTACAAAAATATCGTGCAAAACAAACAGAGGCATAAAACCATGCCTATACCTGAACCTGACTTTCTGACTGTTACTTC
This sequence comes from Apotomis betuletana, assembly GCA_932273695.1. NCBI lineage: Eukaryota > Metazoa > Arthropoda > Insecta > Lepidoptera > Tortricidae > Apotomis > Apotomis betuletana. Next base: position 16,244,997 of record OW026314.1, on the reverse strand, counting down.
TGAAGTTTCTGAACTAATGTTTAATTTTGTGACATCAGGTTCTGGGTTGTTTAAACTGTGTCTATATTAAAGCATTGATACATAGAATTAACTTTTCATGTTGTCATGTCTAGATTGTCATTTGAAACTCAATAGTTATGACTTTTTTATTGAAAATTATAGCCATAGATCTAGTAAAAATTTACAATTCAATTTCAGGTATTCAAAATACTCATAGAGCACAACTGCAATGTAGATTACTCAAGCATATCCATGTATGACAGTGACTGTCCAATATTGCCAGATGCCTTCATAGCATCCATCACGTCTGACCCCGCCACACTGCTTGTGATGATGCCCTACAGCCTTTATTGTGAGCCTGATTACTTGCTTTCTATTACACAGAAGGTGGGAAAATTAAGCAGGATACCTATGCAAGTAAGTTGGGATATCTTGTATATGAATAAATTTCGTGCATCACTTTTCGTGTCCGGCATGGTAGGGTTGTACACTCTCGAAGCTAGGCGTGAACTACTGCATATAGTGCACTACTACGACCTTTTAAATAATAAAGTCGACAACCCATCGGTGCTGGAGCGTATGGGGCTGCTCGTGCCGGCTCGGCTCCCGGCGGAGGACGCCGACGGCGGCGCAGTGGCGGCGCGGCGGCGCCGGCGTCTGTTCGCGGCGCCTGCGTCCCGCCCGCGCACCCGGCGTGGCGCGAACGCTCCCACATCCCGAGCGATCGCGGTTTTAAACCGCATCACAGTGGACGCTGGGGATATTGACGTATTCGCCGATAGTCCAGGGATCTTTTATCGGAAGGTTCTGGCCTTCCTAACTTCATGTACATATTGATATGTTTTAAATGTGTACCTACTGCTAGTTGTGAAGTGATTGTTTGTAGTTTTCATGTAAATGTTTTGGTGTAACTATACTGTGAATTTACGTGTAAATTAATAAATAAATAAATAAAATAAATAAATAAATAAAATAAATAAAATAAATAATTTCGGCCACCTTACTCAACTGATGTGGTCCCGAATTAAGCTCTAATAAGCTGATGGACGCTAGACGGCGATAAGTATGTACCTACTTAAATGTTACCGCCATGGATCTACGCGATAATTCTTTCATTCTCACCACGTACCTAGATAGTTGGCAATCCACAACTGTGCGTTTTTCTAGAAATATCCTGCCTTGCACGATTGCATTGTGGAATGAATTGTCGCTTGCGGATTTTACGGACCGATACGACCTTCAAACCTTCAAGAAAAGAGCGTACTCCCACTTGAAAGGCCGGCAACGCACTTGTGACTCCTCTGGTGTTGTAGGTGTCTATGAGCGACGGTATTCGTTTTCCATCAGGCGATCCGTTTGCTCGTTAGCCCTCTATGACATAAAGAAAACTTACTACCTACCTACAATAGATAAACATAATATACTAGATAATACGGTGAATAGAGACTAAAGTACTATGTGTGACCTTACAAACGGTCCGGTAGTTTTGAATTTTTGATATGTAGTCTAGGATGGTTAGTCAGTGCTTAAAATGCAAAATGCACAATTCCCCCCCCTCCGCGCCCGCCGCCATATTGAAAAAACCGGCACTTTCTTCATATTTTTGCTCATATCTTCCTTTAGGAGCATTTTAGCTAGAAGATAGCTACTACAATGTTATAGAGAGTTAAATTTACTACATTCTCCATTTTATATTTTTTTTCTAACACAGATAGTTACGGAGATATCCACATTTGAAAAAACGTAAAAAATCGCAATTTCCTACTGAAAAACAAACTTCTGGATTATATCTTCGTTTAAGAGCATTTTAGCTACAACAAAGCTTGGGCAATGTTGTAGAGAATTAAATGTACTATAATTTACACTTCAAATTTTGTTTCAAGGACGGTTAGTTACGGAGATATGCACATTTAAAAAACAGGAAAAGGCGAATTTTCCGAAAATTTCTCAAAATTCTTGGTTTAGAACGCTGTCATTCAGTTACGGACTAGTCTAGGACAAATTAAAACATGTAGGAAATATAATTGCTTATAAAACTCATGTCCATTTTTACATACATTTTCGGAAAATGTTACTTTATTTTTTACATATCTCCGTAATTATCTGTCCTAGAAACAAAATTTGAAATGTATATTATAGTAAATTTAATTCTCTACAAAATTGCTCAAGCACTGTTCTAGCTAAAATGCTCCTAAACGAAGATATAATCCAAAAGTTTGTTTTTGAGTTGGAAATTGCAATTTCTTAAGTTTTTTTAAATGTGCATATCTCCGTAACTATCTGTCCTAGAAACAAAATATAAAATGAAAAATGTAGTAAATTTAACTCTCTATAACATTGTCGAAGCTTTCTTCTAGCTAAAATGCTCCTAAAGGAAGATATGAGCAAAAATATGAAGAGAGTGCCGGTTTTTTCAATATGGCGGCGGGCGCGGGGGGGGGGGGAATTGTGCATTTTGCATTTTAAGCACTGACTAACCATCCTAGACAACATATCAAAAATCCAAAACTACCGGACCGTTTGTAAGGTCAAAATCCTTTATTCACTGAATTAAGAGTAGAATTTTTTTATCTTGTGATGTGATTATAAGGCCTATTGTTACTCGAATAAAATCATCCATACGTAGGTAGATTTGCAATCCAGATTTGTCATACGACTTGGAGCTAAATTCCAATCTTATCAAAAAATATTTAGACTGATAATTGCAATCTTATCTGAAAATCCAGACATACCTAATTATGTAAAACTGGAATCCCACCAGCTAGCCTAATTGTAATGAATTTGTGTACTCACACAATGACCTTTCCTATTCAGAATCAATTTTGAATGGCAGACCTTTGGTTCTTTAATGTTTGATGTCTCAGTTTAATATTTACACGTTTCTTTGTTTCAGGTACAAAAACAATTACTGTCTTCCATAGATAGCGCCAACGATATGAAGGCAGAGTCGCTTTCTCTGCACGTTCCACCACTAAAACATTTGTCTAGGCTAAAAATTAGAAGTGTCTTAAGAAGTACAGGCATCAAAACCACTGAGAAGTTTCTTCAAACTTTAGAAAAACTGCCCATGCCACCTTTACTGAAATACTATTTAAGATACCTATGATATTGTTAGTGGATCTCATAAATGTAGGTATTTTTGAATGAAACAAGTTTTTCACGTTGACTTAAATAATTTATTAAAATATACAAATATTTGAATGATTAATATAATAATATGAATATTATATCGCTTATATATTATATATCTACATAATTACAATGTTCAAATAATGCCAGCTCATGCCTCCTCGGTTTCACTTGAAGTTTGCACCGTTTGCCATAAAGTCTTCTATTTCAGCTACCCTGTGATAAAAAATAAAAATGTTAAAGTACAAAGGACTTTATTTGTGTTTGATTTTATTCCTAAAGCAGTCAAATAATAGTAACTGTAGAGTGTAGTGTAGGATCACTTGGTGCTCAGAATTCCGTTTAGGCGCACAAGGTCCAATTCGCTGATTATCCCTCTGTCCCTCTATCGTTAAGACTACCCGATATATTTCACTATTTCTAAAGTGTTTTCGAGTGGTTCCACTTCGTGCCATTACCGTGCAAAATTAAACGCAATGTAGCTAGATGTTTGGTCTATTTCTGTTTAATAGACATTCTTAATACCTCATATAATAAATTTGAACACCCGTAAAGTCCTTTTTAGGGTTCCGTAGTCAACTAGGAACCCTTATAGTTTCGCCATGTCCGTCTGTCCGTCCGCGGCTTAGCTCCGTGATCATTAGTACTAGACAGCTGAAATTTGGTATGAGTATGTGTATGTATCACGCCGACAAAACGGTAAAGTAAAAACTAAAAAAAAATTTTTTTCGGGTACCTCTGGAACACCTAAAGTGGGGGTGAATTTTTTTTTTCGTTTCAACTAGCGTGTGGGGTGTCGTTGAATAGGTCTTTTAAAAATAATAGGGGTCTTCAAACATAATTTTTTGATAAAGTCAGCAGTTTTGTAAATATTTAGCTCCGAAAATAAAAATAAATAGTGAACTTTTCAACCACGGGTCAAAACGATATCGCTTTTGTATGTATATAAGGTTTATGGTAAATTTATCAAGGATTATTTTGTTCCTACACATTTTGTATGTATCGTTCAAGGTTTTCTTTTGAAATGGAAAATACCGCGCTCCGGGACACATTCGAGAGCGCGGGAGGGTGACGCTCGCCCCGGGGAGAGTAAATAAAATTTAACTCTGCTCTATAACCTACATATATAGATAAAAGTTGTCATTAAATTTTGCCAGATTTTCCATACATTTGAATCTAATTTTCTTTAACTATTCGCTTTAAAACAAAGCTCGTATCTCAGTATCAATCTACTAACTAGATACGAGGTTTTGAAGAGCAGTGTGTCAGTTTTAGTGAGTTGGTTGTGACCAGGCGTCATGCAACTCACGTCCTCGGCACAAAGGTGAGGTTCTCGTTAAAGGGGCCGCTCCCTCCACGCCCATACACCCTCTATCACGGTGTAGCAATAAAAGTATAAATTGTCGTTACGGGGAACAAAAAAAAAGTGTCGTTATTAGAAATTGAGTTTCATGGTAGGAGGAGTCATTGGTCGCTATTGCCAAGCTACGTGGCGTCGAGTATAGCCGATTCCAGGAGCTGTAATATACCTAGAGATGCAACTCACGTCCTCGGCACAAAGGTGAGGTTCTCGACGCCCGTCTCCGTGATGAGCACGTCATCCTCGATGCGCACGCCACCAAACCCGCGGAACCGCTCCACCACCTCCCAGTTGAAGAACTTGGACTGCTCCGGGTTGCTCCTAGCCGATTCCAGGAGCTGCAATAGAGGTGGACAAAATAATAGTACATTACTGCAGACGCCGCAAAATAAGGGCTTGCCGGCTTCGTATCACTATCCGGCCTCCATTTCACGGCTAAGGCATGTATAGTGCTTTTCTCAAACATATGCAATGAAATAAAAAAATACACCACTCAAAATACATAATTCAGCTGTTCAGCCAGTTCATGAACAAAGACGCCATAGATACATGAATAGTTCTTCATTTGAGTGATGTGCGCTTCTCTAAAAACAAAAGTTCTGTGAAAAGATAAAGTGGTCAGGTGACGTTACTCGCGTGCTGGAGGATGCCTTAGGGTCAGCTCACACCGAGACGCGACGCGACGCGACGCTGCGCTTCAATAGAGTGACTCAAAATTATGGTTCCATATTGGGTTGCATAAATTTTAAAGCCATAATGTCGATTCGCATAACCACTTTTGTCATAATAGTCCTTGCGCATAAGGTGTATAGTCATTAATTGATCCGCATAAATTTTATGACCATAATGTTTCTACGCATAAGTAAGGAATGTCATATAATTTTGGAGCATATCAACCTGAATCATAATGTTCTTATGCATATCGTGCATTGGCGCATAATACTGAAGAACATAAATATCAAGCTCCTAATTTTTTATTTCAACATCAGCCTGGTTTTCTGGCAGCAGTTCATTTCTGAGGGGGTCGCAGTTCTTTCAAACCTAACCTAACCTACTTTTCTGGCCGATGTTCGTATTTGTAGGTTCACAATTCTAACCTAACCTACAACTAACCTAACCTACAACTAACCTAACCTACTTTTCTGGCCGATGTTCGTATTTATAGGTTCACAGTTCTAACCTAACCTAACCTACAACTAAGAGGTCAGTGTGGAGAAGGATTTCTTAATGCGGGGGGCTTCGCCCCCCGAGCCCCCCTTGTGGGGGGCTTCGCCCCCCCGGTCCCCCCTTTTTGTTTTTCTGCTCATGTAAGTTTTGTATCATTATTTCAAATGTTATATTTTTGGTATTTGTGATATAACTTATACTATATGTCTATTGCCATTAATAATTATGAAAGCCATAATTTATGCGTTGCTCTTCTTCGTACTATCAATTATTATGACATTCAATAATATGATTTGAAATTTTGTGCCATACTAAATTATGCTTATGAACAGCCTGCCGAACAACATTTATGACGTAAAATTTTTATGTAAATAACAATTTATGACAAATAACATGTATGAGGAAAGCCATTATGCGAAATGAGTTATGACAATCGAATTTATGACAAGAATTTTTATTCCACTAGAGGTGATCCCCAAAATTATACTTTATTTACTACATTAAAAGGGACACATTTCATCGTGAGAATTCAAAATACGTTGCGCCACGCAGCGCTGCGCCTCGAGACGCCTCGCGGCGTAGAGCGACGCATCGCGGCGTAGAGCGACGCAGCGGTGCATCGCCGGTACGCGCGGCGTGTAAGAGCGGCGCTGCGTCTCGCGAAGCCGCGCGACGCAGCGCGACGCAGCCTGAGGCCGCCGTTCTCATACGCTTGCAATAGGTAGACTGCGGGGCGGTTGGACGCGGCACCGCGCGGCGTCTCGCTGCGCAGCGAGGCGTCGTGCTGCCAACGATTTTACGATGCGCCTCGCTACGTTGCGATGCGTCTCGCGGCGGCGCGCGGCGCAGCGCAAAATCACCGGCCTCTTCCAGTATCGTCGCGTCGCGTCTCGGTGTGAGCTGACCCTTACCCTCGGTATGAAGTAGCAGCCGGGCTCCACAGTGAGCAGCATGTTGGCGAGCAGGGCGCGCGCGGTGCGCAGGCGCGACAGCGGGGGGGCGGGGCGCGGCGGACAGGCGCGCAGGTAGCCGCCCACGTCGTGCACGTCCAGCCCCAGCAAGTGGCCCAGCCCGTGCGGCTGCAGGATGCCGTTCACGCCCGCCTGCAAATCAATCACACTAATATTATGAAGGTGAAAGTTTGTTAAGTGTTTAATTCTTCACGCTCAAACCGCTGGATAAAATTTGGTGTGGAGGTAGCTGACACCCTGGATTATGATGGATGGATGTTTCATATACGGTGTCTATCTGTGAGTTCCTGTAATTGGCTCTGTAATTCTATTTAAGTTTTCCTTTTATATGCCATAATTATGGTTTTTCGATCTGTTTTGGATGGTGTTTGCGCGCTCGTTTATTCTTTAAGTTATTATTTCGTTCGTGCCTATTTATTTTCACATATTTATCGGTTAGCGTGTTATTCAATAACTATCCAATTTCACTTGTAAGTCACTTCATTCGATAACGCGAGTACGGGTATAAATTATCCTACTATTTATTACCAAAATGTGCGGGGACTTCGTTCTAAAACGTTAACATTTTACCGTAATCTTGTTAAAGAGGCCTATGACATAATTATTTTGACCGAGACTTGGTTAGTGGATGGAATACGGGATACAGAGTTATTTGATGACCGGTACGTTGTATGGCGGCGGGATCGTGATCTCGCTTTAACGGGTCAAACCCGCGGTGGTGGCGTGCTTATTGCTACTCGTAGGCAGTTGGCGGTGACGCCGCAGGCGACCTACCGGTCCTCGGCTGAGGACTTATGGCTCACTATTTCACTCAGTGACGTCAACAAGAATTCAGTTAAAGTCCACGTTTGCGTTTTATACCTCTGTAAGCAATCCCAAGGTAACTCTTTTTCGGAGCAGTTATCTAATTTCTTAAGCCAGTTAGGGGAGATAGTTTTAAATAATTGTAATAATAAATTTCTATTAGTCGGTGACTTCAACATGAGCAATATTTTATGGACACCTCGGGGTTCTTCATTGGATCCGTCTAATTACGTAAGTAACGATGAATGTAGTTTAGTTGATGATATGCTCATGCATGGTTTCTGCCAGTATAATAGTGTCCTAAATAATTTTGACAAGTTGTTGGATCTCGTTTTTTCGAATGATGTAGTAAGTGTAAGGGATTGCTTGAACCCATTAGTACCAATAGATCCTTACCATAAAGCCTTAGTAATAGAAATTAAATACACAGTTATAGACATGTTGCAGCCAGACACTCGTTTGAAATATTTTTATAATAAGGGTGATTATACGTCCATTAATACTGAATTATTTTCCATTAAGAGTCCGCAGCAAGGTCCGCTCAACTCCGCGTTGAAATCGCGCGCTTACGCTTTAAAATGTTGTTGTTTCACCTAGAGGAAGACAGGGCGCTAGCAGTAAAGCGAGAGCGCGCTAGGAGCAAAGAGTATGTAATCACTACGTTTTAAGAGACGGGAGTGCCATACGAAACATACTGCCAATATGAAGCCGCAAACAATATCAGTGTCAGTGTCAACTCATGACATAATGCCAACATCAAGAACAAAATAGGGATGTCACATGTTACACAAATTATCGAATTATCGATATCGATTTCGGTATTTAAAAAAAATGGTTCAGGCGGGGTTCGCATTCGCACCCGCGTCTCCAACGGCTTTCCGGTAATTTAAATCATTAAATATTTCGCTTCAATGTAAACATTTGGTTTACTTTAGGTTACTGACTTCATAAAAAAAAACAAAAGTGTGCAAATAATTTTATTTCGTTCAAACTTTGCTTGGCTTGCTGATAAACATAGACGAAAAAAGCGGTTTCATCACTCCAGTCTGTGCTCCAGGTTGGAAGTTCTGCAACACAAATAATACAGGGTAAACAGAAAATTACAGAGTAAAATGAATCTGTTTGTCCAGATGAAACCGTACCATTCATAGTCCATTGAAGATTTTTCGTAAAATATTTCTGTGACCATAATCTAACTCAAACTGGCATAAAAAGTAGTGGCTTTTGCTTGAAGAAAGATATTCCGTATTTACCCAGGTATTTTTCACTTCAAATGAAAATTATCGATAAAACTTACATACAGCACTATTGTTTACATACGTATAAGGGTATGTATTATTTTACCCGAAATACCAAGTTTTCAATGAAACTTACGATTAACATGGTTATAACACGCAGTAATTAATTATATTTTTTACTTACCGATCTTCGTCCGGTGGAAATCTTGCCATGAATAGTCTTTTTTGACCGTCCATTCGACACGTTTTCATTCTGCATATTTCGCACTTTTTCCTTTTCAATCCACTCATTTTTGCAATTGTGATTGTCTTGTGTACCTTCTAGACGACCACTACACCCAAAGAATGCAAATTATTAGATTATTTGTGAAATTTGAATTATTTGAAAAGATCGCAGAACCTTGACAGAAGCAAAATAGAAACGTCATCTAACATGGCATGGCGGACAAAAATGGCGGCTGAAGTACAACCCGCCTAAATTCGATTGTCGCCAATTATCTAATGCTTTGTAGGTTTCAACGTTCTTTCAAACTTAGATAGGTAAAAAATTCACCCCCGTTTCATATAGCCGTTGTCGTTCGTTTTTTACCTTGAGAGTTGCGCGAGGCTGGCTAGGAGTAGCTATGATAAGGGCGGTGCTTACCGCCGCCCCCCCGGACCGTTCCCCGCGCTAGAGTAATTCGCTGCAGTTTCGCAACAATTTTTTGTAATTTATTTTAAGGTTTTCGTAGTTACGCTCTCATTTTAAAACTACGAGATCAATTTTGATAAATCTTTTTTCTTATCAAACTGCATAGTTTAATCGACACCGGAAATAGGTTTTGACTTCAATCTAAACTATATTTTGGTCGTAGTATGCCGCCAAACTGAACAACTTTCTGGGGTCTAAAAATGCAAAACTTGTACTCGCTCTATTTTCTTTCTATTAACATTTAAAGAGTCATAAACTAGTTTTAGCCCTAGATATATCTTATCTCATTATATTTAGAGAATTTCATGATAATGTGACATGTTATAGGGGCATTTCATATGAAGCGGACAGGTAAAAAAAAGTGAGATCAGGAAATTTGTTCATATGCGGGTTATTTATACCTCTAGTAGGTATGAAAGTGGACACAGAATATTTTTTTTCTACGATGTTTATTTTTAAAGTTATGGGCCTTTGAAAAATATTCATAATCAAAATTCCGATTTTTTAGATTTAGTTTTTCGATTGGGGAAATAATACAAATGAATATGTAACTTAGCGTTTTGTATAGGCTTTTAGATGCTATTTTTAATAAAGAAAGTATTTTTTGAAATTAATAAAAAAAACATGTATAAAACCGGAAGTGAAATTTTCAAAGTATTTTTATTATCACTTCGACCATTTTTATTTTTTATTTTTTTACACCGAAATATAGTCAAAGGTATATTTATAATACACTATGAGTTTCATAGTGGAATGCCCATTACTTAGAGAGATAGGTAAATTAATGTACATGCATGTCGCACTGAGTGTGATGTTTCATACTAATTTATTTCAGGTATATGAAGTGTAATCACATGTATCATTGTATTCACGCGAGTTTAAGCTCTAAAAGCTTAGAGTTTAGTATAACTTGTTATTTTAACAAGCATTATTACTAAATGCCTGGACCAACTCTCCTTAAAATTAGCCGACTTTGATCTCGACACACACAGCTTTCGATTAAAGCAAACCGCACTCGGATGCAAGCGTTTGAGCAATATGATACGATGCCACACAGACATACAAACTATAACACCACTCTTTTTTAAACTGATGTATAATTAAAGTGAAAATATAATAATGAAAATAAACGTCATCCCAAATTCAAAATTATTTATTTTCTATTTTTTACTGTCTTACAATGAGAATTTGGGCCATTTTTTGAAGTTATACATACATTTCACTGGAACAACGATCAAGCGAAACTCCTGACTTCGGCGTTATGCGTGTAACGCCGTCAAAAATCGTCTTTAAAACAAACATTGATTTACTCCTGCTCTAAAGAAGAAATTCAACGTCAGACTAACTAAAAAGTGTCTTCAAAAAATTGCCGAAATTCTCATTGTAAGACAGTAAAAAATAGAAAATAAAACATTTTGAATTTGGGATGACGTTTATTTTCATTATTATATTTTCACTTTAATTATACATCAGTTTAAAAAAGAGTGGTGTTATAGTTTGTATGTCTGTGTGGCATCGTATCGTATTGCTCAAACGCTTGCATCCGAGTGCGGTTTGCTTTAATCGAAAGCTGTGTGTGTCGAGATCAAAGTCGGCTAATTTTAAGGAGAGTTGGTCCAGGCATTTAGTAATAATGCTTGTTAAAATAACAAGTTATACTAAACTCTAAGCTTTTAGAGCTTAAACTCGCGTGAATACAATGATACATGTGATTACACTTCATATACCTGAAATAAATTAGTATGAAACATCACACTCAGTGCGACATGCATGTACATTAATTTACCTATCTCTCTAAGTAATGGGCATTCCACTATGAAACTCATAGTGTATTATAAATATACCTTTGACTATATTTCGGTGTAAAAAAATAAAAAATAAAAATGGTCGAAGTGATAAAAAAAATACTTTGAAAATTTCACTTCCGGTTTTATACATGTTTTTTTTATTAATTTCAAAAAATAATTTCTTTATTAAAAATAGCATCTAAAAACCTATACAAAACGCTAAGTTTCATTTTCATTTGTATTATTTCCCCAATCGAAAAACTAAATCTAAAATATCGGAATTTTGATTATGATTATTTTTCAAAGGCCCATAACTTTAAAAATAAACATCGTAGAAAAAAAATATTCTGTGTCCGCTTTCATACCTACTAGAGGTATAAATAACTCGCATATGAACAAATTTCCTGATCTCACTTTTTTTTACCTGTCCGCTTCATATGAAATGCCCCTATATTAAAATAAGGACGTAACTACGTTTGTATGAAGAATCGAGCTTGCTGCGGACTCTTAACTGGGAAGAAGAGTTTTCTACGCGGTCGTTACTAAATTCCTTTGACTTCTTCTATGAGACCTATGAGAAAATAAGGCTTAAATTTATTCCTAGTAAAAAGATTACAGTTGATTCGTATCCTCTGTGGTACTCGCGCCCATTGAAACGCGCTATTAAAGAAAAATTTAAATACTTAAATAAATATAATAAATATAGGAATAAGTCTGATTTTGTTTCTTTTACGGTATTACGTGACAGAGTCCGTAGGCTGGAGCAACAATGTTTTGACTCATATATTAGTAGTGTTGAGAGCAATTTGTGTAAAAATCCCAAGCAATTTTGGTCATTCATTAAGTCGCGGTCTGGCTCCCACGGCATTCCTAGCAGTTTAAATTATGATGGTAAGTTGGTCAACACTGGGACGGACATCTGCAAGGCTTTTTCGGAATATTTTTTATCATCTTTTTCAGTGTCAAGCAGTAATAACGTGGATCCTAGTACTAGTAACGCTGTTAACTCTACAGCCTTCTTGGCAAACATCGAAGTAAGCCCTGTTACAGTTAAAAGTCTTCTACTTAAACTTGACCCATCTAAGTCAGCTGGTCCGGACGACCTGCCTGCTCCTTTTATTATAAACTGTGCTGAAAGCTTGGCGATTCCCATATCGTTATTACTTAAAAGGTCATTCTCTGAGTGTTTTGTCCCGCCTTTATGGAAATCCGCCTTTATCACACCAGTCCATAAAAAAGGCCCAAAAACGGACATAAAAAACTATAGACCAATTTCTAAATTATGTATATTGTCGAAAGTTATGGAAAAAATAGTGTATAACCAAGTGTCCTGCGCTCTAAAGAATTCGATTAGCTCAAACCAACATGGTTTTTTGAAGGACCGTTCCACTGTATCTAATCTCGTTCTCCTTAATGAGTATGTCACTGATGCTATGGACAATGACACTCAGGTTGATGTAATCTACACTGATTATAGTAAGGCATTTGACCGAATTGACCATGGTATCTTACTTTCCAAGTTATACGACATCGGAATCAGCGGCGATTTGCTGAGATGGTTTTCTTCCTACATTGACAATAGGTCTCAAGCTGTTGTAGTTAATAATTATATTTCGGGATGGGTTACTATCCCCAGTGGTGTTCCCCAAGGTTCTTTGCTCGGACCATTGCTTTTCAATATTTTTATTTAGTAAATGCTTTATACATTCCAAACTACTTTGTTTTGCTGACGATATGAAGGTTTTTAGAAGGGTAAAGTCGACCAGTGACTCACTATTGATCCAGTCAGATCTCGAGCGACTTGATGATTATTGTCAGAAAAATAAGTTAGATTTGAATCCATTGAAATGCTTTTCTCTAACATTCTCAAGAAAGCAAAATTTTATACCTACTATTTATAAACTCAAAGGTCAACTTCTGAACAAAGTCCAATCTATGAGAGACTTGGGGGTGGTACATGATTCCAAACTTTTATTTGACACCCACATTGACACTATCGTTGGTTCTGCTTTAAAAACACTAGGTTTTATAATGCGTAGTTCTGTCCATTTTACTCAGGCCAAAACGCTTAAGATTCTGTTTTGCTCCTTAGTTCGGAGTAAACTGGAGTATGCATCCCAAATTTGGAATCCCTGTTACGCTACTTATATAGACAGGATTGAACGTGTTCAGAAAAAATTTGTTAAGTACTTAAGTTACAAACTAAAATTCCCTTATAATTCATTCAATTACCTAAATATTTGTAAAAAACACCATCTGCTCCCGTTATATAAGCGCCGTGAAATAGCCGATATTACCTTTTTGCTTAAAATCACAACTGGCGGCATTGACTGTCCCGAACTGCTCAAGGAATTATCGTTTGTGACTCCTTCTCGGTCCAAAAGGCACTTCCCCCCTATCTCACTGAGGCGTACATCATCCAATTACAGACGGAATAGTTTCCTTAACCGCGCTAGTCGCCATTTGAATAATACGACGAAAGAGCATGATATTGATATATTTAATTGTGTAATTCCTTCCGTGAGGCGAAATTTAGCTAATGTGTTTTTTGATTGAGCGATTTTTATAACATGCTTGTGCAGTATTGTTATTGTGTATTAGGTAGGTACTTAGGTTGTCAGCCCATCAAGGCTCTAAAAGTTAAGGTTTAAAGTTTAAGTTTGTAGATTAATGTATGTTCATAGTTTTTACATATATTTGCTGCAAGTGCGCGTCGGTACATCGATGTGCGCTGTTTACTTAAGTTTATGTTTTATGTACAGCAACTATTTGTGAGTTCCTGTAGGTAATTGGCTCTGTATTTCTATTTAAGTTTCTATATTTATTGTATTAGCTGTTGGTTCTCCTAAAATAAATAAATAAAAAATAAATAAATTAGCTGTTGGTTCTCCTCGAATAAATAAATAAATAAATTAATGCATAAGCTACTTTTTATCCCGAAAAGATTTAATGTTCCTGTGGGATGAGCGGGTAACACCGCGCAGCTAGTAAATAATAAACATTAGTTTATTATTTACTATTAGTAGTTAAGTAAATAAATTTAATCGGATGTATAGCGTATATTCGTCATTTGAGCCTTTTTACATTAAAAAACTCCGAAACAGGTTTACTGACGTTGTAGATTTCGAATATCGCTTGAATTGTTTCGAATCGATTCTAAACTAACCGGCGCCACGACTGAGCTCCTGATGATGAATCGCGTGCCGATTTGTATCATAGGTATCTACTATTCCTTCAAAACTTACTAACAACAGTACGTCTAGCATAACTCTGACCCACAACACTTTGTCGCGCGACAAATACTACCTGTCACTTTCCCTTCAATACCGTGCGAGCAAGACAGATAATTCTGAGTCGCGCGACAAGCGAAGTCGCGGCAAGATATGTTAGCCCTGCAGTTATTCATTGCTTCTGTCTCACCTTAATCATGTCTTCCACGTCGCCCTTGAGTAGCCCGCCCTGCTTCAGATGCTCCAACATAGCCCTGTTCGCGGTCAGGTGCATATCTGGCCACATCACTCCAGGTTTTGCTGCCCTGAAATCGATAATAGTACATTACTACCGAGGCCCGGAAAGTAGGGGATTACTTGACGAGGTGGTCTGCAAAAGATACGAGTCAGGCAATCCCCGTTTTCACCGAGGTATATACAGTGATTTTCTCGGACGATGTGAGGAAATATGTAATAAAAATACACTAATTGCAAAATAATCAGTAATTTTATAGGAATAACAAGAAAAAAGTAACACAAAATTAAGTAGTGTTAGCCGTATTTCGGAACGTACTTGTCGGTGTTGCCAACCCAGCGCACTGACAGATAGATGACCGGGTAATGGCTGCGTAGCGTGACTGATCCTATACACGATCGATGATTGTTCAATACTAAAATATATTGTTATCCAATATCTAGTGGTTTTACTGTTAAAAGTTCAGAAGTGAGATCTGCTTTTATTCATGCCTACAAAATATTTCGGTTTAGTTAATCAATTCACGTATGAAATCTTAATTGACTCGTATGACGCTTTGCGTTCTTGTTTTATTTCATATTTTGGTAAAGGCATTACTTATTGGATAGTTTATTAAATAACGGGTATTAACTAACAAATAACGAGTTTTGACATAATATGTGATTCTCTTAAATCATTAAGACGTGATGTAAAGTAAGTGACGTAGTTCGTGGTAAGTCTTTAGTCGTATCTAAAAGACAAGAAAATGGCCGGTGTTTTGCGCTGGTAATGTATTATTTTATAGTTCGTTGGATATTGTGGGTGCATCGCTACTATTCTAGATGAAAGGTACCCGATTCTATGATGAATAAGCTCTACATGTTTTGCATTTATGTGGCTTACTGAAATATCACTTTGTGTCTTTGACATTAAAATTAAAGCCATGCAACCTGGCGGTGTATTAATTGCATCTTAAGTGTTCTATGATATGACATATTGATTTTATTATGACTGGGTTTGTTAATTACCTGTTTAATGTGGGTTTTATGGTGGATTGTCATAATTTATATGCATTTTGTAACACAATCTTGGTGTGGTGTGTGGTTTTGCTTCTAAGTTTCACAGGTGAACTGAATTTTATATTTTATTTGAAACCCGGACAGGATGTTTGTTGATGAAAATCTGTAGTTCACAGATATGTAAATAGTTGCCATTGTAAGTAAGCAACTGGTGGACAAAACCAGGTATGAGTATTAGTTTATTTCATATTGCTTACTCAAGTAATAGGTGTAATATAACTGTAACTAATATAATATAAAAACCATTATTGTTAATATGGTATTGAGTAAATGGGATTAAGTACCTATAGTAAACCTGGTGGTATATTATCAAGATATAATATTAAATGACAACGTTGATTGATTACACTAGGAGTAATGTACATGGATATCTAAACTGTACAGAGGAATTTGGAAACATATCACAATTGATGAAAAGTGGTTCTAACTCTAAACAAGAGTTATATAAAATACCTATTTGACTAACAGTATTAGAATATAATGCTTCCATTGTGTTGGTATGCTAAAGTTTTACAGATAAACAGGATGTCAGGTGATTATTAATTATTATGACAAGTTGGATATCAACAAGAGTAAGGAAACATTTGGTGCTGTCAACAGTCAGAACACCCTCCGTTGAACTATGCAAGCAAGCATATTTTATGGAAATAAATAGTGATTTTAATCATATAATATGATTTCAGATGGCTACCTAATTTCTTAAATTGGTGTTTGAATACAGACATCCAGTGTGAACAAATCCAGGAAATAAGATGATGAGAATTGTCACCGAGGTGTCCAACCAAAGATGACAAAAATGTGGTTTACCATTGGACATATAGTGGCAATGGAATGATTAACTAGCTTTCTTCAACTGGTATCCAGCAAAGGTTATGATAATATAATAACAAATAACAGCTGGTAAGAATGAATATTATGTCAGGTAAATTTTGTAAGTATGACATTGTGATCTAGTGGGTATTTAGTTAAAATTGACAATAATAATTGTTGTAAGTGAGTGAGAATGTGATCAACATGCACTGCAATGTAGCTTGTTGATGTATGTGTCTGTATGTGAAATACTCAATTTATATGGGATAAAGTCAAGAGTAAATTATTAGACATCATTCATTTAGATTGTTCACACATTATGTACTAAAGTCGGATCAAGCATTGCAATATTGGGTGCGAAGTGATGTAACTTGTGTGTTAATGCATTGTATGTGTATATGTGAGTGTTGTTAAATACTTAGAATTACTTATTCCAAATAAGTAAATGCTTGAATAGTTAAAAGTGAACCATAAAGTATTTGGCAATTGAGCACTTAAATAATCCGCTTTGAGTGGTTGAAATTTAGTCTAATTAACGGTTTAAGCAAGTTGAACCTATTCTTGTGATTTCATTTAAGAACTTATGTTTCACATGGATTATTGATCATAATCAACATGATGCTTGAAAAGTGAGTGCCTAATATAAAAACAATTATTGTATTGTGTTGATTTCACAGTCAACGGTGTGTTACTTACAGTATATTTTGATATGGAATTGTCATGGAATGATTACCTGCTCAACGGAAAAAACAATAATTTGGAAAGTCATTTGATTATTTTTACAAGTTATAAGGTGACTGCTCATGGCAGACCTAGTTATAATGTGTGGTTATAGTATGCAAGCTAAGTTAACTTGTTTTATTTCAATTTACTGTGCTATAGCAAGTTGTGCTTATTATGGTTGAACTGATACCTACTCCAGTATGTTTATGGTTGTGAGACTTGTGAGTTATGAAGTTGTTATTTTAGCATTTAAAGACCCTCTTGAAAGTGTGATCTGTGTTTTGAATACCTATGCAATATACATGCAATGAAAGTAAAAAGGATTATTTTCATGTAGGTATGTTTTGTGAAAGTTGCTTGAGTTCTAGGGTAACTGTGACTACACACTGCATAAGTGAATGCAGTGTAAAAGGGTTCTGTTTAGAGGTGGACCGACGACCTTGTAAGGATATCAGTGGATGATATAGAACAATAGAAATACTATCAAGGAAATTAAATGATATCTTACTGTCCGGTTTGAATCCGAAGTGCTAAGGTAAGAAGTACCTATTTCAGAATAGTCTGGTTAGTAAAATTTTGGGGAATTGCAGTTAAAATTAAAATGTCAAAGCAGCTGTGAGTTGTGAGAAAGCATTCCCATAATACTTTTTAGCTGTTTGATATGGTGATCTGGAGCCTGTGAAGTAGTATGAAAGCAATTGGATAAATGGTCATGTTTGGTTCGATTCCATTACCTGTAATTTACTGGCTTAATGTGTAATGTACCTACAGTTACGATGTGTAATACTAAACAATGCAAGTGGTTATGGGAGTAGATGATTTTATTACCTGAATATGATAACATCATTAATGTACCTACTCTTAAAAGTGAATCGTAGTGATTGACACGTCACTGTCCAGTGAGTATTATATTTTATTCATATGCAATCATGATGATACTGCATCGCCCACACTGGTGTTGGTATAAGCGCCTGGTACAGTAAGTAACATGTCCACCAGTTGATGCGGTCGTAACGGGCATACTAACGCATTTATGCGCAAGGCAAATATATATTGATGATCAATTGGTCATCTAAGCGCTGTGTATTATGATAAGAACGGCACGTCTAGCATTAAAAGAAAGCTTGTGTGCAAGAAATGCAGTTTAGGAGCGAAATGAGTACGAGTAAACTATTATGCGAAAATAAGGCCATGTGTGAGAGCCTGTCATGAAGTAGGTACCAGAGACCAGACACCGCGGCACACGCTCCATGGTGGTGTTATGACGACATTTGGATTGTGTCTCTGCTTACGCTCAGGTTGTTTATTTATGTATTTATCAGTAATCTGATAGCGATAGGAGTTCATAGATGGCGTTGTGAATATGTGTGACCACGTGGTGTTATGACGACATTTGGATTGTGTCTCTGCTTACGCTCAGGTTGTTTATTTATGTCTTTATCAGTAATCTGATAGCGATATGAGTTCATAGATGGCGTTGTGAATATGTGTGGTCGCCAGTAACTATTGTCGTACCGAAGCAGTAGCGGAGACATGACGTGTGCTGTTGAAGTTATGGTACAGTAACGCTTGTATCGAAGGCACTACACACTACAAGGTTGTATTTCTCTCCAGAGTATACACAGATGATGTTTTGTGTCGGCGATGTCCAGCTGTACACAGAGTAGTTGCACCGTCTTTTTCATATTGTTAACGTTAGAAATGTTAGGAAATCACGTCGGCATCCTCATGCCGCGTAGATGTTATGTAATCACGGTATTAAGAGATCACGGTTCTAGCCCTTCGTGCTGGTGATGGTCTGATAAGGTTAAGGAATCACAGTACTAGCGTCATGTGCTGGTGAGATATTAGGAAATCGCGTTGGCATCCTCATGCCGCGTAGATGTTAAGGAATCACGGTCTAGCTCGCACATGCTGGTGGTGATATTGAGAGATCACGGATCTAGCACTTCGTGCTGGTGATGGTCTGATGAGATTAAAGAATCACTGTTCTAGCGCTCATGTGCTGGTGTGATGTTACATAAGTAATCACTGTTCTAGCCCTTACGCGCTGGTGTGATGCTAAGTAATCACTGTTCTAGCCCTTACGTGCTGGTGTGATATTAAGTAATCACTGTTCTAGCACTCACGTGCTGGTGTGATGTCAAGTAATCACTGTTCTAGCCCTTGCGTGCTGGTGTGATGTTAAGTAATCACTGTTCTGGCCCTCGCGTGCTGGTGTGATGTTAAGTAATCACTGTTCTAGCCCTTGCGTGCTGGTGTGATGTTAAGTAATCACTGTTCTAGCCCTCGTGGTGTGATGTTAAGTTATCACTGTTCTAGCCTCATGTGCTGGTGTGATGTTAATTTATCACTGTTCTAGCCTCATGTGCTGGTGTGATGTTAAGTTATCACTGTTCTAGCCTCATGTGCTGGTGTGATGTTAAATTATCACTGTTCTAGCCTCATGTGCTGGTGTGATGTCAAGTTATCACTGTTCTAGCCTCATGTGCTGGTGTGATGTTAAGTTATCACTGTTCTAGCCTTCATGTGCTGGTGTGATGTTAAGTTATCACTGTTCTAGCCTCATGTGCTGGTGTGATGTTAAGTTATCACTGTTCTAGCCCTCATGTGCTGGTGTGATGTTAAGTTATCACTGTTCTAGCCTTCATGTGCTGGTGTGATGTTATGTTATCACTGTTCTAGCCTCATGTGCTGGTGTGATGTTAAATTATCACTGTTCTAGCCTCATGTGCTGGTGTGATGTTAAGTTATCACTGTTCTAGCCTCATGTGCTGGTGTGATGTTAAATTATCACTGTTCTAGCCTCATGTGCTGGTGTGATGTTAAGTTATCACTGTTCTAGCCTCATGTGCTGGTGTGATGTTAAGTTATCACTGTTCTAGCCCTCATGTGCTGGTGTGATGTTAAGTTATCACTGTTCTAGCCTCATGTGCTGGTGTGATGTTAAGTTATCACTGTTCTAGCCTCATGTGCTGGTGTGATGTTAGGTTATCACTGTTCTAGCCTCATGTGCTGGTGTGATGTTAAGTTATCACTGTTCTAGCCTTCATGTGCTGGTGTGATGTTATGTTATCACTGTTCTAGCCTCATGTGCTGGTGTGATGTAAAATTATCACTGTTCTAGCCTCATGTGCTGGTGTGATGTTAATGTTAAGTTATCACTGTTCTAGCCTTCATGTGCTGGTGTGATGTTAAGTTATCACTGTTCTAGCCCTCATGTGCTGGTGTGATGATAAATTATCACTGTTCTAGCCTCATGTGCTGGTGTGATGTTAATGTTAAGTTATCACTGTTCTAGCCTTCATGTGCTGGTGTGATGTTAAGTTATCACTGTTCTAGCCCTCATGTGCTGGTGTGATGATAAGTTATCTCTGTTTTAGCCTCATGTGCTGGTGTGATGTTAGGTTATCACTGTTCTAGCCTCATGTGCTGGTGTGATGTTAAGTTATCACTGTTCTAGCCTTCATGTGCTGGTGTGATGTTAAGTTATCACTGTTCTAGCCTCATGTGCTGGTGTGATGTTAGGTTATCACTGTTCTAGCCTCATGTGCTGGTGTGATGTTAGGTTATCACGGTTCTAGCCTCATGTGCTGGTGTGATGTTAAGTTACCACTGTTCTAGCCTCATGTGCTGGTGTGATGTTAAGTTATCACTGTTCTAGCGCTCACGCGCTGGTGTGATGTTGAGTTAACGCTGTTCTAGTCCTCATGAGCTGGTGTGATGTTAATAAGCCACGCTCGTCGGCACTCCGTGCTGGCGGTGACATCATCACCTGATCAGCGCGAACTACAGTGCCTTTGGAACTACGATGGCATCGGTGACCTTGTCTGTCATAATTTCTCCATGCCGAAGAGGACGTTGTAAGAGGGTAAATAAAAGGAGAGGTAATGTTAAATTGGTATGATAATAACCAGGCTATGAATCGATTTGTACTTATTCAAAGTATCGACGTGTCTACACGTTGCAACGTTTGTTTCTAACGTTTTGCTAAGCGAGTGTTAAGTCAGACAGACACCATAATACCAAGCTGATGTACGATGTAATGTCAAATCCTGTGGAAACGAGTATATACCAGTTGTTACTGCATTAGTATGGGTACGAATACAAGAATTTCTGTCATTGATGTATTGATCCCATTTATTAACTCAACCAATATGCCAAACTGTCGACACCTCCCAATCCAGAACCAATATTTGGTGTAGTGCAGACTGAAGATGAAGAACCTTTAATCTCAGCCAAATTGTCTGTTACAGTACAGCAATGAATATAGGTACAGTAAATGCCTTTGTTTCCATGAGCTGTATGCGAGACCTGCTATGAACGTCTGCGGTGACAGACTGCACGGGCTGTTTCTGCACGTCTTGGTGGATTGAAAACGTGGCACCCAAGGCTGATAATGCGAGTGGAAGTCGCCTTTACCATGCTGGATTAAACTGTGAGTTCGTTCCATGTCTTATAGGGAATCTGCCTGGGTGAATGTGTATACGGTTTGTCATTATAACAGAGTGTCGGTTGCGCAAATTAACTCATGTCAATTAATCTTAATACTTATTCTGCACAATCGCAGAGTTGTAATTGTAAAATTAATAGAAGAAAATACAATGACATCATAACTGATTCGTTATCGTATCAGACAACTTGGTGATGTCAAATTATGATATAATTTGGGTAGAATAATATACGTTAGATACATGTTAATACAATTCCATCTCTTGTTCAAATGAGTTTGTAATACCTTGAATCAGAATAAAGTAAATATAGCACAGCTCAAGTACGCCTCGAGACCGTTGTAACGGTTCCCCTAAATATGTCTTTGGTCTACTCGCAGAGCCAAAGTGACGCGCAGAGAGGGACTCCGCTACGACTGATTCGAGTGAAGCTGGCTGAGAGGAGCGTGCTGATGCTGTTGGTCAAGTTGAAGAAGGACTTGATGAAGATGGCCTTCGTGGACGAAGGTTTTGTCAGGATGGCCGAACTGTTAGCCGTATTTCGGAACGTACTTGTCGGTGTTGCCAACCCAGCGCACTGACAGATAGATGACCGGGTACCTAATGGCTGCGTAGCGTGACTGATCCTATACACGATCGATGATTGTTCAATACTAAAATATATTGTTATCCAATATCTAGTGGTTTTACTGTTAAAAGTAGGTATCTAGTTTAATTTCTATCCTGTTATTTAAATTAAAAAATGTACCTTTATAGCGAATGCTGCAAGCTCTCTAGGGGACAAATAAATGTGTGATGTTGGTAAGCAAAATTTTCTTTTCATTTAATTTAAATTGCAAAATCTGGCTTTTTGCGTACCTACTCTATTTTCGAATAACAACATTTCCGAGCATGTTTGAGAAAAGAGTACATTCAATACAGAGGATGAAACGGACACGTGATCATTAATAATATTTAGGGCAGTGTAAAAATTATAGTTATTTAGATGCAATAGTGCTCGTATCGTATTGCGTGAAATTACAGAGTTGTGATATTACTCTTTTCCTTTATAAACACTGTGTTAGCTTGTCTATCTTCTTTCCGTATTCACTTAATAAAAGACAGAAACCTTTTGCAAATACTATTTAAGGTCTCCTGAGGCTATTGCGTTTATAGAGGCAAGTGCGTTTTGATGATATCATAGGAAGTTAGAAACGCAACACTACAACTATCACCTCTCTCTTTCTTAATAATAATAATAAAATGTTTTATTTATCTGCTCACAAAGGATATACAATTTCACAATTACACAGTAGTTACACAGTTTTTATATGAATAGTGCCAAACTTTAGGCAGTATTCGGTAAGGGTGGTCTTAAAATGTTGTGCATCTATGATATCATTAAAAATCGCATTTGCCTCTATAAACGCAATAGCCTCAGGCGACCTTATTCATTATATAACAACAATACGTACTCTAAAACAGCGTCCCTGGCGACGAGCACAGCCTCGTAGATGAGTTTCTGGTCGTCGGTGAACTTGCCGTTGGCAGGGAAACTGCAGGTGATGTCAGCCGCATAGCCCGCGTAGTTGCCGCCCATGTCGAACAGGCTGCCGATAAAAAAAAAGCACCTATTGTATAGCCTAACTTAGTGTCGATCTTTCCCCGTGATAGTGGCGCTACAAACAGGCTCGGACTTAGAGGGCCAGGGCCTTTAGGCACTTGGCTTTTGAGGCCCTCCCTTATTTCAAAATGCTTTTCAGCAAATAAAATAGTAGGTAGTAGTATTTTAAGTGATAAATAAAGAGAACATAAGCATGGTGCAAGTCCTTCTGGGACTGGGGCTCCTAGACTGGCTGGGCCCCTAAGCCCGGGTCTTGTGGGCCTAGGGGTAAATACGGCACTGGGTACAAACATATTTCATATGGCAATAATGTGCAGACGTCATTATATACGTACTTATATGCATTATAAAATATCAACAGCGGTATGTCATCAACTAAATTCAAAATATTGTAGACCGGAATGCAGCTCAACCCTTCGTTCATATTCTGAAATAAATATTGAATCGTACTGAAAGTTGAAACTAACTTGATCATCACTGTGGATCTTTATTGATGTGGATAGTTTTTGCTGTATTATGTGAAAATTACTTGAAATTCTCGGAACATTTTATCCTGTTTCCTCTTTGTCTACATCAGTGATCCTACCCAAGGCAAGACGTAAAACTCAGGAAACCACGAGCGGGAATTTGCAAAGCCCCAAATCGCATAACTACATCTGCAATCTTTTCATAATTATAAATAGCTTATCACGGATATCAATGCGTTAACCACTGATGCCTCAATGATTTAAATATTACTGTAATTTAAAGTTTTAATTTATTTTACGTTTCATGTACCTACTGCGTAAATTGTGTCATACATATGGTACTTGAAATAAATGAATTTAAATTGTAAATTTTAGAATTTTAATTTTTTAATCTCTCTCTCTCTCTCTCATCTTAGCGTTTTCCCGGTCGCGTCCTCAGCTACTGCCTCGGAGCCCGAGGTCCGCGTTCCGGCTTTTTCTCCTCCACTTCGCACGGTCTTTGGCATCCTGTGTAGTGAGACCATTTGCACGCATGTCATCCCTGACGACATCAAGCCAGCATTTTTTGGGTCTACCCCTCCGGCCGGAGCCCGATGGAGGCGGCATGGGCAGACACTTGTTCCCTCCGTAGTTTGCCGGTTTCAGTAACATTTTGATTTTTAAATATTATCATAATCATAATCATAATCATCTTTATTCGTAAGAAAAGTTACATGTCGTTAAATTAAAATACATTAAATATTATTCATTATTTCAATAAAATACATTACCATTTATTATTATATGTACGTACAAGTAGTAATACCTATTATTTATCCCAGTTTAGAAATGCTTACCATATCCGCAATGCTATCCGCTTACCACATGTCTCCAGGCTGTATGAGTTTGCTGTTAGGCGCCCCGGCGTGTCCATAGTGGAGCGTGGCCGCGTTGTGTCCCGTTCCACAGATA
This sequence comes from Apotomis betuletana, assembly GCA_932273695.1. NCBI lineage: Eukaryota > Metazoa > Arthropoda > Insecta > Lepidoptera > Tortricidae > Apotomis > Apotomis betuletana. The sequence goes on along the minus strand of OW026314.1, from coordinate 16,220,322 downwards.
CACGTGTAGGAGACGTGTCGGCAACCGCCGACGCGGTAGCAGTGGTCTAGGAAGATGGACTCGCACTGGTACTCCATGAGGCCGGGTTTCGCGAACAGCATGACCTGGAGGTTTTTTTATCATAAAAAAACTTAGGTAGTGTGTAAAACAGTTATATTCAACTATTGATACAAAGATAAAGCTCAAAGAAAAATTGAAATGAGTTACCTGGGGGACGAGACCGGGAATCGAACGCGGTACCTCTGGATTGCCGGTCCAGTGCGTCAACCACTTCGTTACCCGAACTCCAACCAACCTTTCGAATTTTTCCTTATGCTTCGTGTGTGTCTTTGCATTGTTTATTTGAAAGGTTTTTACGCCTTATATTCAGCCAAACTGAGGACAGTTTGTTGGCCGATAAAGCACTCATAAACATTTTCGTGTTCTACCACTTATAATTTACTTAACTAACTAATTACACAGGTCATTTAGATCATTGAGTCAGAAATGGTGGAAGTCCACTGCTGGATAAAGTACCTCCCTATAATATTATTAACATACGTCGGACTCTAGCGGGCACTTTCGTGGCTTGTCAGAATGATAGGTAAGGTTCGCAAATCAATCAATAAACTTTCGAGTATTTGTACTTAGTATTTTGTACCTAGTATTTATAATGTGAAATTCCAAATATCATAGCAACTAACTGCGTTATTTATGAACGTACTTGGACTACACATAAGTCAAAATGGCGAAAAAGTTCGTTTGGCTTTTAATTCAGTGAATAAAGGATTTTGACCTTACAAACGGTCCGGTAGTTTTGAATTTTTGATATGTTGTCTAGGATGGTTAGTCAGTGTTTAAAATGCAAAATGCACAATTCCCCCCCCTCCGCGCCCGCCGCCATATTGAAAAAACCGGCACTCTCTTCATATTTTTGCTCATATCTTCCTTTAGGAGCATTTTAGCTAGAAGAAAGCTTCAACAATGTTATAGAGAGTTAAATTTACTACATTTTCCATTTTATATTTTGTTTCTAGGACAGATAGTTACGGAGATATGCACATTTAAAAAAACTTAAGAAATTGCAATTTCCAACTCAAAAACAAACTTCTGGATTATATCTTCGTTTAGGAGCATTTTAGCTAGAACAGTGCTTGGGAAATTTTGTAGAGAATTAAATTTACTATAATTTACATTTCCAATTTTGTTTCTAGGACAGATAATTACGGAGATATGTAAAAAATAAAGTCACATTTTCCGAAAATGTATGTAAAAATGGACATGAGTTTTATAAGCAATTATATTTCCTATATGTTTTAATTTGTCCTAGACTAGTCCGTTACTGAATGACAGCGTTCTAAACCAAGAATTTTGAGAAATTTTCGGAAAATTCGACTTTTCCTGTTTTTTAAATGTGCATATCTCCGTAAATAACCGTCCTTGAAACAAAATTTGAAGTGTAAATTATAGTAAATTTAGTTCTCTTCAACATTGCCTAAGCTTTGTTGTAGCTAAAATACTCCTAAACGAAGATATAATCCAGAAGTTTGTTTTTCAGTAGGAAATTGCGATTTTTTACGTTTTTTTAAATGTGGATATCTCCATAACTATCTGTCCTAGAAAAAAAATATAAAATGGAGAATGTAGTACATTTAACTCTCTATAACATTGTTGAAGCTTTCTTCTAGCTAAAATGCTCCTAAAGGAAGATATGAGCAAAAATATGAAGAAAGTGCCGGTTTTTTCAATATGGCGGCGGGCGCGGAGGGGGGGAAATTGTGCATTTTGCATTTTAAGCACTGACTAACTATCCTAGACAACATATCAAAAATTCAAAACTACCGGACCGTTTGTAAGGTCACACATAGTACTTTAGTCTCTATTCACCGTATTATTTATCCGTCACTCAGACAATTGCAGCTGTGAGAAAGGAACAAAACACAAATGAGTTAAGTGGGCATGTCAAGTTCTATGAACACGGCTCTAAGGCTGTACGTTAGTTAGGTGTTTATTTTTTTATATCCTAAATTATAAATAAAAATGGGATTGAATAGTCTGTGTTATATTTGATTTAATTTACATTCATGGATCATGGTACATTTGTAGTTATAATTATTATGAGAATATATAATTAATATTTTTTCCAAATTCTTGGCAGTCAAGGTTCTTCGTCGGCTTGTAAATATCCATTTCAGTGGGCTATCAGTCATCACTTCAAAGAGTATTTACATATTAAAGATGAATAAATGATAACGGGTTACTAATTTAATTAACTATGTTACAAATACTAGGTACATTATAATACTCGTAAGTTAAGATTTTTTTTGTAAACCTTACCTTGCCCTCAAACTGCCCCCTATAGTCCGACGTATGATTATTAAAACTATCGTGAGACATCCATACTAATATTATAAATGCGAAAGTGTGTCTTTCTGTCTATCTGTCTGTCTGTCTGTTACCTCTTCACGCTTAAACCGCTGAACCGACTTAGATGAAATTTGGTATGGAGATAGTTTGAGACCCGGGAAAGGACATAGGATACTTTTCATCCCGAATAAATGTAGTGTTCCCGTGGGATGAGCGGGTAACACCGCGGGGCACAGCTAGTCTTTAATAATTATAAAAAAGGGTTTAAACTCACGTAAAAAGTGTCAGGAACAACCCGAAACGGTTCGAACTCATAGGAAGCTCTTTATTAGGGGCAGCTATCCGTGCTGCTACTCGCGGCCCAATCATATGAGTTGGAAACATGACGGGCCGTTCCTGACAATTTTTACGTGAGTTTAAACCGTTCTTATAATTATTAAAGTTTCTTGCTAATTATCTCTACAATGGACTGACGAATTATGTCGTCATGCAATGGTTCAATTATTTTGTCAACCTTAGTGCACAGATTTACGGCAAATTTGTGATCAAATTGCGGGTCTTGGCTATAAAACGCGGGAATTCTTTACACGGCCTAATTTAAGGAATACCTATTGGCCGTCATCGTATTAAAAAGCATGTAAAGGCCTAAAGAAGAGGGCGCAGGGTAGTGCCGAGCGAGCAGGTCGGGGTATATTCAGATAAACATCATGCCTCGAAATGATAACGGAACGTTCGTTTCAGTGCTTATAATCTAGTGTAGCCTAAACACGGGAAACACTAGGGCTCAAGATACGGGACGTCCACCCCAATTAGCATACAGGCATATAAGTATACATGTACTTATAAGAGCTTATACAGCCATTGTACAGCTAATTTAAGTTGTATAAGAGCTGTATAAGCGCTTATACAGCCTGCGTGCTACTTGGGACGGAACGTCGGGCGTATAGCGCTGCCGTCCTACGTTAAAAGGTCGTATCTTTGTATGGATTTCATAGCAAGATACGGCTTTTTACCGTAGCACGGCAGAGCGGGACGGTTAGCAACTCTAGTTGTGTGATGACTTATGAGAAATTCGATGATTTTTGTATCTTCCCAATCAAGCCAGAAAAAATCTGCACTGCAAAAGGATGTTGAGTTGAACTGGTATACTTTATATTATCTGTGGTCTCCCATTGTATAATAATTTTTAGTGAAAAGTTTGCGATTTATCATCGATTCGGTGTTAAAAAGGTGTACAGCTATGTGCTATGTGCCCCATAGGATTTATGGGCGTCCTAGGAATAGGCGAAAGGCCACTGGATCATAGAGTATTACCTGTTTATGGGCATCAGATGATACTTTGACCACGTATCGCATAACTTCTATTTCTTCGGGGGTCTTGATGACTCGCCTGTAAGAAAAAAAAAAGGATTTGATGTGAGTTCTACCATCCTTATCTGTATTTATACAGTGTATATATTTGATATAACCGTCAATTAAAGCCAGACGGAGATTTTAGTGCTTTTATCTGATATTTATAAAAAATATTAATTTAGCGTTAACTGCCATAGCGTAATTAATTTATGAAAATTTTCTGAGCAGCAATGTATGGCGTAGTTATTACTAAGTGACAGTTGTGACACAACAACAACAAACAAATACATTGCATGCTGAATTATTTTATGTGGAAAAAAAAGTTCGATTTTTTTAATAATTTACTGATCAATATTTTAATAAGTGCCTATACTAAGACCCCGTAAAGTTTGCGGTTGAATATCAAATATACCTACACACTGTATTAAGCGTAACCATTACCGTGTAAATAAGACAAAATACGATTACTACGCGCGTGAAGCCACGATAAAATAAATAGTTTATTTATTACATTGTACAGTCGAGTTCATTTACATCTACACGCTTACGAGAACAAAAATATCTGAACACGACCCTATTGTCTGGAGCATAAAGTCGTGTTCAGATATTTTTCTTCTCGTAAGTGTGTAGATGTAAATGAACTCGACTGTACCTACACTTATTTTTTTATGAAAGCAGTAACGCCTGCTGGTGTAAACATGTTATGTAGGTACACTTAAAATAAATAACCAGTATTTTACAGCTGTGGCCAGCACAGTACATAGTATGACTGTAGAGTAGGTCATTATGCATCATATTTATTGTTAAACAATGATGATAATCGATACAGCCTTAGTCAACAGAAACTCGAGTTTCTGATGACTAAGGCTTTATCGATTCTAGAGTTTTCGTTTGTAAACAACTAAATCATACTACTACTGAGATCTTACTGTAGTAGGTATATAGTATAAGCTACAGAAAATTATTTATTCGGAACGTTTTTATTTAATTATTACTCCTTTGTTTAAGTCTGTTAAATACCTAATTTGCGTTTCGTAATCAGTGTTATAATTTATTATCTTATTCACGGTATCTTTGTTATCAAAAAACAATTGAGTGATAAAATGAAAAAAAAAATATGGTCAACAAAGGAAGCTGCAATATTTTATTATTTAATTTAAACAACAGTATTTTATTTCGTACCTAGGTACAGAATGGAATGAAACGCTTTCAAGGTATTTAAGGTTGCGTAATAATGTAATCTTAATCATCATAATATTTAATAGGTAGGTACTTATATGTAAATGTAATGCGATATGAACTATATCAAATTATACTCACAGCTCTGCTATTATTGGGAATAATATTTCATTGTCCACCTTGAACCTGAAATTGAAAAATTTACTCATGATTTATTTTTGTTAAGTACTCCAATTTGGTGTAAGGCACCATCATAGTTATCAGAAGAAAATATTGTCAATAATTATGGACTTACTCATCAATTCCTTCAAACACTGCCTCCTTTGCAGTCAGTCCACTATCGGTATTAGGACCACTCTGGAAATAAAACTAGTTTTTAACCCCTGATGAAAAAAGATCTGTCTGTACCTAACATCACAGCTCCCAAACTGGTGGACCAATTTGAGTGCGGTGTTTTAAATCGAAATATTTGTCCGTCGAGATGGTTCATAGCTATGTTTGGTGGAAAAATGACCAGTACTTTTCCAGTTATACAGCTTTGATTAGAACAATTAACAAGATGTCGGCCAATATTGAAGCTAAGAACTCGAAATTTTGTAGTTATGTTCAATTTTAGTAGCATTTTCTATATCACTTATTTTAAGAAGGTCTCATGATGAACAGCTATACTTGTGTTAGGGGTGTAATACATTTTAGGGTGATTCTCCGCGCGTTCTAACCGCGCGTTTCTAGCGTCATTCCTTTTTCACGATTATTACCGCAAAGAAAAAGCCAGTCTTTTAATTATTATCTAACTAGGATCGCACTCGGGAGGGGCTTCGAGATACATAATAGATCGATTTCCAACAATCATCTATTTTAACAATATTTTTTGCAGAAATGGGAATGACGAAAAAAACTTTTACAAACGCTGAATATTCACCCTTTAAATTTAGGTTGAAGTTTTTAGGTGGAAGATTTAGTTTGAGTACCATTCACTACATCCATTGCTACTGAAGAAAAAGTAAAAGAAATCAGCTTGCCCTCAGTTTTTGTTTGACATCTCGCCACTGTTATTTAGTATATACAAATATCTTTTCTATGTAACAGGTTCTCTGTCGGGGTAGGCCACTGTAGTGGGAGTGCAGCTCAGTGGTGGTTAAATAATGAATGGGACTGTTTGTATATTTTATATTTGGTCTTCAATACAACTCATTCTCGAATGCCCGGCTTTGGTGAGTGACAGAGACAGCCATAATTCGAATATTCAAATAATATTCGAATTTAAAATCTTATCTGCCAGCTCTGCTGTCACCGACCAATGATTTCCTTACAGTACCATACCCAGTCACATGACCATGAATCCTTGATTTCACTATGGAGTCACATCCCAGTACTGATGCATAGTAGAACTTGTGACATCAACAGTTTTGTAAGGGTATTGGGTACAATGTTTTAGATAAACAGATTCTTGTTGTTTCTGAAAGCCACACATATTATTTCTAGTCTTAATTAGAATTAAAGTTAATCTTACCAGAGTTAGTAGAACATCTGGATTTAGTCCTTTAAGGACCTTTTGTATCTGGAACCAAAACAAATGAGTCAGTATGGTCTGTATATGGTTTCTTTTATAAATTTAATTTGTGTAATCTCCCAAGCCCAACAGATTATAAATGAGAATGTCTTGCTGCCTAGCTATATTAGTCAGGGTAGAAATACGAGACACAACAAGGTGGCACTTTAGAGTTTAGCTAGCAATCTAGCATACTTACATCTGCATACAAAGCAACAATGTGACACAGGCTGAATGTATTTTATTATCATTGACGATGCGGTTGGCACAGTTTGTAAGCACCTGCCTACTGAGCCGGCGGTCCCAGGTTCGAATCCCGGCCAGCGCAACTATTTGTGAGATGAACTCGAATATTTGTGCTTGGGTCATGGTTGTTCTATATATTTAAGTATATATTTATTTATCTAAGTATGTATATCGTCGTCTAGTACCCATGACACGCTTAATTTGGGACTAGATCGATTTGTGTAAGGTTGTCTGATATTTATTTATTATTATTATCATTGCACCAAAAATATGGGATAAATTTCATTTCATTTCCTAAATACAGTGATAACAAATATTACATGTACAAAGGTGAACTTACCCTATTCGGGATCTCTTCCAGTTAACCTTTGAGTTATTGGATGGATATTCAAAGGAGATATGGGTGAATCAACATTTTTGTGTTGTTACTCTGTCCCCGTTGTCCAAGTGACATCTTTATACTGTTTCATAGAAAAAAGCTTAGGTTGTCTGAGGGACAAATTTTGTGTAACCATAGCAACAAGGTGCACTTAAAAGTTGATTCACCCATATACATACTGTATTTTTGGCTTTGTGTTGTGATGGTTGAATCTACCCTAGGGCAGATAGCCAAAAGTTATCTGAAGATAAATACGCACCTCATCTACATAATGGACCTCATCAACAGCGTACATCCTTTTAAAGTCCTCACACGCATGCAGTTTGCCCATCCAGATCTCGTACTCATCTGGGAGACGGGGTATGAACAGGTATGACTTGGAGGTTCCGACATCCAGAGCGAAGAAACAACCCTCCTCGCGAACACCACAAACCCATGTGAAATAGGCTTCCTATAGAGAATATCAGTTAAAAGTACTATTTATTAAAATTACTTGTCGGATACCAAAATTTATGTTGTTTACAAGCTTTAAAATACATAAAAATAACAATCATACTGGACAAAGTTATAAAATAGGTAATATTAATTCAACTTAATATAGCTACTTGTTATTTGAACACCTACTTATTTGTCAGAGTTTCAAATTACACAAAAGTCTAATGTTAAAACGTTGAATGTATACTGTAAATGTTTATGGTACATTACTTTAACAATATTTTTGGGTAATTATATATGAAACTTTATTGCACTATACAAAAAGGTACAACAGGCAATTTACTTACTTGTCTAAATACATATTCTATGTCTGTATCATAATGAGGAATACTCTCCCCACCTTGTAATACCACGACTTGTCCCGGTTTCAACTGCTCTGCCAGTCTTTTTCTGTTCTTGGCATATAATGACAAAGGCACTTCCAGAGTGCCAGGACCCATAGACCACGAAGCCGCCATTTCTCTTCAACTACGACGAATAAAAATGAAACAATCAAGGTACATATAGAAATATTTCAGCGATAACATAAATAATTAAATTGATATCTTACGATAACAAGAACTTAGGAGCACAAGAACCGAACCATTAGCCTACCTTTGATAAGTAGTTTCAAAAAACTAGATCAGTTTTCGATATTCTCAAACTTGATGGAAACGTATTATAACAAGTTGAATATACAAGAAATATAATAAAATACACAGAGAATACGACCCCAATACGACAAATACCGTGTAAATAAATGTTTTACTTGTTTTGACAGTGACAGTGACAGCTGAGCTGACAGCTCATTATTATGACATCAGAAATGTCCATGAAATGTCACAATCAACTAAATAAAACAGATGGCGTTAGTGACTTCATAAAATTAATAAAATTTTCATGGAAAAAATGGTAGCCATACATTATTATAAGTTATCTTCATTATAAACATTTAATTGTATCGTGTCTATAAACTTAATCATAGATTTAACAAACATAAGTTCCTTTGCTCTATGCAGCGGTGGTTGAGCTATTCACCACTAGATGGAAATAATAAGGAAGTGGTTTTTACCTCACCTACTCGTCAAAAGATGGCAGACAGCAACAGATAAATAACTAGAACATTTATTTCATTTTTAGGACTACTATTCCAAATTCCAATTGATTAATAGGTACCTACATTATATTCCTTTTGCTACGTAAAACTTGGGTCTTACATTGATTTCAAAATACAAAGTCCGTAAGGATTTAATACCTATCGAGTTTTTTAGAAAAGCATAATTCTTCGAATTTATATAACGCAATCTTATAAAAAGTGTAAATGGGTTTAATTTTTTGATTCAATAACTCTTTTTTTTTCTAGGGTTAAAATTTTCTAAAGATATAGCCTGGTTATTTAAAATAAAATAAAAATACTATCTGATTAAAATAATATCTGATTCATGAATTCTAATGAAAGTGCAATTTTTGCTAGAAAAATATAAACGGTACAGATGAGTACACTTCTAAACTCTTTTTTTTAATTAAAATTAATTTCAAGACTGTTACAAACAGGAAAATATTTCCCGGCTAAGTCTTAGGGACAACAGGTAAATCGATTACCTTCTTTGCTTAGTCATCAACAATTCTTTAGAAACAGATTTGTATTTGTTGTTGACGATTTTCGTACTGTTTTGTTTGTGTTATTGCACGAAAATATTGTTTTGACGCGTTGCAACTTGCAGTGTTACATAGATTATCGTGAATAATGTAGTCACTTTACATTGACCCAGTAACACGTCGCTGGCTGTACGGCAAATGCTTGAACTAGATATCTAGCGAAAGAAAATAGAAAGGTGTTCAAAAGGTATGATCAAACATACAATATATAGAAAAAAACTTAATGTAAAGGTGATTTTCTGCCCTTGATGGGATAAAAAAAACTGGGTTAATTTTATTTTTATTTATTTTGAATTATTTTTTTACATATCTAAATCACAAGATCGACGATAAATTAAACTATCTAAAAATCACAAAATGCACTAAAACATGCACACATGTAATACAATGTTTTTTATACCCGATTTGGTACAGTTCTGTTGTACATAGTTCCTACTTAATGTACTTTCTACTTAATCAAAAATTATCTAGTTATTTCCTACAAATTGCATAGGGTAACGTTAGGTACATTTTGACACTGACAGATACAAAAGACCTAAAATAACAGTATGGAGATTATTGCTGCGGTATTTTTGCAATCACTTTTTGAAAGCTGATGCATATCTGCAAGTAAACATGTTGTTTTAAACATAAACATGCTTATAGTATTTAATTCCCTAGGTACACCGACAGTAGATACACTATTTATTTCGAAGGTAGGTTACGAGAGTATTACAGTGATATCGAATGGAATAAGTATTGCTAATTACATAAAACTGCCAATGAAATACCCGCTGGCAGTAACCACGTAGAGGTATGTTACATAAAGATTTAAAGCTGTTCACTGAATACATTTAAGAAAATCGTGAAAAAGATTTATGTAATGGTTTTTTGGAAATGCCTCAATGCTAATAACATTAATAAAATTAACAGTCCTTCCTTTATTTATCTAAACAATAGTTATTAACTAATAAGTAAAAGGTAATTTGGAATGAGTAACAAAATGTATCGTTTGTTACGTCATTTAGTACTTTGCTCAGTTAAGGTCACTATAAAACGAAGAATAAATATTATGATTGTAGAGTCTGGGCCGCCATTTTGGTTCGTTCTCGTGACTCGTGCGTGCCACGTCATAGTCGGCCGTCTCGTTCTCGCACGCTCTCCGCATATAGCACCATTGTAACCCGACACGTTTCTTACACACAAGCGATTTCACAACACGCTCCACACTTTCACAGATTAAATGTTTTGTTTTTATATAAATTACGAATCTACAGATATTTCGTGACACGATTGTTTCTTTTCTTGTAATCTCCGAACGGCTTCAGCTACAAGGGCGCGTTGTTCTAGTAACCTCTCGACGAGGTTTACAGGTTCTTGCTTTCTAATGTAGTAAGGTGCTGCTCTGGCTCGAGCTTGCAGGTGAAGCTTTTGTTTCAGGCCAAGGGTGAGTTCCTCGATCGCCGGTAATCTGCTCGAGGCCAGAGGACGAGCCTCTTCTTCCGTTTTTTGACGACTGTTATATCTTGAAGGTTCCTTCAGCATAGTGAATGACAACACTGTCTGAGCTAGTGTATAAGTTGGTAATGGAGGAGCGCAGAGACCTTACCGGCACGCAACAACGTTTGCGAATGAATGAGCGAGAGCGAGTGAGCTGCCTCCGGCGCTCGCGGGGCTATCGGTGCGGGAGGGGAGTGACGTAGACAGTTATGCGCAGTCGTGCCGGGATGTATACAAACAATACGATGGACGTAAATAAACACAAGACCGCCTCGTCGTGCCTGTACGTGAACGTTGTCTATGTGTTAGTGTGTCTGGTCGACTGGCCCAGCTAGCTGTAGCTTCCTAAAATCTTTACCGCATCGTCTAGATTTACATAGACGACAGGTGATCTACTTTCCGAGCAAGGCTTCATTTTAAGTTGTGCCCTAAATTCGAGACCATTTTCTAACTTCACATGTTTGTTTGCTGGCTATATTTCATAATTGTTGGATGGATATACTTCGGTTAAATCATCTTATTCAAGATTACGTAGATTGAGTATTTAAAATAAAATTTGATATTATAATTCCTAGACATAGCTGTACTGTAGGTAACACTACCTATAATTCAAATAATATTATGATCAGGAAAATGTCATACATTATTCCTATCGGATGACGAATAGATAACAAAGTTGCCTATCAGAAATACATAAACAGACCAAGAAAGTCATCTACAACATTGAGTCATTTCATGTCACACTCAAGCATTCCTAAAAGTACATTCCGATTAAAACTTCCATTACCTGTTTAACATGAGTCGATGTGTAGGTGATGATTCGCATGTAGAGGTAGAATTCTGCCAGTTCCGTTGAACTAAAAACGGACGTTGCCCTCGGCTCCAAATTTTTTTTGGACAGTGATCACACCCAGCTCATTATTATGGTGCGACCGTCTCGTCAGTTTACCTGCGTTTTAGCATTGTTGTTATACCAGAACAATATTTATAACTTAGATTTAATATATGAAATTAGTCTATATCGAACGAAACGCATAATTTAATGAGTACTTTCATATAATTATTCCAAATAATGATTGAACATACGAAGGTACACTAATAATTATACTATCGATGAAATTTTAAACTCATAACTTAATATACATCATTATAATCATTAATTAAAATTGACAAGCTAAAAATTAACTATCTATATGGAGTAAAAAATACACTACGAGATTATCATAATATACTATGTACCTACATTCTTATGTAAAAGTACATATAGGCAGTATCATAAAAAATATAGGTATATTAATTTGGTTATTCTTATTCCACCTTGCAAAGTTTATTTTGTCGGCGTGTGTTTAAAAGGGAAAAAGTGGTTTCCCCGAAGTACAGGGTATTCAAGTTTATTTTGCTCACAACAAAGGCCCGGTGGTTATTGTTAAGGGTACTTAAATAAACAAACAGCCTCGGTTTTTTTTGTATTAATAATAAGAACAGGTCTTGTTTTGATTCTGAGTACTTTAGTATCTATTCTGAGTACCCCGGAATTAGAAGAAAATAACATAAAAATATTGTCTTTTATTTATAAGAATACTTTTCCTTGACGTTTTTCACCTTCAGATAACAAATCACTACGTAACATGTTAGGTATAAAACTATAGTCCTTAATTGACATGTCCCAAATAATAACCAGATTTGCAACGTTGTCATCACGCTTGCAGAAATTGCATCATCCTTCATTTTAGAGAAAGTTTAGGTAGGTACCTACAATGTATTGACTTGGCTTGTAATGATTATTAAGTGGGTGGCACACATTGCATTATTTAGGTATGTTTGTCCTCGTAAAACTGAGCTAAGCTTGCATTTGCTTACCTTACTCTTGAATAAAATAACATAACTGTTACTGAGACTAAATGAAATGTCTGATCCTCGAGTGAATTGTTTAAGCAAAATAAACGTATGTTATAGGTACTGACTCTATTAAAGAAAGTTGAACGCTCAAGTAGTTATCATTAAATAATAAATCAGAATTGACAAGATCATCAAACGTGCGTTGGTTAGATCTAACTAACGGTTTAATATGATAAGGATACCACATCGATATTTATCAAATTGTTCTGTAGTATCAAAATCACGTACACCCGCAGTCAAGGTTATACAAATTTGCACATTTTAAATAACGTGCGTGGACATTGCGTGGTGATTTCCCATCCCAATAGACTATTTTAGGCCATTAGCTGGAACTTTTTGTAAACTAGTGTACATGAAAGCAGGTAGCTTGTTAGATACGTCAGATGGAGTCATCGACTTCTAAATAGTGCGACCGTTGCAAGTACACCTTTTTCTCATTATTTTTTGCCTCTAAAATCAACAGTACTAATGTAGGCATGTCTTCGTTCTTTTTCGACGAATAAAAACCCATGTACCTGATATTAAGTGATAAGTAAGTTAGTAAACACTTTATTGTACACAAAAACAGTTAAAATACATCTATTACAAATAACATATAGGTACAAAGGCGAACGTATCCGGGCCATTTTTTTTAAAGTTGTACACAGCATTTTTGGGCTGTCCCACACCTTTGATGGTACTTTTGACAATTTTTTTGGGACTGACTTAATTAAGTAGGCATTACAGTTCAATCTGTATACAATTTCGAATTAAATCGTGAGTTATTTTTCTTCTTGAGTATAATAAAACATTTAATAATCAATTTTCTTTATTTAAAAAACGACCGAATTTTGATGTCCCAACTCCATAGTTGTTCATTCCAAGCATTTTTTTCAAAAACCGTTAGTATTAGAACTAAACGACGGCTATAGCTGATTGAAAATGATATACTGAATGATATTCTTAAAAAGTGTTCTAATTTTGCCTAATAAAATATTATTAAATTAATAAATAATATTGGAGACGGAAATTGAACTTCGCGGAATTTTCCATTCCGAAACCGCAGTTTTGGGTGTTTAACTTGAAAATATTATTTCCCTATTACTTTGATTTTATTCAATGTGGCAAAACTAACCCAAAACTCAACGGTTCGCCATGTTTCTTTGATTAGTCGCCAGCAAATGCACATCGCAAGCGCACGTGTACGCCTCGGTAACATTTTGTGATTCCACGTTCCGATACCAAATTCCAGGTAAGTACGCAACAAACTGTTTGTGCATTTTTATTATTATACGACTAACGTAATTACAAATCGATTTTTAATACCTTTAAGCATATTTAAAGTTTGTTTAACAATATATTTTAGTTAAACCCGCCACAGGTAGTGCTACGTTACTTCCATTCCGAAACCCAAGCGACGGTTTCGTAAAGCCGGAACTAAAAAAGTAACGGAATGGAAGCATAAAGCCGCATACAGAATAACAAATAATGTCGATATTTATTTTAATTATTAAATTATAAATAAACTAGCTGTTGCCCGCGACTTCGTCCGCGTGCGAGTGCGGACTCAAAAAAATGTTTGATCTACATACAAATTTTCAACCCCTTTTTCACCACCTCCAGCCTTAAATGCCTTTATACAAAGTTTAAAATCCCGCAATCAAAAAATTTATTGATCTTTATACTAATGTTCAACCCCTTTTTCACCACCTTCGGGGCTGAATTTTCAAAAACGCTGAAATGAGTTTTCTTATCTTTTAATAAAATACCTTTTTACAAAGTTTCTAATTCCTAACTTAAAATACAACTTATACCCGATACAACCTTTCATCCTCTTTTTAACCCCCTTTTTAGGGGTAGAATTTTGAAAAACGCTGAAATTACTTTTCTTGTATTCTAATTAAATGCCTTTATAGAAAGTTTAAAATCCCGCAATCAAAAAATTTATTGGTCTTTATACGAATTTTCAAAAACGCTAAAATGACTTTCCTTGTATTTTAATAATATGCTTTTATATAAAGTTTCAAGTCCCGCAAAAAAACTTTTTGATCTTCATACAAACTTTCAACCCCTTTTTAACCCCTTTAGGGGTAGAATTTTCAAAAACGCTGAAATTAATGCATTTATACAAAGTTTAAAATCCCACAATAAAACAAAAATTTGATCTTCATACAAATTTTCAACCCCTTTTTCACCACCTTCGGGGCTGAATTTTCAAAAACGCTGAAAAAACATGAAAAAATATTGATGACAAGTAAAAATGCATAAAAACTGGCAAGTGGCTGATTTATGTAGCAAATGCACAAATAAGTGTATTTATATCAATGATACTTTGTGTTGACTTTTGGGTCGATTGCAGAAAATTTTTACATAGTTAAGGGCTTTAATTAAAACAAAACTTAATTACTTAAGCGATCGTATTTTATGTTAACCAAGCTTTTAACTATGTACAATTTTTTTGCAATTGATCCTATTACATAATATAAGACAAGACTATTGATTGATTCTGAGTTTTGTTGTATTTATGCCATTGTTGTGAATGAGGCTTTAGAATTTATTCCGTTACCTATAGTTCTTTCCGTGACTGTCCCACTGGAAAATTACGTTTGTTTGCTTAATTATTAATATATTTTGTTCCTATCACCTACTTTATAAATAGTTTATGTTAAATTGACAAGTTTTGTTAATTTAGTAGAAGTTGATCTCATGAAATAAACCTGTTAATAAACACGATTATGTGAAAAAATTAAACAGATTATAACCTAAGAGTAACGTAATGGAAATGTTAAGATATTTTTAAAATAATTGCTTTAAAAATACCTAAACATTTTCAACATGTTTAAAGCAATTTACCTTTTACTTACCTTAATAAATAATTAAGAACAGAGTAAACCTTTTGTTTTATTTTTAAAACATATAACCAATTGGTCACGGAATGGAACGATCGTTCTTCTCCCTTTTGACTTAATATTTTTTTACTGCATTATCAATTAATAATCAAATAAACAACCTATGTTTTCCATAAATCTACTCATCTGAGCATCCAAAAAAAATATTCATATTAATTTGCAACGACATTAATTTTCAACCTACAACTTTTTGATGTGTACAACTTTAGAAAAAATGGCCCATCCCTATAAGGGATCTCTTCCAGTTAACCTTTGAGCAATTGAGTGAGTACAAGAAGATAGACAAACAAACACCGTGTACAATAAGATTAGTGATTGCTAAGTTAACGATTTTCATGACACGACGTTCTATATAGTAGGTTAGTCACACGCGTGGTTTATCACAACCTTTTATTTTTATCTAAACGTTTATAAACACGTTCATTGGTCTTACTTTATTACAAATTTATGTTAAGTTCATACATCTTTGTTTTTGTACTATTGGATGATATTTTCCTTATTCGGTTATGGTACTTATGGTAAACAAAATGTGGTTTTAGTAAGGTTATAAATAAATTTTATTATGATACTGAAATCAAGGCCACTTTACTGGTTTTATATGGATTAGCTTATAATACAAAAACACGTTTAAAAATTCGGATTTCATCAAAGTGGTAATTTCAAAATGTTAGGTGGGATAGATACACAAGAACAATATTGCTGTCAATTCATTAAAAAAAATACTCATAAAAAAAACTAAGCACGTGTTATTATTTGGTCAGGTAGGTATAGCGTCTCGTGTAGCGAGTTTTGACCGGATTTACCCGAGCCGCCGCAGTTACCTATCTGCTGCTGACATTTTTATGATTCATTAACCCTGAGTTCGTACTAACACGTGTTTGTAAATTTAACAAATACAATATACCTACTTACCTACTGCGTGTATGTAAAAAGCACGTTGTATGTATTTTTAATAATTAACTACCTATTCATTTAACTACACAAAAAATAACTTACATTAATACAATTAAAATATTAATCCGCTCCACGGATAGCCAGATAGATACGTATCTACACTACAGCTAAAAAGATAATTATTATAGATGATCAAACGAACTTCTCAAGAATCGTTACTTACATATAATCTAGATTTACTATATAGCTATCAAGATTACTTATCGTAGCATAATATTTATACTGCATATATAGCATCCGGACGCTACATAAAATATTATTATTTTTGGCCCGATAATAAAATAATAGAAACGGCATGTAAAAATTAGTAGTTGGCAACGCCATCTTACGTCGGATAGACAAAGCTATACAAAGTAGCGACACTAGCGCTACCTCTGGCTGAGTAGATAAATCAGAAATGTAAATGAGTTGACTAATTCGTTACTAGATGTCGTCACCAACAGGGTTCTACGATAAATCGGATCCATAATTATTATAAAATAAGTTAGCATATTTAATAAAAACTATAAATAAATAATCAAATATTTACTACAATTATTGATAATTTAGGTACTTATTTATGAATCAGTAATTAACTATGTACTGCTTTTTATCCACCTAGGAAATTATTTATGAATGAATTATTGGATGGAACATACGATTTTACACACCTAACCTACTCTACCTAGAAAAGGTACTTAGTCTAGGAACTTACATTTGAGAAGTTGAAAGTTGATATTTTTAAGTTGTAATTAATTAATACTGGCTAGTTATTTTAGGGCAGATAGATAAACATAAGTAACCACTAGATATTGTACAAATGAAAGTCAGGGCTAAACAGCCCTGACATAGGTAGTTAAAAAAACAAAAAAACAAATGAATCATTTCCTTACTGCCGCTCTTTCTACTTTCTATAGCGTTAGTTACACAAGTCCTGTAATTTACATCGAAAATTGTGTGATTGACGCACATTATTTTCTTATATTTACTGCATAAAGAAATAGGGGCGTAGTAAACTACCCATTGAGCTACATAGGTTGACCGTAACGTCTCTACGTAAACGGGTGTTGCGCAAACGAACCAAAATGACGAAAGAAAGTGAACGCAAACAGCGTCAGTCCGCCCGGCATGGCAGTATAGTCGGACGCGGTAGTCCCGACACTCGTTTGATGACATTTAAAAACGCGCGATTTTTAAAATTCGAACGCCGATCGAATTAAACAAAAGTGTTTTGTTTTTAATATTTGTTTTTTTAAAACGAAAAAGAGCCACAGATTTAATAATTATCAGACGGTAAAATGGATTTACAAAGTGAGGCGAGCCGGGAAACGAGGATTCTAATACCTCGGCATATAAGTGCTGAGAAAGCACTTACTGATCAGAACAATGCAGTGAATACAACGTTTTTGTGCCATAGTTACACCCTTCAACCCGATTTCCGAACATATGTGGAAGGTAATGCAATGAAGGAAGCAATTATCGTTGGTTTATTTCGACAACTCCTCTGCCTTTAGTATGTTCCGGGAGAATAGTTCAAGGGCGGTCGTAGGCTTGCTTAATTATTAGGGCTCTTCGAGGTGGCTTTCTCAGTTTAAATTTATTTATGTATCATTATTCATTACGACGAGAGGTCGTCGGGTTTAAATTGACTGGTTATTAATTAAGTTATGTTGGCAATCATATCGTTATGGTAGTCTTATTATAATGCCATTGTACTTCTAACAAATGGTCTACGTCATAATTCTTGGGGTTCCGTATCCAAAGGGTAAAACGGGACCTATAACTAAGACAGTCCGTCTGTATGTCTGTCTGTCACCAATCTGTATCTCATGAACCGTGACAGCTAGACAGTTGAAATTTTCACAGCTTATGCATTTCTATTATAACAACAAATACCTACTAAAAACAGAATAAAATAAATATTTACGTAGGGCCCCCATACAGCAAAAGTGATTCTGTTGCCGTTGTTTTATTTGATGGTACGGAAATCTGCTCAAAGAGATATACCTACTCGCACTTGGCCGATTTTTATTCATATTATTTTAAACGCAAACTTTAATGGATTATGGATTTGTTGTTGGTTTGTTTACCCATAAACATGAAGTTCGTTTAATAACAACATATATATTTTAACAGCTTTGAATTGAATTCGTTGCGATAAAACTAAAAACTAAGCTACCGTAAAGCGAGAGACCACCACGAACATATAATTACATGGAACTTAAAATTATAATTTTAGTTAAGAGACGGCTACCTAGTTTGGAAGGTACAGTAACGGAAACTGAAACGCTTATCTTTTTAGGGTTCCGTACCCAAACGGTAAAAACGGGACCCTATTACTGAGACTTCGCTGTCCGTCCGTCCGTCCGTCTGTCCGTCCGTCCGTCCGTCTGTCCGTCTGTCACCAGGCTGTATCTCAAGAACGGCGATAGCAACAAACTTGTTATAGATTATGGTACGGAACCCTTCATGCGCGAGTCGGACTCGCACTTGCCCATTTTTTTATTTACCCTTATTTTCCCAAGATCGAAAAAGGCGTGTTTCAATTTCCTTGACCGTACATTCACTTGCTATGATGTATATGTCGCAGTCATCTGGTTGAATCTGCTATTTGATTTAATGACTAGCGCGTTCATTGAATGACAACATTCAATTGAATGACTAGGCCGAACGTTGATTGAACAAGCGTCACTCAACGTCCAACTAGTTAGCGGATTGTCTACCTGCTTTCCGCTTCCCGCTTTCAGAAGTTGCTTAACGGATACTGTTCAGTTTCAAGTGAAGAATTTACGCTTTAATTTATTCCTCCTATTAGGTACAGGCCACACCCTATAGCTTTTTATTTTTATTTTTTATGTCAAAGATATGGGGTTTGAAAACGTAAAAAATACTCGGTAAGAGCTTGTTCACACTAACGTTTTTGCCGGCGGTTTCCTGGCGGAACGGGAACGCGGCATGCACGCGGCGTGCACGCGGCGAGCACGCAACGATATCTTCGCGATTATTTGCCGCCGCGCTGAAGTCGCGTGGACGCGGCGTCACCGCGGCGGTATAAACGAGCCCGTAAATTTAATAAAATCACAATATGGTAGGTAGGAACAAAACTAAAGAAACAACACTGCAGTTCGCGTTTATTTATATTTATTAAGTGCGGTGTGTAACGTGTGACGTGTACAATGTCATTACAATTAAATATTGAATTATTTATTAAGGAAATTCGTAGACGCTCAGTCATTTAGGATATGTCTAGTGCGGAATATAGTAATAGGAACTCACAGAAAAATGCGTGGGAAGAGGTATGCACCATATTTGTTGCTGGGTTTGAAAGTAAAACAACAAGAGTTGAGAGAGTAAAATATGCGGTATCTTTTTTTTCTTATCCCTTTTAATCGCCTTGTCAGTAAAACAGCTAGAAGTATCTCCTCGTCGGAGTCTATTTTGTAATTAACGTCAACATTAGAGTGACCGTACGTGGCTTGATCGCCGCGTCGACGCGGCTTCACCGATAATCACACTGGCGGCAGATAATCGCGAAGATATCGCAGCGTGCTCGCCGCGTGCACGCCGCGTCCCAGCTCCGCCGGGAAACCGCCAGCAAGAACGCTAGTGTGAACAGACCCTAATTTTGAAACTAAATCGCGAGATCTAATAAAGCTCACAGAGCCACTAATATTAGTTACTTAGTTCTGATTCTGCGGCCCATATGTCGTCATTTAAAAGATTTGATCACCATCGATCTCCTAACCACACGTGGGTGTCAGATGTTAGAGGTCAACCCGGACGAATCCATCGCGAGCTTTAAAATTAAATTACTTCGAGCATTATCCGAAATCACGAAATTAACTTTAGGCCTTTAGCACAACTGTAACACGCTATCATATGTCGATCTGCGAATATTGCCTAATACCCTCTTGGTGATACGAATCGGTCATCAATTTATAATAATAATCATAATTGATTGTAACCAACTTAGAACTAAATAGGTACGAGGACCCTGCTAGGGCGCAGCAATTTATGGCAAAATGTGAGGAATTTTCAAATCGTTAAGTAATCTAAGCTCCTGCCACAGCCTCAACCGTACATAAGTGAATAGTTTTTGTCGTAAAAAAGTTCGCTCTAATCCTAACTAAAATTACTATGGTATAGAGCTTATGCGGAAAAATTTATAAAGTTTTAGTACGTAAAATAGTAAACGATTGACTTGAGACATAGTATGAATGACATTACATTCCTGTCTCAAAATAATGCTTCCGCTGTTACATAAACATGCACACATGTCCAATTTATTTCATGCAGATATTCCTATTGTTAATGCTTCCGTAAAACGATTTGGTACATACGTATGCTTTGATAAGCAACTCTTTAGATCAATCAATCATTAAATCTTTAGATTAATGTTGATCTAAAAATGCAATATCATCTTCGTAGTTAATCAGCAAATTTTCAGGTTCATTTAGCCTAAAACTAAATTATCATCACAGAATAAAAACGACCATCGGGGAAGTCTTCGGGCAAAGGCAAGGCAAAGTGAGTCAGTTTGTATTGTATGGTTTGACAGTTCATTTGCTTGAAGAGTTAGCGTGGTTTGAGTATACTAGGTCGATGCACCATAGATTGGAGCGGATTTTTTTTTTTTCGAAATTTTCTCTTCGTCACGACCTAGTGAAATTTAATTTGTGCATTTTAAAACAAAAATTTCTAAAATCGGTTGAGAACTCGCTGAAATCTGCGCATTGTTACAAAGTCCATTCGAGTCGATCCATGGGAGGTGCGCTCGCTTCGGTCGCTCCGCTCCAATTATTGTCGTAACTAATTGAGAATATATCAGCCAGACTTTATACCATATAGGTAACTGTTGTGAATCTCTCGAACGCACTGGTTAGTAAAATTTATAGTATATATTAGTCCAACAGCGGATTCGTCTCCATCCACAACACTAACATATCGCGTTAAGCTCTATCAATAAGGTAAAGGACCACAATGAGAAATGACCACAATAAAAAAGGACCACTTCTTGAAATATCCATTTTGTACGTAACCAATCGTTTTACGGAACGGAAGCATTAACACTAGGAACATCTGCATGAAATAAATTGGACATGTGTGTTTATGTAACAGCGGAAGCATTATTTTGAGATAGGAATGTAATGTCATTCATAGTATGAATTTCATACTATGACTCAAGTCAATCTTTTATTTCCTATTTTATGTACTAAAACTTTATCAAATTTTTCGCATAAACTCTTACATAGTCATCCTAGTTAGGATTAGAACGAACTTTTTTACGACAAAAACTATGTTGAGGCTGTGGCAGGAGCTTAGGTTACTTAACGATTTGAAAATTCCTCACATTTTGCCACAAATTGCTGCGCCCTAGCAGGGTCCTCGTACCTATTAGTTCTAAGTTGGTTACAATCAATTATGATTATTATTATAAATTGATGACCGATTCGTATAACCAAGAAGGTATTCAAAGGAATTAATTGTACAATTCAGTACCTACAGGCAATATACGCAGCTCGACTGATCGCGTGTTACAGTTGTGCTAAAGGCCTAAAGTTAATTTCGTGATTTCGGATAATGCTTTTAATGAAAATAAATAAATAAATATTATGGGACAATCATACACAAATCGACCTAGTCCCAAACTAAGCAAAGCTTGTACTATGGGTACTAGACGACGATATACATAATATATAATAAATACATATATAAATAACATTGATGACCCAAGAACAAATATTCGAGTTCATCACACAAATATTTGCCCCGGCCGGGATTCGAACCCGGGACCGCCGGCTCAGTAAGCAGGTGTCTGCGAACTGCGCCATCCGCGTCGTCAAAATTTTAAAGCTCGCCATGGATTCATCCGTTTGACCTCTAACATCTGACACCCACGTGTGGTTAGGAGATCGATGGTGATCAAATCCTTTAAATGACGACATATGGGCCTCAGAACTCAGACAGACTCGGACAGAATCTGTGTGCTTTATTAGATCTCACGATTTTGTTTCAAAATTACCAAGAATTTTTTACGCTTTCAAACCCCATATCTTTGGCATTAAAAATAAAAATAAACATCTATACCGGGCGTGACTTGTAATAGGAGCAATAAATTAAAACGTAAATTCTTCCCTTGAATCTGAACAATTTTTGTTAAGCAACTTCTGAAAATAACGTGTAACATATGATATTGTGTAGAATAATGTTTAGACAAAGAAGCAATGTATTGCGAAATGTTCGATATTAGTAGAGTATCACTATGTCAATGCTCAAGGAATGTCAATGTTGGACGACGTACATTGAAAATACGATTTAATTTGTTTGAAATAGTAAAATTCAGAAAACAGACTTTTTTGAAAAGTTGCTGAACAAATGTTGTTCGGTTTGAAGAGAAGAATCTGTTTTAATTTATTGCTCCTATTAGAGGCCACACCCGGTACTTTTATATACTATATATACTTATCGAACTCACTCACAAAATTCATGAGAATCGGTCGAGAAACGGGGCCTATAGGTGAGAACAGTCGGAAATTGAGAGTTGTGAAATGCCGGTAGACTAAGACATGTAAAAGTGCCCTTGTGGCCTACTTGCAGAATAAAGTTCGTTATTTCATTAAATCCAAACATTGGAACATCCAAACATCCATCCGGACATACGGAAATAAATTTTAGCACTGAAACAGAGACGCTTCGCTCGATCGGTCTCACATCGAATTCAAACTGAACAACATTAGCCAGCAACTAAAAAAACAGTTTTCAGTATTTCATTATTTCAAACAAATTAAATAGTATTCTCAATGTGACATTCCCTGGGCGTTGACACAGCTGTCACTCTACTAATATCGCACATTTCGCAAGACATTGCTTCTTTGTCTAAACATTTATTTACAAATTATCATTTAATATTTTCAGAAGTTGCTGAACAACTGTTGTTCAGTTTAAAGTGTAGAATCTATATTTAAATTTATTGCTCCTATTACAGGCAACACCCTAGATATAGTTTTTTTTTTATTTTAATGGCAGAGGGGGTTGAAAACGTCCGTTTGGGCGGTTCAAGAGAATGATACAGTCAAGCCGGAATGCCCCAGTGGCCCCAGTGCTCAAATTATAGGTGTAGCCGCAAGAGTTGAGGTAACGCACACACTCAACATGTCATCTGAGGATTCTGATGACAGCGAGATTTTGAAATTACTGTTCCTTTTTTCACAAGGTTAATTTTATTTTAATTTAAATTTGCATAACCATGTATCCATGTAATATTCCATGCATGTAAATATGTGTGTTTGGGTGAAACTTTGTAACTCAATTTTGAAGCAGATATCTTCAAACGATTGAGCTGCAATTTTGCAGACCTACTTAACTTTGATGTCAATAAAAATAATACAAAAATATGGTACAATGGGGCTGGTCTGATGATGGAGCCCGAAGGTGACCGTAGAAACTGTAGTAGATAAAGCAGTGAGCAATTGATGGATGTTCAAGGAAAGTACAGTCGGCTATAAAAGTTTGTTACAAAAATGTTTTTTTTTTTTGACAGGAACAGTTATTTTCTACGCAAAGGCCTCCCCCATGGTGTTCTCTTGTCTTATAGAAAAACACACTTCACCGAATGCTTCATTAAATAGAATCTTCATTTCGTGGAAAAAAAAAATCCTCGGAAATCATAAATTTTTCAGAAATCATGTAAATTACAAGAACAGCAACCTTTAGATGAGATTAGGTTAGGTTAGGTTTATGTTATAACATTCAAAAATATTTTATGGTTTCAGAAAAAAAAAATGCTTTCGATGAAATTAAAATAAATTTCCATCTCTCGATAGGCCTTTCCAGAAAGTGTTTTTTCCTACCATCGATTATAACCTCCAAACAATCAAAAGGAAAGTAATGCACTTGACCGCATTTGTGACGTCACGCGTCACGTAATCATATAAGTAGGTGCATAACATATTATATCGGGCCACTAGGCAACGAGGTTACGTTGAAAAATATTCGTAACTTGAATTCGAGAAACAAGTTTTAAGACAAGTAAATATTGGATTTATACTGCGCTTTCTAAAAACTTACTTACGCAGTAGCAGTAGGTACATAGCTGTAGGTATATAAATTCATTATCTTTTTTAGGGTTCCGTACCCAAAGGGTAAAAACGGGACCCTATTACTGAGACTTCGCTGTCCGTCCGTCCGTCCGTCCGTCCGTCCGTCCGTCCGTCCGTCCGTCCGTCCGTCCGTCCGTCCGTCTGTCACCAGGCTGTATCTCAACAACGGTGATAGCTAGACAGTTGAAATTTTCACAGATGATGTATTTCTATTGCCGCTATAACAACAAATACTAAAAATAAAATAAAATAAATATTTAAGGGGGGCTCCCATACAACAAACTTGTTATAGATTATATATATGTATAGGTACGGAACCCTTCATGCGCGAGTCGGGCTCGCACTTGCCCAATTTTTTAAATTTAGTATAC
Organism: Apotomis betuletana; assembly: GCA_932273695.1. Lineage (NCBI taxonomy): Eukaryota > Metazoa > Arthropoda > Insecta > Lepidoptera > Tortricidae > Apotomis > Apotomis betuletana. Next base: position 16,195,465 of record OW026314.1, on the reverse strand, counting down.
TAACCTGAAAGCTAGTGAACTTTTCAAGCACTTTTGCCTACTACGTACATATTATAGCTACTAGTAGTCCTGTGAGCTGCAGACCTCTAGTATTTGTTTAAAAATTACTGAAAATTGTATAAGTATTTTTACGTTTTCAACCCTCCGCCATTTTGAAAAAAAAAACGAAATTTTAATCGATAAAAAACTATATGCGTCGAATCTACTCACAAAATTTCATGAGAATCGGTTGAGTAATGTGACCTCTTAGCGAGATCAGCCGGAAATCATTTGGCCATCCAAAAGCCAAATATACAAGAGAAAAAATATAGGATGATAATTATGATTTTTTATTTTATTCAAACTTAGTTTTAAATATCTTCCTTTAATAATCTCCTGTTTACGTTTTTCAATAAAATAATAATGAACGCAAAGGTCGTCTACCTTTTAATATTTTGAAGGTCCACTGCATAGACCTGTTTTTAAACTCAGCATTGAATTGTAATGACCACATTGAGGGCTAAAGGTGGTTTGGTAAAGCATCAAAATATAATAAAAACGTTGATGTGTAGTTAATAAGTGAATTTATAAAAATACTACATATTGAACCTCAGGCAGATGATTAGCGTGCGACTGCTTGTTACAATAAATTAGAATTTTACATGGCAATCGAACCTTAGACATTTTATTAGGTACCTACTATCTAGGATAATCATTGTTGTCTTAAATAAACACACTTAGAATTTTCATTTTGAATAGAAATACGCAGATTGTGCCACTAAAGTGTCTTTAATTCACCGAGATATGTACCACTCATTAAGCTCATTTAGCTCTGTAGATCTTTAGGGACTATATCGTTCACGATTGAGTAGAGAACTAGAGGCAATCTGGATTTAAAAGACGAAACGACGAGAAAAACGCGACTGCGAGCGAGAAATACTGAGATGATAGAATTTATAGATGAGATACTGAGCTATTTGAACCTTCAGTGAGCGAAAGAGCTGGTGAGCTAAACCAAATGATATAGCTCGTTTGAATCACTCACTCGCGAGCTACACATCTCTAACTTTTAACAATAATGAATAAAGGCATTATCAGTCTTCGTGAATTGATCCATGTCCCACTAAAGTGTTGATTAACCTTCGAACCCTCGACCACTCTAGTGCAAGCGGGGAACCATTACATGGAAAAATGTGTCTTGCGTTTGTAATTAGCCAGCTCCTCGCAGTGTCAAGTTCAAATTGATGTAACTATTTGCATGTTAATTTATTTAAACTTTATTGCACAAAACAATAGTCAGTACAAATGGCGAACTTAATGCCTAATGGCATTCTCTACCAGTCAACCATAGGGCCAAACAGAGATGCTGCAAGTGCGTGCAGAGTAGAAAATTAATCGTTCGGAGAGCATCCAAGATACAAGATAGAGTGAATACATGTTATTATATGTATAACTTAACTACCATAAATACAATGATACTTACATTATTATATTTAGGTACATACTATTAGATGTATATTATGCTTGTTCTATTGGCTATGTGAAATTGTGCACGACACGAGTTCAGCGCTGCATAGCGATTGTAATGTAACTAGAGGAGAGGAGACTGTCAAATTATGATTTGCCAGCATTCGAACTCATGGCTGCCAGCTACATACGCTAAGCTAAGCTAAGCGGAAGAAATGTAATACATAGTAGGTACATTCATACCACGCTGGCTCTTCCAAGCAAATGAACTGTAACACAATACAAAGTGGGCCAGTTTGTATGGTTTGACAGTTCATTTTGCTTGCTAGCGTGGTTTGACTATAGGGTAGATCTCGCTATGACAGTGCCGTCCGAGGGTTCCGTACAAACACTTTCCATCCTTAAGTGGTTAAGTTAAGTTTGCACCTGGTATGTATAGCGCTCCATACAAATGAGGTGCAAAGTTAACGCAACCAATCCCGTTTGTTGTATGGGAGCCCCCCTTAAATATTTATTTTATTTTATTTTTAGTATTTGTTGTTATAGCGGCAATAGAAATACTTCATCTGTGAAAATTTCAACTGTCTAGCTATCACCGTTCTTGAGATACAGCCTGGTGACAGATGGACGGACGGACGGACGGACGGACGGACGGACGGATAGCGAAGTCTCAGTATATAGGGTCCCGTTTTTACACTTTGGGTACGGAACCCTAAAAATGGTGAAACACTACTCGCTTACTTGGTCTATGTCTAAAATAAATGGAATCACAAATATAATTATAATAAGTACCTATATTAAAATTTATTGAACTAAAACATTATTGTAAATCACTGTCTTAACTGAGCTAAACAATTTTCTCATTTATTTTTATTTCGCCGGTGGTTTTTGGCGATATGACAAGGCTAGGAATGACGGTATGATCGGAGTCGAAAACTCCGGACGATGCTTCAAGTACATCTATTTTTGGCTTTCTATTCTATGACTATGATTGTTGTCGCCAAGTAAAGGCAATACTGGTTGACGTCACATCCGAGCTGGTGGCGCTAGTGCACTGCAGCGAAGGCATAGAGGGAAGGACGCGCCCGGCAGCCACCACCACTCCTGTGGCGCGGACATAATCCCATTAGCGGGTTATACTCCCACACAAAGTCCGACCCACTGGTAGTGAGAGCTAAACAATCCAGATTTAACTGTATCATTCAATAAAAAAAAACCGGCAGCCATAACTTTTGTACTGGACTTAGAGCGAGAATGTAGTCATTACTAATTGATTAGGTAATAGAATTTAACTAAATACTTATACAATGTAATACCTTGAGTTGATTATACCTGTTGTTTATTCATATCGGCCTTTCATTTATATGATGATGATGATTTGTTATATTCGTCATCTATTAAGTATAAAACTTCAAAAGCGACTATTAATTTTCTCTTCCAGTGACATATCCTTAGGTACAGTAACTGTTATCACCGGAGTAAATCGACCACGTACACTATAGAGGGTGATATCTCCTACTGGAAAAGGGACCGATGACACCAAAAACAGTTGAAAACTGTCGTCATTTTCGCATGACTATTTTTCGCGACTAAGTCTTTTATCGGGCACTTTGACATATTTTTTTGTGTAGGAACGAATATGTTATGCCTATTTTAGTGGTTAAACTAGCCCAAACTAGCAAAGCCACATCGGTAACGTCGAACATATACCGGGTGTGGCCCGTAATAGGAGCAATAAATTAAAACAAAGATTGTACTATTCAAACTGAACAACATTTGTTCAGCAACTTAAAAAACGTCGTCCAACAGTGACATTCCCTGAGCATTGAAATAGCTGTCACTCTACTAATATCGGACATTTCGCAATACATTGCTTCTTTGTCTAAACATTATTCTAGAAAATATTATTTAGGTAATACACTTTATTTTCAGAAGTTGCTTAACAATGTTGTTCAGTTTCAAGGCAAGAATCCGTTTTAATTTATTGCTCTTATTACAGAGTACAGACCACACCCGGTATTGTATAAATATCTTTAAGTCTGTTAAACATTACATCTCTTTTCCAGCACTACAAGTGTACGGCTGGGTGATCTGGTCGTGCGCGCTGCTCGCGGTGTGCGTGGTGTGCGCACTGTTCGCGTTCAACCTGTGCGCGGCGAAGCGACATTGGCGCAGTTCGTTCAGCCACGCGGCTGTAGTGCTGGCCGTGTATCCTGTGAGTGACTATAAATCATTATCTTCTGTAGTTATGTAGGTATGAATTGTCTCTTGCGGTATTTCCGGACCGATACGACCTTCAAACCTTCAAGAAAAGAGCGTATTCCCACCTGAAAGGCCGGCAACGCACTTTGTGACTCCTCTGGTGTTGCAGGTGTCTATGGGCGACGGTAATCGCTTACCATCAGGCGATTCGTTTGCTCGTTTGCCCCCTATGACATAAAAGAATAATAAAAAAAATAAAAAAATATGGGAGCTGGCTTGGGTTGGGACTACAGCTTAAAATTCCGGAATTGGCTTGTATGACCAGTATCGAAAATTCCGGAATTTTCGATACTGGTCATACTAACCAATTCTGTTGCAAGCCCTAAGTTGGGACCTACATACGGTGGTGTTACGCGGAAGATGGCCTTCGGTCTGGCATACATTGGGCACTTATATCTAAGGTTCTGGGTGGACGGACACAAGTAGATGAGAACCATGTCGTGATGATATCCAAATGTTTTCTTAGATTGATTAGAAAGGGACGACACTACAGTATCGCCACTTTTTGGTCAGTCTGTAAATACCTTAGTTCGACACGTCTCTGTTTCCCTTAGCGTTACTTGGGTAAAAATGTAGCCACTCTTTAACGGAACCGGTCAGAAATTTCCCTAGCTTTGTATGTTAGCAAATTCTGAGAAAGCACGCAAGTTTTTCCTTACATATTATCCAGTTTGTCCTTACATAATACCAATGTAGAAGCTGTATATTATGTTCTATCCAAAGATCAGGAAATAAAATATCAAATTAATGAAATAAACTGGTTCTGGAAACGTCACCTGTTACATTTGTTTGTGTAATAACTGAATAAGCACGAACCCCGGGATTTTCGATGCACAAATGATTTGGCCGACGGTAGCAGTCAAATCAACCGTGCACCGAAACCCCAGGGTATTGGAATGAGTAATATGGTAAGCGTAAAAAAACGTTAATTGCCTTATAATAATAATAATAATAATAAATTCTTTATTTCATATATAGTATCCATAGAGTGTTAGTAACAACGAAAACTTAAAATACTTATAAATACATTAGTAATACAAACACTTACACAACACAAAAATTAAACACTATAATACAAATTCCGCGACACCTTTGACCTGCGTTATCCAAAATTTCTGGATGGGGCAGTCAAACCTAGCCGCAATGTCACTTAGGATGCTGTTGGAGCTCTGCCTAACCCGTGTCAACAGTGAGACAATCTTTTTTCTCATTATTGCTTGAAAACTGTCAACACGGGCCTCAGCAAACATACCTGATGCACTACACCACGTCGGTAGTCCCAACAGCATCCTAAATGCATTTAGGATGCTGTTGGGACTTGGACTGGGTTATAGCTGAACTAAATTTACCTACAGCTAAAGTGGGCTTCTTTTGCGCGTTTAGTACCTTTGTTTTACTCAATCACCTACTTTGAGAGCTTCATTATTTCCCATTATATTATTATTAGCTGAAGAAATATTATCACAAGTTGATTCAGATGTTACGTTCCTTCATATTAATATTTGATTACTGGATAATTATTTTTCTCAAAAACGTGTCTTTGCCAAAGTTACAACTGTGTCAATAAATGGAGACGTGTAGGTATCTCTCCCCACAAAAAAAAATCATTAAAAGTAAATAAGTATGATAAGCCACCACAATTCAGTATAACCCTCGACACGTCTCGAGATACAAAACACGTGTTTTATATCTCTAAGATACCAGTATCAGAAGATGCCCGAGATGTTGGCTGTCTGGTGTTTATCCAAAAAGTGCAATTTACTACAGGCTCAGTTGGCCAAATGCGTTATACCATAGGAATTATCATTCACTTTTATTTAAAAGAATCTGGAAATGACTCAACAGTTTGTTCATAGCGATGCTAAAATAAATACTTACGAGTATTGCGCAAATTTCTTCTTACCACTATTCTCACCTTATATGGATTTGTGAAAGAAGTTGCTAGGTCATTCGGGTTAGGATTGCTTTGAGGTAAGCCTTTGTCGCAACATGTTGCGGCTGGATTTAATGTGCCCTGGTGCTCGATTGCTAGGAAGAGCTTAGGCAATCTTCGTCGGAAATTGCTTTGTAATGTTAAAGTTCATATAAGCAATTGAGTTTAGATACTACATAGATGTTTATGAACAACATTTATCTAGATGCTTATCAAGATGTGTATGTTTGTTTAATAAAATGTAATTACCTACATTAAAAGTGCGGTATATGTGTGCTTTGTGTTACGTAATAAATAAAAAAATAAAGTAAATAAATATCAGACAACCTCACATCTAGTCCCAATTAAGCTCAAGAAGGTTTGTGTTAGGGGTACTAGACCACGATATGCATACTTATATAGATAAATATATACTTAAATACATAAAACAACCATGACCCAAGCACAAATATTCGAGTTCATCACACAAATATTTGCCCTGGCTGGGATTTAAATCTGTTACAGCTGGCTCAGTAGGCAGGTGCTTACAAACTGAGCCAACCGCATCGTCATAAATGGGCGTTAAAAAAACCAACAAAAAATTGGCCAAGGTATGTAGCTTTTGAGCAACTAAAGAGTCAGCACGAAGGCCGGTTGCTGGACGTGCCATCCAGTACGTGTTACTGACAGTCGTTCTACATCACTGTTATATTTTAACTACAGAGGGCAAGTTGCGAAAGGTTTTCAAAAAGCTGGGTTTCTGGAAACTTTCTCAAGAATTGAAAAGAAAAGGATGAATCAATTTGGAAATGTTCTATCGGATAAGGTGAATTGAGATTTTCAAGATATTCCATTTGGAATTCCCGTGTCGGCACATCAGTAATTTTGACTCTTTGCTGTTGCGTAAGAGCCGGGTACTTATAAACTAAACTGAAATTAAATTTGCAAAGTGTGTCGAGAATGTTAAAACTGTCGTGCATTTAAATAGTAAGTAAGTATGTCAACATTAATAATATACTACTAAAATATTTTATTTATTAAAAGACACATGAAAGGAAAAATTGCAATAAGTTCTGATCCGCATCGCAGGCTTCGTCAGGTGAGATACAACAACAAATCAGCAACAGGCTTCGTCAAATACAAACCAATGATATGATCCACAACAGGCTTCGTCAATTTCGTTAATGAGGCACGCCCCGAATCGTACCTGGCCCAAACGTACCCATCACACTGGCGGCGTTACCACGCTGAATGGCCAACGAAATTTGTTGCACCAGGTACGATCCAGAGCGCGGGTCACAGCCCCTATCCCTAAGCCGGCGGCCCAATTCCTTAATAAAATCCTTGGCCTCCGAGCCCCAAGGTCCACCAGTCTCCACTGCAATAGGTACAAAATCGTACGCTGGCTCCAAGGCACTGTATTTAGTGTGCTTCACTCTTGCCGCACACTCCGCGGCCGCCCCAGCAGTTCTAATGGTGTGAGTCAAGTGGGACGGAGCAAACGTACTCACACAAGTTGCGTCCCACAAGAGGCACCGACCTTTCTGCCAAGGAACCAACGTGAGACCATCAGGCCTCTTGCCATCAGTTCGACTCAACCCAGGAGGCTCCAAGGTACAAGGTATATTGGCAGACACTAAAGCCCGACGAACCAAATCATTGATCGCATGATGCCTTGCAAATCGCCCCGCGCATCGCGCATAATATACTTATTTCCCTAAATACTACAATCGCGACCAGTCCGCCTTGACTTGAATGTGTGCTTGACCAAAACCTACCTCCGTGGGATTTACAAGTTCCAACATTCACTATCTATTGTTTTAACTTTATATTCAGTAATGTTGTATTTATCACGTCAGGCTAACAAATTAGTTAGCGTTAGTGATTACATAGGTAATATTCTAATGTTATGCTTATTAAGTAATTCAGCTACATCGTTTTATGTTACTTATAACAAAGTAGATTCCAAGTTACCTAATGTATTAACTTTGTTCCTTGAGACTAGTTCTGTAATTACTTACCAGCTATGTTTATTCTTAACTACGACCCGCCAGGCTTCGCACGGGTGCAATGCTGTGAAATTATGCATAATAAACCTTCCTCTTGAATCACTCTATCTATTGAAAAAAGAAACGCATCAAAATCCGTTGCGTAGTTTTAATGATCTAAGCATACAAAGGGATAGACAGCAGCTTTGTTATAAAATACTATGTAGTGGAAGATCATTTCTTAACTTAATTCTAATCTTCTTTAATAAATATTAAAGTTCTATAAAAAGATCACGATTTGTAGAAGACCAAAAGACAAAAGATTCAAATGGAATAACGTGCTAACTATTGCGTGATAAGACAATAGGTACAATTTGCTTCTTTTCAATGCAAATGAGATTGTTTCATTTTTACTCGCTTCTAAGAAACTAATTCAGCTCTTGGTAGTTTACCAACGTTTACGTTAGTTGAGGTTAAGGGGATCAAAAATCGTTGTCCGATAAATTTCCAAGTTTATTATTCATTTTATTGGGAATATGCCACTTCTCTCTCTTATTGCCAACTTCCTAGTTCGTTAACATTCTCACGTCATCTCAAAAACAAAACAATCCTCCTCCTTCAAATCTCCTCGATTTTTCAAATTGCCCCTGTTTATTTCCAATATCCTTCCTTGTTAACACTCTTGAGTGGTTCACATTCCATTCGTACTCGTACACGATTTCAGTGGTTGAGAGCGATTAGTAAGTACAGGGATAAAGCCGATAAGTGTGTTTATTGATATAACAACCACCACCTGTCACTCTCAATATTCCGATGTCTGTCTGTCTGTCCGATATGGGCATCTTGGGAAGAGATTGGAAATTAGGCCGCGAGGTTATTTGTAAATCGCTGTCACTTTACAAAAAGCACGATTTTCTCATTTCACCGTACAACGTGGTATGAATCCTCTATCTTGTCGCCGTGTGCGATTGGAAACGAGACATTGACAGTAATGGTCGCTTCAATGGGACCGGTTGCCATTTTTTAAAAGAATAGAATAGAATGGAAGAGATTGAAAGTATCCACATTTGAGAAATAGCTATGAGTTATGAAGTTGATAAAATGGTGTATGAGGACTGATGTCAATATACTCTCTTTCAGGTGGTGTCTCTCTCGGCCTTCTTCGCGCTGCTGGTTCCTCGAACGCAGGTGCTCTCGGAGGCGATCTCGCAGGAGGGGGTGATGTTGGCACTCTACCACTTCTACTGCCTGGTTGTCGCCGAGTGCGGGGGTCCAGAGCAGATTGTCAGGTAATGACTAAGGCTCGTTTCGATTGTCTGTGCTCGGTAGCCATGTGGTAGGCATCTTTATCGGAATCGTGCTCGATGGAGGCGAGTGTTTCATCCTTCATCGCTTTGCTGGTTCCTCGAACGCAGGTTCTATCGGAGGCGATCTCCAGGCATAGATTGATGTTGGTGCTGTGCTGTACCTTCGTCTACGCTCTTGTTGTCGCCGAGAGCGGGGAACGGAGAAAATTGTCAGGTACAGTGGCTAAAGCCGCACAACTTTCCGGATGGTACGAAAGGGACGGACGGAAATTGCCAGTCTAAATGGCATTTCAGCTAAGCAGATTTGAATGCCCCAAAGTGCAACCTTTGCCTAACCGTGCATGATATGACCGGATACAGATTGTAGCGTCAGTTTTCCATTATGTGTGTCTAGTTTCAGCACAAGTTTAAGTTTGAGCTGTAGATTCACAACAATCACAGCATAACCGTGAACTCTGAAATGCGGATATACACGGATATACATTACACGATTTGTAATAATCTTAAATTAAATTCAATTCAATTCTATTCAATATTCAATGGAATAATTTATTTCTAAGCGGCATTTGGATAGCGTACGATTTACGATATCTATTGAATTGGTCATAATAAAACTTTAATAACGATCGTACAAGCGTTTGAACTTTGAATGTCCATTACATTATTTTTTTAGTTTTATAATGTTACTTCATCTCTCAGCATTCTCAGATGTCGTTGTCACAAGCTGAAGATAATCTTGCTATGTAATTACACGTCGTAATTCATCTATTAAATGTCGTAATCGACCTTAACCTAGTTAATTGTCAATTAACATCCGCAGACGGTCTGAAGGATCCCAGCTCGAGACACGAGTCCTGCCATGCTGCTTCTGGCCTTGTTGTGTCATCCCACAACCCAAACTGCAACAGTAAGTATCTTAAAACCAAGTTTTCATATATATATGGGCGGCTCATTTAGATCGGTCAGTATAGTATAATTGATATCTAAGTAGAAATAATGTAAGTGTTATTTTTCAAAACGTCCGGGTTCGATTCCCGAGCTGAGTACAGGTTTTTTTTAAATGCAGTTTTTCTTGTTATTAGAATCGATGACATGATTCCTAAGAACAGATCGTCGTATGTCTTATAGTTTCAGACTTTCCCATACTGAAAGATCTAAATGTGCCACCCTGTATACCGAGAATTGCCTGTAATACTAGCAATAAATTAAAACATATATTCTAATCGTTAAACTAAACAACATTTGTTCAGCAACTTAAAAAAAAAGTCAATTTCATTATTTCAAATAAATTAAATAGTAATTTTCAATGTAGGTACGTCGTCCAACATTGACATTCTTTCAGCAATGACATAGCTGTCACTCTACTAATATCGCACATTTCGCAATACTTTCCTTCTTTGTATAAACATTATTCTACAAATTATCATTTAATACACGTTATTTTCAGAAGTTGCTTAACAAATGTCCAGTTTCAAAGGAAGAATCTATGTTTTAATTTATTGCTCCTATTACAGGCAACACCCGATATATGTATAAAAAACGGCATACTTTTATTACCGATGGCTCCACGACTTCAGTCTTAGCGGAGAGCTCGCGTGAACAAATAGATCGAACGCGATTTTGTTTTTACCGCTCACCGCTACCGCTGTCGCTGGTCGCGTGTAGTCGTAGCCAGGCCGTGACGGGATGCCACGACTTTGCGCGACCGGTGCTTATGATATTTGCGTTTATCACGTGATAAATAAGTGGCAATGCATCTGTCATACACTCGCATCTTGTCAAAACATGACGGATGCTTTGTCACTTAGGTATTTATCGCGTGATAAAAGCAACCATGATAGGCCTGCAGTGTATCATTGTTTTGTTGAAGCAGGTCAAAAACTTAAAAAGATTTTACTTACCTACGCACTGGCACTTACTTACACGGCACGGCAAGCAAAAAAATAAAAGCTTTTTGTATTTATTTGTGGAAGTCAAGCATTTGCCCTCGATTGCACCTGATGCTTAGTGACAATAAGGCCTAATCTTGTAAAGTAAACGGTATGAGAATTATTACAAATTCAAATTCATTTATTTAAAGGACAACAATGGCCCAGAATTTGTTAGAAACATATTATGATACAGTGTTAGTAAACAGATTGACAAAATATAACATTACATATAAGATACAATTACTAGATAATAATTTAATTATAGTACGGCTCTTTCCAGGTGAATTTTTCGCTTCGAGCCCTAATCTTTCAAACAATGGCCATTGTCTCTATTATCGCAAAGCCGCTAGCTATATCTAGTAAGCGGTCATCAGACATTCGTAATGCCGCATAATGGGTGAGTCATACCGGCTCGCTACAGTAGTCAGGATGGGGTTGGAGCTATTAAAAAAAAATACGTTGTTTATTAGTTCATTAACGCTAACAAGGGATCCGATGACTCAAGATTACTAGATAGAAGATTACCTATAAGTTATGTCCTTAACTCCTCACATTTGAAATGCTTAAGTAACACTAGAAAGTTACCGCTCAAGGTCTGATATTTACTACATTGATGTAGACTTGAGACATGCTTTTTATACAAACACTTATATTGATAAATAGTACATCTTTTAGAACTTACTAAGTTAGTTACTTTTGTTCAATAGTAATCCTTGAAAGTTAGAATATAGGGTTTCTCTCCATCATTGTATGTATGTATATGTTTGTATGAAAAAGGTTTTCGATTGACAACAATTCCCCACACAAAATCTAGAGGGTACCTACTCGTACGAAGTACGTACGAAGTACGAGTAGGTATACGGCACGACAACAAATAGGCAATACGCGGCGTGTTCAATCTACTTTACGCCCCTAATGTCTTTATTGTCGGCTTTGCTTACTATTCCCAAAGCAATCACTTTTATAACGAAGCCTGAACACATTGCCTACCCATTAAACTAATTGTCACTCACATGGAGTAGAGTCAATACTTGATAATGGCGTTTTTATCGCGAAAATAATGGACATTTCGGAATTAGGGAGGTGTCATTCGTTTTTAATGTGCCTTCATAATTGGGCGTCGATTTTAGGTGAACGATCGATGAAATTCGATAACGAGTAAAGTAAGGTGTGGTAAGACCAACGTAGTTTATTGTCTAATGGGGTAACACTAACAGTTAGTTAGTTATAGGACTGAGGCGGTCTTTCCCCGGTCTTACCACACCTTACTTCAGTTACTAGGTACTTTGATAATTATTACGCCTTTCACGGTCAAGGTTGGAGCAATTAGGGTGTGGCTTAAAACTGTTTAATGTCGAGGACATAACTTTTATAATTGTGTAAGTTCTTGTTAACGTCGGGACACACTTCGTCAATGCTAATTAATGGCATAGCTTAGCTACCCCCTGTGTTACTAGTTACTACTACTACGAGTCGCGTTGCGTCTGCCTACACACTGCAGATTGCGGTTGTAGATAACGTATATGTATATGTAGGCATCTCAGCACCTTACACAATAGCTTTAGAAAGAGCACTAGACTATAACTGTTCCGGGTTAAAGCATATATGATTTCAGGGAAAAAGTTTTGTATAAATTGAAAATGTAATCAAATTAAGAATTCCATGAAATTTTTCTCGGCGAAAAGGAGAGGACTAACCCAAGGGCTACTCATTACTAACAAAAAATCTTAGAATCTAGCACAAGTCAAACAACAGTGAAAACACTAGGGGTGTCCAATTTCATAATAACCCAGAATTTTCGATAATTACCGATGCTTGAATTATCCAGAAGACAACTACTACAGTATAAAGAAAGACTCCATATCCATACACTTTCCCATTCAGAAGCTAATTGAGCACATTTTAGAATCAGAAATTTTCATTTTCCAGACGTCATTTCACGTGGCTGCGGTACCTGCTGCTTCAAGTACCTATCGTCCAGGGTTTGATCTACGTCATCATACTCATCTTCCGTGCTGAGGATATAGTAAGTATAACTTTTCTTCAATAGGGACCTAATAGCTGAATAAATTTTAGAATAGTACAATGAGCAAAACTGGCCATCGTGAAGGACTTGGGAGAGGCATTTATATATCCAGAGCCGTGTGCTGAGTTGTTCATTAATTCATTAATCTTTACAAATTCCACTTACTATAAGTTATTATTACAAAGTGCTGAATTGTTCTGAATTTGTAAGATGACGTTCTAAGCAATGATAAATGAAATAATTAATTCTGTACGTAGGCCACAAGACAAGGGCACTCTTACAATTCAGATCGTGAATCTACCGGCATTTCCCAATCGGAGACCGCTAGGAGAAAGCATGGATTATAATATAACCGCATATAACTATAGCCACAGTTTTTTAGCAGGTTTATTTAAAATTAAGATGAAAGCGTTATTATCAGCGTGTGAGCCTTTGCACATTTTATTGGTGGGTGATGATGTTGAAATAAATAATTAAGAAAGCAATATGGATTATAAACGAAATAAGATCAAATAACACCCTGGCTAATACACACTACTCGTACAAGTTGTAGTGTGAGGTTACGGTAATGTTTCAATGTCTAAGAAAAAGCAATCATTATTAAAATAAAATTTACAGACAAAGTACCGAAGACCACACTACAAATTGTAGTAGTAGTATTAGTACGTAGTAGTGTAGATTACGGCAATGTTTCCAGTTTTCCACGCGAGCGCACCCCGCGGTTTTGTAATCTGCGCCGGAGTCGATTGCGCTGAGCGCGCTCGCGTAACGTTTTTCCGGCTATCTGGGTTCGTTTTTCGATTAATAGAAAGTGGTAAATATGACTACTCTATTCTATGTACAGTACAGTGAAGTCAGCGTCAAATAACGATCGCCAAATGTTCCTTAATCATAAAGATATGTGACGATATATGTAGATATATACAAATAAACAGAGGGATACAAAACGTGAGAGATATACAGTAAAATAATAAACAGAGGTAAACAACCGGCGTTCTTATCGCTAAATAGCTATCTCTTCCAGTTAACCTTAAGCGGTAGCGGAGTAGGTCAACAAAAGTTAGAATATTATTCTTGCAATAATTAACAAATTAAAATAATAAGTAGGCAGTAGGTAGATAAATATAGGAAGGGCTTGGCCTGTTAAGCGTTTATTTCTGTAAAACCTTCAATTCAACACCACATAATTTACAAGATGATTAAACAAAATTATGCGTGAGAACTAAACGAGAATCTGTCGTAAGATACAGCATTATGCATTGTTATCATCGGCATTTCCTTCGCTAGGTAGTACCTAGGTAATAGTAAATCTATGACGTCAGCTAGTGTAGCGTCAACGTTTCAGCTTGGCTTGGAATTCTGAGAAAGTTATACATACATTCTACTTACTACTAGTTGTTTTTTTTCTGTGGCTAGGCGTATCATTAGCAATTCTATTTCAATGGCTTAGTCATTTAATTGACTGGATAACTTAAGCATTTGGCTAAGATACAACATATACAATTATAAAGATAAAATTCCGTTCTTCCAGAGCGTTTACCTGACGAACTACGTGTACTTCCAACCGCTGGTCGCAGCCTCCATTTTATCTGGTATCTGGGGCATCATGATGTGTCTGAAGGCAGCGGAGGCCACGGGAGGCCGGCCCAGGCCTCGCTTCTTGGCGCTGCAGTTCGTGCTCATCATTGTGAAGGTGCAAACTGGTGTCGCGAAGATTCTGCCGACCACTGCACACTTGCCCTGTCTGGTCGCTTTGAACCCTGCGGTGGTCGTTAATTGTAAGTACCTTCTGTTATTAGTTCCATGTTTTTTACAGAAACGGCTAATAAAATACAGTTATATAAACTACTAGAAGGTGCCGCAACTTCTCGGTATTTTTTATAGCGTAGTCAGGTAAAAAGTATCCTATAACCATCTTTGGATGTTAGCTATCCCTGTACCAAAATTGGTTAAAATTTCTCCAGCCGTTTCGGCGTGATGAGAAGACAAAGGAAATTATGCCCAACTGGCGTCATCTGCCAGACTGGCAGGTCTCTCTTTCCCACTAGTCACTTTGGGCACGTGCCCAGCGCCCCCACGCTCACGGGGACCCCCAATCTCACGGACCCAACAACTCCCGAAAAAACTGACTTAGAATACGTTTTTTGAGGCCCCATAATTATGGAGTGCCTGTGGCATGCTTTAAGACAGCCTTGGACCTAGCGTGTCAAAAACATTTATGAATTTTCAACATTGTTTCAGTAATCCACAATACCGTGACCATTCTCGAGATGATGCTACTCTCAATTTGGGCATGGCGTCTCTACAAGGTACCACCAGGCAAGATCTTGGACAAGGAACACATCATGCCCGCCGACTAGACTTAATTTTACTGTAGTAGACTATAAGTGTAGGTACCGCTGAAGGCGCTTTTATAAATTTCCTTTTTATGATTTCGCTTATTAGAGCGGTCGTGGTCATAAGGAGGATGAAGTTGTTGTTACCCACTTAACGATGTCTCACCATTTTCGTCTAGTAATCGGCACTTTTCTGGTATATTAGAACAACTACCTGCGCTGCGCGGTGTTACCCGCTAAAACCACGGGAACACTACATTTTTCGGGATAAAAAGTAGCCTATGTATTTATCCAGGGTATCAGCTATCTTCATACCAAAATTTGACAAAATTGGTCAAGCCGTTTGAGCGTGAAGAAGTAACAAATATACACATAAACTCACTTACAAACTTTCGCCTTTATAATATTAGTGCGATGAATCGCCTTATACAGAGGGCTGGACCCAACCTGTGAATCAAGGGGAGGGGTTCACACATATTATTTGATCTACCTACACACAGCCCATGGGGTTTCAATTGCAATAAAACCAGCTGCTAAGGTCCTAGTAGGCTGGTGTCATTTGATGGCCGTACCCTCGAAACTGCCTGCGTTTTCTCCTATTTACAAAACGCCTCAATAAAGCGGTATAACGATAATATCAATAGGCTAGTTGACCCAGTTTCGAAATATATTGGAAATGGTTAATAATGATCTTACTAGCTCTAAAAAAAATGTCTTGTATTTTTCTGAAAGCTAGAAAGCTAAATTTTATCAATTGAAAATTAGAAATTTCATAAACAGTCAAAAACGCCGTCCGCCATTTTTCCCTTTCGCTAATCTGTGGCGTGTCGTAGTATTACCTGTAAATATTCGAAATTCGACCGTCGTATAATGCCATTCCGCACACTCCAATATACTTTGACAGGAGATCGAGAGGGACGGCACTATTCGAAGTCGTCAAAGTAGACTTTCAGTTTTGTTTACATGACCAATGACGTCACTATCATAAGCGAAAATGGCGGACAGCGTTTTAAGCATTTCAAAATACAGATTAAAAACCATATTTTCAAATTAAATTTTTTCAGCCATCTTTCACTTTTATGAATTGAAAAATATATATTTAGGTTTCTTTTGCTAAATACTATACGGAATAAACATTAGTTTATTACAATTTGACATGAGTCAACTAGCCTATTCATTATTTTACTTTTTCTGGGTCAGTTATAATGGCCATACAAATCAGAAATTGTAGAGGTAACAAAACAATGAGCTGCTTAGTTTTAATTTATTGTAGAACTGACTGAAATTTTTATGACTGCGATAAATCTTTTGAGCTTTTGTTTTAATATGTACTTAGACTAGGAAACAGTGTTTAAAGCACGAACAAATTATCTAATTTTACTTTATATTAAAGCAGTAACATCTGCTAGCATAAACTAAATGTTTGTATAGAAACGAAAAATTTAAAAATTGTACGCCTTGAGCGGGTTTTGAACCCACATCCCTACGGCTTTCCGGGCCAGATGGGTGCATTACTAATTATGCTATCAAAGCCACTAGCCAAAGCATCGAATTTATCAACCAGTTGCTTCATTTCTACATGCCTTAGGTTAGGGCGGCACCGTAGCGCCATCTACCGTAAAGCTGCTTAAATAATGTGACAAGAGACCAAGATATTGTCATTTTTAATTGTTCCATTCCTTCTGTGAGGCGTAAATTGGCATAATTTTCTTTGATTAAAAAAATAAATAGCATTGTAGGTAGTAGGTATGCCGTATGCCCGAGCGTAAAGTATGTTTATGAATTGTTAGCTTTTGTGCATGAACTCTGCAGATTATAAATAACACACTGTAATTAATTAGGTACTTATTGTGCAACTTCGTTCCAACTTCATAATTTAGTTTCTGTATTATTTTAGTATTAATTTGCTGTTATTATTGCATGTGTCTATGTAAAACTATGCGTGTTATTTAACTTAATGTTAAATATTATTATGTTGCTATATGTGAGATCCTATAATTGGCTCTGTATTACTACTATTAGCGTAAGTTAAGCTGTTGGTTCTCTATGTATAAATAAATAAATAAAAAAATTAATAAAAGATTAAGTCTTTATGTCCTTTAGGCGAGGCAGGTCGTTTTCGTGGAAAGTCAATGTAGTGAAAAAAAATGAAAAAAACTCAAAATTTTTCGCCATTAGACCCTTCTAATTTATTTATTATTTATGTGCATTATCCAACGTCAGTCAAGGATTTGTCATCAACCATTTTCAAAGCATTGTTTATCGGAATGCTGCTCAATCCTAGTGAAACGTCATGTTAGTTTTACGTCTATTTCGAAGGACGTCTTTTACTGGGATAGTCATCTTCTAAGTGTAATTTTCTAGGTTAGTCATTTTCTAAGTAGGTCCATTTCGCAGGACGATATTGTCTGGATTAGTCGTCATCTAAGTAGGTCTATTTCGCAGGATGTAATTTTCTAATTTAGTCATCATTCTAAGAGGGTCTATTTCGCAAGACGTCATTTTCTAGTTTAGTCATCTTCTAAGTGGGTCAATTTCGCAGGACGTAATTTTCAGGGTTAGTCATCGTCTACGAAAATCTATTTCAAAACGAAATTCTCTAGGCTTGTAACTAATCTTATGGTATTTTTTTGTAGTAACCCCTTGTATTTTATCCGTAAAAGTTGTAATTATATAAACAGAGATAAGCAAATAACGTTAAAGTTGTTAATACGTAGATGACCTACTAAGAAATTGACAAGCTACGTAAATAAATAATAAGCAGTGAGTAGCTGATAATATGACATCCCTCGAAATTTACACGAAATGAAGATGACCTGCTGAGAACATGATGTTCCTCGAAATTGACACGAAACGAAATTGACTTGTTAAGATATTGACTAGCTGAGAACATCGTCATGTTCTCAGCTAGTCAATATCTTAACCCTTCTAAATTGTCGGAAAGCGAAGATGATCTGCCGAGACGGTGACGAACCGAGAACATGACCTTGCTCGAAAGTGACTGAAAACGAGGATGACCTGCCCTAAAGGCTTTATGTTTCCGTCTGGCACGGAAAACGGAGGGACGTGGGTTCAAATCTTTTTAATGTTAGTAAGTAGGTATAGCGCTTTATGTATATGTGCTTATTTAGAATTGTTGTGCATTGTGCAATTTTAATAATGTTCTTTGTAAATTAGATACATTTTAAATGAGATTCGATTCAGGAAATATACGAGGCTTGGAAAGAAATAATTCTGTAGAGGTTTGTAAGTATAAGTTGTAAAAGTGTTCTTGAACTTTTTATGAAATAACGTTGGGAAATCTTTTGGTAAATATAAATTAAGAATCAAAATCATATTTACGTTCGAAGCCTTTTTCAAATATCTAACGTAAATTCGAACGATTCCAATATTCTGAAAAAATAAAGGTGCGTTTGTTTAATTACTCGCCCCATTAGATGTAACTTTAGTAGTTTCGTATTTAAATATAAGTTTTTTATATAATCATTCAATTTTGTGTCTATTATTTTTAATTTTTTTATAATATTTAAGACATTGTCTATACGTACTTAAGTAAGTTAATTTTTGTCTGCTCTGAATATTCTATGTACCTGATTAGAATCTGTACGGATTAAATCTATACAAAAAAGAACATGGAGTGCAATGAATAAACACTTTATTGACAACATGTATTTTCATTCAGAAATCAATTAAACGAACTGCAAAATTTAATGATTTGCTCAGCTGAAAAATCATATAGCTTAGGTTAGGTTTAGGTTAGATTTTTCCTGACGAACAATTTTAACATAATTTTCCTGCTGACTAGTTAAATCCACTTTTCCATTCAAACCTACCATACATTACAAATAGTTTACGAGTTATTTATTTCATGAGATATTTCTTTTAAGAATCCTTAAAATAATACCACGTACTTAATTTACTTTTCAGCTTCTTCTTCATCAGTTGAAGGTTTTTCTTCAGTTTCATCAGTTTGCTTATTTGGGGCCTTCTCTTCGGTTTCATCAGATGGCGTGCCAGCCTGTGAATTTTCGGAGCCATAAATGTTATGTAGTTCTTCTAGTTTATAGTGTATCTTTACGCCTTTCGAGTTGGTTTTATTTACCTTATTGACGAGCGATTTTGTTTGTTCTTCAAGTCTCTTAAGTCGAAGATCGCGTGCTGCGAATCTGGCTTCATGGTCCATCTCCATTGACGAAGATGGTTCAGGTGTATTCCTCTCCCCTGGCGGCGTGCTATTTGCAGATGAGCATGGTTCATGCATCGTTTGCACTTTGTGCTTATCATGAAGTTTATCTAACTTTGCACTTATATCTTCACTCGCTTTTACTGTATTAGAAATATTTTTCACCACCTCTAAAGAGCTCTTCTCTAATCTTTGAAGCCTTTCATCTCTTCGTGCTAGTCTTTCGTCTTGCTGTCTTATACTTTCTAGTATACTGGCGGCATTAATTTCTGGTATATATGTGTGACTAGAAGATGAGGAGGGAAGAGGACTGTCCGTAACATCAACTGTAGATGGAGTTGGGGTATTTTCATTTGTAATTCCACAACCAGCAGCCGCATTGTCTTGATTGTCCAAAACAAATTGAGGTGGCATTTTATTATGTTCATTTTCTATTTGCCGTACATCAGCGGTGTTTGATTGTGGGTCCCTTGCACTCAGTTCTTTATTGTCACCATTAGCAAACGTATCATTAGAATCTACGTTTGGTAATTGTGTATTTACGGGACTTTCCTCTTTGATCATGCTTAGTTCTTTAGTCTCGTGATGTTGACTGGTTGAAGGGCGACTTAAAAGGTGGTCTAGCGTACTATCTATTTGTCTTGACAGTTTATCAGTCGCTTGAGTTTTCTTCAATAAAGTTAAACTATTCTTTTCTAAATTATTTAACCTTTCGTCTTTCTTAGCAAGTCTTTCTGTTTGTTCCTTAATACTTTTCAGAATAGCAGCAGGGTCAATCATGGGTATGCTCTGAGTGACAGTTTGTTTTGTATCTGTTTTGGAAGTACTTGTCGGTTTATCGTCAGTAGATAAACCTTGGTCCGCATTTGTACCGACGCAACAATAATCACTATTGCAATAATGTTCAACTCCAGAAGAATCGTCATTGCACGAATCATTTGCTATGTCTCCAACTTCATCCTCAGTTTCTTCGGCTGCTTTATTATTTGTTGACAAATTTTCACTATTATTTGAAACAGACATAGATGCATCTAAACCGGAAGTATCATCTTGCGTATCTAGAGGTAGTTCAGCTACATCCAACATATCACTAACTGGATCCTCTCTTTCTGCTACTAAATTAAAATCTGCACTGGAATCTTGTATGGCCTCAGCAGACTTTTTGTTCTTCTTTTTACACCTAATGAATGGTTCTGTTGCGTATTCACTTTCATCATTTGATTCCGATGAATCATCGGAAGGTCTTTCATCGCTGTAACCACTTTCACCCGAATGATTAAAAGATGGTGAGGTAGATTTAGTTTTTCTACTGGTGAATTCGGCTCTCAATTTTCTAAAATCACGTTCCGACTGTGAGTTCTTTTCGCGCGCTTGCTCCCATTTTTCTCTACAATATTCCAATTCATCTTTAAGTTCGTTGAGTAGTTTCCTCTTTTGCTGTAGTTCATATTTAAGTATTTTCTCATGAGTGTGTAGTTGGTGGTGATGTCTACGCAGTTTTCCAACAACGTGCCAAGTTTTGCTAAGCTCACTTGTGACGAGTGATAGTCTACGTTCTTGTTCTTCTAGACGTGTCTCTAAATGCCCATTTAATTGTTTCATGCGGTTCACCTCTTTGATAAGTGCCAACTTCTCGAGAATTAAATCCTGTAAATCAAACGTAATATGTTATTATAGACTGAAATTTTGTGCAACTCCTTTGGTGTTGAGCTTTTGATGAGTCGTAAAAAAGTTACTTGGCTTCATATCAAAACAATTGTTGATGTATTTTCGTGTGCAGTTGAAAAACTGCGTATTTTTACAACGGAGTTCAGAATTTCGAGGATTTTATTCTTGGCTTGTGACAGCTGTTGACTCATAATTCGGGGAAGTAAATAGGCAAAATATACTCATCTAATTATCGCTTACCTTCAATCGGATGTACGTCTGACTAACACTTGGCACTAACACGGAACCAGCCTTAGTTTCAACAGTTTTATAACAAGTATCAATTTTCTCAGTAGTTCCTGATTCAGCTTCACTCTGGTGACTTAGAAGCTCCATAAGAACTCTCCACACCTTGGGCAGATTCTGAACTATTTCCTCTGCTGATGTGTTAGGGTTTGGTGAATCTGAAACAGGCAAAACGTAATCAATTACTAAGCTGTTAGATTAATTAGTACTTAGTGGTGAAGACTTGTACGAGAAGTAGCTTCAGACGCTTAGTTTTCTTTTGCAGTTGTGTTTATTTTATTTATCGCTTTTCCGTATTGCGATATATGGCGCCTATATGCATTAATATGATTATACTCATGCCCGAATGGACAAATATTCTTGGAATCATACTTAAAACGATGTGGTAGTTTTAGTTTTATTCGTACATTATTTTCTTTCATAGAATAAGAAATTTACCAGATACTTCCAACTTGCCATCTCCATCCAATTTAGGTTCTTCGCTAGAGACATCTTTTGTACTGCCTTCCGAACTGGTGATTTGCTCTCCTTCATCAACTTGACTGACAATTTCTAATAGGAGCTTGGGCAAAGCTGAAGAAGCTTCAGACCCGTTGTCTCTTTCAGCCATATGCGTTAGGAGACCATGGTTTTCTTCGAGACGTAGAACTAACTTATCTAAATCTTGTTTAGTCTTATAGCCAAGAAGGACTTGGGAGAAAAGCTGGAATGTAAAATATTATACAAATTAGGAATCTAAAAGTGGTGCTAAGTTGTTTTGTCTCTAAGTAAGCTAATGACTTCCAACCTTGTTAACAGCGGACATTTCTTCTTGTGTATGACGCGTTTCGTCTTGATATGAAGATATTTGCTCCTTTTGGTTTTCAACTGTTTCTTCCAAATTTGTAACTGTGGTCTCAAGCTCAGTTACTTTGTTCATAAGATCTGCATTCCTGGAATATTATTAATAAGTAACTAGCAGATATTGTTAGA
Organism: Apotomis betuletana; assembly: GCA_932273695.1. Taxonomy (NCBI): domain Eukaryota; kingdom Metazoa; phylum Arthropoda; class Insecta; order Lepidoptera; family Tortricidae; genus Apotomis; species Apotomis betuletana. The sequence goes on along the minus strand of OW026314.1, from coordinate 16,173,149 downwards.
TATATCAAGTTTTAATTAAAATTGGCCCAATTTATAAATGGATGCTATGATGTTTTTTCTGAAAATGCTACAAGTATAAGTTTGATAGATTCTTAGGTACTGGCTTGTTCTTGAAAACCGATATAAACTTATTAATCAACACGGTTTTTTTAGCCTCACTTGTAACTAGTTTGTTAGTTTCTTTGTTTGTAACTAAAACTTAATCAAGTCCTGAAATAAAACTTTAAACTTCTGATAGGCATATGTAGTTCAATACAGTAATTTGTTTGAAGCTGATGAGGGAGACGGAAGGTATCCGTAGCAACTTCTGAAAGGCACAAGATAAATCCAGCGTGTTCGGCCTAATTTGATTGCTCTTTACGAGCAACTACATCAGCCGGAAATAAAAGCCTGTCTCAAAAAAACTAATTTTGGTTTTAGATGTTTGGGATTACTTACTTATTAATTTCGGCTTCCTTGAGTTGTTTTTGTTCCTCAAGTTCACGTACTAGACTTTGCCTAGTAACTTCAGCCAATCGTGCACGTTCTTCATAAAGTCCACGAAGCGTTCTAATATTCTGCAGTTGCCTCTCATACTCCTGTCTCAGGTCTGCAGATAACATGTTTGCCTCCCTGTCTGCTAGACTCTGTTCTATCTCATGAAGTTTGTCTTTCAACTGAAATTTAAAGATTGTCCTAATTAGCTTCTCTTTAATGTAATTTAATTGTTCACTTTCATCTGTCTGTAACTCATTTGTCTTGCTCGTAATTAACACAATTATGTCGCCTATATCGCACGCTAGTATTTTTATGTTCTAACAAGTGTGTATCAGAGCATCAAATCTTATTTATTAAACCGTAGTGCTAAGTTGGCGACTTGACAAGATCCCGTGCCAGCGTACTGCGTATCCGTGGATCTGCGACGTAGCGGTCCCTGATTGTACCTCGACGCTTAGGTCATTGGTCTTCTTCAGACTATACTAACATTGTTTGTTATTGTTATCCTATAAATTAAATTGTTATCCTCAAATTTGTTTGTTGTAAGAATGTCACTACACCAATCAATCAATCGAGTAGTAACTCTGACTGTAGTAGAAACTATTGATCGACGTCGACTAATCTATTCTACCTTTGATCAACGGCCGATCGAAGAGTATGGCAATAAGTATCGAAGGAAATCAATTTGTATAGGAAAGAAATTTCGTCAAAGTCTAAGTTCGCATAGTAGCTGATGTCAATTTATCACGTGCATGTGAGATGTGTGATCACGATATTGGACAGATGTAGGGCATGTTATGCGGTAGTGAGACGCCCGATGTTGTTGTTGCCTAACATCAAGGCTATGCACAGTTCCGTAAAATTACGTACTTACCTCATTGAGCTGCTGTTCCCGAAGATTGATCATAGTTTTGCTAACTGTAATCACTTCTTTAAGAGCATTTATATGCTTAAGGGACTCGGTGTTTTGTGAGTTCAGGTTAGCAATGTCCGAATACGCACTTTGAAGAGCAAAATTTGTTTCTGCCATATCAGCTCTTAACTTGTTATTGTTGGACTTGAGTGCCTCGAATTCTTCTGTCATGCTGGCTATAGCTCCTGTGAGTTCTGATAATTCATCAGAAGATTGTAAGTTCTCTGGAATAGCTATGTTATTCGCAATTAACAATTCTCGTAGCACTCTATTGTTTTCTTGTAAAACAAGTTTGGCTTTCCTCTCATCTTGTAAAGATTTTTCTAGCATTTCTTTTTCTGCTCTATGCCGAGCTAATATAAATTTTCTTTGTTCGCGTTTTACACTTAATTGTTTTCTGAACTCATCCATTTCTTCTTCTTTGGCCTTGGCACGCGCTTCGTCATCGTCGATGGTGTCATGGAACTCTTGGGCGTCTTCGTATGGAGCACTAGCGTCGCTCATTGTTTCACTTTCACTAGTGACGTCGTTAGCGGCGTCTTCCCTTGCCAAATCAGTACTGAGCGCGTTTCCCATTTTGGGACACTTTTATAAACAAGTCGCGTACAAATCAAGGATGCATGACTGTAATATAGGTAACGACCGATATGTTTTCCCGAGACAAAGAAGTGTCGACTATTGGATCAAAACGAGTGTACGGTGTGGCAGTCGGCTCCCGAAATAGATCACCCGTCGGCTCCAGACGCGCGCGCGCAGCGTGTTCATATCGCTTCGGCGCGTGCGATTCTCTTCGACGAATTTCTGTCGATATTTTATTTTTGATCGTGATATTTTTAAGATGACTGGATAGATAGATTTAGAGCGTGCAAGGCACGTGTGATGCAAGATAATGTAGGCGTACTTTTCACATGTTTGTGTAATACCTGGTTAACTGGTCATCATCCTTACTTCACTAAGTGCAATTATTCATTAAAGTATCCTTCAAACAATTGGGCACGTGTGAGTCCGACTCGCGCATGAAGGGTTCCGTACTATAAAACAAGTTTGTTGTATGGGAGCCCCCCTTAAATATTTATTTTATTTTATTTTTAGTGTTTGTTGTTATACTTAGCGGCAATAGAAATACATCATCTGTGAAAATTTCAACTGTCTAGCTATCACCGTGCTTGAGATACAGCCTGGTGACAGACGGACGGACGGACAGCGAAGTCTCAGTAATAGGGTCCCGTTTTTACCCTTTGGGTACGGAACCCTAAAAACGATTATGCATATATGCAACGTTCGTTTTTATTACCTGTACGTTCATGCGCGCTTTTTACTTGATTTTTTTATTACGTAACTGAACATAAGATAATTTAAGAAGAAATTTGTCTCGTACCCCATAGATACAGACGCAGGAAGATCTAATCTAGACATAGAACCTCTGATGGTAGGAAAGATATCATCAAAAGATGGTTCAATATCCAATTAAGTAATTACACGACCTGTATTTATTATTTGGGAGCCCTGTAGGTCGTCTGTAATGTCATAATATCATTTCAAGATAATTCTAACATGATTTAATTATGTGTTACATTATAACGACGCTCATAATATAGGTAACAGAGGCTTAGCGTCAAACATAGTAAGTACCTAGTAGGTAAAACTGGAGTAGGTTTGGTTTACTTTTTATCATAGAGCAGCATGCATACCTATATTATTTTAAACGAGGCAAGATGCGTATCGAGTTGTATGCACACCTCGCTTTTCTGCTGCATGTACTGGTAAGATACAGATAAAATAAGTAAAATTAAGAAATAAGGTAAGTCGGGACAACTTGCCCCGCAACTTCGTCCGCGTACTTTTCTCCTTTACCACAAGGTGAAAAGTATCCTAATTTTTGGGATGGAAATCTTTGGACGTCCAGTGTCCACCAAAATTTGTTATAGGTAATCCCTCCAGCCGTTTCGGCATGATGACGGACAGACAAAGAGATTTTTACCAATAGATGGCCCTGTACGGCTGGCATCATCGCTAGCGCGAGAAGATTTTTCCTGAAATAATAACCCAACAAAGTATGGTGACACAACATTAAAAATGATTACGGAGTTAAGTACCTACTTAGGTACTGTTACGTGTCAGCAACGGTCCGTGAATTTTTCGACAAAAACATACCGCAAACTGCGCCATAGTGCCTACTACAATAATATTGCTAACCTTTTGTAAAATAAATAACCATAAATTATTGCCATTATTTTGGCGCCATACTTTATTTCAACATTTAAGTTTTAAAAGTTCAACGCCGCCATTCTGCCAATGTGGGAAATATTGGTAATTTTTATATTTTCATCGTTTTTTATTCAGATAGATTTACATCAATAATTAATTTCTCATATAATATAGCGTGTAACTGCACAGTGTTGGGCGTAATAAATTAATTTTGTAATAGAGTCTGGCTAGCCAAATAATGTTGACAGATATTTCCTTGTGGTATCACCAATTGTCTATGATTTAAACAATTTGGGAGGTGGGTCCTCCGTAAATAATTTTGATACTTTATCTAGTTCTAACATTCCAATTGAGTTGAAATTTGGCATAGTACCTACTTATTGAATTGTTGTGGTGATGGATTAATATATTGTAGTATCGAGCTAGGTCTTATTTACACTGCATTTAATTTTTCACCTTGTATATGGTTAGAAAGTGTAAACATTATGTGTTTGTCGTTGACTGTACTGTACATAGTGGTAGAAATTATGTGAGCTGACTATGAGTGCACGTCAACATCTATTTAACTTGTTTCCGTAGGTACCTTACGTATGCATAAAAAATCAAAAACATTTTCTAGCATCAAAACTATAATTCCTACTACACAAAATGTGACCAGCCGCAGATTTTTTAAATGTCCCGCCAAAACTGAGTAATATTTCATTAACCAGACTATAATCATTTAAAAAAAATTACATTAATTGTAATTTTTATAAATAATGACACAAAGGTAAATTAAGAAAGAAAAATTGATTGTAATTGTATAAATCTCATTTGCAATTAATTTTAACAACATTTTGTAATTGAATTGCAATGGAAGTATAGAAGTATAGCGTTTTTACCAGAAGCTTGAACAATCTTAGTTACGATTCGTTCTGAACTTGCGTCAAGTCAAACGCGTCATGTCGATTGTCGGGATACGTCAATTTTACGCAGAAGCAGAAGTGTTTCTATTGGGAAAACTAAATCTCTCCCTAAATAATTGTTTTTAATTACAGTTAATACTCTAATCCTACGTGATAGTTGGTTTCTAGTCATAATTATTTCAAACACTTATTGGCAGTTTGCCCTAACTAGTAAATATTTCACGTTATATGTCAAGCAAGATCGATTGATTTTTATTTTATTTTGTTTTATAAAAGTGGCTTATTGATAAAATAGCTAATGAAATCACTTAACGTGTGACGTCGCTCGGTTACTCAACGATTCGGACATGCGATAATGAGAAGTAGAATACGCTAGATGAGTGATGGATGAGAGCATTAAGAACTCCCCTTGTAAGGTAAAACCTGCCGACCTGATACCTTTCCTCTTCGGCTGTATCGTAGCAAAGCCTCTCTTTATATACCGCCAGATTTTTACCAGTATATTTGCGTTATTTGCCTTAATATCATAGAAAAAAATCGATGTTCCTAGTGCTATCATTACATAGATTTATTTACCCATTAAATTGCCTTTATGATTTGTTACTCTATCCTAATTAATTTCTTCAATGTTTCCATTTATTATCTTAAGTTCAAGGGGAGTAATGTACTGAATTATTTGACAAATAACCCATGAAACCTTGACTTGTCGTAGAAGCTAAGCTGTCAAAATTCTGTTTTAGGTATCATTTGTAAATAAAGATAAATGCACAGCTTTTCTTTTTCATTTGCATATAATTTTCTTTCTCTGTACAGCAAAATTCTTGTATGTTCCTTAAAATTGATTGTTAATTTGAGTTGTGGTTTTATTTTGACGTGTAAACGGTTGTTAGGAGTGCGATGATGTGGACGAGGGGCAGCTCGGGGCGGAAGTTGAGCACCTGCGGCAGCATCTAGCGGAGCGGGACACTCACATTGTAGCTTTAGAGGCGGAGTTCATCAAGTCTACTAGTCGGGCTAAGGATCTTGATGAACAATTACACACTTGGAGAGAAAAATATGAAAGGTTTGTCTGAAAATATTAATCACACTATCATAATTCTATAAAACACCATTTAAATGAGATTTTCATACTAATCATTATGTCTCCTACTGACCAATGAGATTAGGGCACTAAGAACTTTAGAAATGGAAGTCGAAATTTGTCTGCTTAATATTAAAATTGCTCCATAAAAAAGTTGTGGAGTTGTGACCTCACAGTTGTGAGCATACTAAGTGTATGGAAAATTATTTTACACTATATTTTGTAATTATCTTCGGCTTCCACAAGTGACACACATTTTATAAAACAATTTAAATGAATTATATAACCTTTGACAATGGCAACGGTAATAGTTGCCGAAATGTCAGGAAGGTCTAAATAATGAATATATGAGATATAATCCGTTTAAATTTATTTATTTAAATTTTACTGCATTAAAGTAAGTCATCTTTATGTTTTTGTGTAAGAAATTTGATATTTCTTTAGTTTTACTGAAAATTAAAAAAAATATTGGCCCTATACATAATCCAAATTATTTAGTAGATTTTAGAATTTATTGTGAGGTTTATATATTTTTTGAATTAATTTCGCATTTATGAACTGGTGTAACCAGAACTATGAATTCCAGCTTCTATTCTCCCCATGATCAGATTTAATTTGTCAAAAGTGAAATGGTAGAGTGGTACTGTTATATGATTTGTGTAAGGATTTACTATTAAGACATTTTTTTTATAATTAATCTTTTTATCAAGTTTATTGAGCTTTTGGTATAGCCTGTAGAGGCGCCTTAATTTTCATGTAAGTTTATCTGAAAATGAGATTTGTTCAATTGTTGTATCATTTATAATGCGATAAATTAAGCACCAATATTGGACTGGGCGAAAACATATTTTATTTAAATTGGTGCATTTCTTCTATCCATTTCTAACATAAATTAGATCAGAATTTTTTTTCAAGTTTCAAGTCATTGAAGCTACTAGATATTATAATGAAACTTAGGCTGCAGTTCCACTGACGCTGTGCTGGGCAGAGCAAAGTGGAAAAGTGCAAGTGTTTTACTGATGGAAATAACTTACTTATTTGGAACCTCTGCTCAGCCCTGCTCTAATCTGATTTCGAGAACTGTGATTCGTTAATTCACGCGTGTGCGAGTGAAAACTCACCCTTACTTTGAACTTAAGTGTTGGAACTACAATTCAATACATTTAAATACATTTTCTCACATTTCAGGTTGCATGATTCACACAAAAGGGTGCAGAAGCTGAATCAGGTTTTGGAAGACAAGTTACTGCAAATGGTTGACAAAATGAAAGGTGAAAAGAGTCAGCTGACCAAAGACATCGCCACTTTGTCTGTGAGGCTTGCAGAGTCTAAGCATAACTTTAGTATGCTTCAGAAGGAAAATGTAAGTTAGACATTAGCATTTCATACAATCCCCATATAAAATGCTTAGTGACTCTTATAAATACAATTCTTATGTTGAAAGCTAGTGGACTTTAGTGTTATGTTATGTTACTGTATTAATCAGTCTCGTTTGCCTCTTCAGTTAAGTCTGAGTGCCGAGATATTTCATTGAAAGCTGTCAAGCGAGTGAAGTAAATAAATAAATGAAATACCTAAAAATAAATAAATATATTTCGATTCAAAAGATACCCACATAATTAGGTACACTCCACATTAAGTATAGCCTGTATCACCGATTGCGATTCAAATGAGAATTTTAAATACTCACACTTATTCAGTAAAACAAAATTTACAGGTTTCGTTATCAGTGTTGTCTGGCACAAGAGTGTTGTTGTATACACAACATTCCGTCGCCGATACGATTTTTCTTAGCTGATCTAAGTGTTCAACAAATAAACGAGTGTGAGACGGTGTAGTACGAACATACTTTTGCATTTGACCTTATTGACATCCTCACCGTAAATATGTACTGATAGACTGATACTTTATTTCGTTGCAAAACGATCAGTCCGCCCATATTTTTACACTTGACTGTAAGACTATCGTACATATTTTATGTTGCGTAAATTAGATATACATTCTTTAATTCTTATCCGCGATAGACGGAATGGGATGGAGGAGGTATATGAGGGATTAGAAGTTGTTTGTGTCTATGCCTGTTACTGTTACCATGTTCTTGGAAAACTACTGGACAGATTTCGATTTGGTTTTTTGCATTATAAAATTCCATAGCAGGTTCTTAGATAACTTTTACAGTTGACCACCAGGGGGCGTTGCAGATTACGTTTTAATTTTGGCGTCGGTTATTTCGTGACTTGAATTTTGTTAATGTTATTAGTTGTTATAAATAAAGTATAGAAAAAGCAGTTGTTGGCAATGAACACGTTCTGTTTGTGTATGAAATAAGTATTGTGAAAACATTTTGTCTGATTATGTTTTCAGGAGAGGTACAAAAACGACATGAATTTGGCAATTCAATTGTTACAATGCAAGCCGGATAACTTCGTAGCTCAAAAGCTGGATAACGTAAGTAAAACATGTTGATTCAACATTTGTTTTTCTGGTTGGCCAAGACTCTTGATCAATTTGTTTTGTTTACAGCTCCCTGTCGACACTCAGACCAGGGTATCGCAGTACGTCATGTCTAAAACACCGAAGCCGTCCAGCTCAACGCAGTCCAGGAACGGTAATGAAACAGACACTTTTGATGCAAGTGAGTACGAATTCAATATTTCTGCGTCACTGATGTCTAAGATACTGGAAGACAGCATCCAGGATACAGTAACTAAGCATTGTGACACGTGTATATGTATGAAATCACAGAGCAAACCCTTCTGCTACAATGAGAGTTACTATTCCGTAGCAACGCAAACGTTTTTGAGTGGGGATATGAAGAACTCTCTGTGTTTGAATTGCAATGCAGAAATTAAATCTGTTCACTCAAATTTAAGCATGAGAAGCGCGTCGCCACATGCTATTAAACTGGTGAATGAAAAAACAGTATGTCATGCCACTGGTCCTTTTATTTTACCTCAACCAGCAGCGGAACAGTTAAAAGTGGCCCCTGTTAATGATAGCATGAACACAAATCATGCTGTCAGTGAAGCACTGAAAGTTGAGGATAAGGCTCCACTGTTACCGAATGTTGATAAAACCGCCCCGCCTGTTGATCTTAATGATGTAAAGCAACTGAGAAAAAATAGCAGCATGCATATGGAGCCTGCAGTTCATCACAAGCTTTGTGATCGCACAAGAACTTCCATTTCTAGCAAGAAAAGTAGTGTCCACAGCGTTGGTAATGAAGATTTACTCATTAAAGAATTATCAAATTCTAAAGACGTTGCTAAAGATATTAAACCTATAAATGAGAATCAGTCGCTGGATAATTATAATGTTAGAAAAAACTCTCTGGGTTCAATGGGGGCTGTGAGTAGAACCTCCTCTGTAGCGAAATCAACAGTTAGCACACATAAATCTAATACGCAGGTGGGCCCTGGACCTCGATTTTGCCACCTACGAATGCAAGCTGGCTCCAAGAACATCCTACTGGATAATGCTCAGCCTGATGTGCCCCCCGTTTTGTATCGAAGGCAAAGTAAGTGTAATGAAAATTCGATCTTTAAAGATCTGAATGATGGTATGGAGAATTTCATGGATATAGATAGGACTCCCGATGAGAAAGACGATGTCAAAAATGATAATGTGGTGGTAGAAAGCACGCTTATTGATGTTCACGTCGACAACAATACCAAAGAATGTAATACGAATGTAAAAAGCCCTACTATTAATCCTGTGCTATTAAATGTCTCTTCCTCCCCTCTACAACCACTGAAGACACATACATTCTCAAATAGTTCCGAAAATAATAACAATAATAAATCTCAGAGTATTGATAGTCAGCAAAATGTTTCGGAAAATGATATCATCCTTAATGAATTCAATGCAGACATGAAAAATATGCAAAACAATAACATAGAAGTCAATGATAATGATAAAAAGCTGAACGTTTTAACACCCACCGATAGTCAAGATGTTAAAATATTTAACTTCGATCGTTACGAGCAAAGTAAACTTACTAATTTACATACCAGACCTCTTAAAAAAATCGACATGTCCCAACTTCATTCTATTGAAAGCACAAGAATATCTAAAGACCTCCCACCTTTAGACAATCACCAACACCAACTACCAAAACTTGAGAAAAAATCTGAACATATCCCACCCAAGTCTGTGTTGCCTGCAGTAGTTAATGTTTATCCGAACTTAACTCAAACTCACTTAAAAGTGAACGAGACTACAAAGATTTTTACCAACGAGCAAAGTACGAGTTCGCTTTCAAGCGATGATAGCGCCGCTTTATTGCAAAAGCAGCAGTTGCTCAGAGTAGCCGAGTGGGTGGAAAAGAACTTGGAACAACAAAACAATTTGAATGACCCATTGGAAGATGACGTCGCATATACCAACAGCGTTATGAGAAGGGACAGCAAGCTAAGCAGGCTCTCAGAGACGCTCAACGAACTCGCATTAAATATGCCACACCCAGTCAGCAAATATTCAAAATCATTCACCAGGGACGGCCTCAACAATTGGGTTCGTAATTCTGTCGCTCACAATGACAATGCCGAAAAACAAAAGCACACAATCATATCAAATTCAAAAATTGCACATAGCGTTGGCAAAGAGACGAGTTTCCCAGTAGAGAGCGGTGACGCTACAGTTACGGAGATGAATGATAATTCCAACGCGAACAGACGTAATGTAAGCGATTTTGATGTGGGTAAAGAATTGCGAAATGCGTTGAAATCGAATGACAAAGAAATAACGGCTGAAGAGTTGGCTCGCATGGAGTACAATGTCAAGAAGTTTTTACTGAGCGGACCACACTGGAATCCCGAAACCGCAGGCCGTAGTCGCCGCACAAGCAGCAAAACTGAGACTGATGTATAATTCCGATGTAGATAGTTTGGACAGTACATTCCATGTTTACCTTGTGTGCTATGATTACATATTTTGCAATAGATTTTCTTAAGATCTGTAAGCCAATATAGGACTTGATCGACCCGAGATGATATTCACGACATTTAATATTGACATTTGATGGAAAGCATTTTGAGCCAGCTAGAATTAATTGATTTACTGTATAATGATCTGACCTCGGAAAGGGTGAGCTATTTTGCGAGTTTGCTTAACATGGACGTACTGATCAGTAGAAAATAAAAAAAACACTTAAAACCTTTATTAAAATTACACAGAAAATGAAATTACATATTCGTTTTGCAATGCGTTGCCATTTTAATTTAATGATAATTAACGTTTTGTCTTGTCTTAAATGTTTATTTTAAGGGCGTATCTATATTAATTGATATTAATATCTACGCATCACGTTAATCAATGAGAAAGCTCATCCTTTCCAGGTCTGATAATGATACGGACGTTAATAACAAAGACGATCTATTTTCCTCCAACTTTTTGTATTAGTAGCTTATTTTACAATCTGCTGATAGTAAAACATAATTAAATCCAATGATCACATTGAATGCACACAGTAGTATTATGTGATGTAGTAAGTTTCTATAGTTTGGTGGTTTTTGAGCTTTTCTATAATTTGCCTTTTATACAGTTTTTTGTTACTATCCTATTTAATATTTGCGAGCGGAGTAATTTTAGAATTGGAGTAAATATTAAGGTTGGCAAATTATGCTGGTTATCTATTCTGCTGATAGAACATACATTTTGCCAACCATTTAAACGATAGCCTTTTAGAATTACAGAACAACATTTCTCTATTCTATAATTCTTGATTTTCTTTTTAAATTGTAGGCGATATTTTCGTAATTAGCAGTTTTTTAGTATGGATAGAGAAATGGTTGTGTTGTGTATCGCGCGTAAAGTAACAGTGTTGGCAATAATGACGGCGATGTTGTCGGGCCGACGCGGTTGGCTGACTAAGTCGCTTGAGGTGCCACGTCGTCTAGGCTAGGATAGTTGGGTGTTAGTCATGTTATGCAATATCGATATTTTGTAATAAATCAAGGCTGCCGTTAACTAAATTTGAATAGCTTAGGATAGAATCACAAAATAAAATCAGATTGATGTTATTATTATTATGCTTCTATTTATGTAATATATATGCGAAAAACTAAATTTTTACGTAAACTTTTATGACGTACAAATGTAGTGACGTGAAATTTATCAATAATCTTGTATCAAATTTAATCACAGTATTTAGTGTATCCAGTTATTGGAGCAACTACCGAGTTAATGGAATTAGTTGATGTAGACGTAGTCTTTGCACATTTATTGCTAATATTGATATAACGCACCGCGTCATTCTTCCATGAAAATAGTAGGTATTGTGAACTCGTATAGTTCCTACAGTTAGTTCAGTATTTGTTCCAGAAACTGGTCGGTAAATATAATTATCTACACATTTATTCAACAGTCCAAATGAATGCCGTCGATCGATAATAAAAATAATATATATAAAATGTAGCCACCATGTACACGTATTTATATCTCACGCCTCTGCCTACCATGTACAAGTAATGTAATGAAATTGTATGTCGTTAAAATATAAAATGGCTATCTTTTGTGCATATTTTCCTAATTGTATTATTGAACGGGAATATATTTTTGAAAAATTAGTTACGGTTGTATAATGTAGCTAGAATATGATGAAATATTATCACTAGAAACAGATTCGCCAAAGTGTGTGTTGTCTTATAAATATGGAGCACAACTTAGAATCATTTGTAATGTAGATGTCGGTCAAAGTATTCCTTTCATACAGTACCATTCCCAAAGCATTCCAATACTTTTATAATAGTTAATATTTCTAGCTTAATTTACAATGATTATTGTTTATGTGATGATATTGAGTGATCTTATTTTATTTAAGCTTATACGAATTATTTTTGAAGTAAATATTAATTTGGTCTCATCAAGATATTTATGTTTGTTGTTTTGTTCCTTTATTAGGTACACAATTGTTATGTATTTTAGTTTTATTTTATGATTTATGAGTGTTGGTACTTTTTGCAGTTGGTTTGTGTTATTTTCCGATGTTCCACATTACATTTGTGACGATTTGAAGCAATATTTGATCAAACTTTGTGTCTTATTTACAGCATAAGTTAGAATTAGGGGGTCTTATTAAAAAGCAACATTCTTATTGTAAGCTGCGCTGCTTAGAGAGATGATATTTGCCGTCAAACTATCAATAATATAAATATTGTAAAACTGGGTTTACTGCAGTTATTATTTTTATGTTTATCAATATTTTTAGATATTAGATAATTTTGAATATACACAACAGGGCACTATAAAATTAACCAACTATTTTTATTACAGCAGTAACGTCTGAAAAAAATAATGGTTCAGACGGGGTTTCAGCCTGCGTTTCCAATGGCTTTCCTACCTATTAGACCACTGAACCTGATATGAAATCTATTGAATTTTTCAACCAGTTGCTTCTTGCATGCCTTAGGGTGCCCCGGAAAGCAAAGGTCGAACCCTGCCTGAACCATATCATTTTTCGCTTCATTGCAAACATAAAATTAACTCTTAATCGGGCATATAGCAATACTAATGTAGTAAACTAACGATGCAATCTTATTTAATGTGGTGTCATAGATGATATATGGAATCTGTCACTGTAAAAAATCTCAAGTGCTATAGAAAATAATATCATATGCATATCAGTCGTACAGTCAGCTCCAGGCACAAGTAACGCCTAAAACTACAATTCCAATTTCGACTGCGCAGGGTGGCATTGCAACCGCAGTTGACTGCATCAACTACTGGTTTATACAGTTTTCTATAAAACATTCCGAGCGCAGGCGAAACTGTCGGCTCCTATTTATATCGGACTGAGCCCAGGTAGCAAACAGGCTGTATAAGAGCTTTTACAGCCATTATAACTCTAATTTTTGACGACGCGGTTGGCTCAGTTTGTAAGCAGTTACCTACTGAGCCGGCGCTCCTGGGTTCGAATCCTGGCCAGGGTAAAAATTTTTGTGATGAACTCGAATATTTGTGCTTGGGTCATGGTTGTTCTATGTATTTAAGTATATATTTATCTATTTAAGTATGCATATCGTCGTCTAGTACCCATAACACAAGGCTACTTGAGCTTAATTTGGGACTAGATCGATTTGTGTGAGGTTGTCTGATATTTATTTATTTATTATTTTATTTAAGCTGTATAAAGGCTGTTTTAGTGCTTATGCAGCCTGTGTGCTACTTGGGAGGTCAGAATTGGAATTAACTTGTTACAATTTTTCGTAGGCCTTTAAATAATACTTACAGCAAGGATTATCGAAAATAATAAAGTTCATCGAAAAATTGTACCACATCTCTTAACGACTGTGGTGTAATTTAGGCTCTTTATCATAGGCAGAGATCCCACGGATGGGCGTTATTGCACGCAAATTATGTGGATATGAGTTCAAATATTCAGTAAAGGAGGGTGGGCTAATTGATCTATATTACAAATACGCACAAGCGATATGTCACTGGATAGCTAATTCTAAGTTCTAAAACTTTTACGATGGCACATAGTCTCAAATCTTTGCGTGAAAAAAGTTATCGCTTTATAAAAGTAGTTTGAGTTGAAACGTAGGTATTATGTAGGTTTTTCGATACTAAGTTCCTGTATCGCTTTATTATTAACTTTTTTTACACAGCGATTCGAGATTTACGCCACACAAAAAGTTGTAGGATATGAAAAACCCTTTCCAATGATAATATTATGGCTTGTTCTTATTGGTTCCTTGGCCAGAGTCCATACAAATCTGTCCATCCTCCTTTATTGCTCACCTGCAAACAAGCAAGTAATATTATTAGTATATTACTTATTACCAAGCAATCAATTTATTCAGTATTGATCCGTTCGAGCTCTTGATAGGTCACAGTGAAACTCGACAGTATTTTAATAAGGCCCCTAAGTACCTAATTGCAAAAAGCCAAAGCTCGAATAGGCGATAGCTTGTGCAGCGTAAAATGTACCTAATAAGTAAGTGTGTTTATTTATTATTAAATACAATTACAAAAAATATTATTGTGTTGTTATTTCCCGTGTTAGTAGGTACAGGTCTCTGGTACAGTCGAGTTCATTTACATCTACACACTTACGAGATCATAAATATCTGAACACGATTTTATGCTCCTGACAATAGGGTCGTGTTCAGATATTTTGTTTCTCGTAAGTGTGTAGATGTAAATGAACTCGACTGTAACCAAAGTAAGGCCTAGAGAGAAGCGAATTTTACTTGCACTTGAGTGGCACACATTGACATGCAATAATAACTCAATGGTGCCATAAAATGAAAATATGTAACTGTGTGTGGTTTGTTGGTTTTCATAGAGACGAAAGTTTGCATCTTTATTATGAAGTGTAGAATGTGAGGACCGAAATCTTTCATAGGAGAATATTTGAAAAAGTGTCCAGTGGTAAGCAGTAAATAATAGTTCCAATGCCGTCCGCAATAGCGCTAGAGTAGAAATAAAGTTAAAAAAAAACAAGTTTTAGACAGAGGGAACCACAGATGAATATATTTCAAAGGGAACTGTGTTGAATTGAACATTTTAATATTTTAGTTAATACAGAAAAACGCCTAATTTAGTTTTATAAAAAATGTATAAACAAAACAGTTGCTAAGAAACTAGGTACTTTCAGTCACAGTATCGCCACCAATTTAACACCTTTCAGCGGAAACTTTTGGTTATATGGAGATTCCACTACTCCCTTCTACACTCCTCTTTATACCAATAACCTCTTAACGAGTCTTTATGGAAACCTGAGCGATAGGACCTTTTATTAAACACAGTCACGTATTTGGAAATGAAATATTACAGTAAGACGTAAAAGAGTAGAAATTAAAAGAATGACATTCCTGTAGTGTCGTCGCATTTTTCATAAATTGATTAGAAAGGGACAACACTACAGTATTGCCAATTTTTAATTTCTGCACTGTCTTGTCGGACTATAAGTACCTACTAAATCTGTAGAGTTCTTCAGATTTCTTGGAGTGAGCCAATTTAGATTTTGACTTAAGAACCGATGTCGATGTGTTAGATTTCGGATTACAGACAGTTATTACTTATAGTAGGTACGTAGGTACTACGGTACTACTGTACTATTATTTGGTAGGTGGATGGCCAAGGGCGATGGTAGAGGGGATATAGTTATCATCGGCCAGACACTACATCTGATCCCGTCTCCAGTCGTATCGGTTCTCCGTTCCACTGGGTCAAGGCGAGTGAAGACGAGCGTGTGCACCTGCGTTTGCGCGTACGTTTGTGCACCTTAATATCTCCTGCGCACCTGACTGCTCTTGATTATGGACTCCGATTGGCAGAAAGACCTGTGGCGATTGGGCTGAGGTAGAGAGGCCTGATCCGATGCAGATTGGGCTTTGTCCGAGGCCTACACACAGGCGGCTCTGGGGGTGTTGTATTACGCCGTGGTCGTTCTCGCTCTGCAATGGGGGGACAGAGTGGTTTCGGCAGCACCCGGAGTGACAAAGCAGCCCTTTTTAGGGAGGCACTGCTTTCCTCGCTGAGCCGGGGAGGTGGCTAGAAAAGGTGCCCTAAAAAAATGCTCACCCTATCCCTTTAGGATGGCAGTAGCCGTGGCTGCCTCCGCATCTTTTAATGCGCGGTCGAAGAAACAGAAAGAACAATAAAAAAACACCAATGGACCTGACTTTTGGCGCGTGGAATGTGCGTACACTCCTTGATCGCGGTGCTAACACTTGCCCAGAGAGGAAAACTGCCATTGTGGCACGAGAGCTTCTTCGCTACAATGTCACTGTGGCCGCTCTTAGCGAAACGCATCTCGCCGACGAAGGAGAGCTCGTGGAGCACGGGGGTGGATATACTTTCTATTGGAAAGGGCTTGCCTCCACAGAACCGCGAAGATCGGGCGTAGGATTTGCGATCAAGAATCAGCTTGTGAAACAATTACAGGAGTGGCCAGTACATGTTTCGGACCGCATTACCACGCTGCGCCTACATTTGGATAGCAACAACTTTCTTAACGTCATCAGTGTCTATGCTCCCACGCTAGACAAAACTGATGACGTTAAAGATAAATTTTACGAAGAATTGACACACTGTCTCGATAGCATACAGCCCAGGGAACAGGTACTTTTACTGGGTGATTTCAATGCCAGAGTAGGACGGGATTATGAAGCTTGGCCTGATGTCCTGGGCAGACACGGGGTTGGAAACGTGAACAGCAACGGTCAGCTACTGCTAAGCTTTTGTGCACAACACCATCTGGCAATAACAAACACCATGTTTAGACTTCCAGCCAAGCACAAAAACACGTGGATGCACCCAAGGTCCAAGCACTGGCACTTGATAGATTATGCTATCGTGCGACAAAAAGATGTTTCCCAAGTCCGAATTACCCGTGTTATGCGCGGAGCGCACTGCTGGACTGACCACAGGCTTGTAGTCACGAAACTGCGTCTTCGCCTCCGACGTCCTCGAAGAATTGGAAGAACAAAGCCTGCGTGTCTTAATGTGGATAGGCTTAAAAATCTCGAGACGAAGGAGAAATATGCTGAAGTCTTGACTGAAGCGTTGCGGCCTCTAAACTTAGACACGAATGACGTTATTGCTACCTGGGGGACTCTCTCTTCTCATATCTTAAACTCGGCTAATTCCACCTTGGGTCTTAAAGTCCGTAGACATGAGGACTGGTTTGATGAGAATGATGGAGTCCTGACGGATGCTATAGACAGACACCGACGTTTACTTCGGCGGCGCAACGGTCAAGGTGAAAGCATTGCGGAGATCAGGCAAAGTGACATACGCCTACGCAAACTATCCCGGGAAACGAAGGACAAGTGGTGGCAGGACAAAGCTCGCTTTATGCAAATACTCGCGGACACAAATCAGCTCGGGGAGTTTTATAAGGAGGTTAGAAGTCTGATTGGTACCAAACCCCTCGCGAAAGTGCCTCTCAAGCCCTGTGGTGGGGAGGGCCTTCTTAAGAGCAAAGAGGAAATACTGACGCGTTGGGCGGAGCATTTCAACACTCTGCTGAATGTAGACCGGTTGGCTGACATGGACTACATTCATTCTATACCTCAACTCCCAATTGATGTAGAGCTGGATGAGTCACTGTCAAGAGGTGAGGTTGTTTGTGCTATTAAGCAACAGCAAAATAAGCGTGCGGTAGGCATTGATTTAATACCGGGTGAGTTGATCAAATGCGGCGGCGAGGAATTGCATACGGCTATATGGAAGGTTTTTGCCCTTATGTGGGAGAAGGAACTTGTCCCGCATGATTTCAAAGTATCACGCATTAGGGCACTATTTAAGGGCAAAGGCGACCGTTCCGATTGCAATTCTTACCGTGGCATTTCACTACTATCAGTCCCTGGAAAAGTCTTTGCCAGAGTTTTACTGAACCGCCTCATGAAACTATCTGAGAAACTGCTACCGGAAACCCAATTCGGCTTCCGACCTGATCGGGGTACTTGTGAGGCTATCTTCTCAGTACGTCAACTGCAGGAGAAAAGCAGAGAACAGGGTCGAGAAGTGTATCTCTGCTTTGTTGACCTTGAGAAAGCTTTTGACAGTGTACCTCGTGAAGCCCTCTGGGTGGTGCTGGGCAAAATTGGATGCACTGAAAAGTTTGTAAGACTTGTGAGGCTACTTCATGACGACATGGAATGCTGTGTCGCCGCTGATGACGAACAGTCAAGTTTTTTCCCCGTTACCTGTGGGGTAAAGCAAGGGTGCGTTCTAGCACCCACACTGTTTGCATTATATTTCGCTGTCGTAGTCCAGGAAGTCTTGCAAACCCTCTCTGAGGGTATTCGCATCCGTTTCCGCTCTGATGGTAGCATTTTCAACCTAGCCAGATTCAAAGCCCGCACTAAAGTCTCATACGCAGTCATCACAGAGATCATGTATGCAGATGACCTGTGCTTTGTGTCTGAATCCCCAGATGGCCTGCAACGGCTCATGATTGCCTTTGATGAAGCATGCCGAAGATTTGGCTTAAAGATCAGTGTCAAGAAGACGGAGGTGATGTCATCGGGCATTCACGGTCAAGATGAAACACTGGTCACTAAACTCGGCGATGATCAGTTGAAGCAGGTCGACAAGTTCCGGTACCTGGGGAGCACGATTACAGCTAAGTGTGATCTTGATGCAGAAATCAACAGCAGGATCGGTGCTGCGGCTGCGGCATTTGGCAAACTCGATCCCAAAGTGTTTAGTTCACACGATTTAAAACTGAGCACCAAGATAGATGTGTACATGGCAGTCGTGCTTCCCAATATCCTATACTCTGCGGAAACCTGGACCATTTACCGTCGTCATATCCGAATGCTGGACCGATTTCACCTCAGATGCCTACGCAAGATACTGAAGATCCAGGGACGTATTTACCCTAGGGCGATCCGGGCTATAGCCCGGGGCGCCAAACCGACAGGGGCGGCGTAGGCGCCTTTGGTATTGGCGCCTTTCAACCAACTATTACTTCTCACCTTTTTTTTGTCAATCCACGATTTAAAATGAACATGAAAAATAACAAGAACTAGTTAGTCTTGGTCGAAAACATGCTTGTAAGTTTCTCAATATCTTCGCGGGGCGCGTCTGTAAGTAAGAACATGCTTCAAATATAGGGCGCGGGCGCCGAGCGAGGTCGCGGGGCGGCAAGAGGGGAGGGGGGCAATAGGCCATACATATATCAGCGTTGCCAGATCAGATCTTTTACACTATAACGGTCAAAATAGTTACTACGTACGGGGGCGCCGAAAAATTTCGCTCTCGCTGCGCTCGCGTTTTCATCTGATCGTGTTACTACGCACCCCCGGGCCATTAATTTCAGGCTCGCTGCGCTCGCGTTAATATCTATTTCTGTTACAATATATACTATTACTACGTAGTCTACGTACGTTTTTTTCTGATTGGCGCTCGCTACGCTCGCGTTTTTATCTGATTTTGTTACTACGTACACCCGCACCGAAAAATTTCGCCCTCGCTGCGCTCGCGTTTTCATCTGATCGTATTACCACGCACCCCCGCGCCGAAAAATTTCGGGCTCGCTGCGCTCGCGTTATTATCTATTTCTGATACAATATATACTATACCACGTACGTACGTACCCCCGCGCCGAAAAATTTCGAGCACGTTGCGCTCGTGTTTTCATCTGATTGTGTTTAATACGCAGTAGCAGTACGCACCCCATCGCCGAAAAATTTGGCGCTCGCTGCGCTCGCGCTTTCATCTCATGCTCTATGCTCAATAATGTTTTTTTCCTATGACCCAACCCTTACACTTGCTATATCTAAGTGCTTGATAGACACAACTACCATTATATAAAAAAAAACGTTAAATTTTTCTTTGAATTCTGGGGCGGCGAAACTTATAAGCCCGGGGCGCCAAATTTCAAAATACGTCTCTGTGAAGATCCGGTGGTATGATCGCATACGGAACACAGAAGTTCTGCGTAGAGCAAACGTGTGTGGCATCGAGGCGTACCTTATGCGACGACAGCTTCGTTGGTGCGGCCACGTTTCACGGATGGAGGAGCAGAGAGTGGCTAAGCGCATCTTTTATTCCGAACTTGAGGACGGTAAGCGGAAACAAGGCGGACAGCTCCTCAGGTACAAAGATGTGCTAAAGAGGCACTTAAAGAAGTGCGGTATACATCCGTCGCGGTGGGAGCAGCAGGCGGCCATGCGGTCAGAATGGAGAGCTGTCGTAAATTCTAAAGTCTATGACTTTGAGAACCAACGGCGCATTGAACTGGACACTAAACGTGACCACGTAAAAGCCCGACCACCTGTGGCAGAATTATATAATTTTGTCAATGGTGTGCTCACATGTCCGCAGTGTTCGCGTAGCTTCATCAATAAGGTAGGCTACGTGAGCCACATGCGTTCTCACCAGCGACAAAATCGGAGTTAACAGCAGTCGTCGTGGCCGAAAGCGGCCGTGAAGTATAGTAGTAGTATTTGGTACTAAGCAAAAACATGCTTGTAAAACGATTTTTTTACCTTTGGAATACTTATAGATAAGGAACAGACATGTTTTCACGTAAGTATAACTCGTATAAAACGTTTGTTCCAACGTGGTTCCAACTATTGTGATAGAAATATTACATTAGGGCTTAAAACCTTTTACTTGCTAAGTACAATAGTCTCACCTTACGGTAGCTCAACTGTGACAACGTAGGTAATGTAGGTACCTACCATGTCGTGCGACAAGCGAAGTCGCACAAAGTTGCACTAGACCGACAGGACAGCATGTCTAGCATAACCACGTCACGCGCCTCATTGTCGTGCGACAAATAGTACTTCCTTTCAATACCATACGAAAAAGACATATGCAAGACATATTGCGGTCCTGTCCTGTCATATGTGAAAGGGGTCACGGATAAGATTGGAATCATCTTGAAACGGGCTTCCATTAATACATATTTCAAGCCGATGAAGAAGACGTCTCTATACCTGAGGCCCGTGACGAGCAGCATCCCTCTGCAGAGTGCTGGTGTTTACAAGCTGGACTGCGAGTGCGGTCTGTCATACATTGGCCAAACGAAACGTAGTATAGTTACACGGGTTAAGGAGCATGTAGCCGATGTCAAACACCGTCGTTGCAACAGGTCTGCAGTCTGCGAGCATGTCATGGATGAACCAAACCATTCAAGACAGGTGATATTGAGTCACGTGACAAGCAAAGTCGCGGCAAAATATGGTAGCCCTGCTGGTATCAACTTTGTAAATGTCGTAACTGAACGTAGTACAAAGGGCCCAAAAAATGAAGGATGTTGCAAAGGCAACCACGCGTGAAACAGCTTATCTGCTAACAAGAAACTTATCTTTAACGTGACCTTTGCATTTCCAAAATGGCATCCATTGTGTACAAGACCTTGGATATACACTATTGTTTAAATCCATTTTCAATTTTCTTGTTAGTATTAATAAAGGTAAGTACACCATACATTTGGGCTTCACAATCAAAGTTTCACAAGTGTATGGTTAGCATCAAAAGTAACTAACGATTTGACCAGCGGTACGTGTCAACTTGGGTTACCTATCTGAAACACTAATTTTTGTTCCCCATTTGTAACGTTTCGCCAAATTTTATATTTTTCCAAAAATGATATTTTTCAGTTATTTTAGTCCCCATCAGTAACGTTTCGCCAAATTTTATATTTTTCCAAAACTGTAATTTTTGCAGAATAAAATATAAAACGTACCTTTTATTTTGCAAAAAAGATGTACCTATAAGAATATTAAGTAATATAAAAAACAATGAAAGCTGTAGACCTCACTTCATAAAACTGAACATTTTAACATTGCCCTCTCTGTATATATTAGAAGCATGCAAATTCATTAGAAAGCACCCATATTTGTTTATTAAAGCCAAAGACACATACACCAGTTCACTAAATTTAAGATATAGGAATAAGTTAGCATTATGGACCCATAATCTACAAATGTGCAACAAAAGCCCACACTCAATGGCCATAAGAATTTATAACAATATACCAGGATATATATTGAGAGAAGAAAAATTTAAATTATTTGTAAATAAACTGAAAACATATTTAATAAATTAAGTCTTATTATAGCATTACCGAATTTTTAGTAGATAATAAGTACCGTAAATAATTATTCTCTCTTTTGTGGAGTAAAAACGTTTTTTAGTTATAAGTAAACTGCAATACCCTTACAGGGTGTCATGATTGTACCTACCTACACATATAATATAAGCATAAGACCTGCTAAATGTAAAACTTCATGAAAGCAATAAAGTTCTATTCTATTCTACATACATAATTTTAGTTCATATGTTTTAGCATTTTATTTACGAGTTACCATACTCTTAGGAATTTATTTAAGGTTTTTTACCTATAGATATAGATAGAGGTAAGTACCTACCAAGCTTTAAAAAAATCTTACTAATTATCTAATTTTAATGCGAGTAGGATTCATAGCAAGGAAAACAACACCATCGCCATAAATATTGACACAAAGTAAATGATGAATGAAAAATGCAATGTAAGCAGTACTCCAACCTGCGACTCTGCGTTTCCGGCGTAGTGCTCTCCCAACTGAGCTATCACATCGTTACGTCAATCACACCAAATTCTTGATTCCATATGCACATAACGCTACTGGAGCGCCCCTCATGAGTTTCAAATGCTTATGCGCATTATAAAAAAGAATCGATAAAAAGGTTCTGTTAAAAAACACCATCTCCAGTTTCGACTTTTCAGAAACCCCAGTTATTTCACGGTGACCCGAAAAACCATAATCTTTTTTTTCTTGCACGCATGGGGCCTTTAATTATTTATTAAGTGCACTAGGCCCCCGGTATCCATTGCGCCAGCCTCCAGTAAACCATCTCACCATTTCTATTGTGTTGTTTAGTGTACAACAACCTTCATTTCACCTTGTATGATTTACAATTAGTACCTAGTCGTAATTGTATATTTTGGCGCGCGCGTTGATGTAACCGACCCAGTTGTGCTCTACATATTGTTAAACGCACCAGTTATTTTTATCACTGATTCATAAAAGATGTGTTATATTACCTATGCTATGGTTTCATTACACAACGTTTATGGACTACTGCTGTACAGCAGCCATTATTTTTTCTTAAGGAATACGGTAATACGTTTGGGCTATGGAGTCCTGGGCTTATTTATCTAAAAAACCGGTCAAGTGCGAGTCTGACTCGCGCACCACGGGTTCCGTACTTATCCCATCTTAACTGGCCGGGTTCAGTTTGCACCTGGTATGTATGGCGCCGGATACAAATGAGGTGCAAAGTTAACGCAACCGATCACGTTTGTTGTATGGGAGCCCCTTTTAATATTCATTTTATTCTGTTTTTTAGTATGTGTTGAAAATTTAAACTGTCTAACTATGACGGTTCGTGAGATACAGTCTGGTGACAGATGGACAGACAGACAGATAGCGGAGTCTAAGTAATAGGGTCCCGTTTTTTACCCTTTGGGTACGGGAGAGGAGTAAAAGTTGGTGTTTAGGTTCACATTCTTCGTGTATTTCATTCGTCCGATGGACAATTCATATCTTAACTTGATGGGCAGCATGCGGGCCACAGGTTGTGTATAGAAGGACAGTATTTAGGTACTTGGCTTTTTTTAACAGTGTCGTCATAAAGACGTGTACCTACTTCAATTCATGGGTGGTGAAAGTGGCAACTGCCTAGCTATTGACCTTTATGTAGGAGGCTAGCTGAACGGTACCGTTTTCCGGCGTTTCTACGGCTGTTTTATTGCCACCCTGAAGTTCGTTTGCCGAACGTATTAGAGTTAACTAAAGTTCGTTTATTATAATAAAACTATGACTGGGCCTTTGCTTACTGAAAGTAATTCAGTTGAATTAGTTACCTTTATACTTTTCATATACTCTGTTGTGATCATTGATCAAGGTTCTTCGCGTTCCGCTCAAATAACCGCACGCTTTACCTTCTGCGTCCGCGCAGCGTGTGAACGACCGGTCGATTCGCGCCACGACAGGTGGCCGGCTGACAGACAAAGCATTCCATTGGCTGTGACATTAGGGATAACTACGAACAGTACAATACCGTACAGTACAAGTAATGAATCCGACGGATAGTTCGGGAAGCGACGTAATATCGGCTTAGGATGGACTTCGTTGATATCCTATTTTGTTACCTTACAGTAGTCAGTTTTCCTAATTTGATCAGGTCCTAAGTAGTCAAATTTCGTAGATCGGGATTCATGCTCACAATACAATACAAATCCACTTTATTGCACACCTTACACAGGGATACAAAAGATCTTAGTACCTGTTTACATCATGAAGGACTCCGTTTTCCTCTGAAAATGCCAGCTGAGTGATCATTCCAAATCAGGCAGTGAGAGGAATTTCCTATGCAACCACACCATACTTGAAGCATTTGGTGAAGCGTTTGTTTATAAAATAGGATCCCTCAAACCAGGACACGTGGCAACCCTACCTTAAAAGACCGATGACACATGCATGCCCCTTCTAATGTTGTAGGCCTCCATAGGCTCCGACTGGTTCATCTTCAGGTACGCTTGCTTGTTATAACAGCCAATTTAAATTAATAAACGTCTTATCCATCTCGGAACCAATCGTTCTATGGCGTTAGATTGGTTTCTATTGTCGCCAGCCACTGACCGTCCCTTGAAATTGTTGCGCAACGAAATGCAGCAGGAATTTCACGGAAATTCAATAAAATCTCGGTCTAACGGTACCTACAGCACACGATCTACTGCAATTGGGGCTTGCGACATTTCACATTTCATGACAATTTTGGCAAAGTATAATCACTTGCTGCACAAGATAACTATCTGAATACCTACTTACAAGTTGTTTAAGTAGTTCTACATCACAACATAGTATAAAACAGTCGCTTCCTCCTGTCTGTCTGTCCCTATGTATGCTTAGATCTTTAAAACTACGGATTACATCGGATTTTGATGCGGTGTTTTTTAAAGATAGAGTGATTCAAGAGGAAGGTTATACGTATATATGAAGGTTTATGGCATATACATGCATAGTATATTTAGTATCAGCATTGCACTCATGTCGTGTCACTAGTATTTAATCCTTCGTATGTGAGATTGAATAAAAATCGCGCGTTTAAGCCTGATTTGAGCGACAATGAGTAAAATAAAAATATCCGTAACAAATGCAAAAAGATAGCCTTAAATATGTGATCAGGGGCCCTATGATGGTTGCGTTTATCACGCGATAAATAAGTGATAAAGCATCCGTCACGCTTTGACATAATGCGAGTGTGAGTGACATATGCTTTGTCACTTATTTATAATTACTTAATTTTTTTTTTTTATATAATAATTTGTATTGTGAAATGTAATAGAATTTTTATAATGTATTGACTTGTAAAATGTTGACATTTTATTAATAAATGAGTATGAGTATCACGCGATAAACGCAACCATCATAGGCCCCCAGGATCCTTATCAGACACCTACGAGAGGTTAGGATATAATTAATTTCACTCAAAAAATAACTGACTTCAACGAAAAGAAATTGTATTTCCGAGAATAACTAGACGAGTTAAATAACACCGCCCAAGCAGCACAAAAGCTGCATAAGCGCTTATACAACCCTTATACAACTAAGTTAAATAAAACAATTTAAACGGATTATATCGTAAGTCTAATTTAAGCTGAATAAAGGCTTTAATAAGCGCTTCTGCAACCTCTGTGCTACTTGGGCAAAATCGTCATACATGTGCCTATAATATTTGAGAATTTCCCTCGATTCCTCATATAATTCGTCATCAGACCTTCACCAAAATTTTAGGGGACCAACTTGGAAACACCTACTTTTCGCCAAAAAAATAGGTTCTTAACCCGTCAAGCGTCCAGTAGACTAACGTTAGTCTACAGCAATTTTGTGCCGGTAGCGTCCAGTAGACACACGCTAGTCTACAGCCCAAACCGCTCATTGGATCAATTTCTCTGCATCGATTCGTTATGGTGGCAGCTTGATAGATATTTTACTATCCAACAACAGCTATCAGAGCACACAAATTTGATTTAGTGACGTGTAAATATTTTTTTTTCTCTACATTGGCGGAATTCATCCGCCATTTCGAAAATCACTTGCATTTGAGGTGTCGTGTCGTGTAATAAATATGTCCAAATCTTTTAAACGGAAAGTGTTTATATTATGTATTATATATCAAATTACTGGCAATTAAATAAGGTTTTCGTTTTTAATGTTAAATTTAGCCGCACGACATTGTTTCCTAGTGAAAAATGTCCTCAAGTTTGAATGACGCAATAATTTTGCAATGATGGCCGTCGTAATTCATTTGTTTCCTAATTTTCAATTGTTCAAAACCTTACGAACAAATAATAGTTTTATAATACACTTTCTCAGGATTTCATTTCATATATTAGATTGGTGTAAGGTTTTGGGAATTTTGATAGATTTATGATTTTGTTCAAACAGTGCTCAATGTGCTCAATTTCGCGGCAAATCCGCCATGACAGTTGCGATTCGGGCGGCGCAAGTTTGTAGCGTGCGCGCACGTTCTCGTAAATAAATATTTGTTGTGAAGTAATTATTAGGTGTTTAGTAGTGAATTTACGTAAAATTGACGCATAAACTAGCCAGTATCATTTTAGTGTATGTGAAATGTGATATGTGGTTTTAAATTGAGTGTAAATTGTGAATGATTAGTGACGGATGTGACGGAAAGCGAACATCTTGGAATATAAATAAATCTACATCTCACTACAAGTAAGTGCGGCTATTATAACATATTGTGCCGAATTCCAAATTTATCTAGCTCTCTAACGATATATAACACATCTCATATAATTATTCTCGGGGTAGGTAAAATTCCCATCTTTAGCGGAAATTCAGCCGTTTCTTGTTTGTATGGGACATTTTGCGGTGTTTTGTTCTAGGAAGGTCTGACACTTGACGGGTTAAATGACGTACTTTTGAACGGACAAACATTAAAAAAATTACTGATGATACATACCTCCTTTTTGAAGTCTGTTGAAAATACGCAATGTTTGGCACTCAAAACTACCATTCTTTGGCACCATTTATTATAAGTACTACTGCCTTTTAATTAAATCTAATCCAAGACGAGAGTGAAGTTCTGTGCTTGTGAAGATAGCAAAAGATAACTCAAATTCTACTTATCAATATCATACTTAAGTACATAAGTTTCGCAGGGCTTTAGATTATACATAATCTTTGTTGTAAAATTAATAAATAAATAATAATAATAATAAGTAGTGGTGGTGGTGGATCTGCGTAAGATTCAAGCCGAAAACTGGCGAGAAACTGCTCAGGATCGGGACAAGTGCGTACTCTCGCTTCGAAGGCCAAGATCCTGTTTGGGTCACTTAGCCAGAATAGTTCATACACATACACAATTTTCGTAGATATTCTTTAACATTTCGACCGCTCGGTTCGACAACGGACAAAACTGTGTCCCTGACGCCAATCTGACAGCAAATAGTTACATTTGTATAGCGGCAAAGGGCACAAATCACGTGAGGTTTTTTCGGCTACTTTTGATCCCCCCTCCTCCCTGGTAAGGGTGATATTTGGTGAGGTTCTTTGCTACCCCCCCCCCACCATTTTGAAGTATTTAACAAAGTGAAGATTTATTTTTAACGAAACCGAGAAAACATCTCGGTTTTTTTCTTAGTCTTCGTTCATTGTAGAAAAATACACGTGAGGTCTCCTTATACCCCTCCCTCCCCCACGTGATCTATCGTGATTTTTTCGTGACCCCCCTCCCCCTATCGAACCTCACATGATTTGTGCACAAGCCCAAATAACGTCGTGACGTCTGACGCAGCTTTCCATCAACGTGATTTGCCGTCTTTGACGCTCAAAAGGTTAATTTATCTTTCAATATAGAATTTCGTCTAAATTAACCCTATCAAAGTATTATTGAACAAAGTAAGCGCCGCGATCATGGAACAAATCTTATAGAACGCGCCAGAGCACTTGTTGACTTCTGATTCGTTTAGGTCGTTTTTTGTGTTTTTGTACTGAGATACAATGTTTAGTTAACGCCTTCAATATTAAGGCCTCGCATTTACCGCGCTCTAATACCATAGTGGTCAACATAAAAATTGGGCGTATTAGAACTGTGTCGGGACAATGTAAACAAAGTTTTTAGGGTTCCGTAGCCATAGGGTATGAAACGGGGCCCTCTTACTAAGACTCCGCTGTCCGTCTGTCTGTCCGTCTGTCACCAGGCTGTATCTCATGAACCGTGATAGCTAGACAGTTGAAATCTTCACAGATTTATGTATTTCTGTTTCCACTATAGCAAGAAATACAGAAAACCCTCGCTGCGCGAGTTCGACTCGCACTTGGTCGGGTTTTAAATATTGAACAACCTCACACAAATCAATCTAGTCCCATAGTAAGCTCTAGTAGGCTTGTGTTTGGGCACTAGACGAGGATAAACATACTTATACAGATAAATACGTATAACATCCATGACCCAGGCATATTCGAGTTCATCACACAAATATTTGCCCTTTCAGGAATTCGAAGGAGACCCGGTTGTCAAAAAAATGTTGCGACATAAATAGTTCAAGTTTTAGTAAAATTTGTTTGTTCTGCCAAATAACTGACTTCATACTCACACATATAAACTATCTCTCGAAGATCTTACAAATCATAGCCTTCTGCTTGCCCTCTGCAAAAACCCGTGACAATGAGTTAGTCCAAATATGTAATATTTCTAAGGAAGAAAAAGTGTATAAATCAAAAAAAATGCTAATTAAATATGGGGTACCCCAAGGAAGTGTCCTCGGACCCCTACTATTCCTTGTATACATCAATGACATAATCACGTCCACTCTGCATCCAATGTTACTCTTTGCAGATGATAGTACAATTTTTGTAGAACCAGACAATATCCTTAATTACGAAAATGACATTAACTTGGCTATAAAAAATGTTGTTTCATGGTTAGAGCAAAACAACCTGAAAGTAAATTTGTCTAAAACCAATACAATGCAGTTTTCGCAAAAGAAAACGGTCCCCGTATTAAACATCTCACATGGAAGTACTGTCATTAAAAACATAGATACCACTAAATTTGTAGGTCTCCATATTGACAGCAACATGTCATGGGAGACACATTCCACGGAAATTTGCAAAAAATTGTATAAATTCTCATTTGCTCTATATCAACTGGCCAAGTCTAATGACCTAAAAACCGTGTTGACAGCTTATCACGGCTACGTGAGCTCGACCCTCCGTTACGGACTTATCTTCTGGGGCAATTCAGCATACAGAGACATTTTGTTTAGAGCACAGAAACAATGTATAAGGGCAATTTGCAAACTGAAGACCATAGAAAGCTGTAAACCCCATTTTAAATCCTTAAGACTATTGACATTCCCATGCCTTTATATTTTTGAATGCTGTATGTTTGTTAAAAGTAACCCTGGACTGTTCCCCGTTAAAACGCAAACATGTAACCTTCGTCAAAGGAATCATGCACTACAACTGAATGTATGGAATACTGCCCTAATGAAAAAAAGCGTCATAGAGGAATGGCTCCAAAAATATTTAATAAACTTCCAGAGGAACTCCAACTAGAAACAATAAAGAGGTTCAAACATCAGCTGTTTAATATATTAATTGACAAATGTTATTATAGTATTAAGGATTATTTTGAAGATAATATTTAAATTTAAATAATTTATAACTTAAATGATTAATTTTAAATACTGGACATACTATGTTATTTGATGGTTCTTAACTCTATTTCTATTAGACTTTATAATTATTGTCTGATTTGCTATGTTCTCATTTTATTTTTATTCTTGTGTATATTTTCGTACGCCATGCGGCAAGACGTAGCTGTACCTACTATTACTGCCATTGTCACCTTATCTACCTATGTTTGACGAAATAAACGTATTCTATTCTATTCTATTCTAATGGCGTACGCTTACTATGGAACAAATTACCTAATATAATTATGTATCCAAATCACATGGACCCGATGTGGACAGATATCTCCGCAAAAGAAAGAAAACGAGGAAGAAAAAAGAAATGCATTTATTCGTGACGTGACCATACAACAATTACATAAAGGTTATGACAAAAATAACAAAACATAAACCAATAGATACCTAACTAGGCAGCTATAATATTACGAAAGGGTTCCACCTCAGGATGATGCTAGCAGATAAGATCAGAAATGGTGGCTTACTCGGTAGCCTTACGGCTGTAACCGACATCGTGTTGCTAGGCTGTAGGCAGCGCACTGCCCCAGCGCCTAGCGTGTGTGTGCTGGCGTGCACGGGCAATCGAACCAGCGGACGTGTACCTAACTAGCTTGACAACGTCGTCTAGAGGTCAGTCTGTATGCTGTAGGTCATGTAGCCTGATTCTAAGATATCGTGTATAGGCGAATGTATTTATCGCGACGATGATGCTAGCTCGAGAGCCAGCGCTGATCTTACGGTGGGACCATAGGTGGCGCCACGGAGAGCTGCACGTACGAGGCAAAAGAGTTAACGACAAAAATATTGTTTTATAAAACTCGCTTTTACTTCCGACTTCCGTCTTGAATAAATGTTGCTCATCAAGATCAATCAAACGAGAGCAGGGACTTAGAAGCAAGGAAACATTATAAAATAAAGAAACTTAGTTGCTACGCCCTTTCATATAACTTGCATACCTACCTACAAGCTGGTAAGTTTTGACCACAGGAAAAACGGCTTTTGTTTTGAACTGTGTATGACCCTCACATAACTTATGCACTTACGCAGGGCATTTTCTCACATGGATGCAATTCACCAGAAACCACCAAAGAAACGGCTCACAGTTATCTTAACAATACCTATATATGTATTATATGTAGGTACATTTGTCAACTTCTTAAGAATCTCAGGCACATTTCGAGGTTTGGATATACTTAACTGTTATAATAAAGACGTATGTCACATCAAAACTTATTGAAATCGTGACTTTCTGGTTACAATAGAAGTTCTGGCTTTCTCACGGTACTTCACGGTTTTAAGATGCAAAAATTTTAGTAGTTTACCGCTACACCCAACCAGTAAAAGCTCGTTTTAGCACACAATGAAACACTATAGAAGGTTTTACCTTATTAATCTTTGCAAAACTCACTTAAGAACTGTATTTTATTGATTATTTGTGTAAAGTGTGTCACAGTTGGACTTGAACGGTGCGTGCGCACGCTACAACTGGTTACGAAAGTGCACCGATTTTGTCTTAATAAAAGCAGAAGACGGAGAGCTGGTGCGCGGTGACGTGTAAAGCAGTGCCGTATTTACGCCTAGGCCCACGAGGCCCGGGCCTAGGGGCCCAGCCAGTCTAGGGGCGCAGTCCCGGACTTACACCATAATAATGCTCTCCTTATAGGGGTGGGGGCCCCAAATGCCAAGTGCCTAGGGGCCCTGGCCCTCTAAGTCCAGGCCTGCTGTAGGCTGTTAGCACGGCTCGTGGTGGTAATCCAAGTGTAGCTAAGGGTAAGTATATCCTTTCTTGCCTCTAGCTGTGCCCGAGTCATAAATGCATTGATTTCAAATACCTTATAAAGGTACCCTTACCCTTAATGATCCGATTTTGAATGGTATGTAAAGTTTTTTGAAACAAATTAGCTTAGTATTTAACAAAAGCGTCAATGTTTGTATGCTACAGCATGTGAAAAGTATAAATCAATCTGGTCTTCTTAAATAAGATACGCAAATTTGAACCCACACATACCGTTAGTGACTTATCCACTTAAAATACTATTAAAGAGCCTAACAAAGGCTTTTATTTGCGAAAATCACTCCGATTGGCGGTTAGACTCCTACTTAGCACGTCATTATGTTTAAGACACGAACACACCGTTAAACGCTGCATATACGCAGATGCCTCGTTTGTATCACGTTATAAATAACGCTATTTAATTAGTCGTATCGTATGACATAATACACAGTATCACAGACAACTCGAATACTTACTTAATATTACAAATCACGTACCGGCAAGCGCAGCGTAGGACGGCCACCCGCAAGGTGGTCGGACGACCTGGTCAGGGTTGCGGGGACTCGCTGGATGCGGGTCGCTTCTATCCGGCCCATGTGGAAGTCAATTGAGGAGGCCTGTGCCCAGCAGTGGACGTCCTATGGCTGAAATGATGATGATGATGATGATTACAAATCAATATTAAGATGGGAATATAGACAATCGAACGAGCGGAAGACAGGGCCCTAATTCGAGGAAACATAGATATTTTAAATTTAGCTGTACTCGTATCCCGGTTTATCACAGCAGTATATCAGGAAATATGTCAAGATTTTGCTTTTCGAGTTCCAGTCTTCGTCAGATGCGTCAGCTGTGTTTTCCGGTATGTGGTCGCCATTCCAAAGCATGTCGTGTCGTTCACTAACTGTCGTTATGAGCCCATATGAGTTCGAAAGATATCAGGTCGTTCCTGACAATTGTACAATACAATACAACAATACTTTATTGCACACCAATAAAAGTTTACAAAAGGAAATGCGAACTAGCAAACGCAGCGTATACGTATTTTAAGCTTCGGTGTGGTCGATGCCTTACAGCATCTCACGAGAACTTGGACTCTCGTTCCGTTAACGCATGCCTCAATTGAGTTATATTTTGGTTTTGTTAGGAAATAACGGAGATTTACTTTTTATACCAATATTTGACAAACAGCCAATTCGATAGAAATCAGTAGAAGGTCATCAATATCATAATCGGCTAAAAGACGGGCAAATAAGTACCTACCGAATCTCCCGATCCCCAGAAACTTATACCCCTTATACCTGTAAAATTTGTTAAAATCCGTTCAGCCGTTTTAATGTCATGATGCAGAATTGGTACCGACCCGTAGGTACCTACAGGAGCGGGAGCAAATACTTTTTTTTCAAATTGAGATACTTATATTTTAGAAAATTTTCTAGGAATGCGTCAAACCATCTTACAACAGTTAAGTATAGCTGGTGGATCTGTGTGCTGGTTACCTCGCGAGTTTATTTGAAAATGGTTGGAATTTTTTATTTTTACATAAATACCCATACAAAACAAATGACGATCTTGCATCACGCTATTAGGTAAGATTTTTCCTGAAATCATAGAAAAGCTATTTTCAATACAAATTTATAATAGAACAGATATAAATAGAGTCCAACTCAAAAATCGAAGCAGTTGAGCCTAGCTGAAACAAACGCTGCGTTCGCTTCACTTGATCGCTCAAAAAAAAACAGCGTTTTGAATATTTTCATCCGACTTCTGTGAGATTGTGTCATATTTATTTTATGTATACCTTCAAGCCCTGCTATATTATAGCGGTAACCGTTGCGGTTCACTTTGGGACGACCACGTAACCCGGTGACCAGTGACAGGGCACGTACTGCGTGTGAAAGCCCAATCTCGCCATATTTCACACTAATCTGGGCCTGATTCACGACCAAAGAATATAATACTGTTCACGACGTAGCCAGTGTTGCCAACTCAGATTTTGACAAGTAGCTAAATCAAGTGTAAATTTCTCTCGTCGCGCGACATAGCGCTACCCGTCATTCTCTACTGCACAGAAAGAGACGGGTAATTTATCTCGTGCGAGAAATAGTCGCGTATGACAGTTATGCTAGAGGTGCATATGTCTAAAATTTCCCAAATAAAAAAGCCACTAGATTACGCTACAATATATACTCAAAATCAGATGTATAGTCCGTTTTTTGTAGTAATTTGACAAAATAAAACAAAGTGACAAATTATGGTCTTTTGCAGCATTCTTTCTGATTCAGGTAAAGAAAAGTACTAACACATCACAATATAGTGAAGTGGTGTAGGTACGTCAATAAGACCAGGCTTACACACACACACAAACTGAATTCCCACAGATTTTGGGAATTCCCCTCACATGTTGCGTGTCTAAAAATATTGCCTATAAATAGATACTTGTTTTAAAAAGTCACTATAAATCACCCTCAGACCATAGAAATTCTATGGTCTGAGAAATCACCAAATATTTTCAATCCCTAGACCATAAAAATATATCGCTGTACATACAGAAAAATTACTAGATCTAGTGACAAAATTTCCAAGTTGGCAACACTGCGCAGCTGTTTAGCGCACTCGAAAATAATTAGATCTAAAGTAGGGCATGCAAATTTGATACGGAAGTTTTAGTTGTAACATAGATAGGTAAGTAAGTCAAAACGTACGCTGTGCTAGAGATATACCTTAGTTAGTTAATTTGAATATAAACGCGCCTTCAATGTAATTTACTGAATTTTTGGGTTAGATTCTTGATAATTTTCAACTAACGCCTAAAAAGAAGAGGTACTCAATTCGACTGTACCTATGGTGTTTTTTTTGTGTTTTTTATGCGATTTTCTGATTCTCAAAATATATTTTTATTTGGTAGAGTATATTCAGGTATTCTGCGTCTGGTAATCATCATCTCCATTGGCGTATCTAAGACTTTTGCCTTCGAAGCCCAATAAAAAAAATATCGGCCAAGTGCGAGTGGGACTCGCGCACGAAGGGTTCCGTACCATTATCTGTAAGTTTGCTGTATATGGGAGTCCCCCTTAAATATTTATTTTATTTTATTTTTAGTATTTGTTGTTATAGCGGCAATAGAAACACATCATCTGTGAAAATTTCAACTGTCTAGCTATCACCGTTCTTGAGATACACAGCCTGGGTGACAGACGGACCGACGGACGGACCGCGAAGTCTCAGTAATAGGGTCCCGTTTTTATTCTTTGGGTACGGAACCCTAAAAAGGCCTGCAGTTTGTAGATCCACAATGTATCCACACAGCAAAGACTATCGAAAAAATTATAATAATTTAATGATCTTCGAAGCGCGGCGCTTAGGGTGGCGCTACGATGCCACCCTAAGGCATGTTGAAGCAACTGGATGAAAGATTCAATGGCTCTGACATCTGGTTCGGTGGTCCAGTTGGTAGGACGCCCGTGTTGGCCCGGAAAGCCGTTGGAAACGCAGGTTCGAATCCTGTCTGAACCATTAAATTTTTAAATTTTTCGCTTGATTGTAAACATTT
Source organism: Apotomis betuletana (assembly GCA_932273695.1). NCBI lineage: Eukaryota > Metazoa > Arthropoda > Insecta > Lepidoptera > Tortricidae > Apotomis > Apotomis betuletana. The sequence continues at coordinate 16,138,066 of OW026314.1, read as the reverse complement.
GATCTTCCAAGAGTCCTCCCAATCTATTCAGGCACTAATTATACTAGGTCGATGCAGAGTCAGCCACCGGCTAAGCTTGCACCATAGATTAGAGCGGAGTGTCTTTTTTTTCGAAATTTTCTCTTCGTCACGACCTAGCGAAATTTAATTTGTGCATTTTAAAACAAAAATTTCTAAAATCGGTTGAGAACTCGCTGAGATCTGCGCGTTGTTACGAAGTCCATTCGAGTCGATCCATGGGAGCTTCGCTCGCTTCGCTCGCTCCGCTCCAATAAAAACTGGCTACTTTTCAACAACAAGAAACCGGGTACATGACAAGCAATTGACAAGCTACATGTCATTAGTTCTCGAGTAATCGCGTCTGTCACCCGTCATTATTTTTACTAATGTTAATATTTATTTTATAGTTTTCAAAATTATTCGTTGTGATGTAAACAATATCAATGAAGATTAAGTTCTGATTTGTGAACGCTGTTCACTGAATACCGTGACGCCTTGATTTACTCTGTAAATTAATATTTTATGTGTCACTACGGAACCTACCAATATTTCCAATAATGCCAGGTCCCGAAATGTTTTACAGTATAATGCAGGTAATATTCTATCGTTTCTAAACAGATATTGGACATTCTCACACAAAATATAGGCTAGTTGACCCATTTTTGAAATATATTTGAAACGGTTAATAAATGGTTAATAATGATGTTACTAGCTCTAAAAAAAAAAATGTATTTTTGTGAGAGATAGAAAGCTACATCTTAGGGTCAGCTCACACCGAGACGCGACGCGACGCGACGCGACGATACTGGAAGAGGCCGGTGATTTCGCGCTGCGCCGCGCGGCGCCGCGAGACGCATCGCGGCGTAGCGAGGCGCATCGTAGAATCGTTGGCAGCACGACGCCTCGCTGCGCAGCGAGGCGCCGCGCGGTGCCGCGTCCAACCGCCCCGCAGTCTACCTATTGCAAGCGCATGAGAACGGCGGCCTCAGGCTGCGCCTCGCGGCGTCGCGCTGCGTCGCGCGGCTTCGCGAGGCGCAGCGCCGCTCATACACGCCGCGCGTACCGGCGATGCACCGCTGCGTCTCGCGACGCCGCGCGGCGCGGCGCGGCGCCGCGAGGCGCAGCGCTGCGTGGCGCAACGTATTTTGAATTCTCACGATGAAATGTGTCCCTTTTAATGTAGTAAATAAAGTATAATTTTGAGTCCCTCTATTGAAATGTGCGCGCAGCGTCGCGTCGCGTCGCGTCTCGGTGTGAGCTGACCCTTATTAATTGAAAAATACCGAGTAAATAAACAGAAGGACTACTCCAATATTTGAAATGCGATTGTCGGATAGTGCCGTTCCGCTCACTGAATCGATCGAGAGGGTCGGCACTATTCGGAGTCGTCGGAGTAGCCCTTCAATTTTCTTTACGGGACCAGTGACGTATCATGAGCGAAAATAGCGGACAGAGTTTTAAGCATTTCAAAATACAGAATAAAAACGATATTTTCAAATTCAATTTTTTTAGCAATCTCCTCCTTTTATGAACTGAAAAATATATAAATACCTACTTAGGTTTCCTATGCTAAATACTTTACGAAATAAACATTACTATAATACAATTTAACATGAGTCAACTGGCTTATTCGATCCAGTCTCAAATTGAGGTCTAGTAGGCTACTAGACGACGTTATTACAATACTTAATAATATTTACACTATTGTAAAATTCTAAAATGATATACAGTCTGACACAAAAGAGTAGAAATTAAAAAGTGGCAATACTGTATTGACGTCCCCGTTTTCTTATATTGATTAGAAAGGGACGACACGACGGTATTGCCACTTTTTAATTTCTACTCTTTTGTGTCAGACTGTATGAATGAATGAATGATATTTATTCACCAGAATATACGGTACATATAAGGTCTTACAGTAGTAACTTGGTTCCATAATATATTCTACCGTCAGGCATGTGGAACTTGATTACTTAGGTAACTAAAAATAGACAGTTATTGCATGCTATATACCTTAAAATTAGTTTTATGTTTAATACAATATTTATACATTATCATTACTACGATTTAAATTACAGAACAATCTTCACATTTAAAGTACACTATTAATAACATTATAACTTTTCTTTAAAAAAGTCGTCTATTGTATAATAAGCTTTTTTGATGAGCTCTTCTTTAAGTTTTCTTTTAAATGTGTAAACCTCTTAAGTCTTTGAGCTCCTCTGGTAAGAAATTATATATTTTAGAGGCCATACCCAATATGCTATTTCGGAGCAATGCGGTTTTGGAACGATGTTAATTTTGTGCTTGTAACGCGAGCTTTCAGAGTTTGATCTTACTTTCTGTGGAAATAAATTTGGATTTGATTTTACTAAAGTGGCTACCTCGTAAATATACAGACTAGTTAGCGTTAAGATCTTCAATTCCTGAAAGTACGATTTGCAACTATCAGTTTGCTTAAGGTTGCAGATGGCACGGATACATTTTTTTTGGGCAGTAAAAACTAGTATTTTATTTGTAGAGTTGCCCCAAAAGATTAAACCATACCGAAGAATTGATCCTATATGACCATGATAAGCCAGTAAAGCCGTTTTTCGGTCCGATAGTTTTGCAATTCTCCTGAGTGCAAAAACAAAACTATTTATTCGTTTTCATAATTATTCCTAGTTTGCATAATGGTTAGAAAATCAGTTTTCTATTATAGAGAGAGGTCATTATTTCAGGATAAATCTTAAGAGCGCGATACAGCATTCGCATGGACGCGCGAAGCCGGCCCGGATCTGGTGGTAAAATTTTCTTTGTCCTCTCATCACTATGAACCTGGACCAATTTTAATACAGGATCAGTACATCCAAAGATGGTTATATGATACTTTTTACCCGACTATACTAAAGAAAAAGAATATGGCAGATGAAGGGCATCTTCTAGTATACCTACTAATATCTTATGGCCCCTTCCCAGACGGATCTAGAAAGCATAAAGTCGACTGACTTCCCCACAATGGCGTACAAGACTCACAGTGGCCACAGTCTTTGTACCAGTGAGAAGATTCGGTACGTGCTTCAGAAGTTCCCTGCATCGAAACCACGAGCGACCAGCTTTGCACCAATTCCTGTGAAGCCTTACGTAATTATGAATTTTCACATCCTTTCTCATTTTTAAAGTCTGAGTTGAAGGGGGAAAAACGTTGTTAAGATACCTTTGTATTTCACGAAAGGCACTTGTAAATACCAGGTCAGAATAAAAAATAGCTGTCAATTTTACTACAGGCTGATTTCAAACTGCATACTAAAATTTGATGCTGACTGTACTAAATCGAACCAATGTCGATACATCCTTTTTTTTTTCTGTACTTTGGGAAGCCGGAAGCCTAGTATGGCTGCATCCGTATATCAATTAAATGGCAGGGGGCGGGGCTAGCCGGCCGCACCTGCCCGGAGTGGATACATCCACAACGAAGTTTCGTTTCAAGTTTCTTTATTCACAGAATTCGCACACGCCCATGGCGATATACCTAGTACATCTCCCGGCAAACTTTTAGACCATAACCTTAACTGCGCAGTAGCCGATTTACGTACAAATGTACATGCGCAGATCCGCCGGCAACTTTATATCGGCACTTCGCCAACCTGGGTCGCGTTAAGTTTGTGCGTCGTTTATACGCGACGCCATAGATATCAGGTGCAAACTTGACCGGGTACGTTATATGGCAATATCAATTTATGCAGCTTGCAATCAACGCGATGTTTACGATTCGAAGCTGCATAAAGTGACATGTGACAGTATACCAGCCATAGGGTGGGACATAGGGAACGCGCACGAACTAGATGGCACCACTGTCGACGTTAATAATTCGAATTTGTGGCACCAGTTGGCCTTCTTTGTGCTCGTTCCCTATACCTGAGACATCATTTGCTTGGCGCAGGACAGAGCGTAAAATTGGCCTTGTTACCATGGTCAGAATAAGCAACTTTATCAATTCACCTTAGATTGAAATCGGATAAAAAAATAAATCGACAATAAAAAGGGCCCTTAAAGTACACTCGATTTAGCACCCTGGTTAAGAACTTCTCATTAGGGTTGCCAGATCGAATAACCAATTTTTTTTTCGGGATTTTGCGACTTAGGTCGAGAGAAACAAAAAATGAATCACATTATAAAGTAAATATATTAAAAACAAACGTCGTTCCCTACATAAATAAATACTAGCAAAAAAACATAAAATTGTTTTCTCATTTATAATTTTATCTATAATGTTCAAAAATGTAAAAACGTAATTTATTTATAGTACTTATGGAAAAAATAGCAGTGCTATTTCCTTTTAAAATTACATTTTTTATAAAATGAAGTATTTTTAGGGAGATGTTTTTACAATGTCGGGAGTCGGGAGGACATACAAAAAATAGGGAGAATCCCGCCAAATCCCGATCATCTGGCAACCTACCTTTAATAGATACTGGTAGGAGTTACAAGGTGCAATTTGACGTTTACAGGGCAACAGCGGCTGTTTTAGTTCGAACTGTACTCTCTACCATCATTCGATCCCGTCGAACTCTAGCAACACCGTGGAATTGATGGCGGCCAACTCGGAGGACAGCTGCGCATCCGAATTCATGCAAAAGGTATGGCCGTTTTCTAACTATGGATTCATCAATTTATCTAAGGCAAATGAAAATTAAAACTAAGAAAAAGTTATATACTCACAAAATATTTGGCCAATTGTTGGTTGCGTTTATAAATATATATAATATAAATACTCTTATAATAATTTATTTAGAATAAAAGATATTTAGAAATGTTATATTATATATAATTATAATTCATATTCATAAACGCAAACCAGAATTGGGCAAAAGTTCGCGAGTATTTCCATATTTTTTTACTTAATTCGTGTTTTGCGATGATTAGTCCGAGCTATGCTGGTCAGTACCAACACCAACCCTACATAAGTAATTCAGTAAGATTCTAAATGTATTTTTAGTGAAACACCTTTTCTTTTCTTTATTTTTTTGTCAGATTCGTGTAATGTTTTATAAAATTATGAAAACGATGAGAGCAATTCAGTTTTTATACAATTACGGTAAAGCAAAATAGGTGTTCTATGTTAAAAATGACAATCCTTTAACAAATGGGTGCAAAAGTGATCGATTGACTAATTGGCGGAGTGATAGCATCTGGGGGCAAGCTGTGGTCGTGCCGAGGGGTCGTGCCTGCCTGTCTATCGTGCATCGCCCTGACGCCTCTTCAGATATATACAGTCGGCAATAAATATAAATATAGAGAATAGTCCAATCTATCACCCAAAAGCACACTTTACCTGTACTGCACTGTAGAACTAGTGTGAATTCAGTGTTCGAAATACCACTGTCAGTAATCATTAATCTGAATTGTGACTTACCAAATAAAGCATAGTAGCCACCTCTTGAAAGAAACAATAATCTATTGACTGTATCTATGGATGGCCTCTTATAAGTGAATTTGGACATTTTCAGAGTTTCCTATTGATTTTCGATACCTTGTGTAATAATTTGGAAAGGAAAGTGTTTGCTCACCGACGTGACCCAGGTTAAGCTAGATTAACCTGCACCTCTACCACAACAGTGGCACGCGACTCTTTCTCGCGTGAGATGTACTACCTATCTCTTTTTGTACAGTACTGTGAGAAAGTGACGGTCGCGCGACAAGAGTAGCGAAGCGTAGTTGAGTTTGACGGGCTGCTGATCACACTATCTTTTCTCACTTCGTCTAGGTCGGGTTGGTATACGAAAATTTTACGTAGCCTGTTGTAGTCAAAATGAAACTTCTCAATATGACAATTTCCAAATTCCAATTCATTAAAAGTGAAACGGAACCCTGTAATATTGAACCAGCGATTGGCGAGTGACCGTGTCAATTTATAAGTTCAGATTGCGTTGGTGTGGACTGTACCTTTGTCTATTTGGTGTCGTCTTTGTTGGAATGTTTTCCTTGTTACCGATGGAATTCGGTGCATGCATTAGGTGACTGGGAAAGATCGGACGGGTTGTTCTGATACTGTTCCATAGAAGGGGTTTCCGTTTGCAAGCTTGTTGGACGTCAATTATAAAAAAAAAAACATACGAGATGTTATGCCTGACGAATTGAGAGTCGGAACAGTTTTAAAATTTTGCTGATATTCATTTCGATTTGTAGTATTAAAGAACACCATTGGTCTTGGTAGGCTTAATTCTTAATCTTGCTTTGTAATGTCTAAAAGTTTTTTATTATACATATCCGCGCATGTGCGTTCCCATTGAGGGTCCACGTTGGAATTTCGAGCTTTTGAATGTGTCAGTCTTTAGTAAAAGTTCTCAAACGATTGTAAATTCATCCTTTAATTTGTAAAAGTCGGCACTCAAAAGTTACATTCGGTTAAAGGTGGACCCTCAGTCGTGCCTGTCAGGTACCCATATTTAATAATCTACTTAAAATTTACAACTGCTGTAAATGGCTACTCTTAGTAAAAGATTTGTAAAACAAATTGCATTAATTCTGATTCCTTTCTGCTAATTCAATAAGAAAAAATTGCATGCAGAAGGTGGTCCCTCAATTGAACGCGATAAGTTCACATTAAGTGAAAACAATAGTAATATTTAAAACATAGGTGTGACTGAGAGTTTGTAAAAGTACTTAAATCATTGTAAATTCATTATTTAGTTTGTAAAAGAAGCCATTCAAAAGTTGCAATCGATTAAAGGTGGTCCCTCAATTGAAACGTTTGTCAAAAGAATAAATCAATTTACGTATCATTTGGTAGTTAAATAGACAATTGCTATAGTCTATTCTTTAGTAAACATTTTTTACTAACTATTGCTCCACCGAACAGTATAAACAAAAATTTTATTAAAACTTTCGTGAGACATATTTAATTATTGTATTAAGCGGTTTACACTCACGTGAAATTGTCAGGAACGGCCCGACATGTTTCGAACTCGTATGGAGCCCTTCATCAGGGACGGCTGCCCGTACACCGTTGCGGCAAACTCGTCACCAATCGTCACAATTTCACGTGAGTGTAAACCGCTTAATACAATAATTAGTATAAACAAATGTACCGTTTTACTTAAAAAAGCATTCAAAGGCCTGCGAGGAAATACTACACTCTAGGTACCACATATTAGGATTTTGTAGGATAAGTAAATAAAAATAAGTTCTGTTTGTTGACGTTAATTATTTTTTATACGACCACACTATATTTATGGTTAATTTAATGGTCAAATGAATACAAAACAAATTAACTCAAATTGTAGGTACTACATATTCTACAAGCACATAAAATGCACGCACGTAAAGCGCACAAAGCCGCTGTCATTATTATAAATAAAAATTGGGCAAGTGCGAGTCCGACTCGCGCATGAAGGGTTCCGTACCATAAAACAAGTTTGTTGTATGGGAGCCCCCCTTAAATATTTATTTTATTATATTTTTAGTATTTGTTATAGTGGCAATAGAAATACATCATCTGTGAAAATTTCAACTGTCTAGCTATCACCGTTCTTGAGATACAGCCTGGTGACAGACGGACGGACGGACGGACAGCGAAGTCTCAGTAATAGGGTCCCGTTTTTACCCTTGGGGTACGGAACCCTAAAAAGGAACCTAACAGCCTGGCAACGTTATCTTCTGCCTCCGATATTTCTTGCCAGTCTTGATTTGGACTAACTGCATGCTTTTGTACCCGGCGAAATATAAACATTCAATTTCAACAACAATTCAGCCGTTAGTTCATCCGGGATTGACTTTGGCGGCAAGACAGTTAGATTGGTTTACAGGTGTTCTTGTCAGATCCAATGTTACAAGGTGTTACACAAATGGTTTTATTTTTATACGAATACCCGCAATCTCAACTACGCAACACCAAAATACGCAGTGTTACAAGAGGCAAAAATCTGGGGAAACATTTGGCATGCAAAAACCTCAAGATCGGAAGGCCTGGAGCGGGTTTTAGCTCCAGGTCTTCCGATCCGATCCGATTTATCGGAAGAAATGTCCTAACAATTGCGCTACACATTATCCGATTTCTTCCGATAAATCGGACAATTTCACTACACATTATCCGATTGCTTCCGATAAATCGGATCGGATCGGAAGGTCTGGAGCGGGTTTCAGAGTAAGGAAAAGTCAATAGAGTCCGTGTTACTTCGTAGAAACCTAGGACTATATTGCTATCTCTGTAAAGCACGTCAACTTTCTGCTAGAAAAAACGAGATAACAGTATATTGGTCTTTTAAAAAATATACAAGGCCATTTGTCAAATTTTTCTTAGTGAAATTAGAGATGGATAGATTGGGAGCATGGCATTTTCTTTTTCTTATTGTCATGATAACCCAAGATATGTCAAACTTAAAAATAAAAAATAAATAACGTCAACAGAAAGTTATTATTTTTATTTACTTATCCTAAGAAATCCTAATATGTGGTCACCTAGAGTGTAGTATTTCTTCGCAGGCCTTTGATTGTTTTTTTTTAAGTAAAACGGGACATTTCGTCGCCTCGCGAAAACAGGGTTCTATCTGACAATTTTTAAGAAACCTGTGTTTTTGTATTGAACTAACTTCCTTTACATTACGGGTATTTTGCTATATTTAATTTTCGAATATCAATAATGGGCTATGAGAAATCTAGAGGTATACTAAGTTCTATCTGCAAATGTTGAATTTTCGGAGCATGAAACAAGGTTCCATCTGGAATTCTGTATTGATGATATACCTAATACAGAACGCTTCAACATGTTAATCAGCAATTCATCATCCACTATCAAAACTTAATGACTTTTAATAATATGATAATCCTAATTTAACTATTAAAATGATCATTCAGACATTTAAGGTTAAAATGTTTAATTAATGTAATGTTTGGTTTATTGTGATATATTGAACGAAACATTTGCAGGCAAATCTGGATGTAATTTTGCAAGAGGATTAATTAAAATATTGAAGACAATCCTCAGTAAATATTAGTATTAAAAAACTCACCTGTGGAGTGATTCTCGCGTGCCTCAGAATCGTTGATGTCATTTGCGATATTAATTTTTTTGAAGGAACATGACTACATTGAATCTATAGAGCTAAAATATTCAACCCCCGGACATTCTGCTGTGCAGGAAGTAGATGCTGCTCATTCATGCATTGACAGAACTATGTCTGCTGCTGAATTTTATTCATCGCTTCTTCTTCGCTTGCTAACGAAAGTTGATTTGAAAAAGCCCTCCAATGTTAACCAAATGCAGAGGGATGACTTTTTTGATTACAGTAACTGCACAAAATATCTGAATTATGGTACAATTCTCTACACAAAAGTAGTTGCATTGAAGTTCACACAGTGTTATTTCACTGTGTCTTACAAAACCAGTTGGCATGAAACAGAATATGCTAGCATTTTGAAAATTCTTAGTCGCCCTCGCCGACATACATGCACAATAATTATTACAATATGAAGATGCATTAATTTATTTTATTTTGTTATATGCCTATATTTTTTTAATATTTTCTGAAATTTGTATTAATTCTATTACCTGTAATTTGACGGCTAAAGTCTCAAAGTTCTAATCGCAATGAACATAAGGGTTCCAAGGTTCCAGCTCACATAGCACCTTGTTGTTTTACAAGCCCGCAGCAGTACTTACTAATTTCAGATAGAACCTTATAAATACGAATTTAACAAATAAACTTATTTGGCGTTTGCTACAAACACATTTTTGTATTTTAATCGATAAAGTTGCATATCATTGTCTTTCTTCAATCACTGTTGCTTACAAAAAAGTAAAAATAAGTATATATTTAAAATGCAAAATTTCATTTCTCTGTTCTTGAAAACCTGTGTAAGTATCACATGGAACCCTGTTTTTGCGAGGCGACGATTTGTTTATACTGTTCGGTGGAGCAATAGTTAGTAAAAAATGTTTACTAAAGAATAGACTATAGCAATTGTCTATTTAACTACCAAATGATACGTAAATTGATTTATTCTTATGACAAACGTTTCAATTGAGGGACCACCTTTAATCGATTGTAACTTTTGAATGGCTTCTTTTACAAACTAAAGAATGAATTTACAATGATTTAAGTACTTTTACAAACTCTTAGTCACACCTATGTTTTAAATATTACTATTGTTTTCACTTAATGTGAACTTATCGCGTTCAATTGAGGGACCACCTTCTGCATGCAATTTTTTCTTATTGAATTAGCAGAAAGGAATCAGAATTAATGCAATTTGTTTTACAAATCTTTTACTAAGAGTAGCCATTTACAGCAGTTGTAAATTTTAAGTAGATTATTAAATATGGGTACCTGACAGGCACGACTGAGGGTCCACCTTTAACCGAATGTAACTTTTGAGTGCCGACTTTTACAAATTAAAGGATGAATTTACAATCGTTTGAGAACTTTTACTAAAGACTGACACATTCAAAAGCTCGAAATTCCAACGTGGACCCTCAATGGGAACGCACATTATCCGCGCCGAAAATTTTACTTTTCTGACTTTCATTATTTATATTAAAGATTGTGCAGATTTATGACACCAAATCTACTTGAATCATGCCAAAAGTTTTACTATAATGATAATTATCTCAAATCTCCATCTATTTATTGATAACACTCGTTGCAACACCAACCGCCTCAAATGAAAATGTAAACGTAAATATTACTTCAAGATCTTACTGGCTAGTGTTTAAAGTTGATAGTTTATTGGTTATTTCGGAGTTTTTATTGGCAATAGTCGTGGGTGATGGAATCGGGGGTCGTGACGCCGAGGCGACCGAAGCGCTTCCCAGTGGGCAGAAAACGAGATTTATTCGTGCTTACGTAATATCACATTTTTCATATAATAACAAAGTTATTGCACTGTCTGGGAATTTATGTGGCTACTTTCTTCTAATACTAAACATTTCCGTGAATCGACCTCTATGATTTTTTTCCGTCAGTGTAGTGTGTGAAAACCTAATTTCTCGATCTTCAAGTTGCGTTAAATAAATATTGACAAATTGACATTAAAAACTAAATGGAACACACTCATATATCCATACTAATATTATAAATCCATACTTAATATTATAAATGCGAAAGTGTGTCTGTCTGTCTGTCTGTTACCTCTTCACGCTTCAACCGCTGAACCGACTTAGATGAAATTTGGTATGGAGATGGTTTGAGACCCGGGAAAGGACATAGGATACTTTTCATCGCGAATAAATTTAGTGTTCCCGTGGGATGAGCGGGTAACACCGTGGGGCACAGCTAGTGTAATTATAAACGTGCTATTTTAGGTCCAGTTTGGTTGAATACAACTTTTTTGCGAACCTATAGAAAGCAAAAGCTTCAAACGATATAACAACGCACTCATAAAAGACGCTTGCTTTATTCTAATGAATACAGATTAAAAACATAACTTTACGCAACATGTGCAATACCACAGTCCGGTGACCCCACGGAATCTTGACTTTTGTTCTCTTAAGGCTCCTTATCCGTTCAAAAATGCTGATTGTTTTAGACATTTTTCTCTATGATCAAACATGTTTCTTAACATATTATCTACGTTACTACTTGGAACAGGGCTATTGCAATTTATTGGTATATATTTAAAACCTACAGTATGAATTTTTGATTTGAAATTTTTTTGTTTCAAAAACTACTCGACAATGACAAAATTCACGCAGAAACGTTTTTTTCAACTTATTTTCGACTGCACGCAATAAAAGCATGAAATAGCTACGTTACTATCTAGAACTCAGGGATAAGTATTATTCATTATCATTACAAAAACATCAATCCAATATTTCAATTTAATCATGTACACTCAAGGAAATTGAAACACATAACCTTTTAGCTCTCGTCAAAATGACAATAATGATCAAAAAGGTACGCGTTTCAGTTTTCTTTCTCTACTTTAAAGGCATGGGGTTTGAGACCCATGAGAAGTCGTAGAGAAAAACCGGCCAAGTGCGAGTCTGACTCGCGCGCCGTGGGTTCCGTACAAATAATTATCCCATCTTAACTGGCCGGGTTAAGTTAAGTTTGCGCCTGGTATGTGTGACGCCCGATACAAATGAGGTGCAAAGTTAACGCTACCGATCACGTTCACCTCTTAAATATTTATTTTAATCTGTTTTTAATAGTTGTTGTTATAGCGGCAACAGAAATATCTGTGAAAATTTCAACTGTCTAACTATCACGGTTCATAAGATACAGCCACAGCCTGGTGACAGACGGACAGACAGGCGGACGGACAGCGGAGTCTAAGAAATAGGGTCCCATTTTTTACCCTTTGGGTACGGAACCCTAGAAATGACCAAACCCTCTAGCGTTTTTAAACCTATAAGGTGCCTTAAACCCATACATAATTGAAATAACATAGATATATGCTTACTTAAATCTTTTGTTCGCTATAAGTGCCATAACAATCCTTTATAACGTTTTGATAAGCATTTTACTTGCCGGATGGCCAGCGGAAACTCTGAAGGCTTTATTCGATATCACTTATGCGATAAAAGTTAAAGTAATTGTTTACTTATTTCAAGATAATGTGAGCCTTGTTTGTTTAAAATGAGGTTGCCAACTCGTTAAGCATAATGTTTAATTAAAGTATATTAAGCGTGATAGTAATCTCTCTAGGTTAAGTCCATGTACATTGTACAGTTGTTTTGGAAGTGCAGTATGGATTTGGGTTACGTATCGGCGACAATCTAGTTAGTTTTAACAGATAATTATCGCGTTTAGGAATGCTAATATGTAACTAAATAAACTCTAGTTTTTTTTGTAAAATAGGTAAATAATTTTGACCTAGAAAGGAGTATAGCTTCGTCCCTAAATGATACTTTTCAAGAAAAACTGCGCAGATTACTAAAAATAACGAATCACAAGATATATCTGTAATATTTATGGGTCGATTGCAAAAAAATTGTACATAGTTAAAAGTTAACAAAAAATCACGACCGCTTCCTTTGTGTGACGAAAGTTAGTCATACAAAATGTCTGGGTAACTTTCATCACACAAAGGAATCAATTAAGTTTTCTTTTAATTAAAGCCCTTAACTATGTAAAAAAAAAATTGTATTCGACCTTTATTGAGTTCCCTAGATTCTGATCTGATCTGACGGAAGTAGCTAGAAAATATACTCTTTAATACACATTAAAAAAAAATTGGTCCAGCCGCCTTCGAGTAGGTACCAAATAGAAGGAAATGTGCAATGTATATAAAAAAATTGGGCAAGTGCGAGCCCGACTCGCTCATGAAGGGTTCCGTACCTATACATATATAAAATCTATAACAAGTTTGTTGTATGGGAGCCCCCCTTAAATATTTATTTTATTTTATTTTTAGTATTTGTTGTTATAGCGGCAATAGAAATACATCATCTGTGAAAATTTCAACTGTTTAGCTATCACCGTTGTTGAGATACAGCCTGGTGACAGACGGACGGACGGACGGACGGACGGATGGACGGACGGACGGACGGCGAAGTCTCAGTAATAGGGTCCCGTTTTTACCCTTTGGGTACGGAACCCTAAAAAACAATCATCAAGCGAACTGCGCTTTCGATTTGATTAAAAACGTTAAATATTGAATTAGGTATTTATTTTATAGGGCCATATTGGCTGAAATAAAGAATTAGAATTTACTCATATACGTGCAGGACGGTATCCGGTCACAACTCCGAAATATAACTTTTCGCCAAATTTTCATTTGACCGAAAGTTTTTTTCCTGAAACTTATAATATTTTCAGTGTTTTATAAACATCGTTGTAAAGACCTAGGTTAGGTTAGGTTTGATTTATAACTAAAAAATTTTTTTTTCCGACAAATAAAAATTTGATATGACAATAATCTTGCAGGACAGAGATTGGGTGGGAGAGGCCATACAATGGCTACAGCTGGCGGTGGCCAGCACAGCCCTGATGCTCTACTACATCATATACTGTTGGATGCAGGTCGTCTACAACGCCGTGAGAATCGCTCTCTTCTTTCATAATGCTGACGGGTGAGCCAGCTTTCTGTTTTCTCTGTCTATCACTATGTCACCTGTGAACTGCGGAGTCTTTTCAAAAGGTCTTATTTTTGGGTCATTATTCGAGCGTTTCGACCGCCTCACTTTCGTGGACATATTTTGGAAGAATAGATTTTGATGCCATTTTCAGATATTTGTTAGATGTCCGATAAACTTAGATACCTAACCAGAAGAACCTAAAAAGAAATCGAAATCTGCAGCCACTTCTACAAAAATGTGACCACGAAAGTGAGGCGGTTGAAACGCTCGAATAATGACCCTTTTGTACGAGGTTCATAGAGAAAAAAGCCTTTTTGGAAAGTTACTCCTCGACTAATGACTAGGCATTGGACTTTTGATACCACGATAGGACTTTAGAGAGCTATGGAGCCGATATTAGGGCCATTTTTTCTAAAGTTGTACACCCCAGTTTTTTTTAATTTTTGATATTTTGGGTATTTTCTACTCAGAATCACGAACTCTTTTGATCTAATTAGGAGAAAAAAAACTGTCCCAAAATATTCATACATTTTTGTTGTTATATGGAAATGGTAACGAAATGGAACGAAAAAACATTGGGACACTTTTTTTTTCTAGTTAGATCGAAAGAGCTCGTGATTTTGAGTAGAAAATATTCAAAATAACGAAAAAAAAGTGGGGTGTAAAACTAGAAAAAATGGCCCATTAACATTAAAATATAATGATTACTCATTCATCTATTTAATTCCTCTATAGTTTTTGTTACCCACATTCCCATGCAATAAATGACATACATTATAAATTATAAATAAAATAAATGTTCTACAATATTAGAAATTCCTATATTGAACTTCATAAATGGATATTCGATCAATAAAGAACCCAGTTTACTCTAGGAAATATGGAAAAAGTCGCAAACATGAAAAAAACAATTGCTACACAAATCAGTTTGTATATTCCTTTGACTTTGTCCTTGACTATTAACATTAAAATTGCGAATTAAATACACTATCGAGCATACTCGATCAAAATACAATTCATACTCATAAGTATGAATTGTATTTTGATGTTAATATCGTCTCCAAAGCTTTATGAAGTCCTACCGTGCTATCTGAATTCTGTGATGCCTACTAATGAGACGTACTTTTTATAAGGACTATTCCACCAAAAAATAATTTATGCCTGTATAATAATATAAGTATCTACCTTTTTATAAGTGAGTAATATTTTGAAACAAAGCACATATTTTTTATGCTTTTGTTTAACCCCTCGTATGCGATGTCGAGATTTTGCTAATCAAGTTGGAAACTAACTGGTATTTTCACGTAACGTTGAAATGTCCCGCACGGATCCGTGTTTAAGCATACGAGGGGTTAAGTCATATCCATAATATTACATTACGAAGTCCCGGAAAATGCACACCCTAATCCGACCACTGCTAATGAGTGACCATATCTCATATATTATTATATTTATGTTGAATATTATGTAAATGTATTTTTATAGATATTACGTAATATGTATTATATTGACTGTTTGCCTATCTCTCTCTCTCTCTGTTGGTTTTTGCATTTTCATGTGTATTATTGTAAAGTTATACATACTCCTTTGTATTGTACATGTTGCTTGGTTTGTTTAACATTTACATTTGTCTTTAGCACTCATTTGCTCAAAGGTTATCTGGAAGAGATCCCTTAAAGGGATAAGTTTGCCTTTGTACATGCTTATTTTTTTGTTATGTGTTTTTCTTGTTTTTATGTACAATAAAGTGTTTACATATATACATCTCAGTTCCGCATCATAAGAGGAATAAATATATCCATTTTTTTCAGACCAATGAAAATCACGCTAGGGGTGGTGGCGGTGACGTCACTAATCCTGGGATTTAATATCTTAATGCACGTGCAAAAATTATACAACAGCGTCCTGCGATAATATTAATAATTTATTAAATTATGATTTGTAATATTGGTACATGTAGTATTGTGGTAAGTCATTACGTGTTTGTCAATGCAACAATATATAAATTATATTTCAAAGGTATTTTTATTTATATAAAAATTTGCAATGTTACATCAAGTCAAGTTATAAATCTTTCCCTTAAAGTTTTAGATATACATATAATTAACAATATGTACCTAAAGCTAAAGTAACAAAAGATTGTGTGTAAACAAAATATTTACACTTACCTAAGAAATTGTGAATTTGTAAATGTATCGATTTTTTTCTTAATTGATTCAAATGTAAATTATCGGTATCGACTCAAATTTGAGTAGCACAATTGTCTATCTAACGGGGTAGTTAATTAGGAATCTCTCTAATTGCTTCCCAACTGCCATTAGCGGTTTCAATAAGTGTAACCGTAACGTACCCGGGATTTCGCTTTAGGAAGTGATTAAGGCGTTCGCTTTTGTCCAAAGTCAAGCACTTCGCGGACCACGAGGCTGTGACCAACGGACAACATTCAAGAACCGACTGCCGCGCCGCGCGAACGTAGGCAAGGCTTCGCGTTCGAATTTTCCCGCGCAGCGAGCTGAAACTTTTCCGAGCGTGTTCTATATTTGAAATTTAAAAAAGTTTGCTTTGTTTTTTATTTTTTAATTGTGTTCAGTGGCGATAGATGACAGTTTTATGACAAGTGAGGACCGCTAAGTGTGTGCAAAATGGTGTTAAGTGTGAGGTAAGTGGAGTGTGGAGATAATTTTCGGCGACTTTTATTTTGTTGCTAAGTACCTACAATCGAGCAATTTCACTAAGTATTGTATGTATATTTGGATATACATCCAAATTTCTATTTTATGGTGAAAACATAAATGATGTATTTTATGGTGAAAACATTTTTAAAAACTTAAATTCGTACTAAACTATTTATTAAAATCTAGTTCATCAGTAGTTAAAGAGTAAACATAACTGCTATTGTATGGTAGGTAGGTAGCTATCGGGTGGAATAATCAATGCAGCTTGATATACAAGTTACATAGTTTCTTGTAACAGTATACAATTACAAAAATAACTAGTTATAATACTAAATATGATGAGGAGGTCAAGTTCGATTGCATCAATGCGCGTTACATTCTTTCAAATCTTTTTTGACATGGCATAAGTGGGTTTACTTTGGGGTAGTTCAGATACTTTAGTTTTCCTACAAATTGCATCGTTTCTGAGCAGGGAAAACCCGAACTTAGCCTTATCCTTTGCATTTTAGGCGACCTTTAATTGAATTCATTTTTTTTTTTTTTTATGACATCACAATCGGCTTGCCGTATTAAGCTTAAAGTTTTCTTAGACAATGAAACAATGCCAACAACACTGCTGCGTTTTTTGGATACATACATTTTGGTATGAAGGTAGCTGACACCTTGGATTATTAATACATTCTACTTTTTTTTTTATTCCGTATAAATGTAGCGTTTGTTTAATTATGCGAGAGGTTACTTAATTTTCTAGTGTTCGCTTTTTTCACCATATAAAGTAAAATTAATCCTGAGGGTTATTTTATTTGATAAGAATGATTTGCAAAGATGCAGGCCTACAAGCCCTTTTATAATTGACACCGGACAAGCTAGTCATTGCCCCTAAAAGTTCATACTTACAATTGTTCTTCTTTAACCTATTGAGCACCAAAGACGGCAAATCACGTCGACGGAAAATTGTGCCACTGACGCCAACGACGCCTATTGACGTCAAAATTTCAATGGTCAAAAACATGCTAATTCAAACCACTATCTGCGTTTTTCAATATTGATTTTGGAGCACCTTTTTTTTGCTTTGGCGTCAGGGGCTCGGCGAATTGCTGTACCGCTTAGCGTTCAAAAGGTTAAAAACAAATTGCCATGATGCTTATTTTTGCTACGAACTTATAGTTCGTGAATTAGCTTTCTTGCTGCCCAAGGTCCCCCAGTGGTCTATGATAAGTAATGTAAAACCTAATTTTTAACCCCCGTCGAAAAAAGAGGGGTATAAGGTTTAACTATGTATCTGTGTGTCTGTGGCAACGTAGCTCCCACGGATGGACCAATTTGAGTGTGTTTTTTTAATCGAAAACTTGTAGGTCGAGTTTTTTAGCTATGTTTGGTGGAATTGGAAATCAGTAGTTTCCAAGCTTTAATTGGAACAAGTGACCAGATCTCAGCCAATATTAAAGCTAAGAATTCCAAATTTGGTAGTTATGTTCAGTTTTAGCATAGAGAAAGGAATGTTTGATCTATGGTTTTAGTAGCATTTTCTATATCACTCATTGAATGAGTCTCATGACCAGTTATCTTTGTCGGGGGTGTTTCATTGGATATGTAAAATCCGTGGGCTACGATGACAACTCCTTTTATTTAAGATGGTTTGTAATTTATTTATAATATAATATACATAAAATAAAAACATCAATAGCTTCATATGACGACGCGTTTGGCTCGGTTTGTAGACACCTGCCTACTGAGTCGGCGGTCCCGGGTTCGAATCCCGGCCGGGGCAAATACTTGTGCAAAATATTTGTTCTTGGGTCATGGATGTTATCTTTATATGTATTTATATATTATGTATATCGTCGTCTAGTACCCATAGTACAAGCTTTGCTTAGTTTGGGACTAGGTCGATTTGTGTATGATTGTCCCTTAATATTTATTTATTATTATTTATTATTTATTTATATATTTCTTACGAACTAATACTTGACGCATATACAGGTGGAATAGATCCAAGGACTTTTAAGCAAACAGGGAATTCTTCAGACTGAGTAATTTATTTTTCACCAATGAACTATGTAAATATTTCTATCCATCTTTGAGATACAGTTTGTTAAACATTAGTGTAAAAATCTGGACATATCAACCCTAGCATCTTTTGTTAACATTTAAGTTAGACAGGTGTCAATTTAAAATGTAAATAAAACCTTTGAATTAGTAGGGTTGTCACTGATATTAAAACATTTTATTTTGATGTTTTTTTTTTTACCTTTAAATCCCGCTTTACAGTTATAATAGGTCGATTGTAGATCACTCAGATGACACTTCAGCTTAGCCTTTACAAATGTTCCAACCTATACAAGTTATCTTCATTCTTTTACATTTTGACTGTACTTAAGTGCCAACGAAGTACAAATGTACCTTCCAGGGTATTTTCAGATTAATAGATTACTAAGCGCCTTACGGTGTTACTCGCTCATTCAACGGGAACACCACATTTTATAATTCGGGATAAAACGTAGCCTTTATTAATCCAAGGTGTCAGCTACCTTATCAAAATTTCATCAAAATTGGTCCAGTCGTTTGAGCGTGAAGACGTTATAAACATACAAACATACTAAGGATAAGGGAGACAACAAGTGACCATCGCGCAGGCAGCTTTCTCGCGCAAAGAATTGCCATCGCAATACAGCGCGGGAATCCTGTCTGTGTGATGGGCACGCTGCCAAAAGGACCATATTTTTATAATTCTTTATAATAGATTTAGCCACCTTTTAGTATAAGTCTTATTTGTTTTTTTAATGTTTTCTTGTAAATATTTTTTTCTCAACATACTCACAAACTTTCACGTCTATAATATTTAGTGATATATCCAAACCGGGTCTATATCTGTTTGTCTAAAATATTTTGGCCGATATTTTTTTCGGCACAAAGTTTTTGGCCTAATAATCTTTGGTCGATTGTTTTTTACGTCGAAAATTGTTTGGCCGAAATTGTTTTGCATATATTTTTTTGGCCGAAAATTGTTTAGTCTAACATTTGTATGGAATATCATTGTTTGGTCGAATGTATTTTAGGCATAAAATTGGTATTCCGAATATTGGTGTCAATAATAATCGTATCCAAACTGTCGCATTTGTTAAATTAATATTACTTAGATTTTGTTGGGGACGCAGTTCTAACCTAACCTAACCTACTGTTCTGGGAGCGCCTTATTTTGTCAGGGACGCAGTTCTAACCTAACCTAACCTAACCTACTGTTCCGGGAGCGACTTATGTTTGTAAGGAACACAGTTCTAACCTAACCTAACCTACTGTTCTGGGAGCGCCTTTTTTTGGGGACGCAGTTCTAACCAAACCTAACCTAGTGTTCCGGGAGCGACTTATGTTTGTAAGGAACACAGTTCTAACCTAACCTAACCTACTGTTCTGGGAGCGACTTATGTTTATCGTGATCGCAGTTCTAACCTAACCTAACCTACTGTTCTGGGAGCGCCTTATTTTTGTCAGGGATGCAGTTCTAACCTAACCTAACCTACTGTTCTGGGAGCGCCTTATTTTTGTCAGAGATGCAGTTCTAACCTAACCTAACCTACTGTTCTGGCAGCGCCTTATTTTTGTTAGGGACGCAGTTCTAACCTAACCTACTGTTCTGGGAGCGCCTTATTTTTGTCAGGGACGCAGTTCTAACCTAACCTAACCTACTGTTCTGGGAGCGCCTTATTTTTGTTAGGGACGCAGTTCTAACTTACCCTAACCTACTGTTCTGGGAGCGCCTTATTTTTGTTAGGGACGCAGTTCTAACCTAACCTAACCTACTGTTCTGGGAGCGCCTTATTTTTGTCAGGGACGCAGTTCTAACCTAACCTAACCTACTGTTCTGGGAGCGCCTTATTTTTGTTAGGGACGCAGTTCTAACCTAACCTAACCTACTGTTCTGGGAGCGCCTTATTTTTGTCAGGGATGCAGTTCTAACCTAACCTAACCTACTGTTCTGGGAGCGCCTTATTTTTGTTAGGGACGCAGTTCTAACCTAACCTACTGTTCTGGGAGCGCCTTATTTTTGTCAGGGACGCAGTTCTAACCTAACCTAACCTACTGTTCTGGGAGCGCCTTATTTTTGTTAGGGACGCAGTTCTAACTTACCCTAACCTACTGTTCTGGGAGCGCCTTATTTTTGTTAGGGACGCAGTTCTAACCTAACCTAACCTACTGTTCTGGGAGCGCCTTATTTTTGTCAGGGACGCAGTTCTAACCTAACCTAACCTACTGTTCTGGGAGCGCCTTATTTTTGTTAGGGACGCAGTTCTAACCTAACCTAACCTACTGTTCTGGGAGCGCCTTATTTTTGTCAGGGACGCAGTTCTAACCTAACCTAACCTACTGTTCTGGGAGCGCCTTATTTTTGTTGGGGACGCAGTTCTAACCTAACCTAAACTATTGTTCTGGGAGCGACTTATACTTTCGCTTGCTCGCTTCAGCATATGGGTTTTTAGGAGGTTTTGTGTTAGGCTAAAGAATAATTATACCTAACAATATTATACTTTTAGCCTTTTAGTCATAAAAAAATATACTAAACAATTTTAGGACAAAAAATATGTATGCAAAAAAATCTTTATGCTAAAGAATAAGTATACCATTAAATAGTAGACCAAACATTTTCGGCGAAACAATTTTAGAACATAAAATTTTAGACCAAGCGAAGGGCACCCATCCAAACCCTCTTTAACGGACGGACAGACAGACGGAAACAAGGTGATCCTATCGATACCTTATTAGTTCACACTCGTACAATTTCAATTATTTTGCCAATTGAATTTAAACCGCAAAGAGTTGTGTACTGACGTCCTAATTGCAACTACTTTTTCCGAAAAGTTTGTACAGTTAAGATCTAAGGTATCGCAATAAGGGTTCCATTTTTGCCGATTGAGGTACGAAACTCAAAAAAAAATGATACTTTCGAAATGGGGACTTATTTTTGGAAGTCTGTTGAAAAATACACCAGACGCTGAAAGAGCATTCAGCATTTCACACCACTCACCGTTCTTAGGTATCATATTATTTACATTTCTGGTTCCAATCTCTACCATTTATGACACCATTATGATTAACTGTTATTAATCTGTCCACAATTCTTACCACAGACAATCAATAATAATTCACCACACGAAAAAGAATGTTTGCAAAACTAGTTCCGTGACCCCGCTACGGTTGATCGCTGTAAATAGCATTTCCATTGCCCTCACTTCACTTCCAAATACAACAATTTCTCGACGAGATTGCGCCGAATCCGTTGCGACCTCAAATAAACTCATTTATTGTGCGTAGCCGGAGGTTAAAAATAACTTTGATGCGGTTTGGCTATGCCTGTCAGTGTCATCGGAAAGGGGACAGCTTAAAATTGGAGCTGACTATGCTTTGAATATGAATAGTATGCAGCTTTGGTCGTACGTTAAAGGATTTTTTATACTCGCAGACTTTAATCTGTCAATTATAATTTCACAGACAAAATCATAATAAAATTTTAATCCTGCAACAAAATTCTATACACTATGGTACCCGCTACAGAACTTTAATATTCATAAGACATCTCTCTATACAACTCTAATAATTTCAAAAAGAGAACATAAACTTATTTGATGCTCACTGATTGGTTGAAATTACTTGTCAAAAAAATTCACCAATCACGAGGCACCCGCCATGGCCATCGCGATCATGTTTTTTTTTAATAGGTCAGTTTTCTATGAACGAAAAAGGTTACGCCAAAAATAAAACATCACATTGGAGAATGACGATTAAAGTAAAAAATGATTTTCTGAGTTTTGCTCGTATAAAAAGTATTGTATGCAATCGTTGCACAATTAGGTCTTAAAGTCTCGTAAGTACCTTACATAGGCCACTCGGCAAGCCTCGTGACCTAAACGCGGTACTCGACTTTAAGAAGCTCCATTGTGCAACGATTGCATAAAATACTATTAAAAGTATTATTGAGCTGAACGAGTTAACTATAAAAAACACCAAAATCGTCATAGGTGTGTCTTTAATATTTGAGGATTTCCCTGGATTCCACATATATCTCGTCATCTTCACTAACATTGTATTGGAACATCTTAGAGATGAACAACTTAGACTACTTGCGATCAAAAAAACGGAGTTGAAGACCTCCTCCTTTTTGAAGTCGGTTAAAAAGACGAGGCTTCTAGCCTCTTCCCACTCCCAGTAGTAGTAGTGGGATTTCGGTTGTTTCCTTCAGAATCTTAATGATTCTTAAAATGTGCAAGCTAAAAGATTTTGGATTCTCGGAAAGGTCGGGTAGAGTATTAAGTATATGCATGGAGGAGGAGCGAGGATTTGTCGATGTTTGTCTATAATTTAGGTAGCCATCAATATTTACTGCAGAAGTTAAACTATATTACTATACCCCTCATTCGTGCATCAAATACCCTGGTATGTTTATTAAGTGCTCAATCTTATAATTTGCCATCCTCTGTTGTAATGGTGCTTACCTCTTCATGCTCACGTCTAAGGAGTAGTTATTCAGAACAAACTACTATAAATGTCAGGGAAGTTAAATAAATGGAATGTGAGAAATATCATCCATTTCACTCTTGAAGACAGGCTGCCAGCTTCCGGTAAAAATTACAGTAAAAAGTCATTCGCTTGTCGACAATAATATCTGAAATAATGTCTAATGTTCATCTCAAGTCCTCAACGTATATGAGCCATTTCTCACTATACCTAGATATATTTCTAGTGAGTTTCCATAATAAAAATAATAACATTGTTATCGACAACCACCGCGTTAACGTTATAAAGGAAATGCATAATTGTATAATTATTAAGAAAATATTCACAGTGTTGTGGAACTCGAATAAATAGCATGTCACATTGTTATGTAAATTGTTTATTTATTGGATGAGTGTAATCTGATTTAATTACTAAAACATTTTAGTTTTTATTAAGTAGAGTAATGGATGAAGATGCATTTTACGATTTTGCCACTTACTTTTACTCATTGAAGTACTTATCGATAGTTTACTCAAGCACTAACAACACGTCGTTCGTGCTAGGAAAATCTCTAGGTGACGGGTACACGGGTCATGAGAATTGGCTTTTGGAAAACGCGAATATATAGGTGTTTGATTTAAGAATCTATCTTGAT
Source organism: Apotomis betuletana (assembly GCA_932273695.1). Taxonomy (NCBI): domain Eukaryota; kingdom Metazoa; phylum Arthropoda; class Insecta; order Lepidoptera; family Tortricidae; genus Apotomis; species Apotomis betuletana. Next base: position 16,114,245 of record OW026314.1, on the reverse strand, counting down.
TTTTATTTGGAAGTTAGAACGATTGTATTTTGTACAGACATGAAAGTATACTACACCTTAGGGACATACGAGTATATCACAGAAACACTTTATAGTTAATAATAATATTTTTTAGTATTTATTTCAGATAATACAATCCATGTTTAATTTTTTTTTTTTTAATCTTATTTATTTTATAAGCCATACATCTTATGATTAAGTCGGCTTATCCATGTTTAATTATTTTTAGTAAAAAATTGAAGATCTTATATCTATGTTAGTATTGTAACATTATCCTAGGGAGCAGCCCACGTAGACTTTCGTCCAATGCTCAAATAATGGGCCTTCTTCCCTATCAGCTATAATGGCTACGAGGCTGTTGCGGCTGCCACGGACACGGCGCCACGCCATCGCCATAGCACAGGGATGCGATTCGTTTGCGTATGATGGTCTGGAATGTAGGTATCTATATTTGCCTGAACGAACATTCCTCAAGCTTATAACTGGACGTACTTATGCAAAAGGGAACCGACCCAAATTCAACTTTTGTACTTTATGCTATAGTTACTGGGTTCAATGTAAACGGTTTTGATATGTGGACTGGTTCCCTTTTGCATAAATACGTCCAACTACAACCGCTCCCGTTTTCATATTAACAGTCCCAAAGTATAGGCAGTAAGGGTAGTCGTCAAAATACGCTTTTGTCCCATAGTCGTAATTACCTCAATTGACCTTGCACGCAAACTCTCCCCAAGGCACATACGTCGTTTTCACGCTTACGCTTAAGCGCGCTGTTACAGTATAGTGGAGATGAGGTGCGAAGAGCCCGCGATGTCACCCGGCGCGTGGTGTAACGGCGCGCACGCACCGGCGCACAAGGGTCTGGCGTTTAGCGCCATCTATCGCCAAATCGCTCGCTCAATATTATTTTTTTTGTTTTTTTTTTTTTTCGCTGAAACCCATCTATGTGTTACTTAAATTTAACTAGTGACTGTGAGCTATAAACCTCGCGAGTCTGTTTCGAATCGCGGGTGGTTATGGTAACATTGGTAACACGGATAGAAGTTTTAACAAATTGGCATGACGAAAAAATTTTTTTGAGGATATGAATCGATTCTATTTTTTATTGGGATTAAATGTCTATATAGGATTAACTAGACTTAGACTGCTCTAAAAGTCAGAAATGAATGTCAAAGTTCAATATTCCTACGGAGCAAAAACGCATAGAGCTTAAAAATGGCCTACACTATTATGTTATGATTATGAGTACCTACCAATATTTGTATGGAGACAATAAGTAATTTGCCATTTACATCGTGAAAAAGTGCGTCTAAGTTCATGGTTGTCATACAAATATCGTTTTGTTAAATTATGAGGATTATATGGGAAACATTTTTTTTTCGTTGTTTCATGACATATTGAGCAAATTTTATGATGGTTAAAGTGGACTTTGAATCCGAAAGTCACTCTAGAGCCTGATTCTTGTTTTAACCCAATAAAAAAAAAGGAGGTTCTCAGGTGACCTGTAAGTATGATTATCTCGCGTTTGGCTGATCCGATTTTGATGCGGTTTTTAGAAAAGTATCTATTAGTTACACCTTGGAGAAGGTTTTGGTATTTTCACCGACTTAAATAGAGGTTCTCAGTTTGACCCGTATATATGTATGTTTGTCCGCGATTATAAATTTGTTCATGAACAACTTAGTTTGGCACCGACTGCAAAAGGTGATTCAAATGTAATTTGTACATTAACGGGTTATTTTTGGCTTTTTAGTTCATTATGAAGTCCATTCTTTAAAAAACAAAAACTGACTTCAGAACCGCTCCGGTTAGTCCATCACTAGTAAGAAAGAACCAAATGTAAATGTTGATGCGCACACGCATTTCGGCCTCGCACCACTTCCTTCGCGGCCTCATTACCGCTTCCTACCGAAACCAGGCCGCGGCAAGGGCGACGTTATGTAACACGTCCATAATCCATAATGGATGACGGAATACGAGTCTATACAGCACCTCTAGCACAACGACTTTTGTCGCGAGAGATACCGTCACCCGTCACTCTCTCACAGTACTACACAGAAAGAGACAGGTAATATATCTCGCGCGAGAAAGAGTCACGTGTCACAGTTATGCTAGAGGTTAAGTTTACCCAGACATCTAGACACACGATAGTCAAGTGTATTCGCCTAGTTCGCAAAGCAATACCCATTTGGATTGATCACCCGGTATAATCGACACAAACCTCATCATCTGTTTCAGCCCGTAGAGAATGGGAGGTTTAAAGTGGCCCGAAATCGTTCGTGTATTAATCTTATATACCCACGCTCGGTGTGCCTTTTTGCTTTGCGAACTTGGCGGATGCACTGCCGTGTGTCTAGATGCCTGGGTGAACCAGAGAATTGGTCTACTTTTTCGCGCTGCATTGTCATTGAAAAGCTGACATTTTATAGCAGGCTATTTTCACCGCAGTCGGGTAAAAAGTAGAAATCCTACCGAGCTTGGGCTCTTTAGAATCGTCTCAGTGAGCATTTGATGGATATCCAAATAAAAGTACAGTCGGCTATAAAAGCTTGCTACTAAAATGTCATTTTTGACAGAAACTTATTCTATTATAGAGTTCCTATGGCCACCTTCCGGCTCCATCATCAGATCAGCCCCATGGTACCATATTATTGTACTGTCATCAAAGTTAAGTAAGTATGCAAAATTTCAGCTCAATCGGTTGACGATATCTGCTTCAAATTTGAGTTGCAAGATTCCACCCGAACAAACATACTTACATACATACATACATACAATGCAAGTTAAATAAAAGCTTGTAAAATCCATCCAGTCGTTTCGGCGTGATGAGCCAACGATTTTTTACCAACAGATTGTTAACAGCTGGCAACGCGCGCGCTCCTTATCAAAATAAATAGAAATAATGTTAGTGTTATTTTTCAAAACGTCCGGGTTCCATTCCCGAGCTGAGTACAAGTTTTTTTTTAATGTATTAATGCAGTTTTTCTTGTCATTAAAATTGATGACATGGTTCCTAAGAATAGATCTTCGTATGTCTTATAATTTCAGACTTTCCCATATCGACCGATCTAAATGGGCTCTAAATAATGGGATCTAAATTAATAAATGAAATAACTTTTTCAAACGTTAAAAAAATGGAACCACTCATTGTTAATTCGTGGGGATCAACAATGTCGATCCTTTCAGTAGTTTTGGTAACCTGGTACAATATTGTGGTCTTCGGTTGTTGGTATCGCAGCAGGACAGATCTACCGCAGATCAAACCTAAAATTGCTGCTCCAAATATTGGTTATACCTGAACTATGACCGCGCGTGACCGCAGTCACAATTAGTCGTAACCGAACGTAACCGATTGTAACCGATTGTGCCCGATTCTATCGTTAGCTCAGTTATAATCATTCGGTTTCGTGATCGGATCGCTCCGGGCCGTTATCCGTGCATCTAGGGACACGAGATCGTTGCAATTTGATCGCCTTTGGGGATTCGTGTGTTGCGTAACTTGATTTGATATTCTCTTCGTTTCTGCGATTATCAATCGTTTCACCTTTTGAACGCCACATTAAAATCGTACAATGCCACGTCGGCCACATACTTATAACTTTTGCATCATTATGTTTAATTTACCTCTTTAGGATAAGCACTATGACGTCATTTGCCACTAAACAGAGCAGTACGCCCGATTTCAACAGTTTTCTGTCAGTGGACTGACCCCAACAGGTTAAATAACATAATTTTACACAAAATAAAACAATACATTACAGTGAAAATCAGTGCGCCCGTTAGTCGCGTAGCACACAGCTGTCCCTGACATCTGACTGGTCTCCATACGAGTTCGAAACATGTCGGACAGTTCCTGACAAAATGTATGCAAGTTTAAACAGTTTTTTGTAATTATTAAATACAATGACGTTGAAGAATGTTCATCTTTTATTCGCTCCGTAAATACGGAATTGGATTGTAGCACATTTTAGTCTTATAGTAAATCCAGCTAAGACCCAACCTGTAGCTAAGTAATTGGTAGTGCTTATGTTTTTTATTGTAGAGGTGCAATAAAGAATATTGTACTCGTATTCTATCACACTATTGATTAACAAATAGGTTTCTTTTTATCCTGAAATAATGCACTTTTCCCCTGGCATTGAGCGGGTCACAGTCTTTTAAAAACCCCGTTTTTGGCTCACGCCGGTTATTTCAAAAACGAGGTTTTTAAAAGACTGTGCGGATAACACCGTGGGACGCAGCAGGGTCAATCAACTATTTTCTGCCACTCGTTGCCATGGTGATGTCCCTGGGTCACTTTTTAAAACTATGATTTTCCGTTGTTATATTTAGCAAAAGCTTTGTAATTTAAGCAATTTAAGCAACTGCTTATAACTATAAGCCAATTCTTATGTGGACTATCTCCTGACAATACCAGTAATATAAATTATCAACACTTTTCATAGAAATTTAATCACTATTATCCCCTGGGTCACGGACAGAATAACAGCAAGAAAAATTCGATCCACCCAGCAGTACTAATATAAAGTTTAGCCTTATTATGCGGAGATCAAAAGAGCCTTCTGTAATGTTTTATTCTTTGGTATCAGCCGAAAACCGTAACGGTGCGCTATGTGCGCCCGCGCACGCGTTTACGTGGTTCGCGCGATTACATGTGATGTTGAGCGTCACACCGTTTTACTTACGCTAAACAAATCGTTCGGTTCCGACTGTACAGTTATAATGGCGGTGAGTTTGGAGATTCGTGAGGTAAGGTCAGGTGGGGTAATTACGTCACAGGGATAAGTGCGTCTCTTGATGTCATAGAAGCGTATTTTTTTTCAAACATCCTTGTTTTAATAATATTGAGAATGAAAATGGACGGTAATATGGATTGTGTCAGTGGGCTGTTTGCCGTGGTGATCGCATGAAGGTTCTTAAAACAATTCGAATAATTGAATCGATTTAAAAGTCCTAATATACTTATCAAACCTACCCACAGAATTTCATAAGAATCGGTTGATAAATGCGGTCTCTAGGCGAAAACAGCCTGAAATTCGGATATCCAAGCATCCAGACATACAAAACAATTTCGGTCCAAGCTGAAACGGAAACGCTTCGCTCGGTTGGTCAATTTATCATCATCATTAGCCTTTTACAGGCTCTAATATCTGTATCTGTACACCTCTACGAGGCACTTATGACACGTCTACTTATCTTTGATGAACGGCGTGTTAACCGACGCTAGCCGCTTGTTCTGTCTTGTCCCGCATATCATTATGGCTAACACTTTCCGGCCAATACACGATTCATAACTTCTATTGTCTCTGATGATTACGTACATGTGAAGGCAACTTGTGATGATTGCCAGTGGGCTTCGTATCTTATATTATTTTATTTATACAAAGGTTTATAGAAAAAACAAAATTTTATTCAATTCACTGCAGTGAGGATCGAACTTAAGGCCTTTACTTTACCGGAGTAGTGCTCTAATCACTGAGTTATCGAACCTCCTATTTCCTCAATTCTTTCTCACTTTTCTACCGGATCCTCACCTGGATCGCAGTGGATTGAATAAAAATGTCGCCTTTAGAACTAACCTACTATCAATATACTAAATAATAGGGAATGTGGTAAGTAATTCTACAAAAAATTTAATCAACATGATTTTCTTCAATACTCATTCTATACTTCGTTTGAAAGACAGGCGATATCAACTCCTCCTTGTGAATTAACCCTATGGCTGTGGCTTTATATTTCGCAAATCTGTTGTATGAGGACTCTCGTTCTAGGCGTACTTATTCTAAGAGTATATGGCATTATGCCGGATGTTATATGTACTTCAGGTATATAGATTATTGTTGTCTTATTCCGTTTGCAATCGACAAGCCCCAACGTCTCTGATCCGTGTCAAGCAGGTGGGCATCGGGTTCGGCAAACTGCCCGCCAATAATTGAGACAAACCACTTCTGAAGCAAACCAATGATTCGCTGTGACGATTTTAGTAATCAACTTCTCGAATAAAGGATACTCAGGTACAAGGCAACGCTTCGGCGGGCAAAGGTCGCTGACCTAACGAATCAACAAGACACAATTTGAATTTGGAATTTAATTTTTTAATTATTGTAGATAATGCAAATAACTGTTGTGTTTTCTTGCAATTGTTTTAACTCGCAACGTCTGGATTAAATTGTTTGTGAATTCTATTGTTTTCTGAGCGATCTTTAGCTAGTAAACGTAGGCACGTAACTACATAATTGAATGATGACTCAATGGAAATAAGCGTTCTGATATTTGTACAACAATATTAATTAATCTAACTCATCACTACCTGCCAATTGTTACGGTAATCAAACTTTTTAATAATTTCGAGTATGTTAACATTATTTTAGCTCAGTACTAACCTAGTAAAAATCCTTCATCAAAGCTATCTATGACCTAAATAAATAACCAATCACTATATCCGATCTAATACCAAAGATAATGGAGGGGAAAATTTAAGGAAGGAGAGGAAGAAGAAGGCCGAGGATTAACTATTTGGACCAGATCAAGAAAAAGGCAGACGTCGGGTCGTATCGGGAAGTCAAAGAACTGGCGTTAAGTAGAGCGGACTGGAGAGAACTGCACCGACAAGAGTGAAACTCTTAAATAATATCCAGAAAGTCAATAAATTAAAATACGAGCCAAATCTACAAAAAATAAGTTTCTGAATAACGTTGAATCGTTATCATAGATCCGTAGAAACGATCCACTATAAGTATTTTTCTTTGATTAAAAATTATGATTGTAGTTAGCAGGTATGCCCGAGCGTAAAGTATGTTTAAATTTGGTAAATTATTAGCTTTTATGCATGAACTCTGCAGATTAGTGAAATAACACACTGTAATTAATTGGGTACTTATTGTGCACCTTTGTTCCAACTTCATAATTTAGTTTCTATATTTTAGTATTAATTTGCTGTTAATATTGCATGTGCCTATGTAAAACTGTGCGTGTTATTTAACTTAATGTTAAATATTATTATGTTGCTATATGTGAGATCCTATAATTGGCTCTGTATTACTAGTCATGTTACTACTTGCGTAAAATAAGCTGTTGGTTCTCCATGTACAAATAAATAAATAAATAAATAAAATAATTCAATATTGGCTTGCTTTACAAGATGTTCGCTGGTAATCTGACCATGACTTAGTACCCCTTACCATGAGTTGACGTGATCGTACTCGCTATTAGCGACAGCGTAAATGATTTGTACGGGGAATAACACAGCGCCCCTAGCGGTTACTTTGTAGAACTACAATTCTCCATACAAATGGTTTACGGAGTCGCTAGCGAGTACTGTCACTGTCAACTCATGGTAAGGGTATAGCAATGACGCGAGAGTTCAGGGGGACTATGATGGTTACGTTTATCACGTGATAAATATTATGTGACAAAGCATCTGTCACTCACACTCGCATTATGTCAAAACGTGACGGATGCTTTGTCACTTATTTATCGCGTGATAAAAGCAACCATCATAGGCCCGCTGATTTGTGCCGAAAACCATGAAAGAATGATTCAAGAGGACTGCCAAGACAATGTTTAGGGTTGCCGACGAACTTCTTGAGCATAACCTTGATTGCGCAGTAGGATTTACGTACAGCAAAATTTTCCTCGGAAGTTAATCAGTTTCATTTTTTAGAAATCTTGAAAATGTCAACCCACAGATTGGAGGTTTGTGTTATAAAATACCAAAATATTTTATGGTTTCAGAAAAAGAAACATTCTGTGAAATGAAAATTCGATGAAACATTTTTTCTATAAAACAAGGGTTAAGGGTTATTAGTCTTTGGTAGTGTACAGTCAACCAATTTGATTTCTAGGCCACTATAGAACCTTGTCACAAATGACAATGATATGAGATTTCAAGCGGCTTTCATATTGAAGTTCACTGCGACAAGGTACGAAATGGCCTAGGAATCAAATTGGTTGACTGTACCTCCGATAAAATGACCATACCGAATGTTCAAGGCCAAATACACGAGTGTAGTAAATGCAAAACAGATTTAATTGTCGTAACGGACGCTGTTCGAGGTTCGTGTGAAGAATGGACCCTTCGTCATGCTGCTGATCAGAGATAGCTTCGTTTCCGCGTTTACAATTTTTAACCGACTTGAAAATAGGAAGTTCAAACTGTATGTTGAACGAGCGAGCGATGTGTCTCCGGTTCAGCTTGGCCTAAATTCTTTCGTATGTCGGGATCTTCGGATGTTCGGATTTCCAGCTGTTGTCGCATAGGCCGCATTTATCAACCGATTCTCATGAAATTTCGTACTTGTAGATTTGTTAATTATTTTTTATCGAATCAGATTTTAGTTTTTTTTTTAATGTCGTATATAGGGGGGTTGAAAACCTAAAAAAAAACAAATTTCGAATCAAACTCGCGCGGTCTACAGAACCACTAGTAGGTATATTTATATATCGCTGTGTTCATTACTTTTATTACCGTAGATGGTGCCCATGAAATTCGTCCGCTCAGAATAATAAGTCACATAACCCTCTTTTCTGCTTCTCTGTAGTCGGGCACAAAGTATTCCATGTTATTTTGATGCCCTAACATAACCCAATCTACCCGTATATACTAAAAATCGTTGTAGTCCGTGCAGTCATTTAGGTGTGATGAAACGACAAATACAAACATACAAATATACATTTCACATATTTTTGGAAAACATTTTCAATGTACAGCCAGCCAAGAAAGTGGTCTTGGTAGACTTTTGGACCTTCGTAGATACTCATGAAATAGAGTAGAAAAGTAGTCGTCGTTAGTTGTCGGAACTTCCAGGGCCTATACAGATGAACTGAATATTAGAATTGCACGGAAACTGCTCGCTAACTGCACGCCGACTGCTCTTTATACAAATTGCAGCCCACGTGTTACAAAGCAGCAATGGCACGTGGAGTAACAACCACATCAGTATAGGTAATTGTGGTGGACATTGATTCCATCTCTGCTCTGTTATTACCTCGATGTTGACCTGCGATTACTCAGAAGCTCCGATATTGAGCAAATCGCCCGATTACTTTCCTAGGATTGTAGTTTACTCAAACGTATTAAACAAACGGGAATTGTTCCCTGCAAACTTTATTTTTCGAAACAACTACGTAGTTACGAACAAAGCTAATATAAACGATTAGGTCTTTAGACTTAAGGTTTATTACTAAAGTACTTACACATCAATTGATATGTGCAGGGGTGCAGGGTGCAAGAAGAAAATTATTACTTAATTTTAGTTTTTTTTAAATGTAGTGTTGGTTTCTTTTTTTAAATAATATAATGTTCCCTTTAATTAAAATGAGCAAATTTAAAGATTTTAGGCAGTTTCTCTCCAGGACCCATAATTTTTTCCACACTGTATACTCTATATCTATACTATAAGTCGTAAGTCTGTAATAATGGCAACGATTTCAGAGATGTGTACAAATGAAGGAAGTACAATGTTCAGTAATTGAATAATTCAGCAAAAAATTATAAGTAATTTAGAACAACTATTTCTTTATTTTCAGATGGCTTGTGCTTTGCAGTACTCTTCTAGTCATTAGGGTAAGTTTTTTGATTGTTTAATATTAAAACGTACCTACAACGTTACGTATTTCTACTAATCATCACACAATGGACATCGATACTGGTCCATTTCTTGATACCTTAAATCTAAATTCTATGAGAACAGAGTTGACAAAAACAATAGCAATTTCTGAAATAAAAGTTCCAAATTTTAAAACCTTTACCTTATAGTATCTATGCCAATAATGTCTATTTAAAAATAACATATCTCTTTTCTCCTCACAGCAAACACACTCCGCGGTACCCCACGACGACTCATCAGAGTCCTCGACAGAGATCTCAGTGGTGTCTGTCAGCTCGTCCAGCTCTACGGAACTACACGAAGGCTCCGGAGACGATCCACCCGAGGAGCCCTCAGTCACAACTGTCACTAAGGTACCTACATGATAATTCTCCACTGGCATACTCTCTAGCTTATCTCAGTCACCAGTCCCCCTTGTAACCCTGAGGGATTACATGAGGGCCCCAGTCAGTTTTATCTCGAAGGTATGGCTATTGGAGCCTCCACGTGGATCTCAGTCATGTATGTCAGTTTGTCGAGATCCATCGAGCTGTATGAATGGTTCGGTGTTCGAAGACGACCCGCCTGAGAAGCCTTCAGTCACCACCATCACTAAGGTACACGATAATTCTCCACTGGCGTACTCTCTAGCTGATCTCAGTCAGCAGTCTCCATGGTGACCCTGATGAGGGGTTTCATATCGGCCCCCAGTTAGTTCTATCTAGATCTAGAAGGTATGGCTATTGGAGCCTCCACGGGGATCTCAGTGGTGTATGTATTTTTACACCAAAGAGGTCTGAGACAGCTACCTGAGCAGCCCCCTCCTCCAATCGATACAATCTCCAAGATCTGTGGCTATTTGACCTTCCACGCTGATCTTAATGGTGAGTCCAGAGTTGACTTATAGCTGAGCTAAGCAGCCTTGATTCACTAGTAATCAAGGTATCACTTTCCATATTTTGAACATTGTTATCCTTTTCTAATCAATGGAATCCTTTAACAATTCTGGGGCGTTTGAACATGACATGCAAAGATTGTTGGTAATAATAACTCATGACATATATTCGCCAACATCTCAACTGCCACTTTTGGTCCACTTGGTAGTTGTCCCGGAAGATGGAAGCCACGTCGAATTTAATCCCTGGTTTAATCTGTATGTTTTCGTTTGTTTTAGAATGAGACAAGAGAAGCCCTCAAGACGGACGGCAGTGAGCAAGACCCGGTAAGCACCTGATTTGTAGTTTAAACTTGTTAGCAAACATAACAATTATAGTGCACGTTGCGTCAAGCTCTACTTTTATTTGTCACTCGTCTGTGTCGAGCCCACTACAGTTACAATCAGTAGCGTGGCTACAAAGCTCTTGAATTGCCTTTCAAGCCACTTTTCCTGTGAAGTGAAATGCCAGCCCTAAAGGTGCATATTGGATAATAAATCAGCGATATATGTATAGGTATCCGCCAGAAAAGAACGTGATCAAAATCAAGCCTACAAGAAACGCTTGGAGAAATGCCAATTTATGTGTACGTACCTCGTATTTAATTAAGATAACAATATACACATTAGTTCCTTCTATTGTTAAACCTAACTGTTCTAGGCATATTAATGTCTCTTAGACGCTAGTATTTTATACGATACGAGTATGAAATACTTGAGATTAAATTCTTCCTGCAGTCTAAGCCACGAATGCTAAACAATGAGTTCGCTGTGGGCTATGCCCTCTTTCATAGTGTTTAATGGTCCCACAAATCTCTCACATTGTTATGTAGCTCAATGTCAAACATGGATTACAACATTAGAACCATCTCTGTACCACGAATCCTAACGAATCAGTTAATGAATTACTATTGAGAACAATCAAAATAACGCTCTTGGGTGGTTTGCGGGGCAGTGTAGATTTAAGCAATTTGTTTGTATTGATATGGACCAATATTTTTAAAATTACCTGCTGCCAGTGTCTATCTAAAGTTGCGTTAAACAATGTCACTAGTTAGATTTCGTGTCGCACTATTGTAGTAACAACACAGTTAAAGACCACCTGTTTTCGAATCTGTTTCCAAATATCCAAATGATTTACAGTTCAAGTATCTAAGCAACAAGAAAAAAAAACTTAACTTAAAATGCTCGACGGCCTCACTCTCACTTAATCGCAAAAAAGTTTTAACTAAAGCAGATCAATTCGAGGGCGTCAGATGAAGCGAAGAAAAGATGCTTAAAATGTGCTCAGTCATCAGTAAATACCTCTCAAGGGAAATGGGTGAAAGGCCTTTCATTAACGTCAATTTGAGCCATTTATCCAACGCCCGCAGAACAATCGATAAGCTATTTGGCGATTGGTGACGACCAGTTTAAACCAAAGACAAATTAGGCACAGCTTCTATTTCTATAGCGCCGTTTATTAATTTTACGATCGTTTTTTTCAGCGCCCCGAATAGTCTGGTTATACGGTGCGCTCCTGTTTTTTGTTCTTTTTGCTTTAGAAAGTGAGTTTGAAAAATGACTAAGTGGCTCTATTGTTAAGTGATGCCTAGGTAGTAATCTGAGGATAAGTGAGATGGGCTGTGGAAATAGTGTCAGCTGATTAAACCATTTAATAAGCTAAAGAACTAAGAACAGCCGGATGGAACAAAACACTAACGATTATCTACCCCCTAATAGAAGACTGTGTTCTCACATTCAATAAAACTACAATTTAACTAATCAGATTAATAATGCAATGAATATGTAGAACAATAACAACAGTTTGCTCTCACAGGTTACTTTAAAGCAATTAAAAATTGCAGATGCCTTTAGACAGTAGATTCCCCGTTGCGATAGGCCCTCCGTAACGATATTGTGCCCGCCTATATTGGCTTTCTTGCACAAGGGCCCATACACCTGGTTGAGAAACCGTGCCCTGGACGACTCACGCGTGAAGTTTTTGTAGAATCCAGTGTGTTTAAGAAAGGAATCATAATTATAGGTAGCGTGGGTTTGAATGAGTTTAATGGTAATGGAGATCTGCTAAATCGCCTAAATTGAGATGCTCTGTGTGCAATCGTCAAACAATGATGATTTAGGCTGCGTTTCCACCAGTGCGAGGATGCGTAGCGAGAGCGAGGGATGTGTTTTTGTTAACCAATAGAACGCGCTGAGCGAGGATAAGAAAATGAAGTTATTCCATTGGCTAACAAAAACACATCCCTCGCGACGCATCCTCGCACAACTCTGGTGGAAACGCAGCCAAATACACCCGATAGTAGAATGTTATTTTCGGACAAATCAAACATCGGAACTTTTGGGTGTTCGGAGTTTTTTTTTCTTAAATGAAACATTACTTTAATCCAAAAGGAATTCACCACAATTTATGTATGTCAGATAGTACGGTTCACGAATCACGACGACGATGTAAGTCACATAACAGCCTCCTCACGCCGCTGACGGGTCAGATGCTATCAACACATACTCTACTACTACTAAATACACATTGACAATGAACCTACGTTTCACAAGCGCTATGTTATTCGATCTTGTATTGTCTGTCTGTCCGTCTAGATTGCTAATTGTATGGGAAATGTGTGGCATCTAGATTATTCATTTACATACACTATATTTACATTATCTCGCATACGGTATTCCATCTGATGCATCTTGGTCCTGTGTCATACTTATCTTTGATCTTATTATTAAATGCTGCTACGAGAGTCAAAATATGAGAATTCAAGCCTTTTTTACTCTGATATGATAGCCACACTACATAATTGTACGAAGTGCGTTCTAAATAATTATAAGTTGTTTTTTGAAATATTATGAATGTATACCGGGTGGATTGGCACGAGGATCCTTTGCGGAAATATAGCATCATTTAAGTGATACACAGTCCATTTATAATGTTTAGAAACTTAAAAGAAGTAAAAAAAAAAATACAAATTTTGCTCATTTTCAACTGTGGTGATAACCCTATATTGCATCTACACATCACGGCAAGGTGGCTCGATTAAGGAATCGCCGTCGGGAAAACTCGAGATATTACGTTTATTTCCGTGATTTGTTGTCATCGTACCTACTGATGTAAGAATGACACATAAATGACAAATGAACCAAATAAAATGCGAAAATATGAATATCAGTTACTTTATTACAATTGTTACATACGGTGTTCAAATGTTCCTCCGTGTCTCACAATACACGCTGCAGCACGCTGCTTCTGTTTTGAGTTGGAGGCAGAAACACTGGTCCTATAATTGTTTCCCCGTGAATCGTTAACTGACCAACGACACTGGTGTGCTGTAAATCGGTAGGCGACACGATTGTCTTCGGCAAATACACATGTTCCTTCCGTCTATTCCACACCACATACCGTTGCGAGTAAACAAGCTTTCATCGCTTCAAATAACATGCCTGATAAAATCACGTTCTTTCACTGTTTTTTGCAATAGCCACCGGCATTAAGCTTCACGGATAGGGCAGTCTCTAGGAAATAAAGCTTGAACCCTCTGAACGGGTCCCCAACGTTGATCGTTCTAAGTTGTTCGTGGTTCAACGGGCTGATTGTTGGCGACACGATCAAAAGCACGTAAAATTGTCCAACGACCTGTTGGGTGTGGTGGTGGATATGTTTCACTGTATCGTCGTAAAGCTTCAGCCGCATTATAATTGTACCTCGCGCATAACATGAGCAAATATAAATATCCACGTGCTTTTAACAAAGGCATTTTCATTTAAAGGTAAAGCAAATTGAAATTAACTTAAATGTCAATTTCATTTCAAACATCATATTTATGATCAATGTTAAAACGTGCAAAGAGGTTCGATAGTTGTAAAAAATGCGTTAATTCTATCTTGCGTCGGCGAATGAAGAGCCGTGTTACTTTAGTGCAATATCCGAACGACGATATTTGACGATAACCAAAGTAAAATAAATAACAAGGACGGCCTATTGTATGAATTGCAGATCAAACAGGGAACAATTTCAATTTACTCGAAAATAATTTTATAAAGCGTGTTAACGAACTAAAACCTTTTTATTATCAGTTTAGGTAGGTAAACAGAGACGTTTTATTTACGATGAAAGAGGTTACAACATCTTTAATTGTTTATGATGATTTGAGTACATTCGAGTGGTTGTCAGTGTCAAGTCATGTCATGTGAGATTTGTTGGGATTAAGATTATTAACTAACAAATTACATAAATACTCCACTAGAAAATTTAATAAGTAAGTAGAATAACAGAGACAATCACCTCTGCAAATCCTGCAATGATTTTTTTAGCGTTTCACGCAGACCTAAGAATGGAAAAAAGCAACATATTAACGTAATATCCTAACGTCTAAGGATTATTTACAAGTAAGTTCATTGACCCAGCCACCTGATTAGGGTTGGCACAAAGTAGTTTTTGGTATGAATGTTTCAAAGGCTATAACTTGAAAACGGTAACATATATTTCCATAGTTTCTATGGGGGAAATATAGTGCTAAGGTTGAACTATCTGCCAGTTCCGCAAAGGATCGTCGTCACGTTCCACCCTGTATATATATATGCGTATTATGCGTGTTTGTTACAATATAGTAGAGTATGTTAGGATGGTTAAATATTTTAACAATTTTTAGAGTTCCGTACCTCAGCTCAGTCGGCAAAAACGAAACCTTTATGGAACTACTTTGTTGTACGTCTGTTAAAACTTAAAAAAAAATCCAAATAAATATCTTCAAATTCAATGCAATCAAAAATACAGCATTTGTGCTGCTTATGTTGACGCTCGCAAAGGACCTATAGGGATTCCGTTGATCGAAAATCATTAAATTTTGCTAGAAGTAACGACATGTAGCACAAAGAAAAATGTCCTAATCCCGTAAAACTGAAGTGACATTACAAAAAAAAAAAATTAGTGCTTACTCACTTGTTAACACTTGGTAAACTATAACCCTAACATTCAGTTTTTCTTTTCGTTAGAGTTTCAGGGCTTTAATAGTTTGTAGGGAACCCTCGGTGCGCGAGGCTTTTATTTTGTATCTGTCTTAACCAGTCGATATTTGGATACCCATTTATTGACTTCATTGCACCGATCTTGATGGTACATAATTGGATAATAAAATTTATTTCGCTGTTGGCCATATTTGGTTATAAAATCACCAAATACGACGTTATTTTTACATTTGCAGGTATTCGGTTGCAATTTAACGTTTTGTTTTGATCGTAATTTGACCCATTTAATTTTTTTTTGCTTACTTAAATCGACTTTCGTACGTAGTAGGTAGTTACACACACATCATTAAAACAACAGAAACAGATATGCTACCAAAAATAGTTTTGTCATATTTATACAAAATTGCACTCAAAGGCCAGATAAGGTCTTACTGCATTGACTCGAATACACTTGGTTGGTAAATATAAATAATATTTAGTTCACATATCTTGGTAAGTATTTTCCCCACGAAAGTGCAAGCTATTATTTCCATTCGTGATTGCATTAAGTAATTGAGGACTTTCGGAACTGTGTTAGCAGTTCGATGTCCATTATCTTCTTATTTCCATTTGCTAAACGACGAACGGTAATATGCAGCGGAGCGGACAGCCGACGTCTTTTTGGAACCAATTTGACGGAGTGGAGCGACAATGCGTTTGTAATAGGTCGTATACTTACCTTAGTGCAGAAAATGCAGCTTTCCCATTTGCTAGTTTATGGTATTTCAGGTCAAGTTATTCAAGCACATGTCACTTATGTGAATTTCAAACATGAATGGATGACATTGGTTTTGTAGCGACCTATATTTTTACTGAGTTATCAGAGGGAACTGAGCTTTTTACTGAAAATGTTATATAAATTATTCTCGGTCAGTTGGAAAATATCGAAAAACTGAATAGACAAAATAGTTTTAAATTACTTAACGAACCTACTCAAAAAAAATCTTGAAAATCGGTTGATAAATGCTATTTGTAGGCGAGAACAGCCGAACGTCCGGACATGCGAAAGAATTATTGACCAAGCTGAAACGGAGACGCTTGACTTTCTTCGCTCGTTCGGTAAACAATAGGTAAATGCTATCAGCATCAAAATAATGTAATATCCAAAGTGATCTTACAGGCATATTATTTCTATAATCTTTGTTTATTATAAAATTTAAATCTGTTACGGTAATTTAGCACTTGACCTTGTAGATTATTTAATGCTGACTGTACGAGTACTTCGACCGGTTAAAAAACACATTACACATTAAGGGCATTTCCCTAAATAACTCCATCAAAACAAAACGCTGCCATAATGTTCACAGCATCGAAACCACTGGTAGGTTAATGATACTGTAGTGCCACTGTGCCACTAGCGTCAGTGGCCCAGTTGGCATAATGCGTGCGCCTGCGCCGTGCGAACCGCGCTGGCACACTTAGTGCCATTTAGGACTTTTTGTGCACTTTAAGGGTCGTGACTATAAAGCATCAGCGGTGTAAAGGAATTGTAGACAACAGTTTTGGATTGGTTGTTATCGAATTGCAGTCGTATTGATTGTCGATAGTTTTTTATTTTTTGAATTTGGAGTGTTTGAAGATAGAAGAATGACTGTAACCAACAACCGTTTATAGAGTTCATCGAATTTCAGTCGAAATTATCGTCAATTGTTTTTTATTTTTATTTGGAGTGTTTGGAGAATTGGGTCAATGTGATTTCGTTTTAAGTGTATCACGACAAGGATGAGTAATTTAAATAGAGTGTTTTGTTGTTAACTGGATTGCAGTCGAATTTATCTTTGATAGCTTTTCTTTTCGAAATTGGAGTCCAACAACTGTGCAATCCATTTGATCGTGTATACAGATAATGATGTAGTTTTCTAAATACGAGTCAAAACATAAGAAAAGAAATACGTTTTTGATAACATTAAAAAAGAAGTCGTGCGATGTGTATTTATTTATTGGGATTACCACAGTCGGGCAGAGCCACGTCACATCACCAAAAACAAAATCAAAATGTGACCTAATTTAGCAGGCAACTTATGTTTTTAATGTTTGTATTTGATATGTACCTATGTTAGTTTTAAGATATCTTAGATAACTTATCTATCTACGGACGGGCCACAGTTGCCTTAAATTTCATTTTTAAAGTTCCGTACCCAAAGGGTAAAAAAATAGACCCTATTAGGTACTAAGACTCCGCTCTCCGTCTGTATGTCTGTCCATCTGTCACCAGGTTGTATCTCATGTCAGTGTCAGTCATAACAGTTGCAACTTTCACAGATAGAAACAACAAATACTAAAAAACTAAGTAAAATAAATATTTAAGTTCTCTTTGCGTTGTTGCGTTAACTTTGCACCTCATTTGTATCCGGCGCCATACACACCAGGTGCAATCTTAACTTAACCCGGCCAGATGGGATAAGTATTTATACGGAACCCTCGGTGCGCGAGCCAGACTCGCACTTGGCCGGTTTT
The DNA here is from genome assembly GCA_932273695.1 of Apotomis betuletana. NCBI lineage: Eukaryota > Metazoa > Arthropoda > Insecta > Lepidoptera > Tortricidae > Apotomis > Apotomis betuletana. Next base: position 16,096,260 of record OW026314.1, on the reverse strand, counting down.
CATTAATTTCATTCATTCATCAGTTCATCACTAGCGCTACGCTGCCTAATGCGCACTAAGTTTATAATAGGCGGAGGTTCGGCAGTCAAAAGTCGTCTGCGGAAGCAGGCAGTTAGCCGTCATATCTCAGGGCTATCGTTTCGCAAGCGTTCGCATCCGCGGCTGCATTTTGTTTGCCGCCTAATCTTGATAACATGTCATAATTAGTGTTCGTTACGGGGCTGCCGAGGTTGCGGGATTAGTACAAGGAGATTGACTGTACTATGCAAATTCAAATGGTTTCAAAGTTGAGAGCGTGAAAGGGCCTGATTATTTTCAAAGGGCGCGCGTAACGCAGACGAAAAATAGGTTAGATAAAGAAATGATATTTTTATCCGATGATTCTGTATTTTCTTTTCACCATGCTATTTACTGGCTATTGATTTTCATGCAATTTCAAGCTATTTTCTTAGCTAAAGGGTTCTCTGTCATTAAAACTAAACAAAAAAAAAATGGTCGAAAGATGACAATTGTCAATGTCAAACCGTGAAATTTTGACATTGACAAGTGTCGAGCCAAGTAAATAGCAATCTGTCATGTCGAAAACTTAAAAAAAAATTATGGAGAAACTATGTTAAGGAAAAATTTAAGAGCTATAGTTTGTAGATCCGTATAGCAAGGACAATCGAATAAAAGTATTTATTTGTCGTCAAAAAACTATACACCCTATTGGTTAAGCCGGAGCACCATAATCTCATCTCTGAGAAATCCATTCGCTTGTCTCGTGCCTATACAGAGTAAAATCATTTGACATTGTTTCGACAGGTGGTGATTCTATCAGAGAAGAACAGCTACATACCGGTGAGCATCAAGCCTCGGTCTCCACCAGTGGATGCGGCGTGGCGGGAACCACCAGCGTGGGAGCGAGAATATCGCCGCCACCGGACCAATGGAAGCCGAGTGCAATGTAAGTAAACATTCGTAGGAATTATTTCTTATTAAAGCAGTAACGTACCGTCTGCTAGCGTAAAGCAAATTTCTAAAATGGTTGAAAAATTCAGTTTCGCATCCTGATGCACGTGCCTGATGAACCTGTTCAGTGGCCCAATACTGCCTTGCTAAGCTAAAAGGCGACCTTTTTGTACGGAGCTCTATAGCAAAAGGTCACCTTTTACCTTAGCACGGCAGAATCTTGGCCCGGAAAGCCGTTGGAGACGCAAGTTTTTCGCTTAAGAAGTAAATTAAATTTCCAAAATGTGGCACCAACAATTTGGCCAGGATCGAAGGAAACCGATATACGAGGATTGCCATCCATCGTTCTTGATCCCCTCAGACTATAATTATGACTTAAATAAAAAAAATATTAGGTAGCCACTCTTCCGTATCTGCTATCATTGGTTTTACACATTTTCCAACCAAAAAGTAAACAAAACGTGTAAGATAACCTTAGACGTACGTCTGAGACCACGGCACGTGAAACCGTGTTGAAACGTCAGGCAACGAAGGTAAATCAAAATATCGCGATAGACCAGGTTCAATAAGATTTAATTATGTGTTCAAACCGCGAGAGTATAAAGTGTTAACCTTAGATCTAAATATCAATTCCACACCTCGACCTTACCTAACAATATTATCACTATTATGTTAAATTCATACATTCTTAAGATTACCTTTGATAGCTACAACCGCTACTGTACGCGGTATGAATGTTCATTCAAGCTGCTGTGAAACATTTAGCAACACCAACTTGTCTCCTGAATCAATAATAGCCTTTATTCTTGTACTGTAAGAGACTTGAACACAGCACTGAGTAAAGTGGTCTGTTATTGTTTTACAAACTAAACTCTGGTATGAGTCAGATAAAAATATGCTTTTTTTGTATATGCAATGAGGACTGTCAGTATGTCACAGCTAAGTTGGTAGTGTGTCGAGATGGTATCGAAGTTCGCGCGTGGCGTCGACGCTTGCGCAAGCCTTTGTTGTTTTTATACCGCTTTATTGAGCCATTCATTGAAGGGGTTAGACTTTTATAGCGTACAGTAATTAACGGACGCTAGTGTGAAGAAATCACACATTCGAATAAAAATGCATACCTAAGTTTCGCAATGACGCGCGAATAAAATACTCTTAACATTTATTCTAATATTAATAATAATGTATGTTACGTTGCATTTCTACATTATATTAGGGTATCCTCCTCCTCCCTTCATGTTCCTCATTAGTGAGGGTGGTGATTCTCCGGTGGCTGAAGTATTTTTTGGGTCTATATTACTCCTAGAATTATTTTTCGATGAATGTTTCATTACGCCGAAAAATCATTTCGTAGAAAGCATTTTTCTTTGCAGCCGTAAATTATTTGATAAGTACTTATATTATTATAAATAATGACACAAAGGTAAATTAAGAAAGAAAACATCCGCTTCGATTGTAGTAGATCGCATTCAATTTTTCTTTCTTAATTTACCTTTGTGTCATTATTTATAAAAATAAAAATGTGGTATTTACGACATAAAAAAAAATATGAATCGATAAAAAGATTCTATACAAATTATTTGACATTGTTATAAAACAAACCTAACCTAACATAATCAACAGGATGATTATTGCATGAATTATAAAAAATGTATGACTACAGAGGAATAAACATTCTGCGAAACTTTTTTCGGCAAAATCAAACGTTCGGTGAAGTAAGTTGCTAGAAAACAAATTAAGGGCTCCCATATTTTTTTCCTTGATCAAATTTGGCTACCTCTGTCTGTCCTTTGCATCATGGAGTGCATCGTGTGTTTGGCGATCTGCGGGCTCTAGATCTTTTGCCCTCAATCTTGTTATTCTTCTCAATATTCAATATTAAGTTATCATTCTCCTGTAAAGTGACCTTACGTTTTTTTGTAGATATCGAGGCGGAGTGTCAAGATGACTTCATGAAGATTAGAGTCGGCTTTAATGGCTCCTTTGCAGGGCTCGTGTATTCCGCAGGTAAATTGAACATATTAAATTTTAGTAGGTACCTACTCACGCGTTTGGCTCGGTTTGTAGACACCTGCCTACTAAGCCGGCGGTCCCGGGTTTGAATCTCGGCGAGGGAAAATATTTGTGTGATGAACTCGAATATTTGTGCTTGGGTCATGGTTGTTCTATGTATTTATATATATTTATCTATATAAGTACGTAAATCGTCGTCTAGTACCCATAACACAAGCCTTCTTGAGCTTAATTTGGGACTAAAACTATTTGTGTGAAGTTGTCCGATGTTTATATATATATATTATTTATTTATTTATTCGGCATCTTCTTAGTACACTGGTTTTATCACAGGCTACATCAGTGCTTACCATCAGTGATGAATCATGATTGTAGTCTAGACCAATCTCTTTTTTCGGTATAGTAGATTCAGACGACTGTGACAGGTGTCTGGACAGACAAACAGACACACAAGTGATCCTATAATGATATTATTAAACCTATCCTGAGACATCTTTGATAATTAATAAAAACGGTTGAAACTCATGTGAAAATTGTCAGGAACGGCCAGACACGTTTCGAACTCATATGGAGCTCTTCATCAGGGACAGCTACCCGTGCTGCTACGCGAGGGCCGTGAGTCCATTTATCATTGGAAACTAAAACTAATTTATGAAGGAAGTAATAGAAGAATAAGAAATTGGTAGCTGTGACTCCGTTTCCCTTCATCAGCTCACATGACAGTTATCCAGTTACTGTCCTAGTGATATAATTACGCGGTAACTAGTGTCGCTACATTGTCTGCCGGAGATAGGATCTCGGACGTCTGCCCGCCGATCTGAGATAGCTCTAGGTACGCATGTCACGTAATATTAAACATACTAAGGGCTTTGATAATGGCGGTATTTTTAAATAAACATATATTTAAATATAAAAACAACCAAGCCTATGAAATAACTATTTCGCCTTTTCAAGATTTGAACTAAGAACTACTAACTTGTAAGCAGCATTAAACCAACTATTTAGTCTGGGGTTATGAGCTTCTGTTCCTGAACAAAGGTCGTCATAATGCAGGCCATAATGAAGTGATTTCTTAGTACGTATTTACCTACCCCCAATTTTTATATCTCTCAGGCTTCATTCGACCAATTATTTTTATTCTAAGAATGATCAAGGCCATTTTAAAAAATGTGGGGGTACTCCATAGTTAGGATTAGGAGCCCCATTTCCCAGTAAAAGGCAATTAGGTATGGTATTCTTAGAATAATAGTTTGGTTGAATCCAGCTTTAGGCGTTTCTCCAGCCTGTGTCCAGAAATGCAGGATTTCTTTGATATCTCAATAAGTTAAACATGTCGCAATTATTTCTATCATGTCGGTTTTATAAGGTGACACGAGTAAGCATACTGACGACTCTTAAAGCGACGAGATGCGTACACCCATGACGTAGTAAAAGAGATGGGTGATATCGTGTTGTGTAACTAGAAAGATAGGGTCAGTGTTGACCCATTTTTATCTTCCAAGAACACATAAAAAGGTAAAGAAACATGGTATACCTAAAATGACCTTTACGGCTTTTATCAACCCTGAGCTTCATAGGGCGAGTCATACCGATTCGGAGATAAGCCACATTGTCTTAAGTCGTGAGACGCGTGGAGTATTCTTTCTCATAACCGTTACCGCAGAATTGCCGCCTGTATAAAAGCGATTACAAAGCAATTAAACAATTCGCGGTCGGCCGCGCGATGAGCGGGAAAGGTCGACTTGAGACTAATATCTGGCTTTTATACTGCATTGATAATGGTCCGTTAGGTGTGTACGGCCAGCATCAAAAGCAATTTTACTACTGCACCTCTAGCAACACTGTGAGACGCGACTCTCTCGCGCGAGTTACCTATCTCTTTCTTCGCTATACTTTGAGAGAGTGACGGGCGATGCTATGTCGCGCGACAAGAGACGCGAAGCGGAGTTGTGCTAGACGGGCTAGTATTATGTCACATTGCATACCAAACCTGCTTCTAAAAATAGGATGCATGTGAAATGTACGTGTATTGTTCCTCTTGGTATCCGAACTTTAGTAGACTTAGACTTCTAAAAGTGGCCATGCGGCCTACTAAGAAGAGTTATTTGAAGCTAGTGGCGTGGCACAACCCAACTCGATTACCACCGGCTTGCCCAAATTAGGATGAGTGAGCACCATTCTCTAAGTACTATTATTATTGCTACGGGAGAAAAAGTAAACGAAATCCACCCCGGCTTAGGTACCCTGACGTTCTATTTGACGCCACGCGACTGGAACCTAGGTATTCTTATCTTAGGCTCACTAGATCAGTGTCATGCTACTTTTTGGATGTTTACCACATAATTCGTTCTCAGTGCAACACTTAGTCTGGAATGCTGTTGCGGTTACGTCCAAACGTGCCGGCAGAAATGAAGGTCTCATCTGCGACAGTTTACTCTGCAAGTGCTTTACTTTTTGACAACGCGGTTGGTCCTGGGTTCGAATCCCGGCCAGGGCAAATATTTGTGTGATGAACTCGAATATTTGTGCCTGGGTCATGGATGTTATTTGTATGTAAGTATTTAAGTATGTAAGTATTTATGTATATAAGTATGTTTATCGTCGTCTAGTGCCCATAACACAAGCCTACTAGAGCTTACTGTGGGACTAGATTGATTTGTGTGAGTTTGTCCTTTGTCCAATATTTATTTTATTTTAAAGTACTGCAGGTTACAATTGTATCCGCCGCCTTGTAAACATTGAAGTTGAAGGATTGTACGTCATGTTAAGACAGCTCTAAGGCAGCCTGGTCACTAGAGAGGAGCTGCCTTCTGAACCTTCCTCAGATTTAAATGCGCTTCTTTTGGGCTTCACTAAAACGCATCCTGATTGGATCATTATCTCCGTTTCACTTCAGTGACAGGCAGCCTAAGGCGCGTATTAATAAAGGGTGCTCAAATGTGATACTGAACTCAAGTGTGGTTTTAAGTTTGAACCTGCAGACGGGCACTTGAGAGCGGTATTAGACTTGAGTGTAGGTTATTAATAGGGACCTTAGACCTTAGTGTTAAGTTCGTACGAGTCCCTAACGGAGATGCCACGATTTGGCGCGACAGCTCTCTCGCTCGTATGGCTACCGTGCTCGGATCTCTCGCTCAACCGCTTGCCGCGCCGCTGGTTGCGCAAAGAAACGTCTTTCTGTGAAATTAACGTTGTTTGGTGAAGTGCGTTGTATGTCTATTTTTATAACATCACAAAAATGTTTTATAAGTCATCGGTCACACGCTCATTCTGGCGTCAGTTTCATCTATCAGTTTAATTCGATATATGACCGCCTTATGGCCTTTAGAACGCCAAGGTATTACTAAATTGGGCTATCGCAATACCTCGTCGAATTAGTGCCCGCATCTATCAAATAGGTTCAAACATTTTAAAACACTTAACTGCTCGACCAAAACGCTTACTCTAGGTCCAACCGCAGCTTAATGGTACTTAATTCTGAAATTGGTTATTGGTTTAGCGAAATTGTTGGCCTATTTGCCTAGATAACGCTAACTTTCCGGTAGTTATCGTTTTGCCGGCGGTTTAAAATGACACAGTCGCTATGGCAATTATCTTTTGTTCTTTTGGAGGTGATTGTGGCGCGTAAAAGCTTACATTGAGTATTAATAGGAATTGAACTTGGTTTGGCCCGAAGTGCTTTTTCAGAGGAAGGGCATTACTCTACTTTTTATTTTGTCGGCTAGGTATAATGGGACACGCGGGCCTGCAGTTTTTAATATAGAATTTACCTGGAATTTCGTTACATCACATGATAGACATTGTAGTATTTGACACGAGCACCTGATCTAGAGATGTGCCGTTTCCGAAATTTTCCGGAATCTTTCCTCATTTCCCATCCGAAATGAGGAAAGTTGAAAATAGATAAAAAAAAGATTAAAAAGAGGATTCCTGAACGTGGCTGCAATGCTTACAATAACGAGTAATTAACTTTTGTGAAGAAATAATCTTTAACGAACCTGTCTCTTATCAAAAAATACAGCAGGGTATTTAAAAAACGATGGTTGGTGTTGTTCTTCCAGGATACTCGTACGATCCGGACTGCATGTACATCAATGGGTCGGGCCGCGACTACTACGAGTTCTACATTCAGCTGAACCGCTGCGGAACCCTCGGCCGGAACAGCCAGCACGACGACACTAGGAAACATCCTACTGTAAGTTGGATATTTGTGATAACACCATAAGTTTTAAAAGGTCAAGGCGTGACTGACCAAGAAAACGAGCTGCGAACCATCGTCCGGAATAGTAGGCACGATAACTCTAGAAAACACTCCAACGTGAGTAGGCACGATAACTCTAGAAAACACTCCAACGTGGCGTACCTATCTTTCCTCAGGGTTCCACTGATTTAACAACGATGAGTTTAATTACTGCTTAATTGATTCAGGGCTGCCAAGTAAAACATCACCAGTGATTCTGAATATTGGTTTTGCATTTTCCGCAAGATTCCTGCGATATTTACTATAGATCTATCAGTCCAGAGGATATTTTCCCTTCCTCACATTGCGAGATCGGGATCCTCCACCGGTAGTGGTTTCCCATGCTCATGTCCGGATTAAATTGCAATAACGAACGTAACCATTTAAACGATTTTCTACAACTTATCTTGGTAAAGATGGATATGAAGAAACTTCGTATGATGTAATAGTCCGTAGAAAAATTAATCAGTGTGCTGAAGTGTAAAACGGGAGATTGATCTAGATAGGAACATTTGTGTGGCTGTGCGCCTGTGAGTTTTACTTTTAATGTTTCTTCGGTATCTGTTCTAGAAAAATCTAATGTGGAACACAATCACGGTGCAGTACAATCCGCTGATCGAGGAGGAGTTGGACGAGCATTTCAAGGTCACCTGCGAGTACGGATACGACTTTTGGAAGACTGTTACCTTCCCCTTCTTGGATGTCGAGTGAGTTGAATACAGAAATTCCATTTCTAGGTCATTACTACGGATCACTTATATTATGACCCCTTGGCGCATGCTATCCCTTTTTGTGTGACCTGCGAGTGCTGACTGCTGTGATATATATAAATAAAATAAATAAATATCAGGCAACCTCACACAAATCGATCTAGTCCCAAATCAATTAAGCTCAAGAAGGCTTGTGTTATGGGTAGGTACTAGACGACGATATACACACTTATATAGATAGAGATACTTGAATAGCACAACCAGGTCTCTACAAACTGCGCCAACCGCGTCGTGTTCCATCAAGACTTTACAGGCTTTACTCTTTTCATCTCACCTTTTAATTATTTGGCTTAGGACTAAACACTCAGATTATTAGATGGTTGACTGGTAGAGAATGCCATTTGGCATTAAGTCCGCCATTTGTACTGACTTTTGTTCTGTGCAATAAAGTTTAAATAAATAAAATAAATAAATTATCCTAATAAGATAAAATAAAATAATGTATGATTACAGAGTGGCGACCGGCAATCCCGTGGTGTTCACGCTGCAACCACCGGAGTGCTACATGGAAATCCGTGCGGGTTACGGAGCGACCGGCGCGCGGGTGTCAGGTCCCGTGCGAGTGGGGGACCCTTTGACACTACTAATCTACATGAGAAGCACCTATGGTAAATTGATATTATCTCTTGAGGGTTTCCAATCTCCTTGACCTGACAGATCCACTCGATTCCTATGATCAAAAACAAAACAGGAGCAATTTTGAGATGTTTCTTTACCACTAGTAATTAGTGGGTATATAAAGCTAAAAAAGTTCTTTGTCATTCGTCGACTACTAGCTAAAATAGGAAACCAATAAAGGGAGTCGCATTTAGTTCCCCATTGATACCTTTAAGATTGTTGAGATACTTTTTGTTTTATAGAAGTGCCCTTGAATAGGCTAGCTAAGGCTAAAGTAAAGGACCCTTTATATAAAATGCCCACTGGAAGAGCCCTAGAAGCACCGACAACTTTACAATCTGCCGAATTTAGCACCGTAAGACTTAAAAATCGTACCGCTATAAGGGCACTGGATATAACGGCATGATCTGATCGCGTGTCTTGCCTCAATGACCATATCGCAATCCTGCGCAGACATACTAGTACGATCAGGTTCATTGCCACGACCAAATCGGACTGATGCCGTTATGGTTAACTAACTTTTACTGATTGAGAGTGAACTTGAGTGTGCAATTGTCTTTTACGACTTTTATACGATGCCTCGAGATTGGCTTGTGTATCAAATGTCAATTTACGATGGTTATCATTGAGGCTCTATATACAACATGCACCAACTTATTAAGGCACGTTGCTAGAATGAGAGGCACGCAAGTTAACTGTACTTGTAGTCCCATATGACATTAGCTTCATGAAGATATAATTTTTCATCTAGTAAGGTACGGACTACAGCAAAAATATGCGTAAAAGAAAAAAACCTATCTCGTTACCTATACTCATGAAAGTATGTTTACCCCATAGGCCTTATTTCTCCAGGTTACTTTTCTTAATCAATAAAATGAAGAAGAACATAATTACTTTTCTCCTCATTTAATTGATTCTTCTTAGTGGCTCGACATTTCCCATTGGCGTAAGTATACATTGTTTTTTTTAGTCAAAGTATTCAATATTATGTTACAGACGGCTTCGACATCGTGGTGAACGACTGCTTCGCGCATAACGGGGCTACAAAGCGTATCCAACTCATCGATGAGCACGGGTATGTAGAAGCAATTGTAGTACTAACATTTTCATTCGGGCGGCCCTTACCTGGGCCTTCACTTCATAAGAGGTACAGACCAACAAACTACATCCAAAGACGCCATCATTCTTCACATTTGATATTTCAGCGTCCCTAGTCGGTTTCTAATAGCTCTTATAGGTACGTCGCCTTCAGTACTCTTTTGAATGCCAAGCGGTGAAGCAATGTAGTCAGGGGTGACGCCACAAAAATAAAAAAGTACCTACACCAAAACCACAGGGACAGAAATAGGTACAATACAAAGTTTATGATTATCAGTGGAGTCATTTGTCGTAGTTTGTCACAGCCGACCGACCACCGAAGTTATCTCGATACCGATGATCGTTTAATCTAGCAGCTTTAGGCTCAATTCACGATTCTATTTGTTATTTGGAAAAATTTGCAGTGATATGTTCTCTCGCGCTCGTGCGTGCTGCTCTCCGTGGCGCCACCTATGGTCCCACCGGAAAATCAGCACTGGCACTCGAGCTAGCATCATGCTGAGGTGGGACCGCATCGTGGCACAGCCATAATAATTATCATAGTTGCCTATTGTTTTATATTTTTTAACATTTCTGTAACACCCTTTATGTAATTATGTTTAATAGTCACATCATGAATAACCGTCTTTATTTCTCTTAAGGATGCTCCTTATCATATTACTCACATTTCAGGTGCCCGGTGGACGACAAACTAATCTCCCGGTTCCGAGGGTCCTGGTCGGAGGCGGGCGTGTTCGAGACACAGGTGTACGCCTACATGAAGACGTTCCGTTTCACCGGCTCGCCCGCGCTCTACATCGAGTGCGACGTGCGCATGTGCCACGGCAGGTGCCCGGTAAGGACCTACTGAAGTAGCACAAAGGCTGCAAGCGCTTATAATCAGGCCCGGAATTAGGAGCCAGGGACCTCTCTTGCCAAATCAAAGTCAAATGCCAAGTACCTAGGCATTTGTTTCCCCCTCCCCTAAGCGAATATAAGTATAGTGAAAGTCCTGCTTCTGGGACTGGGGCCCCTAGGCCTTGTGGGCCTGGGTCCTACGTCACTGCTTATAATATACAGCCCTTATGCAGCTAAGTTCTACTTGGGCTAGCATTGTATCCAGTAAGACTAAACCACAAATTCATTAGCAAGGGAATCAGTTGTGGCACGGGAAATGGCAGGCAAAACTGTATTCAGCGGTGACTTGATTTAGTTAGACTGAATAGTACCAGCTGTTCAGAGTATGAGATAACTTGAATCAGCATAGCAACCTCTATTTAAAAGCTAATCTCAAGCCTCCGCAGTCATCTTGTTTCGGAATATAAGTCCTAGATAACTCTTTGATTCTTGCTGGAACTTTTTATAGTGTTGAAAACTTTTTAAGACACATGAGAGGTTTTTACCAACACTCCTTAGAATAAATACACCTAGAAACATAGTCAGCGCTGGAAAGTGAAGCCAATTTTAGTAAGCTACGGCCTGTCACAGGCTCAGTTACGTCCGTGTACGCACCTGTCGCAATCACAACGTCAATATCAGAAGCAAAACGTCTCTATGATTGGTTCGTATTAGACACACATAAAACCAAAACCGGCTTCATCCTTCGCAAACCTGTTTATGAAGATTATCGTTCTAAGCGTATCACTACATAGTATAAAACAAAGTCGCTTCCTGCTGTCTGGTCCCTATGTATGCTTAGATCTTTAAAACAACGCAACGGATTTTGATGCTTTATTTTTTAATAGATAGAGTGATTCATGAGGAAGGTTTATAAGTATAATACATGCATAATATAGTATTTCACCCGTGCGAAGCCGGGGTGGGTCGCTAGCTTATTCTAAGCAATACTCGTATTTTTTTGCAGTCGCAACCGTGTCACTGGCGTAATATGAAGTCAGTGCGGCGGCGTTCAGTGGAGATGCCGGCGCCGACGCCGCCGCCGCGCCTCTCCGAGAACATCTCCTTGTTCCAGTCGCTGAGGGTGCTCCAGGAGGGCGAGGAGGACAGCGAGCTCGCCGCAAACCATGGTCAGTTCAATTTTGTAAAATATTACCTACCACAATTGTTACCGATCAAATCATGAAAACGATTCTGTAGCCCTAGTGAAAAGGGGTTTAGGTAAGTCATACTTAACTTAGGAGCAAAGGAGTGTTATATTCTGTGGCATTATCTGTGGCAACCCCACAATGCTCTCTCCTAAGATGGCGGTCAAGCAGTAAGCGTATAATTTGTATTGTTTCTAAAATAAAGGTACCTAATGTCTAATGTTCAAGTGAGAAGGCGTTTTCTTGAATCACAATAAGGAGCATAAGTTTTATAACCTTTTATTTCTGGTTAGTATTTGACTTGTACCCGTTTTCACTGGGACCACAGGATTGAGCTGTGATTTAGACTATCGAATATTACGATCTATGTAGATGCCTGATCAACACAATCTCTAGAAGTAGACCTTTGCCCAGAAGTGAAGTTTTCTAGATTTGTACGCGCACGCCAACTATTTGGGCATTGGATGGTTAATGATGAGTCAATCAGTCGATGTTTCTCTTGCTGTATACTCGTAACTAATGAAGTTGTATATGCATGGGTATAGCTAGTGACGTTTATGCTAACTACTTATGTTTGATATTCCAGGTCCTATAGAAGGCCAGACATGTATGAAGACGTCGGCGCTGTCGGCCCTGCTGGTGTCTGGCGGCGTGCTGGTGGCGGCGCTGGCGGCCGCGCTGCTGGCGGCGGCGCGCGGCTGGCGCCGGGAGGCGCGCGCGCCGAGCCACGCCTACGTGCCGCACAAGGGACGGATCAAGTAACCGGGGAACTTAGCCTAAGAACTTCCATTTAACTGGCTCCGCACACTTCGGCTTCTTGTGGCGGCCACAGTACACTTGTCTCTTTTCCACGCTCGAAGTGAGAAAAAGAGAGACGTACTGTCGCGGCAACAAGAAGCCGTAGTGTGCGCTGGCTCTAACTAAACTTAAAGGCAGTGTCTTCAATCGTGGTAGCTCCCATTGGCGTATCTACGATCATTTTTCAGACGGGGCCTGGGTCACCTGGCCTTTGAGATAAAGCCATGAATTTCTATCGGTAACCCAAAATCTTGGGGTGGGTACTAGACCCCTAAATACGCCCATGGTAGCTCCATAGACACTAAAATAGCATCTCTTTGTCAACCACTGCCAGAGGCTGAATACGATGTTTTTGCTGGCAGTTAATGCGTTGAATGGCTACCCCATGGGCGATAACTCCAGTTATAATAGCGTTACAGTTACAAAGTAAAACAGCACATCGCTATATTAGATACTGTGGTGATATCTCGCATATATATGCCATTAGAAAAGTCGGAATTAGTCTCAGTACTCTCAGTTGAAATTCAGTAAATAAAGTATGTGCACTAATATAGGTGACGGCTTGTATTATAAACATACCCTTGCTGGTGGCCATGGTGGTAATGTATATTAGTTATTAACTTGTCTTTGTTTCACGTCCAGTTCCCATTGTTTTTGGACATTGTAATGTATAAAATAGACAGAGATACCTAACATATTTTTGCACACAGTTTCGAACGCCAAGCCACCGTGCCCCTGACGCCATAGCAAAAAAAGTGCTCTAAAATCAGCAGATTTAAAGTAGCGCTTTGAATTACAAAATTTATGATCATTAAAATTTAGACGGCTGGGGCCAACGTTGGTGTCAGTAGAGCAATTTCCTTTTGTCGGCCACAGCCATCTATAGCGCCCAAATAGTTAAACTACTCATTAGTTGTAGGTAAATTAAACTTAATTATTATTATGATCTACAAGCGAGGTCTTACTTAGTAAGTGATAAGAAGATGGAGGCATTTGCCCGTGACTGGGATGCCGTAATAGGCTACCAAAAAAAATGCCCACAGGCGACAGTAAAAAAAAGTAGAAAGGATCTATAGATACTGATAATGATAATATTGATGTTAATTTGTAGATAATCATTTATTGAATGACTATTGTCTACATTACTTAGAATTATTTTTATAGTTTTAGAATAACTTTTGATGTTTGTCTCAAGTGAAGTATTAAAAAAAATAGGTCTAATGGTTAATTGAGTTTTTTTTTGTGAGGTGACACAATAATGATACATTCTGCTGAATCTACTGGGCATTTTTTCAAAATGCTTGCTCCATTCTTTCGTGGAATTTGTAAACTTTATGCTTTCTGTATGTTTCTGTACACAGGATTACAAGTAGGTACTATTATCCAGATACCTAGGAGAAAAAAAGTGTTCTAAAAATTCATACTATTTAAGTATTGTATTTTCCATTCCGTTACTTGAATAGAACATGTAGAAAATACAATAAAGTAACGAAAGAGGAACGGGCTTTTTTTTCTCTTGTCAGGATGAAATTTATTCATGATTTCTGAATCAGGTAGGTAGTTAGATATAAAGCACAAAATTTCCAAATACAGAGAAAAAAAGTGGAGGTAGCGTTTCGAAAACCAATACCATACTAGCGCCATCTAGCGAGAAATGACAAGCTAGTGTCTCCCACATCCTAGATCCTACTTTAACTCTAACACGATTTTCGAGTTAAGCGATCGACCTGTCAACAATTTAAATAATTATACTCAATAGAATATAAGAAATGACAAATTGAGAGGATTTGTATTTTTTATTAAAATATACCTCCTTCTGTTTGTCTGATAATTTTAAGTAACATTTAAGCCTTCTCTCTCAGTAAAAGTTGTGATAATGCGATACAAACATATTCCAATAAGGTTAGTTAGAATACTCGTAGTATAGAGCTCTCTAGACATTATTTATCAGTATTTATAAATAATTTATAGACGAAAACTTTTATGTATTGTAAATATTAGTAGATCTATTCTTAGAATAATATTTTTACAATCTTTGTACTTCCGAAACTGTTAACTGTAAAGTGGAAATAAAAAATGAAAACCCGATAAGACTAACCTTATTTTTTATTTTACAAGTGAATCCTTAGCATTTTTAAGGCGTTTTTTTCATCATCCTTGATCATCATCATTCTTGTCTCAACTATAGTTGGGCCAGTCCATATAGGACAACTAAGCTTCGCGACTCTTGTCGCGCGACATAGAATCATCCTTCACTATCTCAGTACTGTACAGAAAGAGATAGGTAATATATTATTATCTCGCGCAAGAAAGAGTCGCAGGTCACAGTAGTGCTAGAGGTGAAGATGATGGTTAAAGTAGCATTAAAGTTTTGATATTGTTATGAATCCAAAACACTTCGAGTCTCATTCTTCTTTTATAACCGTTCTAGCGTCTTGTTCCTCCATTGTGGCCCTATCATGGTAATAATCGAGACCAGAATGACGATTAAACCGCGCAGTTCTAGCGCTTCGAGATTTGGATCAAGTGATCGGAATCGGAGCTCCTGATGATGAATCGCGAACCGATTCGAAACGTGGAACCATATTCTATTTAAACGACGTAAGTAAACCTGTTTCATATGTATTTTAATATGTTTGAGACTCAGGGGGGTTTTCTATATAAAGTTTAAATAAAACAAAGTTTTAACAACACAAATTATAATAAGTTTGTAAGTAACATTATCATCATGATTTGTAACAAAAACAACCAAGTACAAAACGCACGCAAAATATAAATCACAAATATACCTATTCGTTGCAATTACATTAAACACAAAATAATGCCCTCAATTTTCGTGTCACTTCATACAAATGTAATACGAACTTATTCCCTGTTTCACCATTTAGAATACAATGATGCTTTATAGGGCTTCTAATCCCGGAATTTGTAGTATGGACAATCTCGAGATTGGAAGCTCTGTTTTGGCCTTAATGCACATAACCCGTGGTTTTCGGTGCATGGATGATTTAACACATTCACTGCTAGCAACGTTTTTATGCGTTCACCTGGGTGAGCATTTTTTCACATAACGATATTAACGATTGATTGTCATAACGTATTGGTTGTCATAAAGTCGTTTGCCATAACTGAAATTATTAACTTTACAAGAGTTTTGAGAGTAAAACCCATTAGCTTAGGTTAGGTTTGTATGATAAGTCCGCCCATGGCCGGTTGAGGGGTAGGGGCGTTTTTTCTCCCTCAGCAAGGAGGGTGGGTGGCGGTCCCCGCTTTATGGGGGCTTGGGGAAGTGGGTGAGGGTAAGGCACACTGCTATGCCACAGTGTGTCTTTAATGTGGGTTGGCAGAATCCCAGAGTTTTAGTGGGTAGGCTAGTCCTTTACGGACTAGAGAGCCCCACATCACCAATGCGTAATATTTGACTCTATCCCCGAGGGTCTCATGTTACGTACCTACGCAATACAATGCATTTCTCCGGATTAAAAACAAAAAAAAAGATTTGTATTATAAAAATCCTGAAAAGTTATTTGTTTCAGAGAAAAGTAGAAATTATGACTACGAAAATTATGTCCAATGACAATTATGAATAAGAATTTTATGGGACCCGCGTTCACCTTCATACAAGTTTGTTCCTAGGCCTGGTTCCTGCCAGGGGGCGTGCCTGGCAGTGAATGCATCAACACTAGGTCGGCAGTACCTAGGCGTTAAATCATTAGTGCACCGAAAATCCCGGGGTAAGATAATGAAAATTTTGTGATTTGCTCTATGGTTAAAGTAGCCATGATTCTTGCTGCGTTACGGATATTGGCAGTAAGTTCCGTCAATAAATATCAACTCAAATGGAATAAAGATACATAAACATTTTGATCGAATTTTCGATCTAGCGCGGCATTACCTACTTACAATGCGGCAAATGTGTATAGTCAGCAGCAGAAGTAGCTAAGCACAATAACACGCTCACAATGATTTGGTCAACCCTTATTCTATGGAGTGTAGAAGGGAGGAGTGGAATCCTCATATATCCAAGTATCCGCTGAAAGGAGTTAAACTAGTGGTGGCGCTACTGTGGCAGAAACTATAGTTCCGTTACTTAGCAACGGTCTGTTTATACATTTTTAATAAAACTGAATTATGCGTTTTTCTGCATATACTTAAAGGAACTTTGTAGGAATTACTCTCACGGTCACGTAAAATATAATAAAATATAATATATTAAAATATTCAATTCAACACACACTGCGTCTAAAACATGGATTCGTTTCATAATTTCTTGCTACTCTAGCGCTATTGCGGACGGCATTGGAACTATTATTTACTGCTTACACCGCTAACCACTTTTTCAAATATTCTCCTATGAAAGATTTCGCTTCGCCCCTTCTTCACTTCATACCTTATTCTCTTGATGTGGGGTCCGAGTGCATGTAATTGAGAGCACCTAGTGTGCGTAGCAACTTCTGCTGCTGACTGTACTTATATCTTTGAATACATAGTAAAACTTAAAAAAAATAACGTAATAAATAAAGCAAGTAACAAGGGCGGAGTGTTATACCGTCCACATTAAACTATAAAAATACTGTCATGATTATTTTGTTCATATTATATACTTATATAGTTCAATTTTGTATACAATTGGGTACTTGACTTAAGTCAAAACTACTACTGAGTCGCACAGGAAACTTCATTCAAACTTCCAAGAAACTTCATTCAAACTTCGATTAATTTTCCGCTGGCCCAATATTAAGGGGTTTCTAAACATGCCATATTTGCTGCAATTTGTTGCAACTATGACCGTCCTTCTCGGACACCCTACACTAGAGCAAGATGCAAATAATGGGCCCAAATTGCGGCAAAACATGGCCCGTTTAGAAGCCCCTTTAGGGTTCTATGTTACATTTTCAGGGTGGTTAAACCTCCTGTCAAGTTGCGAAAGCTCGGCCCGCGATAACCTATACCCAAACCTAAACCTATGAATGAACTAATGTTCGAATTTCAATTCATTAAACATAGAACCCTATATTAAAACAAGCTTTCTCAAATAGTGTCTAATTTGAGCCGTCAGCCAAATATTGGAGTTTGAATTGCTTAGGGATAATATTGTTCTATTAAAATATAGATACTTTATTACTACGCAAAACAACACACACATTATGTGTGACACATATGTACATTCGGCAATAAAAGTATCTGACAATTTAAGTTGATGCTGACCACTGGCCATACATATTATATTATGATATGAGAAATAGTACTAGTACGACTAATGGCAGATAAAATGATCAAGCTATCTTCATAAGAGTGAGCATCGCAAGTAATATTTACTAGAAACGTACTCTAAGTGCGTATGAAACTAGTACATTCTTACGTACCTTTAGAGGTTATTAAGGCCGATACAGATGGACAGTATTTACACTGTAACCCAGCTGCAAGATGGCGGTTCGAAGGCAGTCCTGATGCAGTTAGCGTAACTGCATCCAAACTAACTGCACAGTCCGCTTGCAGTTGGCGTGTAGTTGGACAACAGAACTTCCTTCGTAATGCCATTATGCAGTTAAACCCGATTGGGAGCTGGCTCTAAAATTGAAAATATATTCCCAATTCGAAGCTGGCTACGAAACGCGAATCATGCAGTCCCATTTCGTAAACAGCGTCCCGATCTGGTTACAAAATGGGAAAATCGTTACCATTTCGCAGCTGACTCCGAGATAGGAATTCACATTTCCCATTTCGTAGCCAGTTCCCTATGGGACTGAAACGGGGCTAAAGGGTTCAACCGCTATCCGTATGTTTCGGCCCATAGAATCGGCAAAAGTTGGAATCACTTACCAAAAGGGTTTACATGTCTATTTAACTTGAGCTCTAGAGCTTTCCTCTATGGGATGCTGGGCGAGTACGTGCAATAGCGGGATATTTTCGCAAGCGAGTTTTATTGAATTGATTAATACCTACTATGTAGCATAAGGCAACGTTATCTATCGCAAATCCTCTATTTAACTGGTACCTATACCGAGTTATAAAATACAGAATTTGTATTGACTATTTTTCTTATAATTCAATCTAATCAGGGCATTATTTAAATCTGCACTGATACCTTTATCAGTTTACGTGGGTTGGTTGTCACAATGATTTCCACTGACATGTATATACAGTTTATAGAATTCCATAATTATACTTTTGGACTTTGGCCCTCGTTTATACATATCGGCGCTGTTTTTAAAGTACCTATTTATGCATTTAAATAAACCTTTGTGCGCTTACACACTTTGAGATCACTTTTTTGCTGTGTGTAATTAAATTACTAAGGCGAAAAGACGCAACTGGGTCATTGGCAGTTCAAAAAAACAAAATTTGTCCCTTCGGTGGTCAAAATTTAAGAGCTTCTATGAATCTAGGTTATGTTGCTATTACATCGGATTATAGAAGACGGAACGTTCTTTATTTTCACAGGCATTTATCAGAAAATTAGGCCCTGGAATACTTAATTTTGCAAATGTCCATCGGAAAGACGCGCACATCTGACAATGATCCACCTACAGTGACAGTCGTCTTTGGTCGAAAGGTTAAGACCGTTGGACCGGTAGTTCAAAGATACCGGGTTCGAGTCCTGGTGTGGACCACGTATGAGCGCAATTTAATTTTTCTTTGCGTGTTGATCCTTATCTATACAGCGTGCTATGCATATTTAATATTTTTTTCCCTATAAAATACCAAGCAGCACGCAATGTAATTGTTTTTTGTTGTTTGTTGACACTTAACATCTTGGTGTCACAGCTGTCACTAGTAATAACTGAAATAAGTGTACGCCATACATTGCTGCTCAGAAAAAAATAAAAAATTAATTACGCTATGGCGGTTAACGCTAAATTAATAATTGTTATAAATATCAGATTATAGCACTAAAATCTACGTCTGACTAAAATTTGCGATTATATCAAATATACACGCTGTAAGTATGGCAATAAAAAAATGTGTTACTTTACCAACATTAAAAAATATTTCGGAAAACACAATGACATTCTATAATTTACCTGCTACGAAATAATGGTCAATGGACACAAAATGTGTAAGCGCACATTTCATTGCTGCTACTTAAACAGTAATTTAAATATACGGATTGCATGTGAGGTACCTGAAAAACATCGTCGATATGTACTGGTCTCAGTTGGACGCATCCGCGGCGGGTAGCTTCTTCAAAACGTCCTCTAAATACCTGATGGCACCATCCAAGATTTGTACTTCGCATTCCTTCAGTAACTTGATGTTTTTGCTGTGGACAATATAATAGTACATTACTGCAGACGCCAGAAAGAAGCACTTGCCGGGTGAGTAGGTATAGACGGATAGTGATACGAAGCCGGCAAGCCCTTTTCACGGCCATGTAAAATGTTTCTCTTAAATATATGCAATGAAATAAAAAAGAACACCACAAAAAAAACAACAGCTGTTTGGCCTGCTCATGAACAGACGTCAAGTTTAAAAAAATACTTCCCGGTCTTAAATTTTGTATGAAATTCCTTTACAATTATCTCAAGTTGTTCCGCCCAAAACGTGATACTTCGAAGCCTGTTATAAAGCACGGTATGACGACATTTTATTGCATGTTTCAAAAAACGTTATTGATTAATTTCAATGGACAATATTTGTAAATTAGGTTTCTTTCCTGCAGTCTCCCGTAAACCACGCAAGGTAATGATGCTATTATTTAAAGTACTGTGCATTTTCCAAAGTAAAAAGTAGCGTATTACTGGCCCAAATATCTCATCGCAGAAAATCACAGAAAGGCAGACCTATAAAATATTACTTACTACTACTAATACACTTCAATATTTATCAGTGGCTCTACAGAGCTGCTGATAAATATCAGCTGACCTCTGGGAGTCTGTTTGGAATTGGCTGAAATATGTTTTTTTTTGCAGTTCTAAACCCCAGTACTTACCCGCAATTTTGAAAAAATTCGAATTGACAAAAGAAACCATTTAATTATCAAACCTACGTACAAAATTTTACGAGAACTGGTTGAGAAATGCGACTTGAAGGCGAGAACAGCCGGAAGTCAGGACAACCGAACACCCAGAATTTGGTTATACGAAAGAATTTTAGGCCAAGTTGAAACTGACACGCTGTGCTCGCTTCGTTCG
Organism: Apotomis betuletana; assembly: GCA_932273695.1. Taxonomy (NCBI): domain Eukaryota; kingdom Metazoa; phylum Arthropoda; class Insecta; order Lepidoptera; family Tortricidae; genus Apotomis; species Apotomis betuletana. The sequence goes on along the minus strand of OW026314.1, from coordinate 16,075,613 downwards.
CTCGGGTAATAAAAATCAATTATTTGTGTTATATAGGTTTAGGATCACTTGACCCGTAGACCCAGAACAGTCTCCGCCAACCTTTTCCGGTTCATAAAAAATCATACTTGATTCCTAAGAATTGTGGGATAAAGACATACGTATGTGTGTTCTCAGCTGTATCCTTAGCCTTATACATGGCCCGTATGAGCCCGCAGCGCGTGAGCAGGTAGGTGTAGGCGCGCCTGTCGACGGGCGCGCCCACAGCCGCCGCGCCGGCCGGCTCGGCCGACACCAGCTCGCCCGGGAGCCCGTCCGTCGACCACTTTGTTAGCTCCTCTGAAATTAAAATAAACTACTGTTGGGGTGACATTCGCGATAAAGCTTGGGTTTCCTAGGATAGCGGTACCGTCACATAGCGACCGTCTCCATGTGACGGCACCGCTATCTAGTCCGTTTTCTATTGGGAATGCTTGTATGGAGAGGTATACAATTTTGAGTACAGCAATGCCATTTGGCACGGGTATTATACACGTCTACCTGAGCCCAAAACACCCGGTAACCAGACTTTACACCGCGTCAGAAGGGGGAGGGGGGGTTCAAAATACAGTGCTCCCGTCGTTCAGAAAAAAAAATCTGGCAGATTAGTTTGGACCTTTAAGTCAAGTTTAGTGGCGTTATCCGGTAATTAGATGATGCCCGATTTATTACCTGTGCCAGTTTTTCAGGGTCCCGTAGCAAAATATGACGCAATCCTTAAAATAACAAACTTTCAGTACTAACAAAATGTAAACAAACCCTTATATTTTCATATGTTTTGTATTAAACTTGGTATATAAAAAATACAATCCAAAAGCCAATTTTATACAAATTCTAAAAACATTAACAATAAATATAAATTTGTCTATTTTCAATGAAAAATAAAATATTGAAAATACTGCAACGTTCGTCAGCGCAGCGTAGGGAACGGCAAAAAGACCCGAATACTAAAGTAAAATAAGTATTACTAACAAAAAACCCCAGTCAAGTGCGAGTCGAACTCGCGCATCGAGCGTTCCCTACAAATTTTAACCTTTCTCATCCCATCTTAACTGGTAGGACCCGGTTAAGTTAAGTTTACACCTGGTACGTATGGCCCTGCATACAAATGAGGTGTAAACTTAATCCAAACGGGTAGTCCTCATATAACTTTTGAAAGCACATTTTTTTATGTTTTAATTAGAAATGTATAGTTTTCAGATAATTACCTGTACTGGTGGTATAAGACGACATTAGTTGCTAAATTTCATAGTTCTAGGTCAACGGAAAGTACCCTATATACTTTGATTCTCTTGAGAGTGGCGAAATATAAATATGCGACCGTATCTTTTTTTTTTATTAATTTAGAAAATTGATTTTTTCATGACTTTAAGGGATTGTAGACTTGAGTATATGGTTTAAATTTCAACTTGATATCTCGACGCGTTCCCGAGATAAGGGTTTTGACACACGTACTGTAATAAAAGTCTCTTCCCTGCCTAACTATAGCTATATCATCTCTATCTAGAGCCTATCCTATCTATGTATATAATATGTAGCCTACCTAGCACTATCTTATATACGACCTAATTTAGCTGATATAAAGGACCCCATACGTTGTGTGTATTTCCTCGAAATAATAGTGGCCAGAATAACGTTTGTGTGATCGTCTAATTTCAATATCTCATATTATTACTCACCGACTCATCTTGTATCATGGTCACTTAACTCGTAAGCGACGGTCTCGGCGTCAACTCGTACGAAGTACAGCGATCCAGCTCCAGCGTCTGCGATGCGGCTCGGCGTGGCGATTCAGCGAGCGCGACCGCAGCGTCAGGATCACGACGTTGCTCAGTCTCTCGAACTTTCTCTCCCAATAGTCCGGGTCTTAGCGCACTAAGCTCACTTCCTAACGCTTATTTTTTTTTACGGTAACTTATGGTTATGGCGTGGCACAAATACTTGTCGCTCACTTGCTAAACTAAATCAAGAAACTCGACTAATTGAGGAGCTTAAAATCAAAAGATCAAGATTAAATTCAAAGCGTTTATTTTGCTTTTGTTTGAAAATGAGTCTACCGGCGTTTCCCAAGAGGAGACCGCTGTTGAGAAGAAAGCCGAAAGAAACTCAACAGTAAGTCATTTTTTCATCAATTGTACTTAAATCTATTACAATTATATTATAACTAATAATATAAAATTTAACCTAACAATGATGCGACAGTTACGTCTATGCAGATGAGGATTATCTAACGATTTGCTTAGAAGACGCAGAACTCTCAAAACTCGCCTTACTCTGGACCCCGCGTACCTGTGAGGAAAAAGCTTTCTACCTAGACAAGACGTACGACAAATCCTGCATATAAAGAACAAAGCTAATTGAGCTAAGATTGAAACGTTCACTCAACACACATCCAATTGTCGTTCATTCATTCCTCTGGGATATAATGAATTTACGCATATGCTCAAATACTACGCTTGCTCTTCTACGCTATGCCCTAACAATATTGCAATCTAAGTTGAGTCCACCTGAGTCTGTGCACAATAACAAGAAGAAAGATAGGTCGTGAGATGGCCTGTGGCCTCCGTCTCCCGGTTCCTCGCTCCGCTGAATGGAAACACCGAGCGGCCGGCCGAAGGTGATCTATTCAATTCCGGAGTTCCCCTTGGTAGGTCGCTATCAGGTGTGATGACTTACTTAGCTTGCAATATACCTACTCAAGCAAGACTAGTGTTTGATTCTGATTTTGTTACTAATAAATAAAATAATAGCGTGATAAGAAGAAGGCTGTCTGCAATAGCAGCTCCCGTTTATCCTGACGTAGCGTCAAAACGTGGCTTGATTTCGCTATCGTCGAAGATTCTGCAAGGAGGCAACTATGTGACAAAATTAATAGTCGACTTACAAACACTGGCTGCTGTTATCCAAGACGGCGTCAGACGTAGGTCCGATTGTGCGTGGTGCCCGGGATTTATACAGGAGTCAATTATGTAAGTGAGACGCGATAGAAGCTGCAGCATCAAACACTAGGTAGTTCAGGATATAGTGACATTAGAAGAATGATTATTGTTGAGTTTATAAGTAACGCCAAAGTACATCCACTCATTCAGATTCACGGCCAATGCTAAACATCCTCCTAATAATTCACTGTAGTGTCTCGTACGATCTCAGCCTCTATTGCAGAACTCACAAGGAAAAACGTAGATAGAATGATGACTGCCACCGAAACCTCCTTTCTGCATCTCTCGTACAGACCCAGCTAAAATTGCAGGAATAACAACAACATAGATGAACTACTTTACGCCCTCACTCCGTTACATTAAGAAAACTAAAATTAGTACTTAACTTAATCACACTTAACGTAAATAAAACTACACAGTCTATAAGGTGTCCTTCGCTTAAATTGTAAACGCTGCACTGAAGTTAAAGTTCCTTTATATATTCACCGCTCAATTCACAAATTGCCCATATATAAGCTTAACGCTTCACTGAATTTAATTTCGAGTTATACTTCTGTAATACTGAACTTAGAGCGATCACACTGTACGTACGCGGGCCGATATTAAAACGAGGTCAGTTCGGAGTTACCGTCTCCTTCGGAAATCAAACCTTGACTGTCCGTCATCCCCTTATCCCCACTGTCACGCAGTTCCCCAAAATCCCAGATTTCATTGCCTCTAAAAATTCTCACGACTAAGTCCTTTTGTTCTATTGCTCGTTTATTAAATTGCTTTATGGTACCGAAATTCTGCCGACACAGGGCTGCACGTGTAAGACTATCGCTATTCAGTTGAAAAATTATCTTGTTTGCCTATTGTCTTAAATCCACGCCGCCGTGCTGTGTGCAACATGTGCAAGTTATTTCTACGCAAAGCACAATGAATTCGAGACTCATAAATCCGAACCTAAACATTTAAGTAAACGTTTGCAATCAATTCTTATTTCTTTTGTCCGTCAAACTTTCCAAAAAATATTAGGGCCTATTGTTTAATTTATCGCTTCCTAATTCAAAATGTGTTTTTAGTGGAAACCAGCGAGTGGTAACTGTAGTACTTATATACATGGGTATGTACTTAGGGTACCTAATGGTAACAGTTGTTACAGTACGGACCGAAGGAAAACAAAGTAATTATATAAGGTTTCCGTTTTTGTATCTCGGGAACGCGTTGAGATATCAAGTTGAAATTTAAACCATATACTCAAATCTACAATCCCTTGAAGTCATGAAAAAATCAATTTTCTAAATAAATAAAAAAAAAAGATACGGCCGTATATTTATATTTCGCCACTCTCAAGAGAATCAAAGTATATAGGGTACTTTCCGTTGACCTAGAACTATGAAATTTAGCAACTAATGTCGTCTTATACCACCAGTACAGGTAATTATCTGAAAACTATACATTTCTAATTAAAACATAAAAAAATGTGCTTTCAAAAGTTATATGAGGACTACCCGTTTGGATTAAGTTTACACCTCATTTGTATGCAGGGCCATACGTACCAGGTGTAAACTTAACTTAACCGGGTCCTACCAGTTAAGATGGGATGAGAAAGGTTAAAATTTGTAGGGAACGCTCGATGCGCGAGTTCGACTCGCACTTGACTGGGTTTTTTTGTTAGTAATACTTATTTTACTTTAGTATTCGGGTCTTTTTGCCGTTCCCTACGCTGCGCTGACGAACGTTGCAGTATTTTCAATATTTTATTTTTCATTGAAAATAGACAAATTTATATTTATTGTTAATGTTTTTAGAATTTGTATAAAATTGGCTTTTGGATAGTATTTTTTATATACCAAGTTTAATACAAAAAATATGAAAATATAAGGGTTTGTTTACATTTTGTTAGTACTGAAAGTTTGTTATTTTAAGGATTGCGTCATATTTTGCTACGGGACCCTAAAAAACTGGCACAGGTAATAAATCGGGCATCATCTAATTACCGGATAACGCCACTAAACTTGACTTAAAGGTCCAAACTAATCCGCCAGATTTTTTTTTCTGAACGACGGGAGCACTGTATTTTGAACCCCCCCTCCCCCCTTCTGACGCGGTGTACAGTCTGGCTACCGGGTGTTTTGGGCTCAGGTAGACGTGTATAATACCCGTGCCAAATGGCATTGCTGTACTCCAAAGTGTCATACTGTTTCCCAATAGAAAACGAACTAATCCAAGGAAACCAGAACTTAAGATGATACAAAAGTCAACTCGCGGCCGTGAAATCAGGAGAAACATATAGATGACGCTAGTGTGTTCAGCAAAAATCTAAACTAAATACGAATGTACCTTCATTAACGTTGCGCCATTTGAACAGCCAGTGCTGAGGCACAACCTACAGATGATGATGAGTGAGTGAGGAGATGAGTGGTCGGGAATAAAGAACGACGTTTAACTAAAACTACGTTAATTAAATATACGACTTTACACGCTACTAGTATACGAATGTGATAACCTGAAGTCTTTGGCACTGTTGTTGGCAATTTAGGACTGATTATGTCTCCTACAATGCGTCAAGCCAGTAAGTCCAAGTTCAATAGGGCTAAGTTGATGACTCGTAGAGGGTCACTCTAGTTGACTCCAAGGGCCAGGGATAGGCCTGCTGGTAGTTAGGGTACACGAAACTGGACTATGGGGACACGCACCTTGGTTCATGTTAAATATCCTGATAAAAGCCAGCAACTCGGGGCTGATTGGGTCTCCTCGGTACAAACTGTAGTGGGTCACACCGGCAAGACCCAACTTGGTGAGCAAGCCGAGCTTGATGTCTCGCAGAGGGTCACTCGAGCTAACGCCGAGAGCCAGGGAGAGACTGTCGTGCTGGTTGTCCGGATACACGAAACTGGAAATTAAATAAATTGCGATTAATAATTATAAAACGGTTAGAACTCACGTAAAAATTGTCAGAAACGGCCTGACATGTTCCGAACTCATATGGAGCTCTTCAACTGGGACAGCTATCCGTGCTGCTATGCTACTCACGGCCCACTGCACTGGTTTTCGCTCTCCTCGCCGCCCTCGCAGATTGCGGGGCGGGAGGGAGGAAGGCCTACTCACTACTGGACTATATGTCACTGCATTTTCACTACTATCCACTTGACGGGCCATTCTTGACAATTTGTACGTGAGTTTAAACCGTTTTTATTATAATTAAAAATGTCTCACGATAGTTTTGATTATAAATTGCGATGAATTTATGATGAATAAAGTTATATTTTATTCCGGTGATAAAATGGTAATGCTGAAGATAGCGATGACAGATCAAACTAAACTTTGACATTTTAATAATAAGTAATAAGTAAGCCACGAAATTTCTGGAAGGTTTTAACTTTTAACATAATTTCGTTTATTGTCACGTCACCGCAAATTAGAAAATGACGAAATATCGATAAAAGCTCAATAGCAGACAAAACTGATGATAAACTAAAGGTGAGTCGTTTTGCTTGTTTCATTAGTCGTTTTGTTAGTTGAGATTGCCAAAATACGATAAACATCTGATAAAAATGCTGCGAAATTTTTACATTAATGCGAAAATTTTAATGGTTCAGGCGGGGTTCGAACCCGCGTTTCCAACCTCTTATCGGGCCAAGACGGATGTCTTACCTATTAGACCACTAAACTAAAATGTATTAATAATACTGCGACGATACGTATGGCAAAACATCTCGAAAATAAATAAAAAAACGTATGATCAGTTATTAAAGCCCCCGGCTTGAAATACGGGACTAAATTGGTTCCAGAAATCATCATCATTAGCCTTTTACGTTTACCAGATGAGTTAAGCAGCGTCTAATAAACTGCGGCACTTTCGAAGATGGCTGGATAGCCCGATACCCGCGACACCCGCGGCCGCATAATTGACAAATAAATGATGCGCCTATCGATGAAGGGGAAAAGCTGCACGCTGGTGTCTCAGGTCGCGCTTGTGAGAAAGAGAAGCAAACCATACTTCAGAAATATTGTTGTAGGTATCATTGGATTACTCATTGGATTACAAAACACATGCGAAACGTTGACATAATGATATAATATATGGATCGCATCATTGCTGTACCTGATACACAACAAGGTATGTATATTTAGTACACAATGACTGATTACATACTCGATGGCAATAAACAAATGAGGAACCCATTCGTTTTAGTTATTGTTGTTGATCAAACTGAATATTGATTGCTAGATAATTGAGTGTAATTTTAATTTTATTAATAAGGCATATATATTGTTCCAAGAAAAAATACAATCGAAATAATAAAATGCAACGTGTAATTTATGTATAAAATTATTAAAATGATTCACGTTAATTAGATTTAAATAAAACAAGTAAATTTAAAGAAACTTACAACGGTAACTGTAATAGTTAAGTACCTACCGAAATATCAGGAATACTCAAATAATAAAAACGAGATATAATTCGGTATATATACCTAGCGGTACCGTTTGGCACCAATCACTTCTACCAAAAGTAAAAAGTACATTCAACTTTTAATAACTTGGAGAACCTTAGACATTTATATATTTAAAAAATCCATTCAGGTCATAATGGGTTAAATTGTCTTATTGAAATTTGGTGACAATCGCGGAAACCGAAAAATTATTACTTATAGAATTACGTTGTTACAACATTACATTGTCACTGTAATGGCCTTATTAAATAATACATTGCCCAAAATACTCGCTTTATCAAGTTAATAACAGACTCCAAATTACCAAACAGTAAACTTTTACGACACATTTTATCTCAGAAAGAGCAATAAAAAAGCAAAATACTTCAATACGGTAAACATGTCTTAATACCGATAATACTCGACATAAAAGAAAACAATTTATCGTCCTTGTTACAACAAATTGGAGAGAAAGTACCAGGAACTTAAAAAATAACTTTCTACGAGTAATTGGCAACGATTGCGGTATCGTAACAAGTATATTTTAGATATTATTGCTAGAAATAAACATTTCACTACATTAAATTTGCGATACACGTTAGTATAATAGTCCATTCCATAATTTAATACAGCGTGCAGGTCAACGAACCTTGCCAAATATTGTTTAACCCTTTTGATTAAGATTCTGCGAAATGTATCGTCCGTTTAAAGCCATAACACAATAAAGTACCAAATAAAAACTTAAATCAAAGCTCGTATCCTAATTTAGATTGAGTTCGATATTCAATGTGTAATAATAAAAAAAATACCAACAACTTCTAGTTTCAGAGGCCTTATTCCTTTTAAACTTTTTTTTCATATTATGACAAAAATATTGATAATTTCAAACAACTTTTTAAAGTGAATAATACGAGGGTAAATCAAAAAGTTCTTAGAATAAGGGTGAAAAACAAAAGAAAATTGTTTTTTTATTTTTTATTTTTCTACATTGTCTCTTTGTTATTCTATACACTTTAAGTATTGTTTTAATTTTTTTTTATTCCTTCATAAAATAAGATTTTCCTTGGGACTCGAAAAACTCCTCTACAGCACCCACTATGGCATTATCATCTCGGAATTTAATTCCGCGGATGTGCTCTTTTAATTTCGGGAATATGTGAAAATTACTAGGAGCCTAGTCCGGAGAATATGGCGGGTGGTCGAACAGCTTGAAGCCAGCTTGGCGGATCGCAGTGAGTGCCAATTGTGAGCGATGAGCTGGGCCGTTTTCGTGGTGAAACAGTACGCCTGTAGACCATTTTCCCCGGCGATTTTTTATGATCACTTGCCGCACTTTCGAGATTAATTCTTTATAATAGGAACCTGCAATAGTTTTTCCTTTCGGCAGGTAGTCGATAAACAGGATTCCTTCCGCATTCTAGAATATAGATTCCCTAATTTTGCCCGCCGTCGTAAAATCTCGAAATTTTTTATCAGCTGGAGAAGATGGTCGTTTCCAAGACATGCTTTGTTTTTTTGCTTCGGGATCAAAATGGTGGAGCCATGTTTCGTCCAGGGTTACAAATCGGCGATAAAACGCATCCGGGTCACGTTTGATGATTTCGAGATTCCGCTTCGAAACCTCCGCACGCTGTTCTTTGTTTACCTCAGTTAACATTCGCGGAACCCATTTTAGCGAAACTTTTTTAAACCCCAAAACGTCCGTCAATATTGATTGCACGCTGTCAAAAGAAATGTGTAGGATCTCTGCTAACTGTTTGATGCAAATTTTTCTATCTTCCAATACCAATTTTTCGATTCTCGCCACGTTGTTATCAGTAACAGAGGTGGAAGGCCGGCCGGAGCGAAGGTAATCTTCACACTTGAGCCTACCTCTCTTAAATTCGGCAACCCAGTAAGCAACAGTGGAATATGGTGCAGCATTAGTACCTATAGTCTGCTGAACATCCAAATGAATTTCCTTAGTGGACATTTTTTTCAAACACAGATACTGTATCACGGCACGTAACTAATTTTGGTCCATTATGACATATTTTGAGCGATTTGCTTCACAAAATAATTAATTATGTGTTATTGGTATACGTAATCAAATAAAATTTGGCGTCATATTATGTCGTTAGGATAGCTAAATAAAATAAAAATAAACTACATTTAAAAAGGTTTTACCACCATGCTGTTCTAAGAACTTTTTGATTCACCCTCGTACTTTTACCTGTGTTCTAGAAAGTAACATAGCTATGTGTCATGCTTTTATTGCGTGCAGTCGAAAATAAGTTGAAAAATAAATAAAATAAAAATAAATAAATAAATATCAGACAACCAAACACAAATCGATCTAGTCCCAAATTAAGCTCAAGAAGAAGCCTTATGGCTGTGTTATGGCTACTAGACGACGATATACATACTTATATAGATAAATATATAGTTAAATATATAGGAACAACCATGACCCAAGCACAAATATTCGAGTTCATCACACAAATATTTGCCCTGGCCGGGATTCGAACCCGGGACCTCCGCTCAGTAGGTAGGTGCTTGCAAACTGAGCCAACCGCGTCGTCAAAACAGTTTAATGCGTGATTTTGTAAATTTCGAGAAGTTTTTGAAACAAAAATTAATTCAAACTGTAGGTTTTAAATATATACCAACAAATTTCAATTGCCTTGTTCTAAGTAGTATCATTGATAATATGTTAAGACACATGTTTGATCATAGAGAAAAATGTCTAAAACAAGCAGCATTTTTGAACGAATAAGGAGCCTTAAATGGAAGAGAGCTGGCCCCGGGATCCTAAGCGAGGTAAGTTTTTTAAATGGCTTTTATTTGGTTGTAAAATCTTCTTACAGAGTGTTTTCGGGATGGGGACACGATCGCTATAATATTCAAAGCAGCCGTTGATAAAATTCAAAATGGCGTAGATATGGGGGTTGAAAACGCAAAAATTACATATTACAGCCACTTCAAAAATACAGCTCACAGAGCCACATATTACCGCAGACGCCGGGAGGGAAGGGGTTGCCGGGTGAGTAGGTATAGTGATACGAAGCCGGCAACCCTTTTCACGGCTAAGGCATGTATAGTGTTTTTCTCAAACATGTGCAATGAAATAAAAAAATATGATTAAAAAAATATAATTCAGCTATGTTCAGGAACACAGACGCGATGTTTAATAAAATACTTCCCGGCCTAGGCTTTCAATATTGTATGTAATTCCTAGTTCTCTCGAGTTGTTCCGCCCGTAACATGCTACTTCGAAGCCTGTTATAACGCACGTTATGGCGACATTTCTTTGCATGTTTGAGAGAATAGTATTTTATGCAATCGTTGCACAATGAAGGTTCTTAGTCGAGTACCGCGTTTAGGTCACGAGGGTTGCCGAGTGGCCTAAGTAAGGTACGAGATTTTAAGACCTAATTGTGTAACTATTGCATACAATAACTACTTTTTATACGAGCAAAACACAGAAAAACATTTTTAACTTTAATCATCATTCCCCAGTATGAATTTTTATTTTTGATGTAACCTTTTTCGTTAAACTAAAACTGACCTATTAAAAAAAAACATGATCGCGATGGTCATGGCGGGTGCCTCGTGATTGGTTAATTTTTTTGACAATTAATTTCAACCAATCAGTGAACAGTAGCGTGCTTTTTTTAAAATCAAATATGCTGATGTTCTCATTTTGAAATTATTAGAGTTGAGTAGAGAGATGTCTTAGGTATGAAATTAAAGTTCTGTAGCGGGTACCATAGCGTATAGAATTTTGGTAGGTACAGGATTAAAAAGTGCGTTATTGTGATTTTGTCTCATCATCATCATCATCTCAGCCATAGGACGTCCACTGCTGAACATAGGCCTCCCCTTTGGACTTCCATATATACCGGTTGGAAGCGACCTGCATCCAGCGCCTTCTGATTAAAAAAAACTGATTTTGTCTGTGAAATTATAATTGACAGATTAAAGTACGCAAGTGTAAAAAGTTATTTAAGAGTTACCCGTTATGTAAGAAGAGGTCGGCATTGGGTCTGGCGCCGTAGAAGATGAATATCTGCTCCCCCGGCTTGAAGTCCCGTAGCGCGTAGCATTCGCCTCGGTTCAACTCCTTATTGAAGTCTGTTGTTATCTGAAAACGTACGATGTTTCAATTTAGATTAGTAACGTACCTTGGAGCATATAAGTAAGCTACGCTGGTAAAAACAGGTAGACAAACCGCGGACGGTAAATCGTTAAGCCCCGGATCCTGGTGCCTGCGCCTGCCTACCGACACACAAATTTCTGCGATCTGGGACATTCACGAATTCACTGCCTGGTATGTAATGCTGTTATGACCGCCTCGTCATCCGATGTGAAGGCAACTGTCGTAATCAGTTTTTCGAGTGCTCTGTATTAATAAGGCGGGTTATTGTCGTTGACATCGCCTACGTATACACCAAAAGTATGGAATCTAAGTTTATTTTTATATATTTAAAGTTTCCGATTAATTATTAATTGTGTATATATTAGCCACTAGATTGCTTTTGGTAACTACGGCTACCTGTCACCGCTCTTATTTTATTATATAAATAGAGTCCAACTTAAAATTCGAAGTAATTGAGTGGTTAGTAACCATTCGGCCATCCCCAAAAGATTAAAACATGAAAATATCATAATAACGTAAAAATAAATATACCTACTCCGGAAAAAAGTCTCTTATCGCTTTTTTTCATTGCCTGTCTACAAAATGTTGAAATGGCAATTTTCATAAGCAGAATTTGGGTTATTGATTGCTAGAATGTTTGTAATTTATTCCGTTATTAAACCACAGCGTTGTATTGTAATATAAGCTTGTTTCCATACTTTTCACCTGGGTCGTATACAGACGTAACCATTGAAAGGTCGGCAACGCACTTGTGACTCCTCTGGTGTTGCAGGTGTCTACGGGCGACGGTAATCGCTTTCCATCGGGCGATCCGTTTGCTCGTTGGCCCCCAATGACATAAAAAAAAATAAAGTCCCGGGCCGTAAGTAGCTCCTCCCATGTTTACCTTGCCGTGCTCGTGATTGCACATGTCCCACAGCGGAATGAAAGCGGTCGTGCTGGTCTGCTCCAGGTTGTTCTGCCGAGTCATCACCGTGGACACCGCCCATCTGTTGACAATTACTTATAGATAAGATAAATAAAATAAAATAAATAAATATTATGGGACAACCGTACACAAATCGACCTAGTCCCAAACTAAGCAAAGCTTGTACTATGGGTACTAGACGACGATATACATAATATATATTATGTATATTATGACGACGCGTTTGGCTCGGTTTGTAGACACCTGCCTACTGAGTCGGCGGTCCCGGGTTCGAATCCCGGCCGGGGCAAATATTTGTGCAAAATATTTGTTCTTGGGTCATGGATGTTATCTATATATGTATTTATGTATTATGTATATCGTCGTCTAGTACCCATAGTACAAGCTTTGCTTAGTTTGGGACTAGGTCGACTTGTGTATGATTGTCCCTTAATATTTATTTATTATTTATATAACATCCATGACCCAAGAACAAATATTCGAGTTAATCACACAAATATTTGCCCCGGCCGGGATTCGAACCCGGGACCGCCGGCTCAGTAGGCAGGTGTCTGCAAACTGCGCCAACCGCGTCGTCAAAAATAAGTTCACAATAAAAATAAAATTACAAGTTCATTTTGTATATATTACAAAAAAAATGAATAATAATAAAATTAATTTAAAATTTACAATAAACATTTAACGATTATAAAGTAAAGATTTAAAGTAATATTCAGAATGTCAAAACACAAGTAGGAAATGAAGATTTGGGTAGTAAATTAAATTATATAATAGTTTTGGCATTTTGGTTAATACAGTCAATGTGACTACTACTGCAGACTAGTTTACTTTACATAACTCTTAACAACGTCATGTCATGATGTAACAAGCATTTGAAGACACAGTTGCTTAAAAAATATATCCTCGCGAGACATTGTTGCGTGTACAACGCTATTTTCATAGTCAAAGTTACAGGAAACATTGTATCTGATTTCATAGATGGACAACGACACCGTTTGGGCCATAAGAGATGGATTTATACATAAATATGTAGGAAGCTATTGGCAAAATAGGAACTAAGCACGCCACCTCATGCGTTTGACTGACCGATTAAAAATAGACACGCCATAATTTAACTAGAGACAATCTTATAGGTTTTTTATTAAAGCAGAAATGTTTGTTAACGAAGTCCTAATGTTCGGGCCAACATGGGCGCCTTCCCAAGCTTTCACAGACTGCACTAAGTACTTATAAAGCCCTAATACTGCTAATTTAACTTGTATAAGTGCTGTATAAGCGTTTATTCAGCTTGTGTGCTACTCGGGTTGACCTCTACGCTACCGAAGCTATGAGCGATTGAATAGAGAATAGAGATATATATAAATGAGAAATATACATTTAAAACAATGGGCCCTTCGCAGTTTAATCGCATAAGATACGCGCTAAAAACTACACCCTTTTCAGAAAGTAATTTCAACATCGATACCGCATGTACTGTTAAGATGATTGATTTACAACAGTGTGAAACATTAATACCGAATTTTTACGCTAATCTTAAAGCGCAAAAAACGCATCTATAAAAAACATCACCAGTTATTTTGTCCGGCTGTCTACACATTGCGATTTATACCGAGAATGTTTTTTCGCAAATGACTTTTGTAGCAATCCAATAAAAACAACACGCAACTTTTTTTGTTTGGTAATTAACCTAGATATCGAGTTTAAACGAGGAATCTTTGTTAATTAAAAGAATAAGGCAGATATATTTATTAGAAAACAAATAAATAAATCGTAAGTATCATAATAAGATTCATAGTGCGTTATTTAGCAAAAACGCTGATGAAAGTAACGAATAGAAACTGAATGTATTTATCTAACACTTTAATTCAACTCGTATTGTTTTACTAAGTGCCTATGCATATTCAAACTAATTTTAAAGCTCTATAAAGGATAAATCAGATAGTTAAAGTTACACAACTACATATATGCATAAACAAACATGAGAAGTGCATTAAAAACTAAACTGTGATAAGCTTTCACATGAACTCCGACCTCTTGTTATATGCTCGACTGGCTTTACTTAGCTGCCTGAGTAATTGGAATGTACAAAAAAAAACTACAATTATATATTGAAATCGTAAAATACAGGGTGATTCAGGAGTCATGAGCGAGAGTAACAGGGCTGATGAGGAGAACCACGTTGAGCAACTTTCACTGTGGGACCAGCCAGGAAGTTGCGAAAAAATATATTGATACTTATAAGTGATCGCTAACTATCCAAAATGTATGAAGCAGCAGATTTTTTTTGTGATTTAATGGTTGGTTCCGTACTACAAGTTGCTCAGTGTGACATCCCATTGGCTTCCCGCTCATGACTCCTGAATCACCCTGTATAGGTCTATTAAAGGTACTAATTTCACCCATTTTCCGATAAGATGCTATTGTTTTACTCCCAAGTAAGTATTCTGGGGTGATGTCACTATTCGACATGACTTGTACTGCAAAACAGCAACATACATACATACCTGCATATAATCACGCCTTTTTCCTATAGGAAAAACGGGGTAGGCAGAGACCACATCTTTCTACGGTTCTGACATACATCTTTCCTTTCATCAACATTCATTAAATTTCCTCATGCATGCTCGTCGGTTTAGAGTACCTACTCTTGACTTGCCCTTTTTTCATAACGTCTCCAATCTGATCAAGAAACGTTCATCAAGGCTTTCCTTTTCCAACATTTTGATTCACATTCGCCTTGTAGATTTGTTTCGTGAATCTTCTTTAATGCCCTCTCTACATGCCGAAACCATCAACTAAGCATCCCTTTCTCAATTCTAGTGACTAAATTGTCGTTCACACCACAGCGTTCTCTTATTACACTATTTCTTATCCTGTCGCACAGCTTTACACCAATCATACGTCTCAATGCTCTCATTTATTCTCAGGGCAAATATTTGTGTGCTGGACTCGAATATTTGTGCTTGGGTAGTGGTTGTTCTATGTATTTAAGTATATATCTATCTATATAAGTACGTCGTCTAGTTACCCATAACACAAGCCTTCTTGAGCTTAATTTGGGACTGGATCGATTTGTGTGAGGTTGTCCGATCCGATATTTATTTATTTCTACTGCATTTATTCTTCTTTCGTGCTTCTTTTGCCACACCCAGCGCTTACTTCCATAAATGAGTGCTGGAACCAATACACCTCTATATGCACAGCCAGACGCGCCCTCTTAGAGATTTTCTGGCTGCCCATATAAAGGCAATAAGCAATGCGCATTTGCTGCAAGGCGTGCAATGTACCATTTATTATGTTACCAACAGCAACTCTTCTGTAAATATCCCTTTCACACTTTCCATCTCTCGTAAACATTGACCCAAGGTTCCTATATCCCAATTGAGTGCATATTTTGTAAATAAATTTACAGAAGAATGACATAGGCTGAACTTTAAGTATCTATATTTTAAGTACCTATAATAAGTGTGATACATACAATTTAATAGTCATAAATAGCTATTAGAGAAAGGCGTGCATAATATACAAGATATATAGCCAGCGATAATATACTTTTCCTATATTACAATTTCTTTGCTTCATAACAGGGAAAGCCGTTTTCCAGTGATTCTCATCTATAGCAAAGCTGCTTGACAAACAATAGGTAAACTTTAATGGCCTTTTACTTTCGTCTTTACGTAAATATTTTTCACTTTTGTTTTGATACATGTCTATTGTTGTCTTGTTACGACCTCGTGAGATTATGTCGCCTCTTGCACGCGTAATAAATTATTAAATGAGATTGTTATCTAGATTAATAGGGTTAATTTGAATAAAACAAACATATTACGTAAGCGTGAAATTGTAAAGATTCTGCGGTACTATGTATTTTCGGTAAACTCCGACGGTTTTAAATATATGTTGAAACTAGCGATCCGCCTCAGCTTCGCACGGGTGCAATGCTGATAAATTATGCATGTATTATTATAAAAAAAACCGACTCAAAGTCCGTTGCATAGTTTTAAAGATCTAAGCATACATAGGGACAGACAGACAGACATACAGCAGGAAGCGACTTTGTTTTATACTATGTAGTGATAGGTTAAGAACTCACTTTGTTGAGAATCGATAGGTTTTTGCACACTGGCCACACAATCAGTTAGTTCATTTTTCTTTCACGGCGCTGCGAGCGCGCGCGCGGTCGCCAGCGGACGCGAGCCGGCGCCATTGGTACTATCGTAACGGCTCTTGAACATTATAACCTCCGTGGTTTGGGAGATATTTTGGAAGTTTTACGCTTTAACGGAAAGTGTTGAAATACGGCACAATTCCTTGTACGGTGGGCTGCTTCGGGCGCCCCAAGGATTGTTATTTAGAGTGATATAAGGACTACTACAGTGTGAATTGTGTTTGGCGTGTTTGCTGACGAGATCGGGGCGGCGGCGGCGCAGACCGGGACGTCGTTTATTGGTGCAAGTAAACATACATACACTTTACACAAAACAGAAACACAACCTTGCAGCCAGGAAGATATTCGGCTGAACTCCAGGTTAGCAAAGTAGATCAAGTTAGGTTAAGTACATAGGGCGCGTATCGCGTTCCATTGTTTCGCGCTAGGCAAGATTGCTTTGGTAATTTGTTCTTACATGGGCCCGGGATAAATTCAATTTGTGTCTGGCGCAAACAAATTTTGGTAGCAAAAGCGTGGTTCATATCCACAGAAAAGATATTTGTTTCATTTACGTTCGGATAAGTAATTTAGTTAGCATCAAAGTCATAATTGAAATTTGAGGGTGGATTGCGCTTGGTTCGCATTCCAATCTATTAACGTTAAGTTGCATTTGCGTAATTAAGACTAACTAAATTATAAGAATATTAGTTATTACTTTCAATTGAAATGTTAGTTGAGTGAATAAAGTAAATATAGTTGCGTTTCGATACGGAGAAACGTATTAATAAGTAATTAATAATTGGGGTTCCGCTGAACTATTATTCACTCAAAATACATTTAATTTAAAATAAATTTAGTGTTGTTTGCCGTTGCGTAATATATTGGTGTTGGGTGAATAACTTTGAAGTTGTCGCGTTTGGTACGAAAAATAAAAACGGATTGTTATTGTCGAAAATCGGGGTTCCACGGACAAAATTATTCACCCAAATTTATTAATTTATTTTAAAAATTTATTTTATTGATCCGCGTTATCGAGGTTGGTACCATGGCTCCATCAGTAGTTAAAACGGTCGCGTCAAGGGTCGAATCGGAATTAAGATGGTTTTCATTAGTCGTTACGTTAATTGGTCGTACGGATCGCGAGGACGCATTATTGTCACGCGCGCGACAGGTAGATGAAAGATATGACGCGGTATTGAAATTGCATGCCGAATATTTGGCCCGTATTGACGAAGAGGAGACCGGGGAAAGTCGGACCCAGGCTGTTGAAGTGGTGCAACGCAATGTAGACCAGTGCGGTGATATGGTGATGAGTATCATCCAAGCGGCAGCGGATATCGAGCGCGCCCGAAAAGGGGATGTTGGGGTAAGGCGTGCACCCAGTGGTGTGGCACTAATGGCGCCGTTGCCACCAGTGAATGTCCCGGAATTTGGTGGTGAATATGCCGACTGGCACGAGAGAGTGTTGGAGATTGCACAGCTTCCAAGCATCACCGCGCTACTCAAACAGAGACGCTTGCGGTGGCTTGGGCATGTGCAACGTATGAGCAGCACTCGTTTGCCCAGGCAGACCATGCTGAGCCAAGTCGCATTCGAAAAGCGCAACGTAGGACGACCCATGCTACGATTTAAAGACTGCGCAAAGCGTGACATGGTCGCATTCGGCATCGACTGTGAGTCGTGGGAGGAACTAGCGTCGAACCGCGATGATTGGAGAAGTGTTGTCGCGAAAGGTCGAGAAACCCACGATAATATCTGGTTTCAAGACTTGGCTAGAAAGCGTGCAAAAAGGCACAATCGCGACACTGTCTCCTCTGCGGTGGGGTCTTCATGGACATGTAGAAAATGTGGACGTGTATGTTGCTCCCGGATAGGACTAAATAGTCACGAGAGGCGTTGCCTCTCGCAAACTGACGCTGCTTAATTCATCTTTCGAGATGTATAAGGCCTTTTAGTTAGTAATGCCGACTGGCCGAGGTTTCGCGACATTTTTAACAGCGTGGTGCACTCGCGCACGGATTTGACCCCCGCGTATAAAATGGCGCAGTTGATGGGGAGATTACGCGGTGAGCCTCACGATATTTTGACTCATTTGGAGATTACGGATTCCAGTTACGAGACGGCATGGGGCCTATTAATTGACCGATATGATAATCGGCGATTAATTATTGATGGGCTCATCGGAAAAATATTTAGTATATCGAAGGTCACTAATGTACACGAAATACGGTCGAAAATCCTTAATCCCGTCACGGTGGCGGTGAATACGCTGGAGCGACTCAAGTTGTCACTAGGGGACAACAAGTACATTGTTGTGAACCGGGTTTTGCGCAAGTTACCTAGCGAGGTGGTGGCGCGGTTTGAGCAGTCACATGGGGGTGATTCATCGAGTCACCTCCCAACATTTGACGAATTGAGGGCGTTCCTGGAGGGTGAGTGCAGGCGGGCGGATTGCCAAGGGGCAACCACGCCGCAACCCCCCACGTCACCCCGGCGTACGGTTGGGCCCAAACCGGTGGAGCCCCGTCGGGGAGGACAGCGGTACAACGCCCTTCAATCGGAGGTGTGCCCCTTCTGCCGGAAGGGGGGACACGCGATCACCGCGTGTGCGGACTTTAAGGCACAGCGGGTGCAAAGGCGCAGGGGGGTGGTCAAGCAGCGCAACCTGTGCTTCCGCTGCTTCGGCGCACACTATGTGCGAGAATGCAGCACGACCACCAACTGTCGTACTTGCGGGGGGGCCCATCATGAGCTCCTCTGCCTGGCTGAGGGTGGGGAGAGGTACGGGGCCTCATCGGGAGGCCATCCTCCCTCTCCTACGCCAGCCTTGGGTGGACGGTTGCCCCCCCACCGGGGAGGGGGGTCACCCAGAGACCAGCGGTCGCCCCCTCCTCGGGGAGGGGGGTCATCGAGGACTCCGGAGTACCGCCGGATGCCGCAGTCTCCTCCGCGGGGGGGGGATCGGCGCCGAGATTCGGGCGGGTGCCCGGAGATGACCCATGGGGAGTCGGGTTACGCGACTTACTCGGCCGCGCTGGGGGGCAGGTTGCCGCCCCCGAGTAGTCGCTTCTCCCCACCCCTCGCAGAGCGCCCACGCTTGATGGCGCGTCCGCCGCAGATGGGACGGATGCCGATGGGCTATTACCAGCCGGCGCGCATGGCACCGATGGGTCGAGGGGTGTACTACCCGGGGTGGGACCCATACCTGGGCCAGGGGCCCTCTCCCCCTCCAGCAGAAGGGGAGGGAGGTGCCCCCTGCTAGCAATTAGCGGTCTGTTCATCCGTCGTGCCCACCCCACCAGTGACGGTATTATTACCGACGGCTAAGATTACCGTCAGGGGTACGGATGGACGGCCAGTGCCAGTGAGGTCACTCCTGGATTCGGGGGCACAAGGTTGTATCGTGTCCAGCCGCCTAGTGGCCAGGCTGGGCCTCAGGTTGGAGCCATCACGGGATGGCGCAATAGGTATAGGTGGCAATCAGGTGCCTCACATCAGGGGTCAGACGGACCTCCTGTTTGAGATGGGTGACTCGGCATCGATCACGCGGGTGAAGGCCACGGCTATTGTTTTAGATGAAGTGGTCGGGGTTCTTCCTTCGGTACGGTTACCGCCGGCGGTAACGAAGCTGACCAAGGGATTGGAGTTGGCCGACCCTCACTTCGCAATTCCCGGACGGGTGGACGTCTTACTTGGAACTGACGTCCTCGGGAAGCTGCTGCGGAGCGGTAAGCGGGAGCTGCAACCAAACGGGTTGGTGGCCGTGAGTACCGCAGGTGGGTACGCATTATTGGGCCCAGTACGGGGACCACAGGACGCAACGGATTATAGCAACATATACTACGGCAGCGTGTTATCGGAGGTCCTGCAAAGGTTCTGGGCAACAGAAGAGCCACCCACAGCTCCCAGGACAAGCCCACTGGACGAGGAGTGCGAGACATTTTATCAGTGCAACACGGTGCGCCTCCCTTCGGGCAGATTTATGACACGGCTGCCGTTTCTATCGACGCGACCTCCACTGGGGAGCTCCAGGGACCTGGCTGAGAAACGGATGATGGCCATGGAAAGGCGCATGAAACGGGACTCCAACTTTCGGCGAAAGTATGTTGAGTTCATGCGTGAATATTTGGCTTTGGGTCACATGTCGGTATCCAGGGTAGACTGGCGTCGTGAGGAGCACTACGTATTGCCTCATCATGCAGTCCTGAAGACACCTGACTCCAAGATCAGGGTCGTGTTCGACGGGAGCGCGGCGACATCTAACGGGGTGTCCCTGAATCAATGCCTGCACGCTGGTCCTAAGTTGACCAGAGACATTGCAGACATTCTAACGGACTTCAGGAGACACCAAGTTGTCTTCGTTACGGATGTGAGGATGATGTTTCGCCAAACGGAGATCCATGCGGATGACCGTCGGTTCCAGCTGATATTGTGGCGAGAGAGCCCAGAAGAACCGATGATCACGTATGAGCTGAACACGAACACGTACGGATTAAAGCCCAGCCCGTATGTAGCGATGCGGACGCTACGAGAGCTGGCTGACCAGGAACGGCTGCGCTTCCCTCGCGCAGCTGCAGTCATCGACCGGGATGTCTACGTGGATGACATTTGTACGGGCACGGACAGCATTGAGCAAGCGCTCATCCTAAGGGATGAATTGGTGGCGCTCATGGCCTCCGGTGGCTATGAACTCAGGAAGTGGCTGTCAAACTGCCCAGAGGTGCTGGCAGGACTACCAGCTGAGCACCAACAAGACCCGCATTTGTTTGAGGACTCGGATAATCCTCATGCGTTGGCAATTTTGGGGGTCCAGTACCGACCGACTCAGGATGTCTTCACATACAATTGTGAGGCCGAATTGCTGTCGAAGACCTGGACCAAGCGATCAGTCCTTTCGACTATCGCACGAACGTTCGACCCAAATGGTTGGATCTCTCCGGTCACGTTCATGGCAAAGTTCTTCATGCAGAAGCTTTGGTTGGCCCAACTAGGCTGGGATGAGCAGCTCACGGACGAGCTGCTGCACGAGTGGACGGCATTCGTGACCACATTGCCGCATATTAAAGAAATTGAGATCCCGCGCAAACTGCTCCCTCGGGCGGGAGCCAGGGTGACCCTGCATGGGTTCTGCGATGCTTCTGAGAAAGGGTACGCCGCCGCGGTCTACCTGAGAACAGGTGAGACTGCTGGCGAGGGCGTTGTACGCTTGGTCATGGCCAAGAGCAAGGTTGCGCCTGTTCGGACCCGGTGGACGATTCCGAAGATGGAACTGGCCGGTGCCGCGCTCCTGACCCGCCTCCTGAACCATGTGGCGCAGAACCTGCGTGGCACGGTGGATCTGAATGACACGGTTTACGCATGGACGGACAGCCAGATCGTGTTGTGCTGGCTGCGGACTTCGGTCCATACGCTTGAGGTATTTGTGGCCAACCGAGTGTCACAGATAAATAACTCGGAGACTCCTCTGGTCTGGAGACATGTTCCAGGTGAAGTTAACCCGGCAGACTGCTCGAGTCGCGGCTGCCCGGCGCCTGCTCTGGTTGAGCATTCTCTCTGGTGGGGGCCTCAATGGCTGGAGCGGCCACATACGGAGTGGCCTTTCAATGACTGCGGACGCCAGCCACTACCCCCTGACCAGGGTCTGAGAGTCAATGTGACTACAGTGGAGTCTGTGGCAGTGGACCACACTCTTTTGGAACGGTATAGCTCACTAGGGAAGCTACTTCGAGTCACGGGATGGATAATGCGGTTTTTCCATAATTGTCGAAGCCCTGCGGCACAGCGCAACCTGTCACCTGTAATGGGACCTGAGGAGCAGCAAAGGGCTCTCTCACGTTGGGTGGGGGTCATTCAGGGGAATGAGTTCCAGGATGAACTTAGGATCTTGCGGACTGGCGTGGGCAGAATGAAGAAGAGCCTTGTCCGCCTCAACCCGTTTATTGATGAGCACGGAATGCTCCGGGTGGGAGGCCGACTACGGAATGCCGAATTGCCCTATTCAGCGCGGCATCCTTTAATTCTTCCCAAGAAGGGAGCTCTGGTGGAGCTGTTGGTTTGGGACCGTCACATCAGGAATTCACATGCAGGCTGCAACACACTGCTGGGCATTTTGCAGCGGGAGTTCTGGATTTTGTCGGCACGGAGAGTGATACGGAGCGTTGTGTTTCGTTGCTTGCTTTGTTACCGGCTCAAGGCAGCCACAATGCAGCCACAAATGGGAGATCTCCCGCCCGACCGAGTTACGGAAGCTCGGCCGTTTGCTGGTGTGGGGACAGACTTCGCGGGGCCTTTCATGGTCAAGACATCACGCCTTCGCAACGCGAAGTCGGTTAAGGCATATTTGTGCGTCTTCGTGTGTCTGGCGACCAAGGCCGTTCATTTGGAAATGGTAGCTGATCTCTCTACGGAGGCCTTTTTGGCAGCGCTGGACCGATTCGTTTCTCGGCGGGGGATACCGGCCTTGATACGGTCGGATTGTGGTACCAACTTCAAGGGCGCCGATCGTTTTCTAAAGGAAATTGTATTATTTTTAAGTCAAAATGAGCGAGAGATCGGCACGGCCATCGCCAGTCGGAGCATTTCGTGGTATTTCAGTCCACCTGGATGCCCCCACTGGGGTGGAATATTTGAGGCAGTGGTTAAGTCTGCCAAGACTCATTTGTATCGGGTCATCGGCTCAACGATCCTCTCCTTTGAGGAATTGTCAACGGTGTTCTGCAAAATTGAGGCAGTTTTAAATTCGCGCCCCTTGTGTCCGTTGAGCGCTGACCCGAATGACCTGGAGGCCATTACCCCAGGTCATTTTTTGATTGGCCAACCACTTAACGCCTTGCCGGAGTATCCGTATACGGATGTTAAGTTGTATAGGTTGTCACGGTATCAGATGCTGCAGCAAATGACTCAAAATTTTTGGAAGCGATGGTCGCTTGAGTATTTGCACATTCTTCAGCAACGCGTTAAGTGGACGGACAGGACGACCCCACCGTGCGTTGGAGACCTCGTACTGGTTAAGGATGCTAACCTATCACCGTTGTGTTGGCGACGGGGGCGCATCGTTAACTTGATAGCGGGCAAGGATGGGTCTCCACGGATCGCAGATGTACAAGTGAGGGACTCGATCCTTAGACGGGCGGTTTCAACGCTATCCCGACTACCGGGAGTTTGAGCGGACCGACGACGGGTCGGTCCGGGGCGGGTGGTTGTTGAGAATCGATAGGTTTTTGCACACTGGCCACACAATCAGTTAGTTCATTTTTCTTTCACGGCGCTGCGAGCGCGCGCGCGGTCGCCAGCGGACGCGAGCCGGCGCCATTGGTACTATCGTAACGGCTCTTGAACATCTTGAAATTTGTTTGCGCCAGACACAAATTGAATTTATCCCGGGCCCATGTAAGAACAAATTACCAAAGCAATCTTGCCTAGCGCGAAACAATGGAACGCGATACGCGCCCTATGTACTTAACCTAACTTGATCTACTTTGCTAACCTGGAGTTCAGCCGAATATCTTCCTGGCTGCAAGGTTGTGTTTCTGTTTTGTGTAAAGTGTATGTATGTTTACTTGCACCAATAAACGACGTCCCGGTCTGCGCCGCCGCCGCCCCGATCTCGTCAGCAAACACGCCAAACACAATTCACACTGTAGTAGTCCTTATATCACTCTAAATAACAATCCTTGGGGCGCCCGAAGCAGCCCACCGTACAAGGAATTGTGCCGTATTTCAACACTTTCCGTTAAAGCGTAAAACTTCCAAAATATCTCCCAAACCACGCTCTGCTACCAAAATTTGTTTCCGCCAGACACAAATTGAATTTCCCACGGGCCCATATGATGGAAAATTATCATAGCAATCTTGCCTAGCGCGAAACACACTTTTTAAGCTAAATATGAATACGTACGTTCATCTATTTGCTAATGAAATAATTCGGACACTTTTTATGCTTTAAGGCCAATGGGGAAATTTACCCGCTAGGGCAAAGTTGGACGATTTCACGGCATGTCAAACAATGAGATGCTTGTAAATTGTAGCTGGTCACGTAGATGAAAAAAGAGGACGTATAGAAGGTTACTGACCAGATGCAGTGAAGGAAGCGTACTAGCCAAATGTATTACTATTGAACCAGCCTGCAGCCTAGTGATGATCGCGTTTATCACGCGACAAATTAATGAGCATTTTGTCACTGTCACACTCACATACGTGTCAAAAAGAGACTGACAGGTGTTTTGACTATTCATAAATGCGATCACCGTTCGCTCGTGTAGCTCTCTGAAGCGCCTATGGTCTCAGCGCTGGATTTCGAGTTAGCATTAGGCTAAGGTAGGACCATTTCGGATCATATTTTATAATCATGTTTTAGTAACAAGTTTATTTCTTTGTACCTTTATCCAGTATGTTATAAATGCAACCATCGTAGGACCGCAGAAGGCCTTGTTACATAGAATAGCGACATCAGGTGGTCATGACTCCACGGCATTGAATTGAAATTACGACAAAGAAGAAGAAACAGTTTCTAATCGATTAGGAAAAAAATTATATCTAAGACGATGCCTCATCTTCCTTAAAATTGTACAAGTAAATTGGATAAGATTTAGATGCACTTACCTGTCTTTTATACTTGTAACGCCTTTCGTAATCACGCATACTAAAGATTACTAGCAGAATACTTTGTGGTTTAGTTAAGGCGCAAATGCTAGGAAATATGAAAGTAAATTGCGGCGCGGAATTATAACTTCGTTGCATAAGTATCTGATTCTTGCATAAAATATAGTCACAAAGCTAAAACGGAAAACGCTCAGCTTGTCAGAGAATAGGAATTAAATAGAGTGTTACAGTTATAATAATGTATCTGCGAATCAACGAGCAGTTGATTCGAATTAGAATGAAATAGATGGCGATGCCCGCCCATACATACGGCTTATGGGTATGGTGGCCTTTCTTTTCAAAATAAACAAAATTTTATTTATTTTATAGAACGTCATAGAAGTGTACTCCAACCGTCAGTTTACAATTACCGTAATCGCTTGCGACTGCGCAAACGATTTGCATGGAGAACTACTAGATACTATTCTCCATACAAATCAATTACGCAGTCGCTAGTTAGTACGGTCACGTTAAATCGTAATTCTATGACGCTAACAGTTGAAATTCAACCAATTTGAAAACACATAACTTTCTTAGACGTGGACGCTCTATTACACTTATGCTGTGGCAGAATGTTTACAAATCTCTTCCTGTTGAAGCAGTCACATAACAATGGCAACATGAAAGCGAATTGTAAAAAGGTGCATATTAGCTATTGTAGGTACTTAGGTCATATCGGAATATCATGGTGCGATTGTGCTTATAAATACTAACAAGCCTTCAATATAACAGATTAGGACCTTAAGACCATAACCTAAATAATATAATTAAAAACCCCTGACACAAGTAACTACATCATGAGACCCTCATTTAATGAATGCTATAGATAATGCTACTACAGCAAAACACAAAATTGTGAATGCTTAGCTTGAAAATTTGCTTAGTAGTAGTTCTAATGAAAGGTGAATGTCTTGAAAACTACTGCTTTGATCTCTACCAAAAATAGCTATACCTATTAAGACGGTGACAAACAAGCATGCGGCCCGCCTGATTATAAGCAGTTACCGCCGCCTATGGACGCTTGCGACGCCAAGAGCATCACACGAGCGTTGCCGACCCTTTAAGAACCTATTTACTCCCCTCTTGAAAGTCTTGAAGAACCGTATACTGTAGCCCCGGGGGAAAACCTCGGCAGGGAGCTCATTCACAGGCCTACCTGAATAAAGAATATTTTGACTTGACTTGACTTGATTCCATATGCGGAGCGTTCGCAGTAGGAAATTCCTCTAAAACCTTTTTTTCGTCGGGGGCAAAAGTATACACGACGACGAGGGATTTACCGGGGCACATTGCGACGACGTATACTGTTGCGTCGTCGTATCATGGAAATCTATGTCGTGCAACGTAAACCATCACATTGCGACTTTAATTACTCCCGTGGCGCGGAGACATTTCCGCTAGTGCATTTGTACTCCCACATAAAGTCCCACTCACTGGTAGGGAGGACTATAATTATATACCCAGCCCTGATACAGTTCAAGTCATGTAAAAAAAACATTGCGAATGTCATCACTTTAGCAAGTTCTGCTTATACGATAGCAGAGCTGGAATGAGCCATATATTCAGCATCTATTTTAGCCATATAGTATTTAATAATGAGCAATATATGCCTGTCGGCCAGTTTTAATGCCGTCATATCTAATATATTTCGATGTGGTTGAGTAGTTAAAAAAATCACTGAAGGATATAATTTAGTAAGAAAAGGTTAGCTTATTTACAAATTGCTACTATTAAAGACAAACAATCTGTTGCCCTACATAACACAGGTAACGGGATCATGAAAGCGAAATATCAGATGCAAATTATATTCAAATGGAATAGTTACCACTTTATCGTCTACGGCTCTCTTAAGTACAGAAAAGAAAGTAACAGGGCTAGAAGTGTTGCAGAATTCCAACAAATAAGCCTTAAAAATACTATTAGTAACATATGTTTAGATGTTCTAGACCCAATTGGCAAACAGGAATGAAAAATAAACTTTAATTTAATCCAAAAAGATTCATTATGGATAATTTCTGTACCTTTCATCACGTAATTGCAACATTTGATATCGCATACGAGGAGTTAGAACAAAGTATGGTTGTTGACGAACATGATAAAATAATAACAAGAAACTGTAAGTATAGTCGAGTTCTTTTTATGAGCAAAAATGTGATAAAAAATATATGAACACGCCTTTATGCCAATTCTGTGTGAAAGTTTATTTCTTGGAAACCAATGGCTTGGTTAAAATTTCATTAAATCTATGCGTTCGGTCTCAAATAGGTATTAACAATATCAGTTAACACATTAGATTAACTTCCATCTTTGAACCTCTTACCAGAAACAGATGATGATATTTTTTCATTCACAATCGAAAATTTTTGTACTTTGCGTGTCTCAAACTTTAAAACAGTTCCTTCTCATAATACATTTTATGTGCAGCCAAAGCAACGGAAAAATAAGTTTCCTATTCTTTGTATTCGAAACACGTACTAGTTATAAGTAATCTAGTAATCTAGAACATGTCCTCTAACTTCTCACGTCGCAATTTTGAAATTCTAATGAAGAACTCATTACAATTTACATAACATTACGTAGATGCCAGATAGCAAACAGACTAATGCGGCGGGTCATTGTGGGCTCGTTCACACGCGCCTCTTACTTTCAGTTCGCATACTCGTATCGTTTATTGAGTGAGATCTTCGTGCGATGGCAAAAAGCTCGTTACGTGAACCAGAGATGGGATAATTAATTGGTTATTCGAGTTATTCAAATACAATATTATTCGTGTAACTTGTTCGCAAATATTTAGGTTATGGAGGGCTAGTTAGTTATCCGCAACTATAGGCCTATTTTGCGTGCCACAGACTGCACTTATTTATACGTGAAACATTTTTTAATAACAATTTATTCATTCGAATAGATAACATGAAAGATATCTAAGAGACGGTAATTTTTATTACTAGACTTTGTTGTTAAGCATAAAAATATGAAATAGACTACCGTTTTTTTCTTTTACAAAATATATGTTAAAATGTGCAGATGGAGCCAGAAATAAAAATACATATATTATTTTTATTTGTTATTCACGTTGATGTTTTATTTTTAATTGTTATCGAATAAAGTTTTCACATCTCTGATGTAACGAAAAAATTAACACTCGATCAAAGTAGAGCATCTGACGCACCTGAATAACGGAGACGCCATGACTTTGCGCGACAGCGGCAGCGGTGCGCGGTACGTGTCTCGCTCACTCGTAAGGCCGCCGCGCTCGGATCTCTCGCTCGACCGCTAACCGTGCCGTTGGTCGCCCAAAGTCGTGGCACCTCCGTAATGGGTATGCACTTCGAATTAGTGAGAATCATCGTGTTTAAGAGTTTGTGAGGCAGAAATCAGGTCGTCAGACGGTTACGTAAAACACAGAGTACAATTTTGCCATGTAATACTTATACGTGTGATACATCACTCACGTTATCACTCTTGTTTTTCAATTACGTGTTTGAAAACAGCTTAGGGCCTACTAACACTTTTGAAAACAGCTTTGGACCCACTTTTATTTGTAAACACCTACTTATAAATTTTCTAAACTTCAATGCAGATAGGTATTTTTTGTTTATTTTGTACTATAAAATCTATACTTGATTTTATATAAGTATATCCCCTCGTCTATGGGAAGACAAAATAATCGTATGTTCAAGCCTCATTTGCGCTGTAATGAGTAAAATAGTATATGTATATCTAAAAAAAAATGTAAAATAACGGGCCATACTACGCATCCCCGATATGGCTTTTCACATTTGAATGGCTATGAATTGATGCATTGATTTATTACATAGTAGGCGCTGTTTATGAGGACAAACTGTACCAACACACACACATATTAAGGCGCCAATAAATAATTTCCCATACACACACTTATTTCTTAAATTGACAGTTCTATTGCATTTCATCTCATGAAACGGTCGCCATTATCCAATAAAAGTATCGCGCCGAGTCATTCACCACAGTCTATTTGAAATGGTTACGTAACCTATAATTTAGCGAAATATTGCTAGAAAACAGATTAAGAGAAATGGCGGCGCGCGAGTGGGCGTGAAAATTGAAATCGTGGAGTTTGTCGCCACTAGGAAGTTATTGTGTTTATTCAGAATTCATTACTGCTAAGTATGAGGAAAGAACGAAAATTGAGCAAAAACTATCCGTTTATTGGTAGGAAGAATTTTTCAATTGAATGTTTACTTGATAATAATGTATTAGTAAAAAAAAACAAAAAGAAATAAGTGATAGATACATAATTTTGACCAGTTAATTTTGTTGGTTAATGATATTATCGAGAATCCAAGCTTAGGGTAGCTTAACAAGGAACTAATTACATTTTCATATTCTTTTTTGTTATATCACAGTCGAATGCTCGCGGTGAGGAGCAGCCCTTAGATATCTTAGCAGAAAATTTAATTCACTTAGATCCGAATTAGCCCTACCAATAATTCCGATATATAAAATAAGAATGAACAGGTGTTGCAAAATTCAATTTCCGGTATGATCCATTTTTTGGTACATTCAATTACTTACTAAATAAATAGTACCGGAAATTCGAAACTCACTGGAACCCTCCATACTAAATGTGAACGACACATGGGGAAATATTATATTTAAATTTATCACTCAGAACTCGAAACAGATTCTACGCACATACAAATTCCCTCTCAAATGTAAAAAAATACGTTTTTTTTAATTTTTTTTTTTTCTGTTGATAATCAAGAACATTTGTCTAACTCAAAGTGCTGGCGTG
This sequence comes from Apotomis betuletana, assembly GCA_932273695.1. Classification (NCBI taxonomy): domain Eukaryota; kingdom Metazoa; phylum Arthropoda; class Insecta; order Lepidoptera; family Tortricidae; genus Apotomis; species Apotomis betuletana. The sequence goes on along the minus strand of OW026314.1, from coordinate 16,045,605 downwards.
TCGATTATTTAATTACAGTAGACAATAACAATGATCTGGCGATGCGCGGCATTCCGCGCGGCAGGCGGCGCGCGGCCGGCGCGCATTCCGTTTCACATCGAGCTGAACTGAGGTAAGGCGAATGTAAATGTCGGACTGAAGAAGCGGTAGATATGCCTAATAACACAATATATCTTCAAGTTTTCCGCTACCCAAAGGTTGTCTGGAAGAGATCGCTCTTTAGCGATAAAACCGCCTGTTTTTTAACTCCCTTTTTTAATTTATCTCAAAAAAATAAATACATAGGTACACACACACACTGTACACTTCCTAATACATCGCCAAAAATTAGTTTATTGGCGATTACTGCACTTTTATACTTATAAAAGTGAGTGCAGTAAAACCTAAGAAAAAAAGCAAAAAATATATATTTCTCTCCTGTTTGTTTTCTGAGGTTGCAAAAAAAAGAGCATTTTATTGTATTGATATATAAAAAAAACATATAGAGACTATTGTATGCTATTGGCATTTTAAAATCTGAGAACTTAATATCACCTTCCATTGTCTGGCCTAAAGCCGTTTTTTTTTCAATACATCTCAACTCCGATGTTTTTTCTTTTTTAGGACTTAGGTTTAGGTATTACTGTCAATCCAACATATCGAGGTCATTAAAAACCTAAGAAAGTACTATTAAAAACTTACTCAACGCAGTAATTACTGATGATTGCACACATTTTGGACATCCAACATTTGTTGTTCAAATAAAAATGTCAACTCACGTAACTGACGCGCAACAACGTTTACAAAATATATTTTTCCTATTTGGTGAACGTGCAATTACCCTAAAAATGATATACCTAAGTAATCGCCGTGTTTGTCAATATGTTAATTATAGCCGTTACATAAACAAAAGTAAATGCAATTTAACGCAATGGATGACAACATACAGAAGAGTATCCGTCAGCAAAACTTAAGAAGGAGACGATCAGTTATTAAGAGTCGACACTACCATAAAAAATAACTTCAATGAGCAAAATGGGTAAATATTTTGTTTTTAGTTGATTTCCTCAAAAAGCACTAAATCAATTTCGCTAAAAACTATGTGGCACCACCTCTGAAGTATGCTACACCAAACAAAAGAGAATCATCAAAATCCATTCATAATTGGCGGACTAATCCCGTAACATACAAAAAACAAACATACAGTCGAATTGAGAACCTCCTCCTTTTTTGAAGTCGGTTGAAAAGTAAGGAATCTTCAAGTTGTCGGTATTTGTATGAAATCGAAAGCAGCGCTATTAAACCGCATTACATACGCTGCCTTCAACAGATTATTTCTAAGAGAGTTACACTGACTTGACATCACATCTAATGATCTAGCATTTGCACAAAACACACGAAATACGATATACGCTGAACACAGCGCTGAGGGTTGGCTATAATCTGACTTTTACACTCGAAAATATTCATAATCATATATATCATCCCACTTCTGACTTCGTTTCCCTAAGTCAAATTGTCATTCTGCTTGTGATAATAGGTCTAAGTAAAATATAGGACGCCATCCCCGACCTGAGAAATATAAATACATAGACTGTCGTGTAAACTTAAGTAATGGCTTTGTGACAACAATTATAGTAGACAGGACTGCAAAAAAATATAAAATTGATAGTCCTAAAAAAGCTTTACCTACCCTACTTATACACACCATGTAGAAATTCTACACAACATGCATTGGTCGAGTCGACTATATGTATTTGTTTTCATTGGCATAGCAGAGTTGGCCGAAACTGGCTTGACATACTTTAATATGGTTTTGTATTTCTCAAATAATATTGACGGAGGCTATCTGATATAACATTTGTTCCCCACTTTCCAAAATGGTAGATGTGCTGTTAATCATATACCAGTATTTCCTAGCATTACATTTACATAATGTAAAAAAATAATTAAAATTTCAACTGTTTATTTTACAAATAAAGCGAAAATTTTAAAAATTCGCTCCAACCTGCCACTACGATGCCACCCTAAGACATGCAAGAAGCAATTGGTTGAAAAATTCAATGGCTCTCGCATTCAGGTTCAGTGGCCCAATAGGTAGGACGCCCGTGTTGGCTCGGAAAACCCTTGGTAACGCAGGTTAGAACCCCGCCCTTTTTTGATTCTCGATTTCCGATTTTTCGTACCTTTTAGAAAACATCATAGCCAAAGTATCATGAAAGATTGAGAGAGATGAAACTCTAGCACAACTGTTACTGGACGTGTTTGAGCTCATTTGATTTGTCGTTAACAACGTTAATCAGTACAAGAAGCGTGTTTAAAAAAATGATCAAATTATGAATACTACAAGGTTCTTGCCATTTCATTTTGCATGCGGAAGAAAGACATAACCCTATTATTTGCTTCATCATAGTCGGGTAAAATTTCTATTAAATATTGACGCACTCTCATTTACTTAGCTCTACGCAACGAGATGAATCGAATGGAAATCAATCTTATGCAATATGCATATCGTTCATAGTAAAGCAGATGTGTTCTGCTGGACTGGCCACGCCGCTGGACCTGTTGCAGATAATTTCTATTCTATCTTCATAAATAAACCTCTTTAGCGGAGGGCGTAAATAACTAATGATTCAAGGCGTGTCAAACGATGGCGTTGACTGGGGTATAATGAAGCCACTGGGTTGAAGTAACGTTGGCATTATACAGGTGATCAATCTAAATGGGTCAGTAGGGAGAAAACGAAAAACGGGAAATCTGTTCTTAGGAACCAGGTGTCGATTTTAGATTTAATAAAAAACGGTTTTTTTTTATATACGAGTATATCTCATACATAACCCAGTCAAAACCACTGTAGAGAATGTCGTCACAATACGACATGCAATTACTTACACAATTTTAACGCGTTTCTGTTACCGGTTATGTATGAGATTTATAAATCAAATACATAAAAGAAATGCAGTTTTTATTCAATCTTAAATCGACGCCATGGTCCATAAGAACAGATTTCCCTATCTCTTATAGTGTGTGACTTCTCCCCACTGATCCATTTGGATTGATCACCGTGTATAGCCTTATTAAGGCTGATATAGGTATGTACAATCAACCAATTTGATTCCTAGGCCATTTCGTACCTTGTCACAGTGAACGTCAATATAAAAACCGCTTGAAATCTCATATCATTGTCATTATGACAAGGTTCTATAGTGGCCTAAAATCAAAATGGTTGACTGTACCTTCATGTTATTCGAATTGCCTTAAATGACATTAAGAAGTAATTATTGTCATAAGGTAAACAGATGATATGGCCAAAGTAGACACATAGGATTCAAACGAGTATACTCTTTGTCAGATTTACAGGTTTAGTACAGAGCAGTGACGCGGCGTATAACTTCTGTAAAGGTAAATCAGAGTAAAACTAGGTAATTCTTCTTCTCTATATGTATGATAATAAAGAAATGAGCTTAAAATAATGCAAACACGACTACAATGGACGCCACGCTACTCGTTGATTTCTCCGCTATAGTTATCAAATTATGATCATCGATGTTGTGCTCGAGTCAAAATAACGTCAAACAAAAGTAAAAATCGCGCACCCAACCGCGCCGGCCGCGCCGACGCACTCCACGCCGTCCCACAGCCGCGCGCAAACGTGTCTCACTTTCACGCTCGAGCAAAAAACCGCGGGAAAACTCTAGAAATCTCGCATTTTCCGACGCGATAACCGCATGTTTATATGTATATATAACAGTTATAATGTGAAAAACAAAAAACGATCGCTGAATTCGAATTTGGAACGTATTTGGATACCGAGTGCGCGTGCGTTTTCGCGGGCGTCTCGCTTCCTGCTCCTTCCTTCCTCTTTCTACTCATTAACTTCTCTATAATCTTGAATCCGTGAATCAACTTCAAAATTCATGGATAGACTTTAGCGTGAAAAACAAACAGTATTCGCAAGTGCAGTGTTTGTAAAACCAGTGTTACTTAGTAGTGTTGCGGTGGTTAAGGGCTGTCTGCTGGTATACTATGGGTATCTGGAGCACCATGCCTTTGTTGAGCACGCTGGCGGCCTTGGTGATCATAGTGCACTCCGCGGAGGAGGAACGGGGGTACAGGCGCGACCTGCGCCCGAGGGCCGTGGACACGGCCAGTTACGAACAGGTAATTATACAAAATCCCCGGCATCCCCACAACTTTTGAACACTCAGCCTACTTTCATTAAACTTAAAATGACTTACATTTAAATCTTATTACTTACTTATATCTATAAGCAAGTTCATCTGCATCGTGCATCTGCACAAACATGCATTAACTCACGCCTGTATCCTGGGGTAGGCAGGGATCACCAAATATCAGATTCTACGATTCTAAAATAATTATAAGAAATCCTTGACTTCTCGTGGTATGAATAGGGTGTTCTTACGGAAGCAAAGCAGGAGGCTAGTAAAAGGTAATATAATGTATTATGATATAATTGACAACATTTCTAACAGGTGGAAATTAATATAGAGATTGAGAAAGCTCTCGTGTACACCCTAAAAACAATCGAAATCTACATATGCCAACTATGCCTATATAGAGTTGTAATCTTTGAAATCGTTTTTTTTATATCGAAGGACTTGTCTCTCGAGATGGTTCTTACTTAGCTATGTTTGGTCCCTAAGATAGCTATATCAGCTTTGAACAAGTGACAGGATCACAGCCAATATTAAAGCTAAAAATTCAAAATTTATTTTATTATGTTCAGGTTCAGTAGCACTTTTATCCCACTCATTAAACGAGGGCCTCATGATGACCAGCTATTTGAATATGGGTTTTTTTTTATTTTTTATTAAAATTAGAATTAAAATTTAGGTTATTATATCAACGTTTAAGTAGCGGACGCTCTCTTGTTAAAAATAAAAGGCGAATACATTACTAGCAGAACCACCTTCGAGATAAGAAACATAGAATGACAGCATTAATAATGTTTGTTACTTCGTATGAGCGAATGCTTGGGAACAAGATGTTACGTTATATTGTCCGGAATTACTTAATGAATGTCACATTATACTTAATTTACGAGCATACCTGTGACTTTCTTTCGATGCTAAATCCAGTCTGTAATGACATAACATTATGTAAGATGTAATACATCTGAATTTTAAATTAAACTTGTCAACGCAGATATGTAAATATTAAGCTTGTTCTGCGAATATGTCGATTATTGCAAATTGGATGTATTAAATAAAATGATAGGAAAATGCACAGGAATATAATTACGGTTTAATGAGCCAAGGGTCTATTGACTTAATTACATATATAGTTGTTTGAGCGATCTATGATACAGACATGCCGATATATGTACATACTTATATCGATTTTTACTATTCGAGTTGCATAATATGACACTGATAACGTTGTGATTTAAAGATAAATAGAGCAGACCGCTAAAGTAGATCTATCTTTCGGATAGATGACATTAGAAACATTGAATTTAGAATTATAACAAATTTATAGCTCTTTCGGTTTCATATCATCTAGAAACATGTTATAAATTATCATACTAAATATACGCAAGTCCTGTTTAAACCAAATAAAATCCTCAATTGCATTAGGTAAACAGTGATAATGGCGACACTATTTGTTTTTTTAACAAAAAAACGCATATACTTGTATGAGTGCGGTATATCCTACAAAAAGTGTGAAATGCAATCAAGCGTATAAAAAATGGAAAGAAAGAAACAAACGCCTAATTCGCAAACAAAAACATACGGTTACGTATTTATAATGAATATATATTGTTCATATACGGGAAGGGCAATGTATAAAGTACGTAGAACACCAAAAGAAAATCTTGAAAAAAAAAACACTTCAGCGAGAAGAAATCGTATATCGTAGGATAACTGAACGAGTTGCTATAATAAGAAATCTCTCGACTCGACGGACAAGTCTTTCGAAAAAAAAAACCGCACTCAAATTGGTCCATCTGTTTGGGAGCTATGTTGTCGCAGACAGACAGGTACACATGTTAAACTTATAACATAACTTATAACTTAAGTTAAGTCATAACTTATAACATAAGTTACACTTATGATACACATGTTAAAAATAAGTTATAAGTTTAATATGTGTATCTGTGTAGGTAGGTATGTGTGGAACTCTTTTTCGTCGGGGATTAAAAAACCGATATCATCATAGATGTGCCTATAGTTAAGGAGTTCCTTCGATGCGATCTATCGAGATCTCGTTTTCAGATCTTCTAACTTTTTTGTTTAATCTCTTGAACGAATGATGGAGTTAATGTCTGTTACTTCAGAGTCCGAGGTAAAAATATATAAAAGAAATACAAACGATATTTTTGAAGTCGGTTGAAATGTGATTCTTAATTACTTTCTTAACCCCTTGAGTGCATAGGCACAGATCTGTGCGGGACATTTGAACCTTAAATTAAAATATCAGTTATATTCAATTTGATTAGCAATTTTTTGACATGGCATACGAGGGTTTAATTGAAAGAAACCAACGCCTAATTGGCAAACGAAAACATGTCGTCACGTGTTGATAATGAATGCATTGTTGATGTACCCGTAGGGCAGTTTGTGCGGCGACAATGGAAGTTTACTTTTGGTCTAAATGGTTGATTTGTTGACGGACCAATACAATTAGCATTCAGAACATGTGTTTGATTGAATAACCGTTTAGATATTTGGTAGGTACACAATTTGGAAAAACCGATTGTCATATTGTTTTGTGATATAATGTTCTCTCTAAAATCAATAGTCCGCTGAAATACTTTTTCTTTAGTGTTGTGCTCTATTAGTAACCGTAATATAATGATAAAGACATTTGCTTTCTTGTGGCGATAAATGCCCGTTTATGTCGCTAAAGCGCAAATTACAGGTTTGAACAACTGCTATTTATTCAGAGCACAATTAAATTTCGATTATTTTTTTCATTCCTATATAATATCCAAAGATCAACACGCAAAGAAAATTCTTATTGCCACTCACAAAAAGATATCGGATTCAATTCCTTGTGCGTGGACTGGACCACATGTGAGCGCAATTTATTTATTTTTTGCGTGATCTTTGCCTCTATGTATATAGCAATTTGACAAGGCGTTGCTGTATTCTTTCAGTATACAGTAGACAAGACTCAAGTTATTAAAGTTAGAAATATTGCGCGCCCTTGTCACTTGCACTTAGGGATATAAATCGAAATTTTGAAATTTGATTGATGCCCAAGAGCAAAAATATACCTTACATTTCACACAAAAGAAAAACAATTCTCCGAGGTGAAGGTTAAACTGACCAAACCATTATCACAACACCTGTCTCACTACCTTCAACAGTTACATAAACGTAATAGGGTTCAACATTACGTCACGTAGCAAATTGATGAGAGCGGAGTCTTTGGTCACGGACCACGGAGTTTCGGGGCCTTAACTAAGTAGGCGTGTCTTGAGTTTAAAATATAGAAAAGATATTTACATGCCAAATTACGGGCTTGATGTTGCTACAAAATGTGTATAATAAATTTCTCTTTCTAGGGTTGAATGTCGTTGGCAAAAAAATATACGTTAAAAATGTTTCTGATGATTCCTGGCCCGACCACCATCAGGTGATAGACAGATTTTAAGAAACACTAATTCCTGATTTTAATTCTACCAATTTGTAGATAGATATATCTATTTATTGTTAAAACTGTGTAAGTTCCATTGTCATGGTTATAAAAGTTTCCAACAGTTTGCACATTTTGGACGTACAATCATAAATTTAATACTAAACAAAGAATAACAACTACACTACATCAAAATCATTTCTGAGCATAAAATATGCATTCAAACTGTAAACAACTCTTATCTAATAGCCGCCTCTTGAGCATGTTCTTGAATTTGTTCCCATCTTGTGACTTAATTTGTACAGGTAGATGATTAAATATATTAATTTCAGACATATACGTGCTCTTGCTAAGTATGTCCCCCAATCCCGGTATTTTTTGCCTCATTGGTTCTCGACTTATAGCGTAGTTCCTGGCGAGACCACCACATCATATCGCCTGGTGACAGTCAAAACTCACAAAAAATTCTGTCACTGCTCATCAAAAGATAAATCGATTGATACTGAGATAAGAGCTTTGTTTTAAGGGGCTCCCTACAGAAATCAGCCAATTTGATGATTTTTACATCGTATATCTAGTTTGTGGATTATAGAGTTATAATGTCCTATTTAATATATATTGTAGTATGGTCTATGCTTAACACTTTGTAGTGACCCGAATTTTGATTTAACGACTGTGTATTTTATAAAAAAATATTCGGTGAAGGACCAAAAATACACTAATCTCGTTTTTACTTTTATCCCCCGTGTATATGTAGAAAATATCTTACATTTTATTGTTCTAAACCATATTCCACAAAATTTGTTGTGAAGCTTTTTCTATATTTCTCAATACTTTTCGAGAAAAACGCAAAAAACCGTTTCCACAACTTTTTCCCCGAAAAAATCGTAAACTTTGACGGCCTGTATCTCAAAGTCAGTGACATGTGAAAGGTACTTGATACGGTATTTTGTTGTGGAAAAACTATGTTATTATGATTAGCTATTTATAATATGGGAAAATCTATCGCAACAGATCGAAGTTCATTGAGAGCGGGGAGCCCCTTAAGTACCTAGGCATTTGTTACTTAATAAGTTTTGGTTGTCAACGACGATATCATAGGTATGCAAAGGGCGATCGAAAGTTTTAAAAACGCCATACCAATACCCTACTTCGAAATTAGTGCAACAGTACAGCACGTACGACTTTAGAAAAGACCGTTTACATCGAAAACCGGATAGAAAGATGAAATAGGAAGCCAGACGTGGACTGGTTTGCCTAGAAATCAAGGGAGGAGTGTACTAAGTGGAGCGTGCGCGCATCTATCTTACAATTAGTATAAACTAGCAATTACACAGTGCATTGACGCCAATTACTCACTGATTTTACTCGGCGACAGTTTTAGTTATGACCGAACATTGGTAATGTCGTGTAGACTTGAAAGCAGTTAAGTAGCTGGAATTCCTACAATTATCGCCTTTAAAAAATAGCTATGTGCTAGTTGGACACGCGGGTTGAGGGTTCTGTCTTCGACATAATATACAAGCTTTGTTGTTATTAAATGTATGTTAGAGTAGATTTTTGTAGGATTGAATGTCGTTTCGTTGGCGAAAATAAATAAATATCGGACAACCTTACACCGACCTAAACCCAAAGTAAGCTTTATTAGGTGTGTGTAGTGGGTAGGGTTTCTATACTTTACCTACTTCTCCAGTTCACCCTGTCCTCCATATCGTCTTCAGACTAACCTAACCTAACCATTATCCACACCCTTTACAACTAAAAATTCCCACCTCATTTTGTTTCTGCAAACTGACGACAATGTTTTTTCTTATATACTTACATTTATTGTTTTGTTAAATTATGAGGTTTCTGAAAACAATATCGAAATTTCTTAGGATAAATAAAAAAATCATTAAATTTACGTACTACCTTTAAAAAACGCATAAAAAAACAAAAAAAAAATCTTTTAATTTTTTTTTCTTAATTACATGACATATTGAGCTACTTTTATTCATATAACTACAATATGCCGTAAAATTTAACATCAATCGTCATCCCTATCATCAAATCCGTACTAAACAAAATAAATCTGTAGTTAGCAAGATTTAACATTTCGACATACAGCTTTAATTACCATCTCCGCGGATGAAATTTCAGCAGTCATTAACAAACTAGAGCGCAAAACGGCCACTGGGCAATGAACTCCGCTCTGGTGGGTCCACTGATTTTGGCACGCGCGAGTGATGAAAAACGCGCATAATTTGGAATTCGTACCGAATAACCTTTTTTGCGGGGTGATAAAATAAAGTTAGTGTTTGTGCGCTACTTTTTTATGCCGGTATTATAATCCACTGTGTGTAATACTTAGGTTGGATTCGACCACTTTTATTTATGAATAACGCTTATTTACTCTGAGATAGTTGTAGGGTTTTGACATTACTATCCAAAAGTAAGCCTTAATATGGAACCTATGGTTTTTTTTTAAGATGTTGCTGGTTAACCCTCACTACCAGTAAGTCGGACTTTGTGTGGGAGTACAGACCCACTAACGGGAATGTCTCTTATTCGGTGACAACGTTAAAGAAGACGTTAAAGTTAATTTCATTATCTACTTAGTATCTAGATTCGAGTTCCTTATCTTTATATAGTAACGCCTTTGTAAAAAAAATAACAATCAAACTTTCCACACGAAGCATTAATCTACACTATTTTGTGATTTTAATTCTACAATAATCTCTTTTACAAAATAACACCGACTTGAAAGAGAGGAAAACGCATGACTGAGAATAATATTATTAAGATGTGCCTACTGCCTATAATATTGCAGGCGTTCCTTCGTTACCTCAACATACATTTAACAAAATACAACCGAATTGAGAACCTTCTCTTTTTGAAGTCGGTTGAAAAATAAATCAAATTAGATTTAACGGCCTCGAGTCACATAATCATTCACTGCATTTAAAAACCAAAATCCTTATCTAGGCCATCAACTCCGACCACAAATTATGTTACAAACCACTTTATACTCGTATTCAATAGATTACGTACGAAAATATATGACCTTTTTTGCATAAGTCATAGAGCGGTCCGGTCATAGATCCACCGGTCAGACCGGTCGCGCTTTCGACTTTCCTTCGCATTATGCCATCAGTTTTGTAACAGCTTTCTTCGTTCGTTCACGATGAGATAACTGTTATGAATTATATCTTTTAGCACGTGTTGGGTGATCTCTGATCAGTCATTAATAGTTGCTTGGACATTGAAGTTTTTAGGGTTCCGTACCCAAAGGGTAAAAAATACTAAGACTCCGGTGTCTGTCCGTCTGTCACCAGGCAGTAGCTCATTAACCGTGATAGCTAGATAGTTGAAATTTTCACAGATGTCTGATTTCTGTTGCCGCTAAAACAACCAATTCTAAAAACAGAATAAAATAAATATTTAAATGGGGCTCCCATACAAAAACGTGATGTTTTTTCCGTTTTTTGCTCAATACTGTCACCATCACCAGACTGTATCTCATGAACCATACACCTAGACAGTTGAAATTTTCACGGATAATGTTTTTTTATTGCCGCTATAACAACAAATTTAGGATAAATTCCTAAACAGGAAACTAAAAAGAGTTAAAAAATGTTTACTTGTACGGAACCTTCGATGCGGCAGTCCAAATCGCGCTTGAACGGCTTTTTTTATAAAGGCACAATATAATATAGTCGCTCCACTTCACCTGATGGTAAGCGAAATGTTGGTAAGTTGTTGCGGTGAGCGATAATTATTAGAGTAACAGTAATTTTATATCTTTAGAAACTAGATTATTAGTTAGAAACTAGATTATTAGCCATCCTTATTGTAATACAACCATGAATATTAAATTAAATCAGTCTGTGAGTGTCTAAAATGCTAAATGTATGCAAAAAAAATACATCGATCCTGCATTCTAGGCATGAGAATGTCTACTATAAAATGATTAAGGGAGCGAGTTTTTAATCATGACAGATGTCATGGGTATCATAATCAGTTTTGTAAACAGCTTTCTTCGTTATAAATGATGTAAGTGTATTATGTCATTGTCCAGAAACGTAATTCAGAGGCGTGTCGTGTGATCAGCTGTTAATTGTTGCTTAGACATTCGAGCTACTTTGCGGCGAGTGAAAATTATACACAGTCATGGCTATCTTGTTAGCTAATCCAATTGGATCGTATATTATGTTGGGATCACTTAGTAGGCGAAATCTTTACAAAATCACTTTAAAAATTAGCTGGTTTGTGTTTTTGGTGGTAACTTTATACATGACTACAAGATTAAGTAGCTTTCATTGAACGTAAAAAGCTTCTGAAAATGTCCGTGTATTGTGAAATTATTACACGGTATCATTATTAAACTGTGAAAGTTTACTAAAATGTAATATTATACCAACGGGACAAAACCGCCTTTAACAAAGTGGATGTCACAATCAATAATTTAAAGCTTAATGTCACAGATGCATCCACCACCTACGCGAATGAAGGATTATTTCGAAATGTTTTGTGAATCATTATTCAATATTTTGTTTAAAAAAAATATGAATGTGCACTGCATGTCAATTATTTGTATAGCAATTTTAATTGCTGCCCATAGACTTGCTGTGCAGTCAGAATTTTTGTAGGTTAGGTTAGGTCGTTGATCACATTATTATAACAAAACGGGACTTAAACGCGTTCAAAAACTGTTTATTTAATTATACCTCGACTATCACGAGGGTCTAAGACCCTTATTCCCTTTAAAATGCTGATTGTTTTAGATATTTTTCTCTATGATCAAACATGTTTCAGGGCTATTGGGATGTATTGGTATATATTTGAAACCCACACACAGTTTGAATTTTTCATTGATAATTTTTGTTTCAAAACCTTCGAAATTGACAAAATTCACGCGGAAAATTCGTTTTTTTTACTTTATTTCGACTGCTCGCAATGAAAGCTTGAAATAGCTATGTTACTACTTAGAACTCAGGGAAAAGTATTATTCACTTCAAAAAGTTTATCAATATATTTGTCATAATATGAAAAAAAAAAAAATAATAACGTCTGTCGACGCGCTGTCCGCGAAAGTGTAAAATATATTTTTTTTTTTTTTTTATTTATTTATTAAGGACCTTTATACTACTGTACATATCGGTCCTATAAAAACAGAGACTACTTACATCGTCAACAAAATATAAAGTACAACTAAACTAAAAGAAAAACTATTAACCTACTTAAAAAAGAAACATTTTACACAATGTGAGCCAACCTATACACCATAAGTGCATAGTCTGACGATGGATTTGCCAGCAACTGCATAAAAGCTCCGATATCATATGGGTTTAGGTTGGCTGACGCTATCAGCGCATCTCTCTGGGCAAAGTGTAAAATATAACAAAACGAATCCCTAGATCTGATTTGAAAGTCTATTAAAACAGAAGAACAATACCTGTACAAGTTAAATATAACTCGCATTGATTGTATTTGTCTTGTTTCCTTTTGTAAACTTTTATTGGTGTGCAATAAAGTATTGTATTATTATTATTATTATTGTACATCAAATTGATAAATATCAGCCGGTAAGTCATCGATTACAGTGGGATCGTCGAACGACTGGCTAAGTAGCAACATTATCTATGGTACATTACTTGCGGTATGTTCTGAGCAGAACATTAAACTTAATGCTTGAGAGATTTTATACTTAGTACTCTTAGTAGCCGAGGGAATGGATTGCTACTTTGTTTTAGTTTAGCAGATTTTTAACAAAGACTTATTCTTGAAAATCTCAAAAGTAAATTGTATATTGTATAATCATAATCATTATACTCGTAGATGGTCAGAATATTCTTCTCAATTTCTGCGATTATCACTCGATTTCAACGGTGCAGTTGGTTGAAGCAGGCGGCCCTGTATTCGACTCCCGGCAAAAGCAAATATTTCTGTAATGAGCCCGAACATTTGTTTCTGGGCCATAAATATTTTCTATGTATATCTTCTCTTCGTCTAGTAAATATAGTACTTACAAGAATTGCTTTAAATCAGATTTTTAATTTCAGATCTTTGATAAAATTTCCCCGTTACAATATGTTTTTTTCAGTATTACAAAAAAAATATTGCAACGTATTAGTTTTCACTTTGAGGAACGATTTTGCGGGTAGCTTTTATATTTTAAATACCTTTAAAATCTTTAAATAGAAATATCTATTCAGTGAGCAAGCCACGGAATATTTACTTATCGAGGGTACAAACTTTAATTAAAAGAATGTAAAACGGCCATATAAAAAAAAGGCATGCAAGGCAAGCCAAAACGGAAGATCAGTAGCTACGACTTATTAGTTGCCTCAAATAGCTTTCCGGAAGAAAAATACACTTCTACATTTTTATTTAAAATAAATAAAAAGGCGGCAGTGCAAGAATTCAGTTTTCATTGATTCATTCACTCCCAAGGTAGTCCGTTTAAAATTATTACTTAACCAGCAATTGCCTACTTCCTCACTTCGACAATAATGTACTAATAATTGTACACTACTTATTAGATAAGATTGTTATGTTACAATAAAATACAATTTTAGAAAGCAATCATTTCGCTTACCTACGAGTGAGGCTTTCAACTAATAATGACAGGTTGTTAAACAACCATAAATATCACACATGCACACGGCAGATCGAAATTCACTAGTCAGTTTACTGCCCATTACTTACTTTCTACCAGCGTCTTACACTTCACAATACGCAGGTATAGCCCAACTAGGGTTTTTCAAATCACGCCATAATGCGGACTTTTAGTGGTACTAATTTATTTTACTATAGTCTGGCTAATGAAATACTACTCGAAGTTTTGGCGGGAAATTTAATAACTGCGGCTGGTCACACTTTGTGTAGTAGGAATTATAGTTTTGATACTAGAACATATTTTTTATTTTCTATGCACACGTAATGTACCTAAAGAAATAAGTTTAATATATGTTGACGTGCACTCATAGTCTGCTCACATCATTTCTACCGCTATGTACAGTACAGTCAACGACAAACATTTGTTTACACTTTCTAACCATATACAAGGCGAAAAATTAAATGTAGTGCAAATAAGACCTAGCTCCAAAATACTATTTGTTTATGATTTAAACAATTTAGTAGGTGGGTCCTCTATAAATAATTTTGATACATTATGTACTTATGTAATTTTTGGTGAAGGATTTATCGAGCTAAGTCTTATTTACACTAGGTACATTTAATTTTTCACCTTGTATATGGTTAGAAATTGTAAACATATATTATGTGTTTGTCGTTGACTGTACTGTACATAGTGGTACAAAATTATATGAGCTGATTATGAGTGCACGTCAACATATATTTAACTTATTTCCTTAGGTACCTTACGTGTGCATAGAATCAAACCACGCTGACTCTTCCAAGCAAATGAACTGACTTTAGAAAATCAAATATATTTTCTAGTATCAAAACTATAATTATTAGGGGAGAGTAACCTATATTGAACCGGCGCTTAAATTGGACCACTTCTGTATTTCTACCAAATAACACAATTTATTTACACTGGCAACAAAAAATGAAGCGACGACAGCGCCATAATCATCAGTCCACCAATTTGGTGGACTGTGGTCGCTTCATTTTTTGTAATAAATTGTGTTATTTGGCAGAAATACAGAAGTGGTCCAATTTAAGCGCTGGTTCAATATAGGTTACTCTCCCCTACTACTATTTATTTACTACACAAAGTGTGACCAGCCGCAGATTTTGTAAATTTCCCGCCAAAACTTTGGGTAATATTTCATTAGCCAGACTATAACTGGCAACGACAATTTCTTGGTAATTGACGTTGAAAGTTTATACGAAAGATACGTATTATTATTTATTTATCATATGGCATATATAAAGTCACTGCATTACATATAAAAACAAATTATAGTTAGACTTTTGCCCTATCCAGTCCAACTCAAAATTCGAAGCAATTGAGTGGAGCTAGATACGTATTGAAAAAACCTGACTTTCATCACTGTTGAAATTTGCGGTTAGTCCTGTTGCCTCTTTGTTTACATCAGTGACATTCATTGACATTCAACGTCAGTTATTAATAATGTGTCGTTGCCAAGTAAACAAATACCACTAAAATCCGCAATACGGCATGGGTTGAAAAACACCCTGCAGGGCTATGTATTAATACATAAGAAGTAATAATATGTATGTATTTATGAAAATCCATGGATGATACCTGTAGTTTATCAATATCATACATACATACGTATTTGTGGACACGTTAGCACTATCTCTTCCAATATCCACGTAACTAATTACGATATAATCGATGCGTTTTTCTCGAATATTCTGCACAATTGTTGAAGTTTCTCACAAGCCTCGCGCTTTTTCGACCATCAACGCAAAGCGTATATGGAACATACGTCGTCTAAACGTTTTACGTAATACGTTTTCTCTTGCGAAACAGTATGAGAAAAATCGACGGTTAAGTCAATTAACTTGCAAAAATAACCTTACTGTAGACGATACAATATATACACAATTGAACAGAGCATATTACATGGCAAGAATTTGGTGTGAAAATTTGAAAAGACATGTGAAATAACCTGACTTGGGATCATTTTTTTGCCAACGAAATTGAAACCGTATTGTATCCGTGAATCTGCAAATAATTGGACATTGTTCAATAATACAAAAATAGTAAATTAATTGGGATGATTAAACAGATATAATTGGTTCAAATTGAATCTTGATTTAATTAAAATAGTCTGATTAATATTTGTTTGCTACTGAACCGGCGGTCCTGGGTTCGAATTCCAGCAAAGGCAATTTTTTGTGTGATAAACACGAATATTTGTGGCTAAGTCATGGATGTTCTATGTATTTATTTATCTATGTAAGTATGTACAGTAAACGGCGATAAAGAATGCACATCGATCTTTGGAAAGAGGCAATCGGCAAATTTCGACTTCGTATAGCGATATCTGTGTCGCACACACCATGACGTTTGTTTTGTCAGTCGTGGTTCAAATGCGAGAGAGTGCAGTCGCATATCCAAGCCAATATATATATAGAGTTGCTAAAACTTTTACAAAATTAAATTTGTACTATGGCATCTATAGGAAAAAAGGTAAGCCGTTACTTTGCCAGTCACGCGAAATTATCTACAATGTTTATAAATATTTTGTAACTGAAGCCGACCAATTTAAAAAAACATGAGGATGTTAATGTAAGTAATTATTTTAAAAAGGTTCAACAGAGAGTTGCAGATGCCACTGGAATTTCAAGAAGAACTTTGAACATATATATGTATGTATATTATTTTTCCCCAACAAGACCATAGCAATAATTATGAAATATAATTACATCGAGTTTTACAGCTCTATATATTCCACGTGAAATCAAAACAAAACAACAATAAAGTACTTGGTTCTAAATTCAAATTCTGATGAACGATTAATCTAATAATTGATGTACATGGAAATTAGCATTCGTTTGTATTCGGAAATGCGATGATTGCCGATGTGCATTCTTTATCGCCGTTTACTGTATATCGTCGCCTACTCCCCATAACACAAGCCCTGGATTCACTCCCGTGAGAATTTAGGTCCAACTGACGACATTCTTTTTTTATAATGTTAGGTTTAACCTAATTTCATTATTTTATTATCACAGAACCTAAAACTATTACCTATTTTTGTTTGGTTATACGGACTTTTGAAATTAAAATAAAAAGGTGAAAGCAGCGTCGTCTAAGAGTCAGCAGTCAAATGACGTCACCTTGTGGAAAAACAGACAGTCGCAACCTAGAAAAAGAACAGTGGTACGATTTCCATACTAAATCCGTCTTAGATAATGGTCCGAAAAGAAACTTTTCAAAGGGATTTTAAACTCATAAATTAGGGGTGTTTTGAAAATGTAAAAATGTGGTACTTAATATTTAATTTTTTTCATGCTTTTTATGATATATTGGGAAAAGGCCTGGTTAAAAAATTCAAATGCAAAGATGTCAATTATTATTTACAAGGTTCTGGTCCGGGGTAGGTTAACTATTGCATAAAATTTCAAGTCAGCGTAATGTTTGTCAAAACTTTCGTTAGTGATAATCATAACTTTGGTTATCTTAGATTCAGTTACATGTGTAAGATTGTTATAATAATAACGGCTTCTACTCAATAAGCTTCTAAAATTCTTTAAAGTAATTCTGAAAATATTATATTTTCAGAATTATCGCTAGCAATTTAATTTTAATATAAGTATCATGCGAGTATCTAGAGATACCATTTCCAAGTAGTATTAAATTGAGACATTCACTATCGTGGAATCTAAAATTGTTTTTATAGCAACACGAGTCGACAGAATAGATTTGGAAATAACTTCTATTTGGGGCATAAGAGACTTTGTTTTACAATGTGGATGAACTTATTTTTGTTTGATGATATCATTCATTGGACGGGAATAAACCTGTAACTAATTAACCTAATTCAGTCTATAAATTCAAAAGAATTGCTCCTTTAAGGTAAGGACCGAATAACTCAGAATTTTTTTGTTTACAATTTCAGCCTTGGAGAGCGATAGACAGTGACCCTCTAATACCACAATCGACCCATGCCGAGGCTTGGAATGAGTCTCCGGAAGATATCCCGGAACGGCGCAGACCGGTCCGGAAACGGAAACGACGACCACATCCATATCCTGATGGGGAACCACTGGAAAGGTACCAAGAAAGTATACAGGGCAGGCATCAAGACTACCAAGACTCTCAACAAACTCCAGAAACAAGAAAACGTCGCAAAAGACCTGACTTCACCTACCAACTGTCCGATGAACCTGCGAGGCCGCTGAGAAGAAGAGGCGTAAGAAGAAAGCGACCCACGGATTATTACGATTACGAAAACCAACGCACTCAAAATTACAGTAAATACAATCAATTTAATGAATACGATGACACGGAACAGACTGAGAAAACAAAAGTACATTCAACCTCTACAACGGATAACTTGGCAAATCAACCTTATGCATTCGACAATGAAGAATATGCTGATATATCACCTTATAATAGACCAATCAGCTATCAGGAAGTACACAATATGTTTGGAGATGGTAGTGCAAACGGTAATGGAGTATATATGCATCCGTTTCATGAGTCTTCTAGTTCAGCAGACGATGACTCGCAAGAAAGACCAAACATAAATCAAGAAACAAAGAAGCCTTCAAGTGAAAGAATTGTGACAGAGGCTGAATCAGATCCGGAGAATGATAAGATTATGATAATGATAAAAAAATCTAAGGTAAGACCAATGCACGTATTTATTGAGTGTGAGCGAGATTTGAAATGACATAAGTCTGGACAAAAACTTAATGACTTTTACTTAAGAGTCCGCAGCAAGCTCGATTCTTCATACAAACGTAGTTACGTCCTTATTTTAATATAACATGTCACATTATCATGAAATTCTCTAAATATAATGAGATAAGATATATCTAGGGCTAAAACTAGTTTATGACTCTTGAAATGTTAATAGAAAGAAAATAGAGCGAGTACAAGTTTTGCATTTTTAGACCCCAGAAAGTTGTTCAGTTTGGCGGCATACTACGACCAAAATATAGTTTAGATTGAAGTCAAAACCTATTTCCGGTGTCAATTAAACTATGCAGTTTGATAAGAAAAACGATTTATCAAAATTGATCTCGTAGTTTTAAAATGAGAGCGTAACTACGAAAACCTTAAAATAAATTACAAAAAATTGTTGCGAAACTGCAGCGAATTACTCTAGCGCGGGGAACGGTCCGGGGGGCGGCGGTAAGCACCGCCCCCCGCTAGCGCGCTCTCGCTTTACTGCTAGCGCCCTGTCTTCCTCTAGGTGAAACAACAACATTTTAAAGCGTAAGCGCGCGATCTCAACGCGGAGTTGAGCGGACCTTGCTGCGGACTCTTAAGTTAGCTATATTTAAAAAAATATTAATTACTTTATTAAACTTCAAGTATATTTTAAATTACTCCATAGTCCATAACGCCCGTCGTTCAATCCATGCTGATTTGTAAGGTATGAGTTTGCCGATTTGTATTCATTACAATTTTGTGACTGTTACAGTGTTTTGCATAATCAAAATGCTTTGTTTTACATCACAAACCAAAAGGGTCTACTTTGTCGCTTACAAATAAGGACGCGTTGACTGGCTATTTATTGGTATACAATACAATACAAAATGCTTTATTGCACACCTAAAAAGTTTACAAATGGAAAACAGAAACAATAATTTTAGTAACGGTAGACAACAGGCCGTTTTATCGCTAAAGAGCAATCTCTTCCAGGCAATCTTTGGGTAGTGGAGTTGATCAGTATAAATCACACAAACAGTAGGTCATGCAGACGAGGAAGGGAGAACAAAATAAGTATCAACAGATAAGCAAGTAAACATATCGATAGATATACACATACATAAATAGATATATGAAAATAGATATGTATAAATATGCATACAAATTATGACTCAATTAACAAGCGACACAGTTAACTCTTTTGGTTGAAAACGATGCATTATTAAGATCTTACTAAATATTTTGACTTCTAGGTTAAAGATGGGACGATAAGTATAATAAATACCGGCACAGAACGAAACTATTTTGCTGTACCAATGCCGACAGAAATAACTTATAGCGATTACAATAGTTTATCTACTGATGAAGAGAAATCAAACAGTACAATATTTAATGGTACAGGACTTAACTATGTTTATTTTCCTATACCGGCAGACGAAACCGATACTGATAACGGTGTTTCACCTGCTCCGACAGAGAAATCAAAGACTACAATAGCTAACGTCACAGAACAGAACTACTTTTATTTCCCAATTCCAGCAGAAGTACCGTATACGGATAACGGTGGTTCACCTGTTTCGACAGAGGAATCAAAGACTCCAATAATTAACATCACAGAACAAAACTACTTTTATTTCTCAATTCCGACAGAAGTACCGTATACTGATAACGGTGGTTTACCTGCTCCGACAGAGGAATCAAAGACTACAATAATTAACGTCACAGAACAAAACTACTTTCATTTCCCGATTCCTACAGAAGTACCGTATACTGATAACGGTGGTTTACCTGCTCCGTCAGAGGAATCAAAGACTACAATAATTAACGTCACAGAACAAAACTACTTTTATTTCACAATTCCGGCTCACCATGGTTCACCTACTACAAAGGAAGAATCAAAAACTGTAGTGGCACAGACCATTAACGGCACAGAGTTCAACTACAGTAATTTCTCAAAAGCCGCAGAAGAGACTAGCAATGATTACAACGGTACCATTCCTACAGAAGTACTGTATACTGATAACGGTGGTTTACCTGCTCCGACAGAGGAATCAAAGACTACAATAATTAACGTCACAGAACAAAACTACTTGTATTTCACAATTCCGGCTCACCATGGTTCACCTCCTACAAAGGAAGAATCAAAAACTATAGTGGCACCGACCATTAACGGCACAGAGTTCAACTACAGTAATTTCTCAAAAGCCGCAGAAGAAACTAGCAAAGATTACAACGGTACCATAGCTACTACAGCTAAATCAAATACTACAATAGTGAATGGTACAGAACAATACAATTTTTCAAAAGAGAAATCCAATACTCCAATATTTAACGCCACAGAGCAGAACTACTTTTCATTGCTATTACCAGCATTAGTAGCTAATACTAATAACAATGTTACATATGTTACTTCAGAAAAATCAAATACAACTACTAAAATTACAAATAATACAGCTAATACACGAATTAAAACCACTACTGCACTTACAACCACAACTATTACAACTCCATTGGATAAAATACCCACTGAGACATCAGATGGTGAAAATTATTCAGGATACGATAATGAACTAATCGTATATATGATGACCACTGAACCAACAACAAAAAATGCTACCATTGCTTCGACATATAATGGTGATGATATACCAAAAATTTACATAAATATAGACGATCGCAATAAAGACTCGGAATACATATATTTACCAAAGTTGAAACAAGATGTTGTTGTCACTGATGCCATTTTGAAAAACATAGAAACAACAGCAAAAACTGTTGCCACCAATTTGAAATATAGTAGAGAAAAAACGAGAGATTTAATAAATGTAGGTAGTATAAAACCAAAATACTTCAATTTTCGAAAATCAAAGCCAGATGTTGTTTTTGCTTATGGCACATCAAAAAATCATGAACCAGTATCAAACATTGTTGGTGCTCTTTCGAAACACAGTACAGAAAAATCGATAAGTGTCATAGGTGTAGACAATAGCAATATAGAGCCTGAATACAGACATTTTCCAGAATTAATACAAGATGTAGTTAACAGTTACGGCAGTTCAAAAAACAATAAATCAGCAACAAAATCGGTTGCTTCTAGATCAAAATATAAAAGAAAGAAGTCAAGAGGTAAAATAAGTTTACGCTATGGCCGTAACGAGTCCAAATACTTAAATTTGCCGATATTAAACCAATACGCTGATGTCACTTCGAAAACTATTGAACCTAAAACAAAAATAGCTGAGACTGCCTCGACATATAGCATAGACAAAAATAAAGGTGTACTAAATGTAGACTACGGTAGAATAAAGCCAAAATATAAACATTTACTAAAATTAAAACAAGATGATGTTATCGCCCATAGTTCCTTGAATTATAATGAGCCGGCACCAAAGTTTGTTCAGACTGATTTCAGAAATAACATAGAAAGTTCAAAAGGGATACTAAATGTAGACTACGATAGTATAAAGCCAAAATATACAAAGTTGCCAAAATCGAAACAGGACCTTGCTATCGCTTATAGCATTTCCAAAAATATTGAGGCAGCTCCAAGATTTATTCAGACTGATTTCAGGAAAAACACGGAAAAATCAAAAAGGGTATTATATGAAGACGGTAGAATAGAGCCAAAATACATAAATATGCGAAAATCTAAACAAGATATCACTTATTATGGCATTTCGAAAAACAGTGAACCGTTAGCAAAAATTGTTGCCACTACTTCGACTTTCACACCAAAGTCGAAAGGAAAATTAAATTTAGATTATGGCAGTAAAGAGTCACAGCACAAATTATTGTTTTTGTCACAATCAAAACAACATATTTTTGATGTAAGATCTTCAAAAAACGATGAATCGAGAAAAGACGTTGTTGCCTCTGCCTCTGCTTCGAATTTTCACATAGAAAAAAACAACGGTATATCAAATGTAGACTATGGACTGTATAAATATAAAAAACCAGCAGTAAAAATGATTTTCACTGATTTGAAAAACATAGAAAAACTTAATGATGCTATGTATCTAGACAATGAAACCATAGAGTCAAAAGGCAATATAGAAGAATCAAATGGTGCTGTACGTTATACCATAAAGAAAAAACCGAAACATGTTATTGTACAAACACTGGTACAAAAGCCGTCGAACTTCTGGGATATTGTACCCAAAAAATTCATTAACACAGATAAATGGATTCCCAGCCTAAAGCTGCAAATCCCAAGGATAACACCGGTAGAATACAAGGAATTACCTATCTTGGAGGGAGATTTTGAGGTGCCACTTATGTAACAAAGCCAAATAATTCGAAAATGAGATGTGTGTGTAACTATACTCAAGTGACGTGTATTTTGTAAATAACAATACGTAGTATTCGATAAATACAAATAATATTAAAAACTCTGCCATATCTTTAGGAACCAATTTCAGAGTGATCAAAACTTCTATAACTATATATTTTTACCATACTTGGTTACATTATAAGAAACTTTTCTATTTTCCCGTCAAGCTTAAACACTGTTTCTGGAGGGTTATTCTAATGTTCGAAGTTCAAATTCGTATCGTGCCTTCGCAGTATTTCAAGCATCGTTTGACACGAGATCGAGGGGGATGGCACGGTAAAAACTTTGAATTTAGATTTTCGTAGTAGCACTTCTGTCTCTACAGAAACAATATTCAATAAGAGTGTGAAAATACATGTCATCAATAGTAGTTTACTCAGCTGTTACGTAATGATAGGTCTTAAAACACGAGTTAGATCACAAGAGTGTTTTAAGACCTAATTATGGCAAGTTGAATACACTACTTTATCTACACACATATTCATCATCATTATCATAGATTTTCTTTTGTGAAACACTCAGTACTGCAAGTTAGTCCGCGGAGCTGAGTAATAATGAGGCGACCTCAAGCCGCGGCGGACGTGGTTACCTTAAGAGTATGATTTGATATTCTTAAGGTGACCACGCCGGAGATATGGTAATGTTATGAAATGACATCTCTGATTTTGGTCGCTGCCAGGCAATGTAGGTCCTTACCTATTGTATCTGAATTTGTTATAGTCATTTATTTAACAATAAGGGTGAAGATAAACATACTTACAATTTCCTTTTGGTCGTAATCACATTGTGTTTTTAACCTTTGCTACTTACTATCGAGCCATATTTTGATGAATATTGAATGATCCTTGTGCCTTGACTAAGTCTCCTAATTTGAAACAGGGCTATCTCCAATATCAGCGCCATGACTTGCGATAAAATAAAAGTAAAATGGGCTATCTGTTGATTTAAATTATTTGCATGTCGTCTTCAAAAAATCTAAAATGATTAAACCAATTTCAAAGTGTCTGAGAATAGTCTGGCAATATGTTTGATCTAATACAGTCATTTTTATCTGTTTTTTAATGTATCGTACTAATATCAGTAAAAAAATGTATTACGTTAATTTTGTTTTCTTTAATGAAAATCTAATCTAATCGAAGTTGTTTGTTTAATGTATCGTGCTAAAATTACTAAAAATAAACCATTGTTATTGCAGGAAAACGGAGTAATTGATCCTTTGATGCTGAAACAGATATTAAAAAGATCAAATGGGACTAGTTTGAGCGAAATATTGCAACAACACAACTTGTCCTTGGCTGACTTGCTTCAAGGTAAAAATGAAGCTATTTCAGCACTCAATATAAGCGCATCACAAGAGTCTAAATCACAAATTCAGGATATTTCACTGGAAAAAGCTCCTCAACTTAATGAAGCCGAGAGTAAATATCCTACAGCGAAGCAAAAATCTTTAGAAGAAAAAGTTCCCATAGAATCAAGTTCCGATGAAGATACAAACGAGACTACTACTCTAATGGTAGAAAATGTTACTGATAAAGGCGACAGTGAAATAGAAAACCAAACAATAAAACCACGAATGAGTGCTAGACGTCGTTTTCCAAGCGGAATACGTAGAAAACTGAGAATGAGGCCTATGTTAAATAGTACCCTTAAAGCTAAATTAAGCAGAGATTATATATTAATAGCCCCGACAGCAATAAAGTATTCTCATAATAACAGGAATGTCACGAAATCTAAAGAATGGAAAGAAATAGTTCCGTTAATGGTAGACAGAAGTACAGATAAAATAGATAAATACGACGCTACTGAATCTACTATAACTACAACAGATGCTCCTATAGATACAACGATATCCAGTTTGGAAATTTCTAATTCATCGTACTCACTTCCTAGTGTAACAGACACTAGTAATGTAAAGGACAATGAAGTAGAAAATACCGTTATAACAACCACAGATGCCACTACAACGATAACCATAGAGGTAACACCACCTTTCGATATAGATAACGAAACAGAGAAACCAAAAGTCACACCAATAGTGAGGCCAGCTGCCAATAACTCAGTACTTAGACGTCAGGCGTTTAACAACAGGTTAAAACGTAAACGTCTAAAACAAAAGAGTACGACAGAAAATCCATCGGACGATTTAATGAAGAATTTCCTTGGAATGGCCAATTTGGTATCAGCTTCACAATTTATAGAAAGGACACAGAAGCCCTACACAACAAAACAAGAAAATACAGAGTATGCTACTGAATTAGAAGATTTCATGACCACAAAAACACCGAAGACTGTAGATGGTGGAATCAAATCGACACAGATCACTATTTCTAGCTCTACATCCACTACCATAAAACTTCCTCAAACTAGTACGACCACAAGCACTACGGAACAGTCCGCGAAATTTGAGATTGAGGAAATATTAAATGACACGATGAGTAAGTAAAATTCTTATTCTGTTTTATTATTTTATTTATAAACTGCCCAGATCGACCTGATGGTAAATGATTACTAGTACTGGCATCAATCATTTCCCTACATCGACGACAAGATTTAGCTTACTTTAAGCATATACAATGGAGGCATTTGAGAGGGATTCAATTGACGCATATAATAGCCACAAGACGAATTTAAACAACAGTTCAAGCTATGTATATTGCACTCCCGCGTACTTATGTTTTATTTTTACTTTCAGCCAGTGATCGACTTGCAAAAATACTCCGGGAGCGAAACATGACCCTGAGTGAGTTGGTGAACCATAGAGAGCGGGGCTCGAGTCACGTGCATCTAGCCGACATATTCCACAACGCCTCGAAAGAACCGAACCCACCAGAGCCTTTTCTAACAAAATCATCCATCGAACCCATATCAAAAGAAACGTATCCATTACGCGCTATCTTAGAAGCCAACACTCATGAAACCACTACAAGGACATCCTCGCAGGATCAAAAGAACTACTTGAATATCCCCGTAGTAATGGACTTTGGGAACAACGTTAACGAGAATGGCGAGAGCATGGGTATCATATCGTTATTCAACAAACTAACCGACAGTGAAATAACGATAGATAAAACTGAGATTCGAAAAGACTCGGATGGGACACCTTACGTAAGTTCGGTTATAAATGTGAACGCAACCGCAAATGATACGATCAGAGAAGGCAGAGTATTGAACAGCAATGAGAATTGGAATGAGCTACTTTCGTTTATGAAGGAGCATAACATTAGTGCGTTTGAGGAGGACTTGCTAGGCCTGAATAAAGGTAGGTAAATCGAGATGAAAAATACACTGTAAATAGCTAGCCCGTAAAATTACTGAGTGGAAATTCCATATAAAATTATAATCTTAACTACTTAACAGGTTCGGCGATAGTACACACAGGCTTAATATATAGGCTCAACAATGCTTAGCTTAACATATGCCTCCTTTAAAGCTCGCTACAAATTGCGCCTCCTTCCTGTGCACATCCATCGACTCCCCGCGACCTTTACGAGTTCATCCGTCTACCTACTTGAAGGCTGTCCCAGGTTGCACTTTTCTATACGAGGTCGCTACTCCAGGACTTTGCTGCCCCAACACTCCCAACAGCCATCCGTTCTCCGAGGCTCCCCATTACCACGATTTAAAATCACAGAAAATTTTCAGACGCCTACGGAAGATGATAGAATGGCCTTACTCTGACTAACTCCTGTGGCGTGGAGACATTCCCGTTGGTGGTTTCGTACTCCCACACAAAGTCCGACTCACTGGAAGGGCTAGCCAGCCCTGATACAGTAAGGTACTTTTATCTCACAAGCGCGGGTGAGCCATGTTTGTGTGAGTAGAGTACATGCACATTGGCTCTGTGTGGGTGAGCTCGGGAGCGCTCAGTGCCAGCTCACCTACACAGAGCCAATGTGCATGTACATCTACTCACACAAACATGGCTCACCCGCGCTCGTGAGATAAAAGTACTGTACTGTTAAAGTCATTAGTCAAACAGCCAAACTTACTACACCAATCAGTGTACGGCGACGATTCCCAACTGAAATCTGCCTGAGAACGATTTAAAGGGTGCTTATTTGAGCGTTTTAACCATCCTATTAACACAACCCGGGGTGTCGCACAAATGATTTGAAGCCTACTGTCGCCCTATACTCTATCCGGATAGGGCTTTAACTAAATGTAAACAAACATGCGCTGTCAAAGTTGACATAATCAGGTGTACTCAACATTTTAACAATTGTTAAATTTTAATTCTTACTTTCGATTATTCTTTTGGTAGTCAGACACTGATCAAGGTTCGGCAGAGCAGAAAAAAAATTAAATGGCCTTTGCCAAGTCATATACGCAGCAGAAAAACAATAACTAACACAATAATAACAACTAATTGAAAACACTAATAATGAACAGAACAAATGAAATAACAATATGACCAATAACAAAACAAACTAACAAGAAAACTAATGCAAGCGAAAATTCCGACTAGTATATAGTATGGGAAAACGACTACATGAGAAGTGTCAAGTGTCATGTTATTTGAAAAAAAAAGGTTGCAGATTCCTAGGTTTTTAGGTTCTTTATTGTGCACAATTTGTAGAATATTTGGCGGCATAATGAAATTATTATTAAGTAAATGTACTTAGGGAATAATTATATAGTCCTGATTGGGTATCGTATGGTTTATTCTATGACTTGATATTATTAAAGCAAAATAAATATCATATTTTTTATTAAAGTAATATTATTAAATACAAAATTTACCAACCAATATCAGCCTGATAAAGCACCTAATTTATGGTTTGTTTACATTTAGTTAAATACCTATCCGGATGGAGTATAGTGTTAAATCATTCGTACACCGAAAACCCCGGGTATGCTTATTAAACTGTTCCCAATATTGACGAACTCCTTGCAATTAGTGGCGCTGTTATTGGTTGCAGCAGTGGGGCTGGTATCAGTCGGGACTTTATTCAAATTATTACCAAAATTACGTTAATTGCTTTTATAAACTGTCCGTTATTGCGGACAGAGTACCTAATAAGACGGTTATTAGTGTTAAAACGCTCAAATAAACACCCTAAAGTGATCGCTGTTATAAACCTGAGTATAACAATTTGCTCACATAATTTGTATTGTTGATTTCAGGAGACATAGAAAAGGATTCTATAGAAGACTTGGACGGCGATGGTCTGATGATATTAGATGATATGCAGCATCTTCCAAACTTCGAAAGCAACATAGCTCCCGGGTCGGACGAGAATATAGAAATTAAAATGCTTGAGAGAAGAGAACATTTGTCAGAAAAGCCAGGTATTCTTAACAAACTACCTAACAATACGAAATCGGTTGCTATAGCAACAGCGAGCATCCTAGGCCTTGCTGCTATACTCTTCTTATTAACATACATTGCATTTAAATGGAAACAACAGAGGAACAAGTTGAGAAAGAAGGAAAGCTTCTGTGTCGATCAAATTCCTTCACCAGTGTTCGAAAATAGAAAAACTTATAAGAACAATTGCAGTAGCCGAAGTATCAGCCCAATGATATCGAATACGAATATTTATATGAGCACTTTAGAGTCGCATAATGGCAAAGAATCACCAGATTACATGTGGAACTCTCTAAGGAAACCATTCCAATAGCAAATGTGTTCTCATAAGCATAGACTGAATTGTAGGTTATGATTTATAGGGAATCATACTCTTACAGATGAAATGCTTAATAATAGTTAAAACTATTTAAATAGTGAGTGACCTGATTTTTTATGTAAGGGCTATTGTAAATTTCTTAAAAAAACAACTGAAAGTTGCTTTAGCAGATTGCACATGCATTTTTTTATAATAATAATAAGTAATTAGGGTGTTGAATGTTAATGTCATGCACAAATTAAGTAAGTGTTTGCGGTATCGTTAATTATCTTATTCAAATGCTAGTGCTATTTTAGACTAAAGTAGGAATAATTATTTATTGGCTGTTTATATAAAAAAAAAACTATAGAGATTACAAAATATATTATCTAGCTATTTATTTTATTACTTTTCAGTATTATGTGGCATGGTGCAATGTGGCATAAGGTGTATTTTTCTATTTTTATTATCTATAAGAAATAATAATTTTAATGATGCATTTTTTGTATGGAATGCAATCTTACCTGTAGTTTTCATAGGTAAATATTTCTTGAAGGTTTTTCAGTACAGGCATATCCAGTGTATGAATTTTGTTGTGAAAGTATGCATATTGTCTTGCAATACTCCTGTATAGTTTAAGTGAAGACTCGAATACTGGGGATGGCTGAAAATTAACGAAACACATGTTTATAAAACAATAAATATCAGTGTTTAAATCAGCTAAATACAATTATAATAAATGTATTTAAGAAGTTTTATTTGCCCCCTTTTTTAAAGAATCTACAGATATAATTCTTATAAAAAAAATTGAAATGTTATGTACAAAAAAGGCAGATCTGTCACATCGTCCCCTGAATCCCTCAATTTGCAGTAAAAGCAAAAAATCTATCAGATACAATCTATTTTATTTGAAGACAGACAAAAGGGTCCAAGGATAGGATCTGAATGAAAATTGCCAATAGCAGGTAACATATAAAAATATGTTTTTTCAGTTTAGTTCTTATCTAATTATTATATTTGTAACTTCCAAATAGTACTGAAAGTCAAATGATAAAAACGCGCATTAAAAAAGTCAAAGTCAAAGTCAAAGTTATTTATTTGTGAACAATAGGTAATAATAGGTAACAAGTTTCGTTTATGTGTTCAGCTATGTTCAACCCTAGGTTAGGGCATACAAAATAGGTAGTTGCTATATACCAGTTTATAGCTAATTAAATTAATCTAAACATCATAGTCATTGAAATACTCATTAGAAGAATAATAACATTTTTTGATTAAGTATTTTTTTAACGTCTCGTCTTTTTAAAATCTATGACATTTCCCAAGTGTCTTATTGCACATGGAAAAAAACGCACTGTGTCGACGATTTGGTTTTAAATAACTATAGGTATGGATAAAAAAATGTTTTATTTGGTAAAAGTGAAATGGCAGATTAGTTTTTTGTTCTAAAACCTTTTACGATTGTAAAAGTGGGGCATCTTTCATACAAACACATATATGATAGATGCTTTACCGCTACTGTAAGTGGCTTGGCAAACCAAATCGCCTTTCCGTCGTCGTTCCTGAAGTAGAGTCAAACAATGCTAACTCTTTCAAGCAAATGAACTGTCAAACCAATCAAAGTGAGTCAGTTGCATGGTTTGACAGTTCATTTGCTTGGGAGAGTTAACGTGGTTTGACTATAATTTACTGACCAACAAGCATCCTCTTATGATGACTACAAACCTTTAATTCCAATAATTCTTCAGGGGTGACATACAAGACTGTAGTATACTTGTCCGGCAAGACATCAATGTACGGTTTCCAAAATGATTCTAAAAGAGTAAAACAATTTGTGTGAATTTATAATTTCACATCAACATAAACTATTGACAGGCATAGATTACTCGTCACTTCTAATTAAGGTATCCGAGATTTTATCTTAATATGACATCAAATAAAAATATAATCAGTGGTCGGATTAGGGTGTGCAATTTCTCGGTACTTCATAACGGAACATTAATATGGATACGATTAATCCCGGGATTATAATCGTAAAACCTTAGCAGCTTAAAATTGTGTTTCGTTTCAAATTATTACTCAGTTATGGGTGAAGACCAAAAAGTTTGCAACTTTAACTCACCCTTAACTCACTCAATTAATATTTGTGTCAAAGCTTCCGTTGTGCGACGCCAGTTAATCTTTCAATAACGCACCTTAATGTTCTATTTTAAGGTTCCGTATTGTATCGTTATTTTTGTCGCACAACGGAACCTTTTCAATTGTTTTTAATTCCTCGCTTACTACGACTTCATTTCATCCAACTTTTTGGTCCTGACCCTTATATAAAAAAAAAGATCTTTCTGTCATTTATTTAGTTTAAGGTCATTCACCCCAAATTGCACAACCTTATTCGAACACTAATTATAATATTTTAATCTATCATTTAGCTACATAAAGAAATATTTTCACTATCAGATTCACGAAAAAAGAAATATGTAACGCCTATTTAGTATTAGAGAAAACTACATACTTCATCAGCTACACCAACAAGTTTGACTCTTAAATGTATGATGATGATTTAGTATTGAATTCAAAACAAGTTGTTTCTATAGAAAAGTTGAAGTAATACTGAAATTTCACTCCAGTTATGAAATGTGATAGATGTTTTTTTTATTACCTGGATTATTTTTCTCAAGCAACAAAAACAATGCTAGTGTGATATTCGGCATGTTTTGCAGCAACGGGTCCACAGCAATAAATTCCGAAAGGGCTGAGTCCCGGGCATCCTGCTCCGTCATCATCAGCTTGCGAGGCACCGTCAAGATTAGTGAGCCTTCCTTGAATTCCTTCTTCGCCACCAAGCCGAGGTCATAACCCTCAAATTCTTGTATGTCAATACCTGAAATTGGCAGAAGTTACAATGAATTATTTTTTTGCTGCTACGATGTTGACTGTGTATTTTTGTGAAGTTTAGTCCAACAAAATGGATGCCGAAGCGGTTTAAATTGAAAGAGTAAAGGTCGTGAACGGTAATTAAAAACAGATTTAAAAATTATTTCTGCTGGTATATCTAAGATAATAATAATAATAATAATAATAGCCTTTATTTCAGATATAACTACAGTACATTATAATTCCACTATCTCCCATCTTTTATATGTTGTTCTATCTGTTTGCCCTTCGGCATAGGCCTCCTCCAGCCTCCTCCACTCATTGCGATCTTGTGCAACTCTGCTCCATGTGTGCCCGGCGACTTGTCGAATGTCATCGTCCCATCTTTTTTGTGGCCTGCCCCTGCTTCTTTTGCCGTCTCTGGGGTACCACTGTGTGACCCTTTTGCTCCACTTATCCTTGCCTCTGATGATATGGCCTGCCCATTTCCATTTGAGCCTTTTTATTTTTGTTGTGATATCCTGGGCTTTCGTCTTGAGCCTAATGGATGAACTGGTCATCCTGTCAGCTTTCCTCACACCTAACATGCTCCTTTCCATGGCTCGTTGGACGCATGCTAGTTGGGACTCGGTTATCTTTGTCAGGGACCAGGTTTGGCTTCCGTACATTAGAACGGTATATCTAAGAATAGGTCTTAATTTAAGCTAGGTCCCATTATCACACTAACCTTTAATTTCTCTAAAATGCTCTATAGGCCAGTGAGTGGGCCCGGTTTGCAATGCAATGCCACACCTAAGTAAATGACAATCTCTTTCCGATAAGTATATTAGTGTGAGATTGACAGATGCTTTTAACACTTGGGTGATTATTTGAGCGTTTTTAACTATTTCATTAATATGTCCAGAATATTGACAGATTCATAAAAGCAATCAACATCATTCTGATAAGAATTGTAAAAATTGGCGACTACTACAAGACTGCCAAAAGTTGCGCCTCAGTTTATAAGGAGGTTGTCGTTATTAAGGAGATCTTAATGAGGCAGTTTAAATGCTCAAATAATCAATTTATTAAACGCTTGATAAATGCAACCAACATTATTATGATTCTACCACTGTACTATTTCTAATATCCAGTGAATGATAAGGTGTGGGTTGTTTATTTTTGGTAATTCTTCCAGTCTGAGTATTCCTTAATCTTTATTTTTATTTCACTGACTAGTGCTTACAATTCCAAAACTATAGCTATCACTGAATCCGCTAGGCTGTCCTTCGGTATTCCTTAACTTGACAATCCTTAATCCAATGCATGCTCATTCTATTTGTTTTTTTTTTCATTCCTAACTGACGGTTTATGTCTTTTTGTTTTTAGGACTTATTAAGATAACTTTAAAATTGTATAATAATATGATTCTTGCATGAATCTATCATAACTCATTTATCTCATTCAAGTAAAAATCTAAAGTAAACAAGCATTTCATAAGAGAAAGTAAAATTTTTTATCTTTAAATAACTATCACATAAATGATACACATACTTTAGTGTATTAATCCGTGAAATATTTTGTGTAGAGGTTATATTTACCTTCGTAAGCCGCCCCATTTTCGCTAAGCCAGCTGAAAAAACTGTCTTTGCGTGACTGTCGTGACTTCACCGCTTTGTGACTACTTATCGGATATTCAATATTCTTTATTTCACCTAGAATTGCTTCAATGTCGTTGTGATGCTCCCAACTTTTGGTCAAATTAACCGTGGTTTGAAACACACTAGTTAATTTAAGCAACTTATCCACATACGCGGCGAGCTCTCTCCTTACATTCTGGCTTAATTTATTATTTTCCTTCCCTGAGCTCTTCTTAGGAGCTTGCTTTGAATGCGATTTTCTGCCCATTATGACTTATTATAAAACAAATATTAAAATAAAGCACTATGAAATATAATATAATAAACTAAGGACTAAAAATAGTTCTCTAAAATACTAATTTTGTGTAGATTTGTTTTCCTTTCCTGAAAGACGACACTTGACACGACATACGAGGGGCATGTCGAAGTGACAGGTAACAGTAAACCGAAATATTGTTGAAATATATTCGACTTTATGGTGCAAAAAATAAGGTGGTATATAAAATATCGCTTATTAGACTGCATGGTTTAACAATAGGAAATTAGCGACTGTGGGAACATACCTGACTTTTGACAGTACTGTGTTTATAAAGTGTGCTACTTGTACCCTAACAATATTATTCTCCAACTTCCAAAGGTCGGTGAAAATCATAATTTGAGATGAGTTATTACATACTTATAAATCGTACGTGAGCTAATCATAAAATCCGCGATTATATTTTTACCTTTGAGACGTGAAAAGGTGTGGGCGCCACTATGATTCCATTGGTTGACTGTTTGGATGACTTTCGGTCAATTTTATTATTTAGTACCATGGAAGCACTGGCTAAATTAACTGTTACTATTTACATAAAAATCACATGAACTGCATAGTTAAGACTGCAAGTTTAATATAATGCTGAAAAAATAACAAAATAACTCACAGTTTTTAATGTCTAGCTGGCAGCCGGATAAAAATATCGTTCTCCCCTCTCCTTTATTTTTGTAGTTTACTTACCAATAGTCCAATATATATTATCTTTAACTTAAATCCGCATTTCAATCCGGAGGTCGCGGGTTCGAACTTCGAACCCGGCCCGTACCAATGAGTTTTTGGAACTTATGTACGGAATGTCATTTGATATTTACCACTCGCTTTTCGGTGAAGGAAAACATCGTGAGGAAACCATCACCTAAGCCCAATAAGGCCTTAGTTTCCTCTCTGGGTTGGAAGGTCAGCCATAAGAGGAAATTATTTATTTTTCTTGTTTCCCCCATGGAGTGGGATAGCCTAGATTAGGGTTCGAAAAATATATTTTGGGTTTTCCAAACTATTTTTCCATCCAGGGATACGTCTAAGGAATAAGCATTACCTTTTTACCTATATTGTACCTATTCATTTAATTAATAATAAACGTTTGAAAATTCTGCGAGTTATCACAGGGTAATCGATCCAAAAGGGTCAGTATGCAGAAAACGAACACTATAGGAGATATATTAGGAAAATCTGTTCTTAGGAACCATGGCATCGATTTTAGATTTAATAGAAACTGCATTTCTATTTATATATGTCTCATATATAATCGGGGATTGAATCTGGTTAAAATTACTATGTAAGTAATGGCATGTCGTATTGTAACATTATAACAGCGATTTATTTAAAAAAATGCGGTTTTTAGGGTTCCGTAGCCAAATGGCAAAAATCGGAACCCTTATAGATTCGTCATGTCTGTCCGTCTGTCCGTCTGTCCGTCCGTATGTCACAGCCATTTTTTTCCGAAACTATAAGAGCTATACTGTTGAAACTTGGTAGGTAGATGTATTCTGTGAACCGCATTAAGATTTTGATGCAAAAATAAAAAAATAATAATAAATATTGGGGGCTCCCCATACTTAGAACTGAAACTCAAAAAATTTTTTTTCATCAAACGCCTACGTCAGCGGTATCTATGGATAGGTCTTCAAAAATGATATCGAGGTTTTTAAAATATTTTTTTTCTAAACCGAATAGTTTGCGTGACAGACGCTTCCAAAGTGGAAAAAAGTTGGTCCCCCCCCCCCTCTAACTTCTAAAATAAGAAAATGAAAAATCTAAAAAAAACATATGATGTACATTACTATAAAAACTACCAACGAAAATTGTTTTGAACGAGATCTAGTAAGTAGTTTTTTAATAAATATTTTAATACCTAACTTTGCACCTAATTTATATGGGGCGCTATACATACCAGGTGCAAACTTAACTTAACCACTTAGGGATGGAAAGTGTTTGTACGGAACCCCGGTGCGCGAGTCCGACTCGCACTTGGCCGGTTTTATGTATTTCCCTCTCTTATAGTTTGGGACTTCTCCACTGGATTTGGATGGATCCCCATTTGGATTGATCACCCGGTAAAACAAAACCTAGGTAATTTAAGCAGCCGACAGCAGAGCAATGTAATGTCGAATTGACATACTGGCACGTCTTATATGCGCGATCAGCGTTCAAAAGGTTAAATATGCCATACAATGTCAATGCATCGACAAAAGCTTGGCAATGGCAATGGTACATCGGTTATTTGGCATCAGCACTGGCGCTTCCCAGAAGAGTATTTGAATTCGCCCCAGTTTCGGCCGAAGAATGCGTCTAGGCGTCTCTGCAAACAGATACTCGGCATCTGCCGTGCATGAACTGTACATAGGGTTGCCAGATTGTCGGTATTCGGCGAGATTCTCCCGAATGTTTGTATGTCCTTCCGACTCCCGACAAAGTAAAAAATCTCCCAAAAAACAACTTCATTTTATAAAACAATAATTTTAAAAGAAAATACCACTGCTATTTTTTCCGTAAGCTATAAATAAATTTACCTTATCACATTATTGTAGATTATAGATAAAATTAAAATAATGATACAATCATTTAATGTTCTTTTTTGTTAGTATTTATTTATGTGGCCGTTTCTATCGGCAGTGAACGACGTTGCTTTTAATATATTTACTTTTTATTTAATTTTTGTTTCTCCCGACCAAAGCTACAAAATCCCGAAGAAAAAATTGTTTCTCCCGATAATAGGGTCATTCGATCTGGCAACCCTAACTGTAAAATTTTGATACCCTTACCCTAGCTCCATACTTCTCGCGAAGTTTACCGAAGTTAGGGGAATATGATAGTGTGGAGAGCCACTTCGCTGCGGTAACCCATAATTCAGCTAACTTCGTCTTAATTCAGCTAACTTCGTCTTAATTCAGCTAACTTCGTCTTAATTCAGCTAACTTCGTCTTAATTCAGCTAACTTCGTCTTAATTCAGCTAACTTCGTCTTAATTCAGCTAACTTCTTCTTAATTCAGCTAACTTCGTCTTAATTCAGCTAACTTCGTCTTAATTCAGCTAACTTCGTCTTAATTCAGCTAACTTCGTCTTAATTCAGCTAACTTCGTCTCGGCCAACTTCGGTCAACTTCGCGAATAGTGTGGAGCCGCTATTAGGGCTGCCTGTCCCCTATTCACTAGAAAAAAAAACACTTTATTGTACACTAGCTGTGCCCCGCGGTGTTACCCGCTCATCCCACGGGAACACTAAATTTATTCGGGATGAAAAGTATCCTATGTCCTTTCCCGGGTCGCAAACTATCTCCATACCAAATTTCATCTAAGTCGGTTCAGCGGTTTAAGCGTGAAGAGGTAACAGACAGATAGACAGACACACTTTCGCATTTATAATATTAGTATAGTATGGATTAGGTGCGTTATGGTTAGTACAAACAGGTCGGTATAATGTGGTCGAAGCTTTCATCCCCTAAACTAGGTGTGAACCTGTGCCTTAGGGGCTTGAGCTCGTCACAGTTCTGTGTCTAAACTAACATGATTTGGACAATGTAACAGCAGCAAAGATAACTAAATTCAACATAACAAAGATGTGTGTATGGTAATTAAAATTGATAAGAACGGTTATTCATATTTTATACAAGTATTATTAATTATGCCTGCTACTTTACATAATTATAAGTTTACAGCCTGTAAACGCAAGAAACCGTTTGAAGAAGTATTTCGGTGTAATGGTAAGATAAGCTTAGCAGCCAAGTTTGCAGTTTAATTTTTGACAAACAGTATATATAGTGATCAAGTTATCGATTTTATTATAAAGACAGGAACCTTGGGAAGCTGTCTGTCCTGTACTTCGGTAGAGACCCAGTATACTGCCGTGTTACGGTAAAAGATCGTATCTTTATACGGATGTCAATTAACCAATCAGGCTACGACTTTGTAAAGCCCGAAAGAAGAGCATTTAAATCTGATTGGTCGATTTTTTACAACACCGCTCCGCTTCAATCGCCTGGTGGATAAGCAGCCTGAAGCTGCTGTTCGGGCTACGAGTTCTTCAGCACATCTCGAAGAGGACCGATTTTGCTGACATCCTGTTTATGGTCTAAATTACGTAAGTAACTTCCAACTTTAATGCTTAGACTTTAATAATATTGTTCATACAAATTGCATGTTTCAATGACAATGCGTCGTGACCCCTTGCTTCGCTACGCCTTTCTGTATCGGTCAAATTCCTTTACCAAGGATATAAAACAATTAGATTGCGCAACTGCAGTCACTGTCATAGTCACAAACAAGCATACTATGAATGATAAATCGCCATGATTACCAATATGTGCCCAATTTACTTGGGATCTTATTAGTACCTGTACCTTACTACCTATTTATTAGTACTAAGCGATACACGCACGTTGTGTAAACGCACCATAATAACGACTGTGGAAAAAGAAACGCGACGAAACGTCCTATTTATTTATAGGCCTGCTCCAACCAACAACATTATAAAAATAAATAAATATCAATACCAAAACAAAAAAGGAATACATACTTAACAAAACCGTAGGTACAATACTTACCATCCATTTTAATTCGTGAGTTGACTAAGGATACAAAATACCGTTTTATTAATTTTCCTTACACATTCCTAAGTTGGGATTTTGTTAGGCAGGTATCAGAGATATCTAAAACTACTAGGTAGGTAATAGTAATGTTTGTTAGGTGTTACAATCAATTTTCTCCTCGAAAACTTAGCCAATAGTTACGAAAGTTTTTTAGGAAATGAATGGAAAGTAAACGTTCTGCGTCGAACCGTTTTCATTATTGCGCATATTATTATAAAATGTGTGTAGGTACTAGGCGTCTGTTTTAGGGCCTTTTAATTCTGCCGCGAACGGACGCCAACTACACAAATTTAATTATAATCATTTGCGCAAAAACCGAAACGGTCCAACACAGAATATACCTGCTACTCCTATTAAATTTCTAGAATCTTGTTACTATCGGTTAAGTTTAAACCTCGATTTTTATAACCCGGTTACCTACGTTTAGTTTAGACCTCATTTTAATCCGACGCTATATAGATACCAGGTCCAAACTTAATGTAAACTAATAGTATGGAAAAATTTGCAGTGATATGACCTCTGAAAACATCTTTAATGCAAACAGGGCATGATTCAATTGAATAATATCGCTGTATATAAAAGTACAGTTAAAACATGGGAATACTTAATCTGCATATCAATGCTAACGTATAGGGACCTTGCACAAACGATAGGTGGCTATACTGTAAATGTCTATTTAAGAAATGTAAAAGATTCAGATTTCCGACACCTTCGTTGTGCACGCTCCCTATCGACTATAGTTAATGGTAAAGTAAGTATAATGAAAATATACTACTAATTTGCATAATATTTACTCGATTGGCGTTGTCTACGACCACTTAATATCCACGTCCCAGGCGCACCTTTCATTATGAAGTCAGACCTAGGTTCGGTTTCCCCTCGCCTCAAACTATAATGTAGTTGAAATATCTGAATTGATTAAGAATTCTAAAAGGGGCTATGAGCTCAGCTCAGAGAACGTGGTATGCATTAGCGACGCGTGAACTTTATGGTAAGTAAGCTTACGCACTTTAAGTTAATTGGTTCTGCCTTTATGCATACTCACATTGTAAATGCGAAAGTATGTTCGGTGGTATTTTATATTCAGTATTTAACGTATCAAATTCAGTCGAGGCTTCATTTGCCCGAGTGTTATTTATCGATAGTAAATAATAAATAAATAGGTTCTCTGCCGTATTATCGCCTAAATTTTTTTCGCAAAATATTCATTTGGCAAACTGTTTCATTTCCCAACTCACGATTTTCTCTGAAACCATATTTTTTCGGAACTTTACCTTATACTAGGGTATTCTTGTGGCTTTACCTGTATGACAAATAGTGTGTTCTGCCTTTTCGCACAATTATTATTCGCTGAATTTTCACTTCGCAGAATAACTACTGTTTGTACTGCATAAAGTATAAATGGTCCTTTACCATTTATATTTTTATGCAGTTTGAAAGGTTATCGCAAAGAGTAGAGTAAATTATATGTACGAGTATGAGGTAAATAGTTAGCTTTAAGGTACTTTAAGGAAAGGACTGACGGAGGAGGTTCCGTGTCAATTTGAGATAAGTTTACACCATTTACATGGTAATCAATCTGAATATCTTTTTGTGAACAATATAGCATTAAGCGAGTGCTCAGAATTCTTACGTAACTAACTACTAATCATAATCGGTAACCTAGTTGGACTCTGGCTAGAACTAATTAATTCGTATGTTATGTTATTATGTACAATTATTATTCATTACATATTATATGTACTTTGAAGAAACACTCTATTCCGCATATAAAATATTATATGCTAGAAAAAGAATCCTCAAGTAATTACCTCTTTCAAAAGAAAACAACATTTCAATTTTATTAAAGCATTGATATCTGAAATGAGTGATAGGTACCTACCTACATCATAACTGATTGAGTACCAAAGATACCTATATATATAATTTGGATTAATACATGGCTAAATGACTGCTAATTTTTCCATACGAATCGAGGATTCGTTCTCAACTGCTTCCTTCTTCTAAACTTACCAATCGTAACGAAATGGCAACTGAATGGGAAGGAAATATTCTGTCTCGGACTAGGTCTAGGTCTGGTATTGGCCATAATTTCGCTCCAAACAGACGAAGAGTACCTACACAAATTCTATAATAATGAAATATGTGACTTCAAAGGTACGAAAATTGTATGATTTATTTTTTTAACCAAAAAGAATTATTTTTTTTTTGAATACTCATAATTAAAAAAAAAACAATAATTGTATGATAACCATCAACTTAAACGCACTTTTTCACGGTGAAAATGGCAAATTACTTATTTTCTCCATGCAAATACCTAATACTGGTTGGTACCTAATCTACAGATGATGTCATATTATATTGGTAGGCCTTTTGTAGGTAGGTCCTCTGTAGGAATGATGAACTTTGACGGTCATTTCTGATTT
This sequence comes from Apotomis betuletana, assembly GCA_932273695.1. NCBI lineage: Eukaryota > Metazoa > Arthropoda > Insecta > Lepidoptera > Tortricidae > Apotomis > Apotomis betuletana. The sequence continues at coordinate 16,004,965 of OW026314.1, read as the reverse complement.
TTAGAGCTGTCTAAGTGCAGGTATTCCCATAGGTATAGGTAGACATTTGATCCCAATAAAAAAAAGAATCGATTGACATCCTCAATCGATTCCTATTGGTCAAGTTTTGGAGGAGGGATCAGTCCAGAACGAAACCTCGATTAGTATGAATCTGATCTGTACGCGACGTCATAGTTACCAGGTGCAAACTTAACATAAACGGAGGATAATGAAAGATCGGCAGTGATATTTCCTCTTAAGCGTTTTAATCAGCTGAGCAATACCGCCCACTCTCTACTCATTACTGTATGTAAACAACTCCTAATAAGTATGACATGTACAGTTGACCGTTGGCCCATCGCACAACAATAACGTAATACCTAAACCGCTTTCGATGTCATACAATTTCTTGAAACGAATTGTCGTCACTGTTCTGACTGAGTCGACGGCATTAATACCTCTCAATAGTGACGTAGCAGTGAGGTACGGAAAAACACGGGGCTCAAGTCACGATACTAGCATTTATGACCTCATAACTTATTTACCTACTCAAGTTATTTACTTTATGGTAACTTGTAATTGACATTGACATAGTCTTGGATGATTTATTTTGAGGAATGGATATTATTATACAAGAATGTTGATTCGTAGCATCTTATGGGTAATGCGTGTAATAAAAATAAAGTATAATACAGTTGAACTTAGGTAGAACTGTACGGCGAAAACACTGCGTGTTTAATTAAATCTAAATTTACAAAATTTTCTGAGAAAGGCAATAGATAATTGTTAAGTCTTTGAGTCTTCCACTTGGCCTGCGAATCTAATTAGTGAGTATTCCATGACAACATAGTGTAAAGTCTGCTCTGGGCATTCGCATCTTTCGTCCTCGGTTCAGCCCCATCTTTTCCGTAGATCGTAGAGTGTGAGTTGCTGCGAACTTTACAAAAAATCTTACGATATTTTATGGCTTCGCACATATGGCTTTAGCCAGTGAGAAGATGATACCAACAAGCATGTAATAAATAAACATTTTGAACATAATACTCACGACTTTATTTCTTCAACAAGTATACTTTGGGATGAAGTCATTCTCAAGATTATCAGGGGTAAATCGTGTAACCTTTTAACGATGTTGATGATAGATTGACATATTGTGCGTTATGTTTGGGCAATTTATTTTTCATTTGAAGTTTTTATAAGAGACTAGCAGTAACCCGCGGCTTCGCTCGCGTGCCTATATAATATACATCATCCTACGGGAACAATGCTCTTTTTTTCAGGATTAAAAGTAGGCTATTTGTTAAGTTAGGGTATAATCTGCAATCTGCATTTCCCTCATGCATTTCCGTCCAGCCGTTTTAGCGTGAAGAAGTAACAAACATACACAGACTTTCGCTTTTGTAATATTACTGGGAAATACTTTTTATTTTATCATAACTCCACTTTAACAAATCAAACCGAAAACTCAAGCACTCAAATCAAGCGATCTCAGCTTTAACTGTATCCATATCCAAATAAGGTTCACTTCAAAATTCATAACTCGAAGTGAAGCTAAGACACCGGGATATGTGTGCATTTTATTTGTATAAAGCTTTTATAATGTCCCGAGCCTCCGCTTATCGACTTGGGATATTCGCCATGTTCTAAGTTACGTCATGTTCTATTGTAAGATATTGAGGTTCTCTTCGTTGATGAATGAAACATGTATTATACTGAGCCAGATAAACGTAATTCAGAATTCTGAAATGACATAATTATTGAAAAGCTTGAATGTATTTATTACGGATGCAGGAAGTTTCCCGATCATTACTCCTCCCGTCCCAACGCGCCACCCGCCTATAGGTACCGATTGACGACGATCGAGATGCCACCAAATACTATTTTTTTAATCTATTAGGATAACGCGGGTCTCTATCCATACCTCAAAAGCAAAAATAGAACCCCCTTATAGGAGCACGTGTAGCTGTCTGTCAGTCCGTCTGTTACAACCGATTTGCTGCAAAACTACTGGACCGATTAAATTGCAATTTGGCGCAAATGCTTTCAAGAATTTTCATGACAACAATATAAAAATTCATATTCGGTAGCATTTTCGTAATTAACGTCCCAGGAAACCATAAAAATTACACCCATACTCATATTTAGTCATTTCAACCCCATCGCACCCCAACAGGCGAGACGGTATTTCACGTCCACCACGTTTGTTTATTAAATCGTTGTTGTTTTGGTAATCAGCGACCCGATAAACCATAGAAACATTACTCTTGTTGATTTTCAGACTTTGGTACCATATTCTCCTCCTTTAGGGGTTGAATTCTCAAAAAAACATGAAATACGTGCTTACTCATTTATCGTTAGAAATACTCCTTGGAAGTTTTCAATAAAATAGTCTAACTAATCTTTTTTCCCCAGACAAACTTACGACCCCCATTTCACCCCTTTGGGGGATGACTTTTGACAAATGCTTCTTTTATTGCACCCCTAGACTTTATAAGGACACGTAGGTTCCAAGTATTGACTCTCTAAACCAGCGGTTTAGTATTTAGACATTTCAACCCTATTTCACCCCAACAGGGGAGATGTTAATTCACGACCGCCACGTTGGATTTTATTGCAGTTTTCGTAATCAGCGACCCGATAAACCATAAAAGCATTACCAATGGATTTTCAGACTTTGTCACCACATTTCTCCATTTTAGGGGTTGAATAAAAAAAAACCTGAAAAACGTGTTTTTTCATTTATCGTTAGAAATACTCCTGTGAAGTTTCGAATAAAATAGTTTAACTAATCTTGTTTCCCCATACAAACTTTGGACCCCCATTTCACCCCTTTAGGGGGTGACTTTTGAGAAATTATCTCTTAGTGCATCCCTACACCTTATAAGGAACCTACGTGCCAAATTGGACTCTCTGGAACCAGCGGTTTAGTATTTAGACATTTCAACTCCATTTCCTCCAGTTTATCTAATCTTGTTTCCCCATACAAACTTTGGACCTCCATTTCACCCCTTTGGGGGGTGACTTTTGAAAAATTCTCTCTTAGTTCACCCCTACACCTTATAAGGAACCTACGTGCCAAATTGGACTCTCTAGAACCAGCGGTTTAGCATTTAGACATTTCAATCCCATTTCAATCCAACAGGGGAGATGGTAACTCAAGTCCGCCACGTTGGATTTTAAAATCATTGCGGTTTTCGTCATCAGCAACCCGATAAACCATAAAAACAATAATCATGCTGATTTTCAGACTTTGTCAGCACATTTCTCCCTCTTAGGGGTTGAATTTTCAAAAAACCTGAAACCACTCAGTTCTTATATTTATAGTTTACGCGAGGTTTGGCACCGACTTCGAAGGGTGAGTCAAATGTAATCTGTACTTAAGCGGGTTATTGTTGGCTTTTTAGTTTTACTGAAGTCGGTTCTTTTTTTGTTAAAAAAATTTTTTTTTTTGCTTTTTAGTGATTCGTATGTGTGTTCATCATCAGTTTCCTTACACCAAATCCTATTTACTGAATGTAAATTCTTGACTTTATCAATAAATTACCGAAAGCGCCGTACATGTCCCTATAACATTTGAAGAGTTCCCTCGATTTCTCCAAGATTCCATCATCAGATCCCGACTTAGTGCCAACGGGACCAACTCGGAGTTATACCCTTTCGATAAAAAAAAAATTGAAAATCGGTTCACGATTCTCGGAGATATCGAGTAACATTCATAGAAAAAAAAAAAAAATTAGGTCGAATTGAGAACCTCCTTCTTTTTTGAAGTCGGTTAAAAAGTAAGAGTCTATACCCCCAAAATATACCTCATACTCAAAGAATGCTACGTTTCTTATACAAACTTTAATCTTTATTTTGAACAATTTAGGGGATGAATTTAAAAAAATGCTGAAATTAGTTTTAATATTTTTTTATGCACGGCCTAAATACGAAATATAATCGCTCTTACTCAAAAACTGCAATTTTTCTCATACACAATTTCAACCCCAATTAGACCCCATTGCAGGATGAATTTTCAAAAATGCTGAAATTACTTTTCTTCATTCTATATTTAAAGTGTGTATGCAAAGTATTAAGACTCTTACTCTAAAATTACGCATTTTCCATACAAACTTTCAACCCCAATTTAACCCCTCAGGGGATGAGTTTTCAAATATCCCTTCTTATTCCTTGCCTACATAATATACTTGACCTACTGTAGAATTTTCAAAGTTCTAAGTTCAGTAGTTTCGGCTCTGCGTTGATATGTCAGTCAGTCAGGACAAATCCGTTTATATATATAGATTATAGTGAAGCGCGAAGTGACATGTCAAGGCGACAAGGTACTAAAAAAATGGAAGAATGCCGAAGAATCTGGTTGTAAACCGTTTCTTATCGTCCTAAAGCGAAATGCAATTTATAATTTGTATTGTAATGATAAATACATGATTTCAGCTGCTCTCACACTGCGAGCATTCGTCTGTAATGCAAATAAAAAAATGAAAAGCAGTTTTTTTTAGATTACAAGCAAACGCAACAGTGGTCCACTGAGTTTAAAGTAAGTTCCGTGAAATTAAAAACGTCATAACGGGAAATGTTCGAAACCCGACTGTGTCTCTATTTCTGTCCACCAAAATTAAGTGTAATAATGATGCATGTGGGTTTTGGAATAAAAAAGTACACTCTATCGATAAGCCGTAACATCACTATTTCAGTCGTAATAAACGAATCATCGAATCAATTACTAGTGATTGCATCATCGAAGGATTGAGTCACGGTCACGACGACGTCCTTATGTAGGAGGATCTCTCTGAAATCCCAAAAGAAAAAAGTAACAAGTTTGTATGAAACTTTAGCGCAGCTACAACATATTGCATCGAGTAAGAAGTATTTTAGTCATCACACGGTGGTGCGAACTCACTTTAATCGTTAGACTGTAAGATGAGTCCCGACTAGACGAACATAGGCCTTAAAGTATCGGCGTAAGGTGTGTCACATGATTCATCCAATGCGGATGTTGGTCATAATATTGTAATGATTTTCTTACCTCTTAGATGAAGCTGAAATAAAGCTGTGTGTAGGTACCTAAGCATTTGTGTAAATGTGTATTTAAGCTCACACACATTTACACAAATGCTTACATACTAAAAAGTCACAAAATTAAGGTTCTATGGCAGCTAGTACGGCCAACATCAAAAGTCATCATCATCAGCATCATGCTAAGATTGACAGCTACTTTTCATCATCAAAAGTATCTGTCAATTTTAGTAACAACTAATGTGCCGATGCAATGTTTATCGTTATGTTCGATAACTTCAGTAACATAATATTTCTCAAGGAAATATACATATTAGGTATACAAATTCCCATGGCGTAATGACACAGTCCCGCCCCCTATCAGTCACTATTAATATTGAAATCACTTAAAATTTATATGACGTCCTTTAACATGCTGACTGATCTTGAAAGAATGACAGTGCTCAAAGTTCCCCACAACACCTCGTTAAGTAACTAGAGGACGCTATAAATTTAATCAATCTAGAATAAGACTCCAGACTTCCAGAGACTTTCTTATTCATAAAAAACCTATCCAACATTTTTGGGATAAGAAATAACAATGACGAAATACACAGCGTTAAACGCTGAAGATTCGCCCGCGCGTTAAGCGTATGCCGCCTATCAATTACCTTTTCACCTCACTCGCTCGGAAAACCTCCGTTTATAGGGCGAAATCTGCGTGCAAAAGTCTATTTTATCCGCTAGCGTGCAAAAGTCATTTGAATTTCGAACACGACGATTTTGATTCTCTGTGGTGCATGTAACTTTTTTATATTTAAGACTCCTTCAACGCTTGACTGATTTCATCAGTCGATAAATCTCCGAATAACCAATCAACGCACGCTAATAAAGAGCGATCTGGTCCGGCCGGCTAATATCATATGTACGTTTGAATACTTAAAAAAAAATACACCTACAATATCACGTCCAGAAACCTGGTTCGAGGTTACAGATTTTAATTTTTTTATTTTTCCTACGCTGTATTATAACATAAGTTGAATATGTTTAAATATATATTAATAATAAGTATTTCAGTTTCATTTACATAGTTTACTAGTAAATATATTAAATACCACACAATTTTTTATATTTATTTGTTATAAAAATTGGAACACAAGAGTGTAATTTCTGAACGCACCCGAGAAAAAAAAAAATTAAAAAGTTGGAAGTTTTTACAATTCATGTAAACAACGTACCTAAAGTTCTGTGGAGAATACATACGTCTTACTTTATATCTAAAACAAGAAAGTTAAGCCCAATTTGGAGTATTTATTCAATGCTAAAAGCCTGCATTAAAACGAAAAAGGATTTGTTATACATATTTGGAGACGATATCCACTAGATTAATTTACCGAAACTATTGGCGTTTTTAAAGAAGATAAAGCCGAAATAATCTTGTTCGGATCCCATCGTCCAATAACTTCCAAAGCTATGGAAGTTATGGAAAATACTTCCGAGTGGCCAACTAATCCTTCCCAGAATGCCGTTCTCCCACATTCACAACGAATGTGTCAAGTAGTTTCAAAAACAAATATAAGAAAAACTCAACGATAAAATATATACGACGATAATACAAATTACGGCCATATTACTTCCAATTTTTAATAGGTATGTGTGCTTCTCTCGTATTTATTTGGTTTGGATTTGAGTGTTATGTTTTAAATTGGACGTGTTAAATAGAAGGCAAAATTAAATATGATTATTTTAATGTTTAATTGTTTTTCTTGAATCTTGCATTTTCCTCGCTGTAGTGAGGTGAAAAATTGTGTGTTCCGCATGGCTGCAAAATTATTTAGCTTCTCGTGTCTTGAAACCCTCGCTACGCTCAGCTTTCAATTTCAACACTCGCGCCAAATAACAACTTTGCAGGCTTGCATAACAAATAACTATAGTTAGTACGATCCATGTCGGTTGGAGTACAAACATATTTAATACTGATATTATAGAAAAACAATCGAAAAGGTTTTGTCGTTTTTTTAAAGCAGCCATCAACTGCTTTTAAATTTCTCGTCATTCTAATCTCATCAAAATATTGGATTAGTTAGCCTTTCGGATTCATAAAGAAATCCGAAAGGCACTCTGATGTCTTATTCCAGTTTGGTCACAGTTACAGCGTCTTCCATTGTGGTAATAGTCAAAAGACCAGAGTGACGATAAAACCGCGCGGAATAAACGCTTGGAAATTTGCCGACGCTCTACTTCTGGCACTGGCGGCATACACTGCCAACAACGCATAATATGCGTTTTTTGTTACTTCCACCCAGTGCCTATAACGCACAGACGCGTTTTGCCCTGTGCCTTCATCAATAGTTAGTTGAACTGACTTGTGCGTTTGGACATACAGCAAAGTGCAGCACCTGATAAATATCCAGGAAAAGGGAGTGACAATGAAGTTAAATTTAATGATATTTTCTCAAACATGCAATGAAATATCGCCGTAACGTGCGTTAGAACAGGCTTCGAAGTGTCAAGTTTCGGGCGGAACAATTCGAGAGAACTGTAAAGGAATTTCATACAAAATTGAAGGCCTAAGCCGGGAAGTAATTTGTTTTTAATTTTAATGTAAACATGGCGTCTGTGTGTATGAACAGCTGTTTTTTTTTTTTCTAGTAGCTACCCATTCAGCCATCGGAGCAACAATATCCGTGTTAATGCCTAGTACACACGAACTGAAAATACCGTCTATACGTAAGTCACCAGAGACCATAGACAATATTAAAAATCCTCTGCCTTTATTTTACTTATTATAGAAACTAAGATTCTTATTATCAGGTTGTGTATAATGGCCCTAATATTCGCACACTACACACGTGGACTTATTAAAGAAAAAATATATAGAGGGATTGGAGGGAAAATTAAAAATATTTTTTTTAAACATGGCGTCTGTGTTCATGAACTGGCTGAACAGCTGAATTATGTTTTTTTGAGTGATGTATTTTTTTATTTCATTGCATATGTTTGAGAAAAGCACTATACATGCCTTAGCCGTGAAAAGGGCTTGCCGGCTTCGTATCACTAGACGGCCTCCCTTACGGTCGGCCGTCTATACCTACTCAGCCGGCAAGCCCTTATTTCCCGGCGTCTGCAGTAATGTACTATTGTATTTGGTAAGGTATTATAGAAGATTGTGCAATGTGCAGTATCAAGTTTCGACCTGTTGAGTAAATTTTACCGTCGCCAATGCAATCACAATAGGATGTGGCATTTCCTTTGCGGTTCATCCTGAAATAAAAACTTTATGCTGCAGCGAATATGGTTGCACTTGTAATAAAATAATTGAGTTTGATACGAGCTTACGGAAGGTAATATTCGATATTGCACCACTTATGATGCCAGGATTACTGCAGTTTAATAATAAGTATGATCTAGTGTAGAGTTAGCTATGCCTATAACTTTACACATGGTATACGTTGGCACCGGTTTATTTATGTATTTATTTATTATTTGATGACGCGGTTGGCGCAGTTAGTAGACACCTGCCTACTGAGCCAGCGGTCCCGGGTTCGAATCCCGGCCAGGCCAGGGCAAATATTTGTGTGATGAACACGAATATTTGTGCTTAGGCCATGGTTGTTCTATGTATATAAGTATTTATTTATCTATATAAGTATGTATATCGTCGTCTAGTACCCATAACACAAGCCTTCTTGAGCTTAATTTGGGACAAGATCTTTGTGTGAGGTTGTCTGATGTTTATTTATTTATAAGACACTAATAAACATTTCATGTAATGTTTCATTTGACATAACAACAATACGTATAATTTCAATTAGTATAGAAGACATTAAATAAAACGGTTCTATCGATATGTTTGTCTGTGCGTGCTTTCATAGCCAATCGCATACTTACACTGTATTTTACACAAATAACCAACAGCTTTTTTATTCTGTGGCTATATTGGTTTAATATTCGAATATGTTTACAGCTCTACCTACAATGTAGGTATATACCTAATCTGTTTGATGAAGTTACAAATAACTGATGTAATAATTGAAAAACGTGTAAATTAAATGATCATAAATGAGATTTAATTTGGTACTAACTAACGTAAAAATATACTTAACCTCATAAACAGGAATATATAAAACAATAGTTTTTCAATAAATCCCTAAAGAAACCACAAATTTGTGACATATTATAATAATAAAAATATATACTACCTATAATTGCTCATATACTGACTCAACTCATCTAATTTCATGTACTCTTATCAAAACAGAGTTCCTAAGTACATGATAAATAAAATGTTTAAATCTTTACTTCGCATAAAGCACATCGCTGACATTCAGTGGCTGGATCTTGGACAGATGTAGTTATAAACGGCGAATTTAACCCCAGGAAGGCCCTGATTCCGCACATATATGTCTGATATCTCGGTGATATCTACGAAGTGGCTATAAGTATATCACCACTTCGCTAACCCGATTACGGTTAGTTAAAGTTGCGCCTCATTTATATGCGACGCCATTGCAGATATATCAGGCGAAAACTTAACTTGACCGGGCAATAACGTGAAATGTCACATTATGTACAGGCCAGCCAACCAATGCCCTTACTATGAGTTTACAGTGACAGTACTCGCTAGCGATCGCGTAAACGATTTGTACGGAGAATTGTACTTTTACAAAGTACTAGGGGCGCTTTACTGTCATCCATACAAATCGATTACACTGTCTCTGGCGAGTACGGTCACGTTAACTTGTGGTAAGGGTACAGCTCGAATTGCAAACATCGCGTTTCGAATGACAGTTAAGGGGGATATATCTGAGATGTCGCATATTTATCGATATCTCAGAGTACACTCGAATTAGCGCCCAGGATGGCAACTCTACACGAATCAATAATATGTAATTTACCTCTGTCTTCTAAGGTAAACCACAGGTGAAGGTAAATATTTATGGTTACTCCGTTTCTAACGCTGACTATAAAATGGGTGTACTTACCTAAATTGGAAACAAATTCAGTAGATTTAGAGTTCTACAAGTAATACATTTAAATTAAAAATTAAACCAATAATTGCTTACATCGAAATGAATTGCATAATGGGTATTTTCTTATGATAAAAACTGTTTTGAACGTTTGTTTTCCTGTATTCTTCCTGTAGAAATAAAAGAGGATTTTATCTTTTTGTGAGGTAAAGCGAGTAAGTAGGTGCCGATGCCGTACCTACGGCGTATAATTTCATACAAACCGGCCAAGTGCGAGTCTGACTCGCGCACCGAGGGTTCCGTACAAACTTTCACTTATCCCATCTTAATTGGCCTGGTTGAGTTGTTTGCACCTGAAATGTATGGCGCCGCATACAAACGAGGTGCAAACTTAACGCAACCGAGTTCTCCAAATATGATGTTTGAAAAGGACTATATTTTTTATGATTTTATTACAAATGTATAGTTTTCAGATTTTTATAAGTATTTGTAGTATGTGACGATATTACTTGCCAAATTTCATAGTTCTAGGTCATCGGAAAGTACCCTATTATTTTGATTCCCTTGAGAGTGTCGAAATGTACGTTTTTTGCGACATTAACGGTCGTATCTTTTTTCACGTTAACGTAGAAGTTTGATTTTCTCACAGCTTCAAGGGACTGTAAACCTGAGTATACCTATGATGTTAATTTCAACTCGATACCTCCCGCGTTCTCGAAATAAAGGGTCTTGACAGACAGACAGACGGACGGACAACAAAGTGATCCTATAAGGGTTCCGTTTTTTTCCGATTGAGGTACGGAACCTTAAAAACAACGTAGTCATTACTAATAATCTTATTAAAACTTTACGTGAGACATATCGAGGGAAAGCGAGGTAGAGCAGGGCCAAGACCAAATTACATTGAACTAATAAAAGAAAAGGTTAGGCATGTCTTATCAAGAAGTGAAAGAGAAAGCCCAAGAAAGAAACGGCTGGAGATTGCCACAAAGACAAGAGCGCAGCTCTTAAATTGAAGAAAAAGAGCTGCGCCGCGCGGTTTATCCCGCTCATCCTACGGGAACACATTTTTTTTTTCGGGATTAAAAGTAGCCAGTTAACAAAATTGATTCAGCCGTTTGATCGTGAAGAAGTAACAAACATACAGATAAGCACACTCACAAACCTTCGCCTAATAGTGTGATTGTATTATGCGGTTTACACTCACGTGAAATTGTCAAAGAATCAGTGAAAAAGTTGCCGAAAATGAAAAAGCTCCATACGAGTTCGAAACATGTCGGGCCGTTCCTGACAATTTGACGTGAGTGTAACCCGCTTAATACAATAATTAAATAGTCACTAATATTTTTTGTCACATGAAATTTTAGCAGTTTCACAAATTTTTACAGTTTTCGGATTGGAATCGTAAAGCATAGTGGATAGATTCAAAAATATTAGTCCACTTTTTGAGTGAACAATGTGGTACCCGGATCTTAAAGCAGTGAGATATAATAATAGGTTGGCTATACAACATACAACAAATGACGCCTACGCAAATGGACCTACAATCGTAAAAGGCACATGTGCATTAAAATAATAAGAACATAAGTCATTTTGAATTCACGCAACAAACTTTGATAGAGCTTATAAAATAAACCGGCGAAATAAAGAGGCATTAGGGTTAAGTAGCGCGTAAACTTGAAGTGTTACGGAAATTTATTGCGCGTTATATATTTATTATGTAAATGCATCCACATATATCAGCGTTGATAGAGTGCTTCGAATTTTGAGTTGAAATGTATTGGGGTACCTATACAGGGTTTTTAGTCGTGCATGGTAGTGCCAGGGGGTGATGATGAGGGTGACGCTGAGCAACTTTCACTATGGGGACAACCACGAAATCTCGAAAGCTACCTTCATACAAAAAACTATCAAAATTGGTTTAGCCATTTGAGCGTGAAGAAGTAACAAACATACTCATAAACTAACTCACAAACTTGCCCTTTATAATATTAGTGTGATGAGGTTTCCAAAACTAATTGAGTGGGTATTGAACTTATCTGTTCTCTCGTGAGTTGATCTTCCTAAAAGCAATTGTTCATCAGCGTACCCTGCGCTAACGTTACTGGAGTATTTTAAAATCTATTGAAGATTACTTAGTGAAGTACCTATCTTATATAAGTAATACACGACCACGAGTAATTTCTAGTTTTCAATTAAAGTTTTGCTTTTATATTCAACGATCGAAACTATTTCTCAGAGAATACTATTAACATTATATCTTACTGACATTTGAAGGGCTGAGGGGGAAAAGTTTTTACGTAACATTTGCAAATTTTTGCACTGGAGTCAATAGAAGTAAAGTACGGATAAATGTATATACAAGGTGGAACAGATCGAGGGACTTTTAAGCAAACAGGGAATTATGTACTGAGTACTTAATTTTTCGCCGATGAAAAATATTTCTATCCATTTTTGAAATACAGTTTGTAGAATATTAGTGTAAAAATATGCACACATCAACCCTAGCATCTTTTGAACATCGCTTACGTTAAAGACAGGAGTCATTTAAAATGTAAATAAAACCTTTGAATTAGTAGGGTTGTCACTGATACTAAAATAATTTATTTTGATGACTTTTTTTACTTTTTAATCCAGCTTTACAAATTATAATAGGTCGATTGTAGATAACTCAGATGACACTATCCTGTCAGCCAAGTATTTAGAAATGTTCCACCCAGTATATGAAGGGAATCTAGCGAGTTTTAATTCTGTTTTAAGTAGTCATAAGATGAGCTGGATAATTTTGTGGCCGTAGACTAAAGCCCTAAGACAAAGACTTAGCCTTTAATTTGCTTTTGGAATTATACGATTAAGCAAGCGAGGAGACAGAATTAATCAGATGAAAAATACTGCGCAAATATAACTAGAAGATAGGTAAATCATCAATCAGATTGACATTCGACCTTGTGTAGTAGATGAGGAATTAACACGTCTAAATGACGAAGGCAAACAAAACTAACATCACTAAATAACTGGTGGCACTTACCAGTTTACTGCGCAGATAAATATAAAAAAAAAACACCTATGCTTGTTTTATTATAAAGGTTTATCTATTATTTTAAACTACTATAATTTTATTAAATCGTGTTGAAAATCATTCCTTCTTTCAGGAAAAATCTTGACAGCGTGATGATGGCTGAGATTTGTATAGGTGCAAGGCGCCACCTCCTTTATACTCGTCACGCCAAAACGGCTGGACGGATTGTAACCAATTTTAGTACAGGTATAGCTATCCAACGATAGATATTGTATGATACTTTTTCTTTCTTTCTAGTCGTCTCACTCTTGTCAGAGTGGTCGTGGTCTCGATGATGATGTGTTTGTACACGGGTGATCTTCGTCCGCGGTCCTCTCGGGTCGGGTGGCGGCCTTCGCAATTTGTCTCCACTTTACTCTATTAGCAGCATTTCGAGAGCACTCTGAAATGCTGGTGTCTGTCACTGTCTTTTTCAAATTCTATCCTAATGATACTTTTTACTAGACTTCAAAACGATAGATATTATAGGTTGACTTTTTACTAGAAAATCCCGGACGAAGTCGGCATCTTCTAGTAAAATATAAGTACCTAGGAGCTTTGCAATATCTCTGACAGATTTCCACTTATGCTATTGGAGCTGCGGTGCGTAGGAAGTAGGAAGCGGTGGTAGCCTAGTGGTTAGAGCATACGACTTTCAATCCGGAGGTCGCGGGTTCGAACCCGGCCCGTACCAATGAGTTTTTCGGAACTTATGTACGGAATGTCATTTGATATTTACCACTCGCTTTTCGGTGAAGGAAAACATCGTGAGGAAACCACCTAAGCCCAATAAGGCCTAGCTTCCCCTCTGGGTTGGAAGGTCAGATGGCAGTCGCTTTCGTAAAAACTAGTGCCTACGCCACATCTTGGGATTTAGGTAGCCGACCCCGATTGAGGATTCATTCTCAAAAAAATGGGACAAAGGCTAGGAGGATGAGATGATGCTATTGGAGCTGCATCAAGAGACATTTCAGCCGTAGATGAAATTCCACATACGGGACAAGAACTCGAATTACATTACCTACTGCGTTAGAGAGCGATCGAACTCGTAAGTGAATTCAAGTCCGCATTGAAATGAAATTCGCATGCGAGTTCTTGCCCCATCTAAACAGGCCTTTACGTCGATATAAATATAATAAATAATATAATTCCTTATTCGATTTTATTACACTACCTATTAACTTAACTTCGTCTGCGATTTTTTTTTTTTTTGCCTTAGCGGGAAAAGTCCAATCGTCTTTGCATGTTAAGCTATCTCTGTACCAAAAATAGTTAAAATTTGTCCAGCCGATGGCGCCAGACTGGCGTGCACGCGCCGCGCGCCTATACAGAACAAAAGACGATCCTTCAACACGCTATCAAGATTTTTCCTGAAATCATGACCATGACCCAGTCTAGACTAGAATTTTATAATAGTATAGATATCACCGGCGAACTATTTTAGAAGGATACGTTGAAGGGAGGAGAAAGAAACGAAGACCATGAAACCAAAAAAGGAAAAGGTGAACGCTATCCCTGGATCCATCCATCATCAATTTTGACTCATTTATATATCTACTTCATAACTTTTGACGATCAGTATAATATGTAGGTAAAACTAATACTAAGTAACTCGCTTTCTTAGAATTCAGCCCCTTCACAATTCTCAGACCCGTGACATGAATGAATGCATTTTTTACAACATCATTACAAAAACCCATTAGTACCATTCACTTTCCTCGTTTTCAAAGGCAGTCATTTATAATTTGTGCCCCGAACGTTTTAATGTGTTCTCATTAACACGCACGTGGTGTTGTCATAGATTTAAGTAACTACAATAAAAAAATAACTTGCCATAAACATTGTGACGTTTGTTTCTCAGGCTTGTCTATATCGTCTGTTGACAAAGAAAACTCACTAATTAACAAATACCTACTTAAAACAAGCTCGTATTTCAGTGTCAATCTGCTTTCTAGATACGAGGTTTTGAAATGCTGTAACAGAAAATAGTGAGTTCTGTTTGTCACCAGGCGATTTATAGTTTATTCATTACGGTTTTTTTTTCAATTATGATACACTCCCAATTATAAAAGTTTCTCTCATTGGTCAAAAGTGAAGAACAAAAGACGATCAAAGAAATTTCGAAATTTGAAATTGAAATCAATTTGGGATATTATTTTTATCCTACCTACAACTAATACTAATATTTAAGGTTGACAATTCATATATTTTTTTTAAATATTGAAATAAAGTTAAATTATGAAAGAAAAATGTAATGTGATTTAATCAATGTAAGCAGGATGTCGAACGATATTCGACTTATACCACGTGAGTAAACTCGTTTTGTATTTTAATAATTGATTCATTGTTTGTGTCGCATGTAGGTTAGGATTCCATGTATTAATTATAAGTTAGCTCGATCATATATAGCAGTAAGTAATCAGCTTAGAATAAGAAATCATTATGTTCAAAATCGTATTTCTTTTCTCTTAGTTTTAATTAAATATAAGGTTAATTGCTCTCACTATTGTATTTAGGATAAGATATGAAGCTTTGGTTGATAAAGATGTAAAACCACCATGAATAAATATATAACAAACATATAGAAAGCTTCATAAAATAGGTTTAATATTGTAATAAATAGAATTTCCAATAAGAATCTTATATGATAACTTGTCAATCAAAATATGTTCCACCAATGTATATTATGTATTACGAATGTGTATCTACTGAAATAAAGAGATAATGTTGTTCAGTTTGCACCTACACATCTACACGCACACATGTAAGAATTGAGCCACGCCCTTCTTACCCATTGGTCCAATCAAGGAATAATCTAGCGATCATTTATAAGACCGCTCGATTAACTTGATATCATTCTCTCAGCGACCTCCGATCAAGACACACTTCACGCAACATTATGTGAATTATCTTCAAGTGTTATCATTTCATGGGACTTCCCTATACTACTGAAGCATCCCTTTTACCAGTATAAAGTCAATTAAATTAAAATCAAGCTACAGTCTACTACTCATCACAATTGGTACTTCGAAAGCCGGATATCAAGAATCAGCGACCTCGAAGGAAGGAATTGGACCTTCGAGCACCGGATCAAGAAGGAAGGAATTGGACCTTCGTTCCAGTGACAGGAGGCGCGCAAGAGAATCATCACAGGGACGTGTAGCGGATTAAACCCTGCGTCCCTGCGCCGGGCATCACAGACAGGGTCGAATTAAGTTTCCCCTCGCTCTGGCATCAATCGGATCGTGGGTCGAATTAATTTTCCCCTCGTATCCGCACCACGTCGTGCATCACAGAACTCGGGTCGATTAAGTTCCCCTTGTTCTGCCATCAATCGGACGATAGTCCGCACCACGGCGTGCATCACAGAACTCGGGTAGATTAAGTTCCCCTTGTTCTGCCATCAATCGGATCTCGGGTTGATTAATTTCCCCTTGTTTCCGCATCAATCGGTCTTGGATTGATTAAGTTCTCCTTGTACTGCGTCATAGCGTTCACGTGTGACGCTCAACACAGCTTCCGGTACGGTGGTAACCCAGCGGTGTGAACAAGCCGTACTGGATCTGTGCAACGAGGGATTTACGCCGTAGGGATATTAGGGCTCATTAGCGTCGCACTTAGCCTCGCTAATGAATAGGTGTTAGGTATTAGGTAAATTCAGTGTTTTTTTTTGTTATTGTGTTAAATTCAGTGTGTGTGTTAGGTTAAGCGACAGTCCCCCCGTGCGATGTCTCTTCCGGAAAAGAGAGTTACGCGTTCTCAAAAATCACGAGACCAGACTCCGGAGTCCGGCGAAACGTCCACTAATCCTACAAATACTTGGAGCCACGGGACTGGCCTTTCTCATAACGCAAGCAGTAGCAATCCAAACGCGAACACAATGACGCCCGCGAGCGATCCCCCCTCCGCCCCCGCCCCGCGATCGAACGTAACCAATTCTCCCGCGCCGAACCCGGCCCCTGTGCCCCATACCGCCCGCGATTCCGCGTTAGAAGTCGGTAGGGACAATGTAGACAGGCCCGGTGATAGAAATTCGGACAATACGTTAGTTAATGCCAATAGGGAAAGTAGCAGCCAAATTTCTGTTTTAATGGCCGAATTACAGGTGCGTAAAGCCGAACTTGAACTAGCTCAGAAAGCAGCTGCGGAAGCAAATTGTAGGCTACAGGTGGCGCGGATTGAAGCCGCCCACTCTGATAGCGCTTCCGCAGTTCGGGCCGATGAGAGAGTCTCGGGTTGGTTAGCATCAAATTACGGTAATCGTCCACCCGTTGTAGAAAACAGAGATTTGAACCCGGCTTATAACAGTAATAGGGTAGAATTCGGGCAAGTACGAAACGTCGATCGGGCATTGCAAGGCCCTCCTATACACAGGCATATTCCGGAATTGCCGCATTTCGACGGAAATATCTCGGAATGGATAGCGTTTAGGGCCGAGTTTGAAGACAGCGCGCCTCATTTCAGTAACGTAAACAATGTAGGTAGAATTAGGCGCGCCTTACGCGGTGAGGCGCGGATAGCGGTCAAATCTATAATGTATACGGTGTCCGATCCATACGAAATCATGGAGTCTTTAGAAAAACATTTCGGGGATCCGGAAGAAATAGTTTTGACCGAGATCCATAACGTGAAGCGCATGCCCAGGTTAGCCGAAGACTCGAGTAATATCGTAACTTTTGCCGGCCATGTAGCTAATACGGTAGCGACCATTAAGGCATTGCGCCAAGATCAGTATTTACACGCGCCAGAGTTAGTGAGTAAAATAACTGACAAATTAAACATGATAATTCGGTATGAGTGGGCAAAGTACAAACAAGCCAATCAGGGGACGCCTGAATTGGTCGCGATGGCTAACTTTTTAAACGACGTCAGTACGGCCACGAAGCGATCGCATCACAGACATTCAAAGTCCCGTGCAAACGTTCATGTGGTTAATATGAACCATGCCGAGTCGAGGCAGCCACAACAACGAATGCACGGTGGTGCGAGCCGCGGACGACCGTACTCGAATAGCTATCGAGACTACGCAAGCGACTCTGATTCGGACGATGACTCATACCGGGAATCGAACCGCGCCGCTACCGTAGCTACCGTAAATTCGCGCCCGCAAACGCATAAAAAAAAGCCCGCGCAAACGGTGAAACCCACGCAATCTCGACCGCCCCCGCAGTCGCAGAATAATTTCAATAATAATAGAAAAGATTGCGTACTTTGCAAAGGGAATCACAAGTTAGCCGTTTGCCCGGATTTTCTGAAAAAGTCTGTCGCAGGCCGGTGGGAATCGGCCCGAAGCCTTAAGCTGTGCTATAGGTGTTTAGAACCTAATCATAGGCGCCCTATTAAGTGCAAATACGTCGCATGCGGTAAAAACGAATGCGAAGCGGGCCACCACAAGTTGCTTCACGGGCTTACAAATGAAGCGCAATCTGTCCGCGCAAGCGTTAGTAGCATAAATCAGGTTCAACGCGCGAATACGTACCTTATGGTGGTCCCCGTAGAAATTTCAGGCCCGTTAGGTAGTGCCGAAGCACTAGCTTTTCTAGACTCTGGTTCGACCATGACTCTAATAGAAAGAGACACGGCCGATAAGGTAGCTCCCAGGGGTTCGGGCAAACCTCTCGCGATCCAAGGCATTGGAGGTCAGATAACGGATCACGAGTCCTGTAGAATAAATTTATCGATTCGCGGTTCATGTACAAGAAATCTAGAAAAAATTTCGGCGTATACAATCGATAAATTAAATCTGCCTTCGCAAGAGGTTTCCCGCGAATTAATAGAACAGTGCGACCACTTAAAAGAGATAACGGATCAATTAGTATACGAGCGCGGGACGCCCACAATCTTAATTGGACAGGATAATTGGGGCTTAATTGTTTCGCGGCAGCTCCTTTCGAGTCCCTCCTCATCAATAGCTGCGGGCTATACCAACCTAGGTTGGATCCTTTTTGGATCCCAGGATAGGCAGGCAAATAGGGTAGCACGTATAAATCACATTCGTCCGGCCACTACCGAAGATGACATTTTAAGCTGTATGAAACAGCACTTCAGTATCGAGTCGTTAGGGGTAGAAAAGAAATTGCCCCGGGCGGACCCGGACCAACGTGCTTTAGACATATTAGAGGCTACATGTAAAAAAATCCCGGGAGAAAATAGGTACGAAACGGGGTTGTTATGGCGATCTGATGACGAAGTATTGCCCGACAATCGCGCGCATGCGCTACGCAGGCTATACAGCTTAGAGCGCAAACTGGACGGGGACGAAAGTTTCAAGGCAGAATATACCGCACAGATTGAGAATTTAATTAATAAAGGTTATGCGGAAATAATAAACTCTCGCCCTCCGCCAGAAGCGCCGCGTACGTGGTACTTGCCGCATTTTGCGACTAGGCACGCGCAAAAATTAAAATTACGTCTAGTATTTGACGCAAAGGCTACAGCCTATAATACTAGCCTAAATCAATCATTATTAACGGGGCCTGACCTGTTAAAGTCATTATTCGGGGTCCTGCTTCGATTTCGCGAGGGCAAAACCGCGGTTATCGCCGACGTAAAAGAAATGTTTTTACAAGTAGGCGTGTTAGAGCAGGACAGGGATAGTTTACGTTTTTTGTGGAGAGGAGAGAGCAGGACAGAAGATCCACAAGAATATCGTATGAAACGGTTGATATTCGGATCCGCTGCGAGTCCAACCACAGCCTTATATGTCAAAAACAAAAACGCGTTAGAACAAAAAAACGTTTATCCTATCGCCGCCGATATAACTATCAGAAACACGTACATGGACGACATGTTGGTAGCCTTAGATCAGGACGAAAATGAGGTTAAAAAGATAGTTAACGACCTGTACCACTTAAACATGCAAGCGTCTTTCGAGTTGCGCGGATTCGCCTCTAACAATCCAAACGTCATAAGCGACGTGCAACCGAAAACGGAGGATATTACGATAATAGGTAAATCTGATACCGAACGTACGTTAGGGCTTATATGGAACCATAGGCGAGACACGTTAGGCTTTAACGTAAATTTGAGAAACACACCGGAGGAGGTTCTCAACGGTTCGACTTTGCCGACTAAGCGGCAGGTCACTAGTAGCGCTATGTCCGTATATGACCCAATCGGGTATGCAAGCCCCATTTCCGTGTTAGGTAAAACGGTAATGCAGGAAGTATGGCGTACCGGTATCGGATGGGACGATCAAATAAAGGATAGCTGTAAAGCGCCATGGATGTCGTTTATAGATAACTTACAAAAGTTACGCAATCTTGAGATCCCCCGACACGTCCCCGCACACGACCGTAAGGGCGATATTCACATATTTTGTGACGCTAGCGAGAAGGTTTACGCTACGGCCGTGTACTTTGTGGGTAGGGACGAGACAGGGATAATTAAATCAACTTTAATCGCATCCAAGGCCCGAGCAGCGCCGCTTAAAGTAGTGTCTATACCGAGATTAGAGCTTCAAAGCTGTGTGTTAGGCACTCGATTAGCGGAATCAGTCGTCACAGAATCCGATTACGTAATCGAGAATAGGTATTTCTGGTCCGACTCGCGAACGGTGCTAGCGTGGATAAAAGCAGATCCGCGCACATTTAAGAGCTTCGTAGCTCATCGATTAGCTGAAATCGAAAGTAGCACTTCGCCAGCGGACTGGCGATGGGTGCCCAGCGCGTTAAACGTAGCCGACGATGCTACAAAGGGCGCGCCCGCGAATTTCGATAGCACCCACCGCTGGTTTTTCGGACCCGAATTCATTACGAAAGATAAATCTGAATGGCCGCGCGAAAAGGCGTCATCTCCGCCGCCACCGTCTACGGGCGAAGAACGTAATAACGCGATTACGTTATCAATCCGTACATGCGATAAATTCGATTATTTACCTCCGATAGAACGATTTTCGAGTTTTATTCGATTGGTTAGGGCTACTGCTTGCGTTATAGTTGCGGCTGAAGTATTTAAAACCCGATTGCTATTGAGAAAACCCGAAATAGAGATGAACAATGGACATGTAAAGATTGCGGAATTACTCCTAATTAAGCGTAGCCAACACGCAAGTTTCGAAGAGGAAGTAAAATTGACGAGAAACGGTAATCCACTGCCGCGACGATCGCCTATCCACAAGATAGCTGTGAAAATGAGCAAGGCAGACATCATGGTACTCGACTCAAGAGTAGACCGAGGCAAAGTGGATATCCCAATTTTACACGCTAAAGAAAGCTTCACGAAACTGCTCATACAACATTACCATGAAAAGTATAATCACGGCAATCACATGACAGTGATGAACGAGATTAAACAGCGGTACTTTATAGTCGGTCTACGAGGGACTATGAGATATATATGCAATAAATGTCAATGGTGTCGGACCTATAAAGGCGCCACCCTCAAGGCCCCTGTAGGCGACCTACCTGTAGAAAGACTACTCGCATATCAGCCTCCGTTTACCGCTACCGCCATAGACTTGTTCGGGCCAATGCAGATTGCTATCGGGCGTAGAAGAGAGAAAAGATGGGGCGTGCTCTTTACTTGCCTTACGACCAGAGCCGTCCATCTAGAGTTAGCCGCATCACTCTCGGCGAGCTCCACCATACTAGCCCTCAGACGCATGATAGCACGTCGCGGAACCCCAACAATCATCTACTCGGACAACGGAACTAATTTTGTGGGCTCGGAACGAGAGATAAAAGAAGCGAAGAAATCGCTGCCCGAATCCATACAAGATCATCCCGCCATCCGAGAAATTACATGGAAGAAAATACCGCCCGGTAATCCCGCCGCGGGAGGTTCGTGGGAAAGAATGGTAGGCGCCATTAAAGCCGCTCTGAAAATCACACTCAGAGAGAAGGCCCCACACGAAGAGGTCCTACATACGCTCATTTTAGAGGCTGAAAATATCGTCAATTCGCGCCCTCTCACTCCAATCAATACTGATATGAGCGAACCATCCCTCACCCCGAACCATTTTTTATTGCTGAGATCCAACGCTAGTAGCCCATGGGGCACCTTCAAGGACGATACGTCCCTAAAATCATGGAAGACCGCCCAAGCTCTAGCCGACATATTTTGGAAGAAATGGATCGCCGAGTATCGACCGCTGCTATGTCCGCGAGCCAGTACTTACAGCAAATTCAAGAATCCTGCTATAGGAGACGTCGTGATAGTAGCTGACAATACGATGCCTAGAGGGACGTGGCCAAGAGGCATTATAGCAAAAACCTTTCCCGGCCCTGATGGCCATGTAAGGGTGGCCGACGTCCAAACTAACTCAGGCATAATCCGACGACCTACAAATCGACTCATCTACATTTGCTCCACTTGAATATTGTACTTTCGTACGAAGGGGGGACTGTCGCATGTAGGTTAGGATTCCATGTATTAATTATAAGTTAGCTCGATCATATATAGCAGTAAGTAATCAGCTTAGAATAAGAAATCATTATGTTCAAAATCGTATTTCTTTTCTCTTAGTTTTAATTAAATATAAGGTTAATTGCTCTCACTATTGTATTTAGGATAAGATATGAAGCTTTGGTTGATAAAGATGTAAAACCACCATGAATAAATATATAACAAACATATAGAAAGCTTCATAAAATAGGTTTAATATTGTAATAAATAGAATTTCCAATAAGAATCTTATATGATAACTTGTCAATCAAAATATGTTCCACCAATGTATATTATGTATTACGAATGTGTATCTACTGAAATAAAGAGATAATGTTGTTCAGTTTGCACCTACACATCTACACGCACACATGTAAGAATTGAGCCACGCCCTTCTTACCCATTGGTCCAATCAAGGAATAATCTAGCGATCATTTATAAGACCGCTCGATTAACTTGATATCATTCTCTCAGCGACCTCCGATCAAGACACACTTCACGCAACATTATGTGAATTATCTTCAAGTGTTATCATTTCATGGGACTTCCCTATACTACTGAAGCATCCCTTTTACCAGTATAAAGTCAATTAAATTAAAATCAAGCTACAGTCTACTACTCATCACAGTTTGAGTTTATAAAATAATGTATAGGTAACGTACCTACAACTACATATACTTTTACTATCTTAAAGTGTCCCCATTACCGACACACGTGGAGCATCCTTCAGCGAGGAATCCCCTCCCGGTTATTATTTAACTGACGCCGCGACGCCCCACACCCCTGTCTGCACTAGATTTACTACAACACAAAAGAACATCAATTCTAAACTGACATGTGAACTATGGGACGTGTGTTTCTGATGTTCTTTTGTTTCTTTTGGTGGCAATAATGTGAATATTCCTAGATGTTGTAAATATTATATTTAATTTTACTAGTCTGAAATTCGATATCTACGAGTATTCGATGTTTCAGTTTCAGATAAATTGAGCCTAGTTTGGTCTCTGTTGGATAGCGCTGAGGGAGGTGAGGAGAGCGATAGCCAGTGCAGTGGGCCGCGAGTCGCGTAGCAGCACGGATAGCTGCCCCTGATGAAGAGCTCCATATGACTTTGAAACATATTGAGCCGTTTCTGACAATTTGTGAGCTTAAACCGTTTTTATAATTACAATGATAGCGTTGTTATATAATAAGTTGTTTTTGTTAATAAACAATTGTACTTTATGATTTAGTAAAATTCGTCCACCCGTTTGAGCGTGAAGAAGTAATAAGCATACAATCGCACTCACTAACTTTCGCCTTTATAATATCATCTATTCAAATCGCAATTACTTTTTCTACGAATTGAAATTTGTAACTACTTACAATTTTTTTATTATATTTTGTCAATGTGAAGATTTCAAGGTTTGTATCAATGGTTTTTAAGATTTTTGGAGCAAACCTTTGCTATAAGTAGGTAGGTACCTAGTGAATTTTCAGCAGAAATTCATTACTGACTAAGTGTTTGTTTTGTTACCTAGGTGTCAAAAAACACCAATACCACATCGGTCAATGTCTTGACTAAGCGTTGAATCTTCGGAAATTGCTAACAAATGTATCACTACAATGCACAGGAAATAAGCAATCGTCGCGAATTACGTTACAAATAAAGGAAACTGAAATGAGTGACCTTGCAATTAACTAAACAGGTGACATTGAGTGTAAAAATGCATTATAACTTATGCGTTTTGTAAGTACTTACGCTGTTTAATTAAGGTCCGATGGATTGTTATGGCTATGACTAAATAATAAAGTGTTTCCTGGGATTGTGTGGAAGCCCAACGTCAATTGCAATATTAATCAGCAGGAAACTATCGAATAAATAATAATGTAAAAGCAAAGGAAAAGTAAACTATAGGTAAACAAACATAATTATTAATGATGGTCGAGTCGAGAGGTCGTGAACCTACCCATCAGTACATCTGTGACAAGAAACTATCTCGCGCGAGATATTTATTTATTTCTTTCTGTGCAGTACTGTGTGAGAGTGACGGGTGACGCTATGTCGCACGATAGGAGTCGCGAAACATAGCTGTGATAAACGGGATGCCCATCTAGCACAACTATGCTTCTCGACTCTTGTCGCGCGGTATAGCGTCACCTGTCACTCTCTCACAGTACTGCATAGACAGAGATCGATAAATATATCTCGCACGAGAAAGGGTCGCGTATTACAGTTGCGCTAGAGGTGCTGGTATAAAACTTGTACCCATACTCAGCTTTGTAATTTAGAATGACAAATGCGTCTGAGTCTATTTTTCTAAACATTCATCTTGACAGTTAGAGAGAGAGGGAGATCTTGATATTTACCAAAAACAAAACAGACAATCAACCTCGGGGGAGAGACTTCACCGCTCGTACACACGTACAACATCCGGACATACTAAAGATTTTTGGACCAAGCTGAAAATCAAACGGTTTACTCGCTCGGTCAATTTAAAATTACAAGCTATACTTACTTAAATTACGACACTCACTCATGGTACTTGTTTTCCACACCATCTAAAACACTATATTTATGATGACAAAAAACTTAAATATAGAACTTAACGTAAGCATTATGTTGATTAATGTTATCTATTTCAATATTATAATAGGGGCTGATACCTATATTATGTTTTGATAATATATTAGGTACCCTATATTTGTTTATTAGATATCGAACTAAACTTGATAGTGAATGAGGTTATACAAAAGTTTGGACATAGGTACCACTTACCGTATTTACCTATTCGAATAAAAATCGGCCAAGAGCATGTCGGGCCACGCTCAGTGTAGGGTTCCGTAGTTGCTCATCCTTCACAAGAGACGAAGAGATATTTTTTTGAACCGTGGTTAAAAAGTTAGAGGGGGGGACACAATTTTTTTTATTTTCGGAGCGAATATTGACAAAAGTACTGACTTTATCAAAAAGTTATGTTTAGAGACCCCTATTATTTTTAACAGACCTATTCAACGACACCCCACACACTAAGGTTGAAACGAAAAAAAAAAATCACCCCCTTCAAATCAAACACTTTAGGTGTTCGAGCTGTACCCGAAAAAAAATCATTTTTTGTTTTTATTTTACCGTTTTATCGGCGTGATACGTACACATACTCATACCAAATTTCAGCTTTCTAGTACTAATGATCACGGAGGTAAACCGCGGATGGACGGACAGACGGACATGGCGAAACTAAAAGGGTTCCTAGTTGACTACGGAACCCTAAAAAGTATTGTATGACCTATAAAGCTTAACGATTTCTAAAAAAATATAATCAGTTAAAAGAAACGTTCTGTATTTTATAAATATAAGTAAAAACTAAAACGTCATTTAGATATCACACTAATATTCTAAAGGCGAAAATTTGTGAGTGTGTTTATGTGTATGTTTGAAAAAAAAAGAGGAGGAAAACAAACTAGCAGTTTTTCAACGAAGGATGGAGCGAAGCATGCTCGGTATTCGAATTTCTGACAGGCAAAGTAATAAAAGCATAAGAACCAGAACTAAATTAACCGACATC
This sequence comes from Apotomis betuletana, assembly GCA_932273695.1. Taxonomy (NCBI): domain Eukaryota; kingdom Metazoa; phylum Arthropoda; class Insecta; order Lepidoptera; family Tortricidae; genus Apotomis; species Apotomis betuletana. The sequence goes on along the minus strand of OW026314.1, from coordinate 15,979,034 downwards.
TTGGAAAGAGTGAGAATACCTACTGAGATGGAACTGGGCTGGGCACGTATGCAGAATGGATCCAACCAGATGGACCAGAAATGTCACCGAATGGACACCAAGAGGACGGAAAAGGAAATGCGGACGCCAAAGGAAAAGGCGGCGCGATGTCTTCTCTAAAAAGGTTGGGTCAGACTGGATGCAAAAAGCACGAGATAGACGGCTGTGGAGGGAAATGGGGAAGGCCTACGCCGCAAAGGCGACTTTTACCTAGTAAATTAAGGACAAGTAGTTTATGTAATGTAATGTTAAGGTAATAGAATAAAGGCTTTTTTATTTTTTTATTTATTTTATTTATGTGTATGTCGTTACTTCTTCACGTTCAAACGGCTGGACCAATTTTCATACATTTTGATAATACATATATATGGAGGTACTTTTTATCCCGAAAAAATTTGGTATTCTCGTGGGATGAGCACCCACGCGACGCAGCTATCGTTCAATATAATATCATGGGACGGAGAGTCACGTGCTACATTTTTAAAACCACAAATAAATATGCATGGGTCCCGCAGGGTAAGCAAAAATTTAATATGCCAACGCAGCCAAAGCATTCCCTCTCCCTATTATTTATGGAAGTAGGAAAAACTTAACTCTTATAAGATCACTTCGTTTGTCTGTGAAGACAAGGGACTTAAAACCTACAGGAATTAGTAAGGATTAGTTTACTTTTACTTATAGCGAAGGGATGAAATCTAAAAACTCCTATTTGTAGTACAAGCTCAGCAGAGTTTAAATTTATTAATTTGTTGTTGTATGCATTTATTATTATAAGTATTGGTTCTTTCCTCTATTACCATTCACAACTCCGTCTTCCGCTCTTGTTCTTTCAAAATCGGAGCACGTTCGGTGCACACGCGGCGAGAGACAGCGCTGAAGCACTGGCCATGCCAAGCCAACCATGTAACCGCTTAATCAAGTTATACCTAAACTCATGTAAAAAGAGCGGTATAAAACTTATTGCGCAGTATAAAATGATTACTGCGCAATTTGAATTTGACACCGCTCACACGAGATTAGGTATAGGTACCTACTGTGATAAATCAATGACATTTAAATTAAATAATCATCAGCGGTCTTGAATTAAATAAGATCAAGTATCTGTTGAGAAAAGCTTCCAAGCTGATATATGGAATAAGCACGTCTAGAATGAAAGTCTTTATAGGTACAATAGATTTGCGAAAAATGAAGCCGCTTTTGGCATATACGTGTCTACGAACCAATCATAGACGTTTTGCTGGTGGCATTAAAGTTGCGCATGTGTACTCGGACGAAACTTAGCCCGTGGCTAACCAAAACTGGCTTCACTTACAAGCGCTTACTAGGTTTCTTCTTCTTTGTCGTTACACTCTTGGCAGAGTGGTCGTGGCTGTCATTCCTTGTGTGGCAAGCCTAACCACACGGCGGCGCCATTCTTCTAGGTTTCTAGGAGTGTTTATTCTAAGGATATGAAATTATTAATTTTGAATTATGTCATCTCATATCCGCAAATATCATTAAAATGTCCTCTTCTCTCTCAAAATTATCAAATACTTATCTATTACGAGATTACTACTAATCAGTAACATAATGAAATCGATCAATTTGTTCAATAACTGACACTGACGCGTCAGATTAAATTGATATCAGTTCTTAACGGTTTAATTTTACAACAAATAAAAAAAATAGGAAGTTCTTGTGTATTATTTTTATGTTCCTTCGATTAGTTCGATTATAGATGAATTGGAGACTTATTTATACTTGTCATTCGTGAGGGGCACGAAGATCGGGGCCACGCAGCTGTAGGACTACTCCGATATTCGAAATTCGACCGTCGTATAGTGCCGTCCCGCTCACTCAAATATACTTTGACAGGAGATCGAGAGGCATTATTCGACGGTCGAATTCCGAGCATCGGAGTAGCCCTTCAGTCCTTACTCCAAAACTTACTTCGTCTGGATTCCGTCAAAGGCGCCTATTGGTTTATGATTATGAAGGGTCTTAGCCGGGCACAAGCAAAAAAAACCGGCCAAGAGCATGTCGGGCCACGCTCAGTGTAGGGTTCCGTAGTTACTCATCCTTCACAAGAGACGCCCGAGGTTTAAGTTAGAGAAAGATATCAAGTTCTATAAAAAGGTCGTAAACGCCAAAGCAACTGCAATTACTTATTACCTTCTGGAAGTCAACTTACGTCCTTTTAAAGAAAATTATGAAATTTTGCGATAACTCAAAAACGGATGGATCGATTTTGATCAATATAGTTTTCATTGAAAGTACTTATAAGGCCTCATTTTCATAAATTTTTCCATATTTTTTTGACCCGTGGTTGAAAAGTTAGAGGGGGGGGGGACACAATTTTTTTTATTTTCGGAGCGAATATTTACAAAACTACTGGTTTTATCAAAAAGTAATGTTTAGAGACCCCTATTATTTTTAACAGACCTATTCAACGATACCCCACACACTAGGGTTGAAGCGAAAAAAAAAATTCACCCCCACTTTAGGTGTTCGAGAGCTACCCCAAAAAAAATTTTTTTTTTAGTTTTTATTTTACCGTTTTGTCGGCGTAATACATACACATACTCATACCAAATTACAGCTTTCTAGTACTAATGATCACGGAGCTAAGCCGCGGACGGACGGACAGACGGACAGACGGACAGACGGACAGACGGACAGACGGACAGACGGACATGGCGAAACTATAAGGGTTCCTACTTGACTACGGAACCCTAAAAAGTCCTTTGAAATATGTGACTTCAAATTTAATTTTAAGTCCAGATTTCAAATTGTTATCAGAATCCCCATAATTCAACTAAACAATGAGAACCATGTAAGTACTTTAACGCACTTTTTCACGGTCAAAACTACAACTTGGTTGTTTTTCCATACATGTATTTATTACCTTTCGGGAATGATGTTTCCACGACGCAATCTGCATGGAACGTTTTTAGCGCTCCGTAGTAATGTCGAACTTTCATAATACCTTACTCAGATCACTCAAAATTTATTTCATTCCATATAGACATTTGACCCCAATAAACCCTATTAATACCCAGTACCCTTACCATGAGTTAACGTGACAGTAATTGCTAGCGACTGCGTAACCGATTTGTATTTATAATAGTACAGCGCCCCTAGCGGTTACTTTGAAAAGTAAAAAAAAAAAAAAGTAAAAATGTTTATTTATACAGTGTTCCAAATACATAGAATATATAATTTGCATTTGTACAATTAGTGGACTCTGTTCAGCTTTGTTAAATGGGTCGACTACCTGTATTACCTACACTAGGCAATGCCTGTCTTGTAGGACAACACATTAATACAATTGTAGAACTACAATTCCCCATAAAAATCTTTTACGCGGCCGCACGGTCACTGGAAACTTACGGTAAGGGTACTGGGCTGATTTATTGACGGAGACAAAAGAGTTCTGTTTTCGAGAATTGTCTCATCTACAATATTCCAACGTGTCTACGTTTCGGTAGATAAATCTCGAACCGAGCGCTCTTTGTCCCGTCAATATGTCAGACGCGTTACGCGGGTGTCGACATAATGTCAAATTTATCCTCAACCCCAAATTCTAACTTTGACAGTAAATTATCGAGTGTCAAGAGCGATTGCATGCTTACGGATAACAAAGAAAATTGATGGTCTGCTTTTATAGAAAAACATGCTTACAGCTATAGATAAACAAAATAGAAATGTAGTATTTACATAAAAAGATTTTATTCGGATTATATCACGTATATTATAATCATTTGAGCCACCTTGACGTTTCGGTAATTTTCCAGTAACCGTTGTCAAAGGTTGACTGAGAAAAACAAAGTTACCGAAACGACATGGGGGGCTCAAATAATTAATATACGTGGTATAATCCGTTTTATTTAAATGTGTGACAGTCGCGGACACCGAGGAAAATAGCAATGTAGGTAGTTATCACTACATAGTATAAAACAAAGTCGCTGCTGTCTGTCTGTCCCTATGTATGCTTAGATCTTTAAAACTACGCAACGGATTTTGATGCGTTTTTTTGATAGATAGAGTGATTCAAGAGGAAGGTGCACCCGTGCGAAGCCGGGGCGGGTCGCTTGTTTAATTTACATGTTCTTTGGGGGTTGACTTGGTAAGTTTCAGATGAAACTAACATTTAACAAAGACCCCTTCTTGAATGTGAACCGAGTTTTGAGCGTGCGCAAGGCCCTGATCCAGAGTGCATAAGAGAGCTTAATTGTTATGTGCATTACTTAATTATCAATATTATAATAATAATACTCAATTAAATCTCTAAATTCTTAGCAATGTTATAATATCTTAGAAACTTCTTTCACTATTATGGTAACTCTTAACCGTCAATTTCGCTCTTCTGGCAATTTATCTCTCTCTATCCCATATCACCGAACTAGTTTTATGTCCAAATCCTTTACCGTCCAAGTGTCTCGCCTTTGGAACCGCCTTCCCCTCAAAATCAAGCAAGTCCCGAACAAGTTTGCTTTCAAAAAAGCTTTATGTCATCTATTTGTTGGCAGAAATGTGAACTCATAGCTTATCTGATTACTTTGTTCATCTGTATTTATATATATGTATATATATATATATATAATAATAATAATAATAATAATAAATTATTTATTTCCATTTAAACTTAGGTGGTAAGTACAGAGTGTGGTCGAGTCCTTCTATTAGGTTTGTCCAACCTGTATCAGGAGGCCTCGCTCTTCAATTTATAGTGTTAACAATAGAACTACGTTAAAATGGATTACAACTTACAACCACATAATTAGGTATGGTTATATATTTATATTGTGTGTATATCCTATAGGAATATGTATTTATCTAAGTATATATCTTCTGAAATTGTTTTAATTTAGTTGCACCGCCCACAAATTATCTGCTTAGCCCAATGGTTGACTGGTAGAGAATGCCATATGGCATTAAGTCCGCCTTTTGTACGATAAGTTCTTTCTTTTGTGCAATAAAGATTAAATAAATAAATAAATAAATAAATAATAATAACACTCTTCTAGCCAGCTAAAAATGATGTAAAACACAGTAAAATTATACTTAAATAAATTATAGCATAATTAATTAAACACAATGTTAAGCAGCGCGGCTCCGAATCTCTACTTGACTATTTTTGTTCTAAAGGAAATAAACCCAACAAATTGGAATGTTAGGTACATACAGTTTTATGGGTTATTTTGTACATCAAGGTAACTATTTCATAAACCACAAAATGCTGACAAATTAAATAAAATATTTGCTTTAAATAAGTGCATATAAGTATTTCCCGTTGAGGAGATACTGGTATATTTTGAGTAGGTGCTATAGTTGACTAGTTAGTGACTCATAGTCGTAACTTTTATAACAGTAAATAAATATGTAGGTATTTATAAAATATCATTCCGTAAGGTACTTTGGATACTCGTTTACTTTTTGGCTACTCGCGGGCTACTTCTCTGGTAAGCACTTTTTGGCTAAAGAGGTTGGAAGTTTAATCTTTTTTTATTTCAAAAATCCCTCTAGAGCTAAAGTAACGGCATGTCACCGATTTGAGTACCTCCTTATATTGCAGCCGGTAAAAAAGGTTAAAAATTAACCAAACAAAGCATGCCTAGCAAATCCTAAATGACTGCCTACGAGTTAATGACAGCGATAGCGCTAAGTCCAACGATAAGAAACTTGACATTTCCGACAAGCAACCGACATAAGTCTGCACCTGAAGTAGTCATCCGGTCGAAATTTTTTACGCAATTTTACCATACAGTAAGATAGACAGCCAGCGACACCCTAAGTAGCTTGCTAGTTTTTTAGGGTTCCGTACCTCAAAAGGAAAAAACGGAACCCTTATAGGATCACTTTGTTGTCCGTCTGTCCGTCCGTCTGTCAAGACCCTTTTTCTCAGGAACGCGTGGAGGTATGAAGCTGAAATTTATATCAATTACTCAGGTCTACTGTCCCTTGAAGCTGTGAAAAAATCAAACTTCTAAGCCAACGCAATCAAAAGATACAGCCGTTTATGCCGCAAATTTTCGACACTTGCAAGGGAATCAAAACCTACAGGGTGCTTCCCGTGAACTCAGAATCTTGAAATTTGGTACGAAGCAACGTCTTATAGCATAGATAAAGGAATAATTACGAAAACCATAATTTTTTTTTTTAATACCTATACAGCCGTTTATGCCGCAAATTTTCGACACTTGCAAGGGAATCAAAACCTACAGGGTGCTTCCCGTGAACTCAGAATCTTGAAATTTGGTACGAAGCAACGTCTTATAGCATAGATAAAGGAATAATTACGAAAACCATAATTTTTTTTTTAATACCTAACTTTGCACCTAATTTATATGGGGCGCTATACATACCAGGTGCAAACTTAACTTAACCACTTAGGGATGGAAAGTGTTTGTACGGAACCCTCGGTGCGCGAGTCCGACTCGCACTTGGCCGGTTTTTTTTTTTTTCTAAATACCTGATATCAAGGCGCTTATTATGAAACACCAACTGAAGTGGTGTGGTTAAGACAGCATTTTACGCTGCTCTCTCATGGAAAACGGAAGTATGGAGGTCAGTAGAGTCAGACCACGCCAACTCTTCCAAGCAAATGAAATGTCAAACCATGCAACTGACTCACTTTTTTATGGATTGACAGTTCATTTGCTTCGAAGAGTTAGCGTGATCTGACTCTATTTGCGGCATAAAGACGTCCTCAAGCGCCACCTCACCACTTGTGGTATACCTACCGATTGATTGCTGGGAGGGAATCCCGCTGCAAAGATCGAAATGGCGCTCTACTGTTTTAAACATACTGAAACACTTTGAACGACAATAGCTGGAAGACTTTAGGCCTATGATGGTTGCGTTTATCACGTGATAAATAAGTGACAAAGCGTCTGGCACTCACATTCGCATCTTGTCTAAACGTGACGGATGCTTTGTCACTTATTTATCGCGTGATAAAAACAACAATCATAGCCCCCTGGATGCTAAGAGACATATCCGCAAGACGCAACCGAAGCCCTCCTGGACTATATCATTGTGAACCTTCTAATCGCATCTTCAAAAAAAGTTTTGCAAGTCAAATTAGAGCCTTTCATAACCCGGACGAGAATAATTGACGGAGTCGCTGTCGCCTGACACTGCGAGGAGGACCATTTGTACATATATCTGAGATATACCCGAGACCTTGTTTATTTGGCGATATCTGAAAGTATTATCGAATTAGCACCCAGATCCTATATTAGGTAATCGCTTCGAATCTGTAGTTTAAAATCCGAACCGAATCTAGTCTGTCGCTGGAAGCGGCAATAGTAATAAATTTAATAGGCAAAAGCACACACGACCAAGTTATTAGCCACATTCACACATTTACACCTAACACATACTGAACTAAACGATATAGCCAACCAACACAGTCCGTTTTACTTTGTCAATTGAAGATGGCATTTCATTAATCGTATGTTCGACCCCTGATTTCAATATTCAAGCAAAGTATCGTGTTTTCAACGCATTGCCTGCCTTTAGGAATGATCTTGCTCTACCATGTTTTCTTTAACTCTACATTTCTTGATTATAAATTAACATGCCGAACAAAACAATTAATTATATACACTGTCAATAAAATTTGATTGCAAACGTGATCGAGACCAGGCGACTTCTTTAATTGTTATTTAACTTATTTATTTTGTACCTATTTGTAAACTCGAGTTTTTTTTTTATGAACTTTAAACTTTTGGCTGTAAAACAAGTTTTTGCGGCTGAATAACTAGTTAAAAAATTAGCGAATACCCGTGCGGACCGGATCTGCCCGCGCCCGGCGGCCAACGATCATTTTGATAGGAATTCGCGCCAATTTTTCTCATCCGTTTCAGAACGAACGTCGTTACAGATCTTCCTCTTTTCATTAGCCACATCCCTAAAACTAGGCATCAACGGATTTCCTATCTTAATAGTCTCAAAAGATCGTCTAGATATCCGCCCGTTTTGATTTCATATCAGTTTTATCGAAAACCGCGCTTAATCGCAAATTGGACCTGTGTTGTGGTAGGTAATCCAAAACGGCGTTTCCGCCAATCGCGGGCGCGTATGTCGTGATATAACGGCGCTCTGATTGGTTGGGTATGACGTGATATCTATTTCCGTGGTTGGCGAGTACGCGCGCGCGGCAGTTCCATGTGTGCGTGAGAGGAACAGTGTTGTGTTAGTGTGCGTATGTTGTCGAGGCGCGTTGGTCTGTTTACCGAGCGGAGCGGAGGCCGGCGCGCGCCCGAACTCGCCTCACGTGCGTGTGCGAAACAGAGTTTCCAGCCCTGCTAAATTGCACTAGAGCGACCTATGGTGTTTTCCTTTCAGTTTATCGGTGCTAATTCGTCCCGGGCGTAAACTAAACTCCCGTCGGAAGCGTTTTTGTGCGGCAAATAAAAAAATATACGTGTTTTCGGGCGGATGCGATGAATAAATTTTGCAAATCGAGTCTGTGTGTCGAAAAGGTTCGTGAGAGCTATGCTTTGATCGGTCGACGAGTGGTTGTGGATGTTTTTGGAGTTCAGCTGGTGATATCTGTGAATCCTTGGCTGTGCCGGCTATCGTGGCCTCTGGAACTCGGAGACGTGAGTGTTGGGATCATCAGACACTTGTTACTCCGCGTCGCAGCCGGCGTCTGAGGTAAATAAAAACACACTTTCCACCCTTTCTCGCTTTTGCAGTGTTTTGCTTATCAATTAACAAGACTGTGGTATTTCTTTCTTATGGCTACTAACTCTTATCTTTATTATTGTTTCTTCTCTCCATTGCATTGATAGTTTTTAAGGTACCTATATTGCGGCACTTACTTATAGTAAAACGCTTTGCATGTTTCTACTTTTGGTCTAAGCAAATGATCACGAGCCAAAATTTTCGTAAACATTACAACACCTAACATGATTTTTTAGACATTGAATCATCTCTTTTGAAAACCTATTTATTCACTTTACAGTAACGTTCTTTAACACTATTAAGTAATTGTTCATGACTTTTTATAACTAACAGTCTATTAGCATGCCATGCTTTGCTGTTACTCGCTGTGGAGTTGATCATGAATATTTCATTACTTTGTTTCGTTATTTACATTTTTCAGGAACTTCAGACCTGTCTATTTATATATTCTATCAACATGCACGAATGTCAATAAATCACATTTACACATGGTTGTTGTTGCTTTACTTTTTAGGTTTTTAATTTTCACTTGATATATTTTAGGTTTAGCATGTTCATTAATTACAACTTCACTATTTTACCGTCTAATTAATATTTTGATTTTCGGACATTATTCAGATTTTATACAATGCGTCTAATTACCATAACTTGATATTACATCTGTTTATCAGGTTATACCTAATTATAACTAATTTACTCGTAGATGTGAACGCAGAAACTTTGAGAATTAGGTAACGATAATCCAGAACTAATATAAAATAAATTGTATAGAGAACGAAAAAAAAACAAGAACTGCTCAGCCATTCATCAAATACAAAATAAGCATATTGTATTGTCTGGCTATCAATGAAGAGTTGAATACGTGATGCGAATGTTCATTTAAAGCAGATATTAATATCTACTTCCACGAGGTCTCAGTAATATAGAGATGAATATATTATCACGACAAAACGTCTGGTAACCAAAAATTCCAAGGATGTATGTATAAACACTGAATGAGAATTCTGTTTCCACAAAGATTCTGTTATTACGAGATCAGAATTCACATTTATGATCATAAAATCAAAATAAACATCAGATGCGAAAAAGGGACGCATTCGATCCTTTGAAAACACGTCAAACACTAACACCGTATTTTCCAACCATCGAGGTACGTACGTACTTAATATTCAATTCTGGCCTATTACTCAAAGTATTATGATAAGAGAGCGCTGAATATGGTTATTATGAAATTGCTTAACACCATTTTAAAACAATCTTTGTTGTAAAATTTGAAACAACTGACTATCGGCTGGGAGTCTAACTCGACACGCACGTCGTGTCGAAAGAACAATGACGAATAGGAAATAAATAATATTTTATGGCTATCGCTCGTAGAAAAACCGAGAGAATTGTGCTTTGTGGTCGAGGCAAAATTACTATTTGAGTAGGTATCAGAAACAAACACGAAAATAATGATTTAAACCTGGACTAGAGAATTATAATCCTCAGATCTTTGAATGATGACCAAAACCGTTTTTTAATCATAACGGAGAAGTTGTTATACATTGTACTTTCAGCCAACTGAAAACAAATATACATAATTATCACAATTACATCAACATAAGGATACTTTTGACCTAAACTTCCAGTAATCGATGCATATATCACTTTAACAGAAATAGTCCAAACAGATATATAAGTTAACCTGCTAACAGTGCCAACAAACAGGGATGCTTTACAGGGGAGAAATCTACCGTTGCATCCCTTTCATTAGCGAACCGAATGAAAGAGATAGTATTTGCACTGTGGGATAGTGCTGAAACCGTCTTTGTTTCGTAGATTCTTTCTAGGAATAATTCAAAAGAAACAAAAGCAGTTACCCAGTACCTATTCCTTGAATGCCCAAATTAAGAATTATTAGGACACGTTGGGTTTACCCATCTGGTCTGGCCTCATTCAATTAATCATTTCTGACAATAGGTCTATTGTCGCGGATTAATTAAAAGAACTAAAAATAAAATGGCAAGTGTATAGGGTCAAGCTATATTTAGAAATTGGCCATGTTAATTTCATGATGTCGTGTAATGTACTTCAACATAAAGAACATTGTTGATAGCAAAAATAATAAATAGACTGGTTTTCCTTTAAAGTTGTTATGGGGTCGTCGTGTCAATGGTGGTGTCGTAGCATCAGTTCTTCCAGTTCTTTGTGCGTGAGATGTTTTAATATCATTAAATACGTTAGATTTCATGAATAAGAACCCCTCAAATACCGCACTAATTTCTAATTTCAAAGTCTACAATTATTGTATATTAAATGCTAGTTATATTTCATGTGCACTTGTAGCCTGACCCATTATCAAGAGTGACGCACATCTTCGGTCGCTATACAGAGATGTAGTTATGTCAAAAGTTTTCCCCTTCCCCACAGTGCCCTGAATCCATTATGCATTGCACATTTTCACCTGATATTGAAACTGCGTCTTTCCCTTATTCGTTAATTTATCGTATCAAAAAATGTACGCTGCGTTCCTATAACCTAAATTGAGTAAGTATGAAAATTAATAGGTTTGTTACTCAATAATTGCTTGTAATTTGAATAAAACAATTTAAATGGACTTTATCGCGTACCTATATTCTTTATTTGAGCCATTCTGTCGTTTCGGCAACTACTACAGAGAAGAATTATGTTTTTCTCAGTCAACCTTTGACGACGGTAACTGCAATAGTTACCTAAACATCAGAGAGTCTCAAATAATAAATATACGCGATATACTCGTATACCATTTGATTTGTTTTATTTAAATGTGTGAGTCGCGGAAACTGAAGAAAATATTTTGCTTATTATGTTTTTTGACAACCTCAATTTTAATTTACCCTTCGAGTTATATGTGTGATTTAAATATTTATTTTCAGTCTGCCGAAACCTAGTTATGATATAGTGGCTATTGTTATTTTAGAACAATAGAAATGCTTTTGTTTATAATTAGTTGATATTATGAGTTTGAATCTTTATATTTTTGAATTGAACCTTAGAATATAATTGCTTTATGGTTTGTCATTTGACATGGATATAAAATTAATAAACCCTTAACCTACTTTTTTTTGTATGTTACCAAGTAAATCACTATATTCAGTTCTGTGTAGAACTATAATAATGTACTGTACTTGTTGTACTGTTGAGGTCCAATATGTTTATAATTATAAACGGGTTTTTCGGTCGAAGTCTGGATCGTTTAAGACTAATTTAAAAACCAGAGATTTGCGAGATATCCTATAAATTAAATTTTATTACATTACCTGCCAGGTAGCGTATTTTTTATATAAAACTGCCCACAATTCAAGAGAAATTCGTTATTTACAACCAAAGAACATTACAAATGCACCGACTCCGTTTTACGAAGTTGGACACTTCATGAATGGTCCTTCGCCCACGCCAGTCCGCATCTGTTTTTATAGCCCACGGCTCGAAAATAATTGTTTTAGCAGCTCGTTTGTCCTCGGTCCCAATAGAGGTCGGGCGTGTACTGGCAGGATAAAGGGGATATTCTGGAACTAATTTACCTACTAAAAGATAGGTCAACGAAAGAAAGAAGAAAGAAGATTCGAACTATTTGCCACTTTTGAATGGCGCTTTTCGAACACTAGTTAGATAGGTATAATTTGGTAAGAAGCTAAAAGCGTCGCTGGCTATACTTTGAATATCCTTTTATACCTAATGCGACTATTACACTTTCCTTAAATTAGTTACCGACGAGAGGGATGCATGAATATGTCAGACACGTATGAAGACAACTCCAGCTCACTCTTTCGTATTGTCGCATCTCTCTCGTCAGTGACTAAATTAGGAAAGAGTAATAGTGCATAATAAAGGACACATTTTAGACTAATCATTGCCTAGGTACGTACTGGGACTAATCTTTCTTTGCTTTGCACTTAGAAAGAAGCGTCTAATACATATATCTAAGAAGCTCCTTCAAAAGCTGAAGTCAAAAACCGCTTATAGGTTTTTAAAATCAGTTAATCATTCGGTTGCCAAGTAAATGATCATGCGAAAGCTAATATCCTTCCATTACTAACAAGTTATCGTTAAACGAATGTATAACATTGAAATTGTAATGCAAATTTAGTCAGTTTTCTTCAGTAGCTGCACATATTTTACGTTTGAAAGTGCACGTTGAAATGATAAGGCACCGGTGGCCTCCACGCGAATGAATGAATGCTAATTAGACATGTTTGTTTTTCACACATACACAAATACACACACATGGATCTATACACGGAACTACAGATTCGTATTCGTTTGAGCGATCGGTAAAATAATTCATAAGCAAGACAAATGTCAAGATTTAAAATTATCGCGTCTTTTAAATTTATACGCAGATATTCATTTTTTAAATAGATTCTATATTCTGTACAATTTACTCAAAAGTTTAGTGTGCTTGTTAATTTGGTTTGTATATGTACGAGTATGCGATTTTCGGAATATTAACAGAAAATGTGCCGCTATAAGTGGGCGATTAGGTCGTATTTACCTTCACACCTACATTCCGTCTAGGTGTTAGTGCGATCGTGAGAATTATTTGTTCAAAGTATAGTTATTTTTTATCAAAAACACTTAATCACTTCCTACAACTCAAAGGGCGGAAGTCATGCGTTTGAAGAAATAATAAATTAACGCATTTGGGTGTTTCAATTTGAAGCCTCATGTTGGATGCCCTTGACAGAAGGTCAATTTAGCGGCTGCGTTCGGATACGTGGTTACAACACACGTTATTAAATCCTTAGTTTGTTTGTTTATGTCTTGTTATTGTGTATTCGGTAATTCTCAAGTGGCTGCTGAGCACTTCACAGCTGTCGAAGGACGGAGTTTAGCACCTACGCAGAAAGTGTCACCTATCACGTGTTTAATTATGTTTATACACTTAGTTAAGATAATATCGCTGGCAACTTATAATGAAATTAATGAATCTATTCAACGTTATAATTAGGCTTAGGATTTTGGTGGCAACCGTGTTTCAAAATCCACGGCGTCACTAATTGTAAATAATTCCAAAGTCAAAGTTTAAAAATATACTGTTATTAAACTCCTACTTTTCGACTTTGACTTTGGCTTTGTGCGTCTACATGGATTTTTAAACCACAGTTGCCACCTTAGTTATAATGTACCTATCTAGAGAGATGGACCAACTTAAAAATGAAAGCACAAAATTTTGCACATTTTTTGTTTCTATGATTATTTAAGATTCATTATAAATAAATTATTAGACAGATTTTTTATTTGTAGTAATCATACATAGTCAACATATTAAGCAGACATAACATAGCCACAGCCAATTAAGTATTTTAAATTTAGTCAAAATTTAATTCTGTAAGTATCCCTATTTTACATTTGGTATATGCACAGAAATTATTATTACTTTATTGTTCTTTATCAAATATAGCACCATCAAATATGTTCTGAAATTACGAGTACGTAAACAGAATCGTGGGTGTGTTAATTTTTCCATGTCTATGTCTACTGCCATGACACATTATAATAAAATTGCTCCTTTCATGTATGTACGTAGGTATTCAATACGTGTATTGTCAAGTGTCGTACAATTAATTTATGTATTCATTTCAGTAACTGCTTCAGGAAAGAGAAATAAATATTCGCGACATGATTCACTCTCGTTTTCAACTGTTTCGCGAATCAGTCTCTTATTTATTTAACGTTATGAAATACTCTGCGCATCAAGCGAAATAACCTATTAAAGTATATCATATTATAATCTTTGAATACAACTTCGATTTACAAGTTAAATCCAGTAATTGTAAAATCCAAAGGCTTTACAGGCAAGCAATATAACTTGATTAAATGACACATGTTCCTATTAACCGTCATCCATTTGAGGATTTTATGCAGAATTTACGACACAATATCTTTGATAGCCCTACAATCCTGCATTTAAAACTGGTCCATCGCATTTCCATATCCTTTAACGTTATCTCAATGTTTTTCCAGTACATTTTACGAGACGTTTTATCTTGGAAAATTTGCACTTGCAAATGGCTGCCCGTCTGGCTGACCTGCTAGCGAGATCTCAAATATTGGCTCTCAGAGCAAACAGCCTTATCCAAGCGTTTACTTCGTTTATATGGTCAGACACATATGTATAGCGTATTGTATGTACAGCGCTTTACGGCTGCGGGAAATTAGTGTTTGTGATTTTGGAACGTAGCGTATCAAGCCAACAATGAAATAAGTGGATACTTAATTATGTTGATAAGAAGTTACTATTTAAAATCTCTCATTTTGGAAGATACCTTCGGAGGAGGTATATGTAGGGGGATATTTAGATGCAATTTTTATGAATCATATCGTCTGTTGTCAACCAAAACTCACTAAGTAACAAATACCTACTTAAAACAAACCTCGTATCTCAGTGTTAATCTACTTACTTGATACGAGATTTTGAAGAGCAGTGATAGAAATTTTAGTGAGTTTTGATTGTCGCTATATGATATACAAGAAACAAATGGTGTGTTACAAATGTTATGTTAAGATCTTAAAAGTGAAAGAAGTACACTGGTGCAGTGTAATCAGTGACCATCTTGTAAAGAAACGACTGATCCCAGCGAATTTGGTCGTTGCTAAACAACAAGACAAGTACCTACTGTCGACATAGAAAAAGTTGTATTGAAATTCTAACAATAAGTTTTTCTGTTACGTAATTACAATAATATTGAACTTGAAATGGTTGCGCAGTAATCATCTCGTGACGTGACTCAAGGTCGCAATTTCGCTTGGTTGGTGAGTCCGCATACCAACTGAGAGGTGCCAGCTGGAGAGTTATTCACACTTGGAGTCGACACTGCGTTATTAACGCATCGCGTGCTGAAAACACTGTGTTTGAACTCACATAAACGATCTGTTGATTTTCAACCACAGCCTTAAACGCATATACGCGTTCATACGCGTCGAGAACTTGGTGCAATGTTCATCTAACTGCGAAATATTTTTTCACATAATCTCTTACAATTAAACCTTAAGAGTTTAAGACAGTGCTTCGCAGACTGAAGACTACAAATCGTCTGTAATAGACTGAAGGGTCTATCATAATGAAACCTTATTAAAAGTTGGATTGAATCGGGCCACTACATTCAAATTATATTAACAGATTAGAGTTAATTTACCTAGTTGCGATAATTTTCTGGATATATATTTTTAGAAAATTATCGTCACAAATAATATATCTATTATTCCGGTGAGATGCCTTTGGAACTCCGAAAACTCTTATATAAGACTGTAGTCCGAAGGTAAAAGCTACTATGTAAGAAACTCATAAATTTCCTGTCTTCTCTCTGTATGACGTGTAATTCCATTTATTCTTGGACAACCTACTTTTAGGACTGTGAATGTATTTATGGATTACATTGTTCCAGGACACGTAACATTATGTATTTCACCTGATTATACGCCTCGTTTTATTTCTTTAAATAAGTCCATCATAATATTATATAAGTAGGTAAGTTATAACAATATTGTATTCAACATGAACGACGGTGGCTTTGCTATATAAAAAAGTACACCACAGGTCATGCAGAAAGGGAGATTTCAATTGTTTTCTAATTACTCATCTACTGTAAAGTCGTTAAATAGAATCTATGCAACTTAAAAATATTATATAAAAAAAAACAGAAAGCTTATTCAAATGCTGAAGAGTTCTTGGAGGACAAACTAGAAGGTAATAAAAAATTAGTTAAACTAGTTTGATTTAAAATTAGTTGCTAATATTATTGTAAAGATTGTGTAGAATGTAATGTTGCTTAATATTGAATAATTTATGTGATTTGGAATTAGTTGACATGTAACACTGTTATCCAGAAATGTAAATTGGTTAAACGAAAAATGGAATAAGGAAAAGAAGTGGGCAACGGCGCGAAATTGAATTGCCGTTTCGCCACTGACCCGACACCGGTAATCAGGCCATGGGTCGGGCTAGGAATGCGAGCTTCTTATTGACGCCTCTGATGTACAGTCCTTTAAACATCACAATGAGACAAATAGTAGTTATTGTTTTGAATTCATTGAAAGGGCTTCGATCACATCGCCTCCGTTATAATCATACAAACCAACATAAGAAAAGCATGCGCAGCTGGCACTTTCTTTAATAACACGACCACAAGGCAACAATGCTGCTAAAGTATGAAAGTGTCATGAATGTAGCAGTTATGACAGTAAATAGGGAACAGTAGTATTACTATAAAAGGGCCTAAGATTCCAGAGAGCGATACCAGAGGCCAATTGTTGGGTTTGATTTAACGACTGACTTCTCCAAGGACTAAGGGTATCATTGTCACACCTTATGTGCTTGTTATAGTCGCAATGTTTTAGCTGTTACCCTAATCTAATGTGTCGATGCAAGCAGACCCTGACATATACCGCTGACTGTACCACAATCCATCAACCTTGCAAGCTATTTAGCCGGTTTATTTGGGATTGTTAAACGTTTGCACTCGATAAAAGGTTAGCTACACATAATTACTGCTGATCGTGATTCGATAGCGGCTGATGGTAAATTAATACGTCTAATCTAATAAACATACAGTACTGCATAGCCTCTGCGGAGCAATAAATATAATTGTGTGGTGCCATTGCTAACTGCACCAAACTGAAATAAACCGATAAAGATGGGGTATACCGATAGCAATAATCAGATAAGAAGAGTAAGAAATTTCATGCAGTGCTGACCTGCCTCTACACTTAAGTATTATCTTTTAGATCACTTCAATGTCGAACCCTGAACGTCTAACTAACTAACTAACATACAAGCCAGCTTTTACTCGACTACCAGTTTGTTAATAATCATAAAAAATAATAGTCTGATTGCGAGCAGATATAAATGGTTTTTAGTCGAATAGGTACTTCAAAGTTTTGTACTGTACAAGTTTGGATAGTGCCGTTCAAACCTATCTAATTGACATTCAATAAGCAAAGATTACCGTAAACATTTAAGTTATTTTTCTTTACATTTTAATCTCCTTAACTTGTTTACTACCAAAGTTGTGGTATTATGATAATGCTATAAGTACGCCGCACGCTAACAACTACAATATTTAATGACAAAAAAAAATTTCAGTGTCAGTAAGTGTGTTGGAACTTGGAACTCCCTAGCCGACAGTGCGGTTAAAACGTTGGCCTTGGCCCTGAAAGTACATATTATCCTAAACATCATATCCTTAAAAGTTCTTAGGTATTATAAGAGAATGAGGTTAACAAGTTGCTGCTATTTTTTCCTGGATCAGAGTGCAAACATCGAGTTTACGGTCGGAGACATGTGAATTGGTGCAGAGCATCCAAGTGGGTCGATACTCGATATCACTCTTAATTGCGATAAAAACTACGTATTCGATCATAAATTGTGTA
Organism: Apotomis betuletana; assembly: GCA_932273695.1. Classification (NCBI taxonomy): domain Eukaryota; kingdom Metazoa; phylum Arthropoda; class Insecta; order Lepidoptera; family Tortricidae; genus Apotomis; species Apotomis betuletana. The sequence continues at coordinate 15,960,929 of OW026314.1, read as the reverse complement.
ATTATCTCGCTCCGATCAAACGGGCCGCCGTCGCGACGGTGAATATGACTTACTTTATATAGAAGAATTTAAGAGCATCAGTTTATGAGCAAAATTAAGTCCTAAATTATCGCTCCTACAGCACACTGTTGCTTAGTGATGCATCGGACATAGGACTTTAGAAGGAGTGTGGAAAATTGTAAAGTCTATCGACGCTGTTGGTAATGAGGCGAACAGTTTCAGGGTAAGATTAATGATATAATGTGTTCAACAGAACTTTGTCTTTGTGACCTTATTTATGTAACTTTGTAAAGTTGATGGTATAGGTCCACTACATTTAGTTTTGTCAAAATGTACGTTTGTGTTGGTCGTAAAGTGTCAAAACGTTTTAATAGAAACTTACTACGAAACTTGATTCAATTTTAGGCTTACTTATGGGGTTTCTGTTTCCTTTGTTATTTTTGGCCAAGTGATTTTTATTCCGGATTCTTTTCTTAGCCATAATAAATATTAGTCGTAATATAATGTTCTTTATACATCCAGTATTCATCATTCAGAAACTAACAGCTTTATAGGTACAGGATGTTTAGTAAATTCATTTAGTTAGTAGAACCTAATTGATTATTTTAGCTATATTTGTAACAATCTTGACAAAAAAAAACAGTGATGTTATTAAAACTATCGTGAGACATCTTTACTAATTATAAAAAAGGGGTCAAAAATCCACAGTGAGTCGCGAGTCGCGTAGCAGCACGGATAGCTACCCCTGATGAAGAGCTCCAAATGAGTTCGAAACATGTCGGGCCGTTCCTGACATTTCTACGTGAGTTTAAACCGTTTTTTTATAATTAGTAAAAAAAACAGTGACTGAAAAATTGATATGAATATGATTAAAGAACGTTATGACAAATATTATGGGTATTGATTTTATGGCAGTCAATAGAGACTAGTAATTCATATTAATTTATGTTGCCTACAAAAATAATACTACATACCAAACCTAGCGTAAATTGTTATGATCCAGAATTAGGTTTTCTTAAACTAAACCTGCTAGACGGCGAAGGACGTTGCTATGAATCCCATTGTTACATCTGCTATTTGTGTGATGTTCGAATCGTATGTCTTTGTTAGCAAAATGTATATTAACACCTATTATAATCAAATATGTTATGGGAAACCAGCTGTGTCTGTCTTACTAGTAGACTTCACGCTTGAAATTATAACCATTATGGCTAACTTTATTTTATTTAAGCGACATACTATATTGGTTTATTTAAGAAAAATAATCATGCAAATCAAAATCTCTCCCAAAATTATTCGATATTAGATACTTTATAGCAATACATATATTTATTTCAATGTTAATGTTCCTTTTAAAAAATTACATTCGATTCTGGCGAGAAAATATTCGTTTGGTTTACATATTTGTATGCGATGTGTTTTACATTGGAATGATAGTTAAAAACATAAATTGTGATTATACCAATAATGTGAAAATCTCCAACATAAACTGAGAATAGATTCACGTTTTAATATAAGCTTTGCGTGAATTGGAAAGTCTCATTAAGCACACACTGTTATCAATAACAGCCGAGAGGTCGAAAAGTCGCGATATGTCGCCCTTATCGTCCTAACGGCTCTATTGCAATTTGTCGGCAATGTCCCAACTGTGGCTAAATTCGATTTGTCATTTTATACTTATAATGGCCATTTGAGCGTTATGTTGACCATCGCACACATAGCCGTGATAAATCGCGATGCATCGATATTTGCTATTGGAGCTGCATTTATAATTATGTTCTCAAAATTACATGGCTCAGCATGTGAAGAAGAAAAACTAGACAAATCAAGGACATATAATAGTCATATATTTTTTTTGTCATATAATAGTCATATATCGGTGAAATTTTCTAATGACGAATGTGGCCTCTGGTACAACAAGAACCCAAACAGATAAGGTCTCTTCACACAAACATACTTGACGTATGGGCTTGATATTTTGTTTATAATGTATGCAACAAGTTTATGAGGGTTAATATTAATCGTTATGAAACATTTTGTTTTCCATGTTAGTTACTACGATAACATAGTTTTATCTTTATTGATACACATTGTCGGAGACCTCTATAAGTTAGATGTTAACTTAAGTGTATCGCCATATTATTTAATGTAGCATATAGGAACATACTCTGTCGTCTAGTGCCTATAACAAAAGCCTACTAGAACTTACTTTGGGACTGGGACAATTTGTGTGAGGTTGTCCTATTTAATATTTATTAATTTTATTTATTTATTTAAACTTTATTGCACAAAACAAAAGTCAGTACAAATGGCGAACTTAATGCTTAATGGCATTCTCTACCAGTCAACCATAGGGCCAAACAGAGATGCTTCAAGTGGGTGCAGAGTTGAAAATTAATCGTTCGGAAAGCATCTAAGATACAAGTGAATAAATGTATATTATATAATAACTTTACCATAAATACAATGATACTATTGACATACTATAAGATATATATTATATATAATATAATAATAATTAATTTTATTGTCTGTACTGTAAAATTTTGTAAAAATGACTTAGCCGGTTCTTCTTTTAGCCCTTCAAATGTATTGAACAAACTTTAAATTTAAAAAATCACGTGTTTACAAACCAATGGTCTAATTTGATTGACATTTACTTATAGCTATTTGAGCGATGTACAGGACATGTCGTTGACAAGTTGTCATTCACAGGTGACGGATGCCATTAAAATGCCTTATTTACCCCCAGATATTTAATTTAATGTATCATGCGTATTTTTTACTCATTCAACAATATAAGGCTCCTTAATTTAGAACGTTTAAATCGTTAAACAGCGCAGACTGCGTATCAAAGATTTGTATCTAAATTCACGCTTCAAGTACAACTTTAAAGAGTTACATCTTTTTCATTCGCTCATAGAATTATCTCATACATAACATAGTCTCATAAATAAATAAGTATAGTTATTAAATAATGATTACCGATCTCACCTTGTGAGCAGGTGTGGGCAACTATAGGTCCGAATTCGTCCCAAGTCTAAATCGACGTTTCCAATGAGATGTGTGCGAGATATCGTGTTACGGTAAAAGGTCGTATCTTTATACGGATGTCATAGTAAGATACGTCCTTTTACCGTAGCATGGCAGAATAAGTGCCCATGCAAGTTGTCATTTCGCTAGGGGCCTTATCACACTTGCGATTTGCGAGCGAGTTTTCTATACAAATTAGCGTCGCGGCGAACTCGCTGCGTGATCGTTTTCATACAAAATTCCCTCGTAAATCGCAATGTGTGATAAGGCCCTAAAGTGCATTTGACGAGCAATATTTCGTTCAGTTTAATCGTCTTGAGACGCGAGTAACAAAAATCGATATACATATGTCATGTCCGTTGATAGATGTGAAAAAGCCGAGATATGTCTGAACTAGGGATAGTCCAATGCCTTGTGGAATTTGAGATCGCACCTTCTGTTTTAAAATGTTTGATACTGTCATCTGTCGGTCAGTTTTTGACGTATAGTTTGTCGTGTTTATAATATATTTTGTGTGAAGGTTGCTGCTAACACGCGCTGTCTAGTATTAATTTTGACGCTAATAAGCTTTTAAATCACACATTCATCACGAACTAATCTCATAAGTCGTGAATGCATCTGCCGTGAAATTGGAATTGCTTGATCATTGCTTAATATATTTATATTAATGTTCTTTAAACAAATTAATGTCGTTGCTAAGAATAAAATTCGAAATGATAAAGTAACTTTATCTGTCTATTATCTCTTTACGTTTAAACCGCTGATCGGATTTGATGAGAGTATGGAGTCTCCGGGAACGACATGACGGTATAGTTTTTATCTCAGGAAAAAGATGGTCAAAGTTTGTATGAGAAAATGAGGGAAGCACTAATTCTACGCAGACGAATTTGCGCAAAAAACCGAAGTTACATAATATATTTAAGGATCTTTCTCGCTAAGGATGAAGTACCCAACTTAAATAGTAAGTCATGTCTAGACTAAGTAGCTGGCTTATTGACCAATGTTTTTATAGCGTAAAATATTTTCTCGAGACATGTAGAATCAGGTAATTATTATTGGGATATATTTAAATGCACATCTGTATAATTTTTCAGTACACTAGGTAACTCCACTAATTAACTGAATGCATACCAGAAAAACGAATGCTGTGCAAAAAAAACAATTGATTAACTGAATATGTCCTACAAAAAAAACTTAAACATCATACAAAACGAGATGACCTTTTTAACCGAATTCACACCAAAAATATGTTTCGTACATCAGATATATTTGAAAGTTTCACCAAAAATACTGACTTGCACACTAATTATCCTCGCACTGCACACTAAGATCCGACTCAGCCGGGTTAGGTTAGGTTAGTTTTTTTGTTATATCCGGTAAAACAGTTTTGCAAATACCTTTAAATAGTATATTGAATTCGTATTTTTGGTGAAACTTTCAAATATTTTGATCGAAAAAAGGGAATATACAGATATCGATTTAAATAAATGCCATTATTATTGACATTATATTTTGATTTTATTATTATTTATTGGAAATGTTTCTTTTTTTTAATTCTACTCTAAAATTTGCATGCCTACATATAGGCTTTGTAACATCTAAAACACTGTATTCTGGCAAATAAAATCTTTGAATCTTTGAAAGTATTATATTTTTTATAATACGATACGAGTATCAAAGGTATGAACATAACGTAACATTTAAATTCATGGGAACATTAATTGCGTCACTTAATTCGATATAAACTAATTCAAATCGACCCTAAAGTACTTTTTTATAGCAGCGTTATGGTGAAAACCACTACTTTATTTCAAGAATATCTTGATAATGTAAGAAACGCTGCCTTAATATATTCTTATGGGTGCCATAAACATAAATATGTTAATTCAATCGGATATTGATTAATTGTGCTTAGATATGAGCCTTGTGGAAGATTGTGGGTTCAAGTGTGTCGGCATAAGTTATGATTCTCGTGGATAGTTAAAGGTCATGAGAGCGGAAGGTATCGTATTAATTTGTGAACAATACCATCATTGATTATATAATAATGGTTTTTTAGGTCACGGACAACCTTTGGAAACAATATTTCGTTAACATTTATTCGTCTTTATTTTTTTATTAAGTACTTACTGATTATTTTATAAAATCTATGCTTTTATTATATTGTAAATTTCTATGCAGAAACAGGAGGCTCATAAATTCTGAAAAAATAATACAATACCGCGCTATCTGTTGGTAGAAAGTGCTCATTACGCCAAAATGTTCGGATAGTTTTTAACCAATTTTCGTACTGGTATAGCTGAATATCCAAAGATAGGTAGTTAGGTATATAATACTTTTCCCGATTGCGAAAAAAAGGAAGGTTTTGCGGACGAAGTCACTGGTAACTTCTAGTTGTTTATATAATAAGTAATAATTGTTTTTCAGGTCATAAACAAACTCTGGAAATGATATTTCATTCACATTTATTGTTGTCGTGGCTTATAAAATATGGACGAGTCGGCATAAAAAATGGCAGCGTAAAATTACTGAAATGAGACGAATAAATTTGCTAGCGAATTTAATTTCGTCCGCGACAAGCCCATTTCATTATCATTATCAATGCCCCACGGACGTGCAGTGTTTTCGATGAACTCGTTCGGCAAACACGCTATTTACTGGCCTAATTAATAAGTTTCATTAATTTATTAATAACTTTTATTACTGCACATACACGGCGAACCGCCAGTGTCGCTTCAGGCTTGTCTGAAGTTAGAAATGCCATCATTTGCCGGAATTTCATTCGCCATACATTTTTTGGATTTTTTTTATACTAACTTTAGGCTTAGTGATGTGCTGTTTCCGAGAATTTCCGGAAACTTTCCTCATTTCCAATACAAAATGAGGAAAGTACGGAAATTACGATAACAACACCTCTATAGTTAGGTTAAGTTTGTTTTATAATTAAAACAAACCCGAAAAATTTAAACCTACAATTTTTATGTTAAATGAATGTTATGGCTTATGAAATTGGTGTAAATGATAGAGAATCCTTAAGTAAGCAATATGGACATGGGTTGACCTTTGTTTCACCTGTCCGCACTCGTAACAATCAAGAGTTAAAAAAAAGATTCACGTAGGAACTTAACTTACGCATTAGAGTCTCACCAGCCAGTGGCGTCAAAATAGTACATTACATACCTAGGGCGGCGAATTCGTGAATACCCCAGATCCAGAAGAGAATATGAGATCTGGGGCTTTACGAATTACCGCCCGTGGTTTGTCTAAAGTTTTACGTCTTGCCTCGGCCAGGAGGTGAGATTTTCTCACCGCTATAAAATACCACTTACGTGTGGTACTTAGGATGACGTAAAGATTTTGTCAGGCTCTTACCTCTCCGTCCTAGATATGGCAACAATTTTACCTATCAAAGAAGGTGTAACATTATAAAGCCTGACCAGAAATATATATGAGGATGCGCCATATTGCGGAATTTCGCTGGAACTAATTTCTTACACTGGCAATGATTTTATGATGGTTGTCAACAATGTCAATGTCATTCGTGCTGGTTTCTTTAAAATACAAATATTGGAAAATACCCAAAGAAAAATCCGAAAACCATTCACAGTCGTGAACGTGATATTATAAATAAAGTGTACACGTGTCTACTACACAAAAAACAGTCAGCAAAAGAGTGTATTCCATTAAAATAATATAACGAGGTTAAACCATAGGAACTGACAGGTATTTGAACTGAGATCATTATAGTGTGTTGCGATTGGTTGCAAAATGGTTGCCATATAAATCTTGTAAATTGCGCCCTCTTGACAATCGTCATATATTTCTGGTCAGGCTTTAAGTATCTATTACATAACTATTAATTGTATACTGCCAGCTCCTTCAAATTATCCGCTTTATTTAACACATTTCGCATCAGACTATAGTTTTGGACTGATTGTATCTGTGAACTCTTTCGTGTTATTATTTAACATCCCAAGGTGTATACTTTAATGAAATCACAGGACCATAGATGTTCACTAGATAAAGCCATGTCTTTCTACAGACCAATTTGACATCAGCCAACACATAACGCGCAGGCGCGGCATCAGTCGACACTGCGTTTGAATTTTATTGCTACAAATTATATGTTCCGAAACTTAACTCACTTTACTAATGTGCTACCATAATTATAGCCTCCACTAAACACGAATACATCTAAGTAAAGCCCGTGTACCATAACAAATCCTATTAAGAGATTAAAACGATGCGCTTTGCGACCGAGTCCGTATCTAAATATATATATCCGCCAATAAAAAAAAAAAAACGAAAACCTGAATATTCTTTTTTTATATTATTATATCGCAAAAAGACTGGTCGAAACCACGGGGGACCGAAGAGTTGGCAGCTTCCTCGCTGAATGATTAGCCTTTCTATTCAGCGAGGAAATGCTGTCAGCGTCTTCAGGTCAGGACCACGCCAAAGGGGCCCGATTTTTTATGTTTTTTAGGGTTCCGTACCCAAAGGGTAAAAACAGGACCCTATTACTGAGACTTCGCTGTCCGTCCGTCCGTCCGTCCGTCCGTCCGTCCGTCCGTCCGTCCGTCCGTCTGTCACCAGGCTGTATCTCAACAACGGTGATAGCTAGACAGTTGAAATTTTCACAGATGATGTACTTATTTCTATTGCCGCTATAACAACAAATACTAAAAATATAATAAAATACATATTTAAGGGGGGCTCCCATACAACAAACTTGTTATAAATTATATATATGTATAGGTACGGAACCCTTCATGCGCGAGTCGGGCTCGCACTTGCCCAATTTTTTTAAATATATAATTTACTGTTTTAGCGTATATTTTAGTAAGTTAAGTGTTTAGTTTATAATAGTATTGTAATTATCAAACCCACTCACAAAATTTCATGGGAATCGGTTGAGAATAAAGTCCAATTTTATAGTGTTATTCTTAAAAATGTTTACATTATCTGTCAAAACTCATCCGCTTCTTGTAAACGTAAATAAAATAGTCGCTGAAAACCAACGTTCTAAACTTTGAAAATAAATAGAAAATGTCGAAATTAATGGCATCGGAAACATTATAAGTTATAAAGCGAAAATAACGGACAGGCCTTGAGCTATTTATTATTTAATAGGTATTGGGTGTGAAGCTCACTTTTGCTGGACACGTGCGATCGAATGAAAATAGCATTGTTCCAGAAAACCCAATTAAATGGATACCTATTACCGTTTGTATTGAGTTGATTGTTGTTAAACCTCCTTAATAATTAGCCACTGTCACTAAATTGAAAGGACGCTAATGAATTAAGCTCCATTGAATTCGCGCAAGGAAATAAAGGACTTTATGATTAGGTATCAGAAACTAGAAGACACTAGATTCGTGTCCACGATAGTACTTTTTTCTACGTATGCGGGTAAAAAGTGTCCTTTATGCTTATTTGCATACCTGTAACGAAATTGGTTTTAAATACGTCCACTTTACGACTGACCTTAATCAATGCCTAAACGAAACAAGATAAAACTTCCATCGAGCTATTCTAAGATTACATTTTGGTTTTCAATCCAATTTGAGAGTTTTATAATAGTATTAATACTAAATAGCTGCGATCCGCGGTTTTACCCGCTAAACACACGGGAACACTAATTTTTTTTGGAAATAAAAGTAGCCTAGCGGTAATCGAGGGTGTCAGCTACCACCTCCTTGCCAAATTGGTCCAGCCGTTTGAGCGTGAAGAAGTAACAAACATACAAACACGCAAACTTTCATCTTTATAAGTAATATAGGTATATTATTATAAAGTGATAGTGTTGAAATTCGTGTGTACACCATACATTGGAATTGGAGTATCTGTGACAGTTCATCATCGATGACATTCTTCGACTCTGTGGTAAACTGTCACTGTCCTGTCAAAATCTCCCATAGCAGCAACTATGGCTTAACTTTATCTTCGCAATGTAAATTAATAATAATCTAAGTGCATCCATGATATTTTAACCAAATACTGACTCAAGATGTTGTGTTAATATTATTGAATTAATATAATAAACAAACATTGGCTGGATTTGCTGTTTAATTCACCTCCATGTGAGTATTCCCAGATTAACCCGTGGTGCGGTCATTCCTCAGCGCCTTTACTCTGACAATAGATAGATAGTGAAGTTTGAAACATTTATAATTTTCTGGAGTTCACGGCCGGCACTGCAAGTCTTGCGTTGGTCGTCGGTAGCGCCGTTTGGCGCTGAGCCAACTCCTGATTGTTTTGTTTTCTAAAAAAGCTAAGCTTATTTTGTAATTTAATCGTTAATCGCGCCATGATTTTGTTGTATCTTTAGAAAACTAATGCTTGCAATAACGAAGGTCGGCAATGAAGTTTCTGGATATTTCTGTTTATTTCATGACAGATGTCGGTAAACTTGAAACTTAGATAACTTTTAGGGATTATCCGTTCAAAACCGTGATTGTTTTAGACATTTTTCTCTATGATCATGACATTGACATCGGGACATTTTTCTCTATGTTTCTTTTTATATCATCAATGTTCTACTTAAAACAGGGCTATTTTCATTGATAACTTTTGTGAAACTTCAAAATTGCCAAAATTCACCCGTAAAACTGGTTTCTTCTACTTATTTCCGACTTCACGCAATCAAAGCATGAAACTGCTATGGTACTACTATCTATAACTCAGTAAAGTATTATTTACTTTAAAAATTTGGTTGAAATGATCAACATTTTTGTCATAATATGAAAAAATACATTTTAAAATGTATAAGGCCTCTTAATTTTAAGAAGGAATGTCAGCAGGCCGGCAGCGGTAGCAAGAATATTCGCTACGTTGTCAACTTCTGTAATTTGAAGTTTCTTTAAATTTTAACAGAATTTGTTGTCTGTCAAATGAGTAATATGTTTCATTTTCTTGGAACCCATCATTTTGTAAGTGTTCAATCATCGCACGTTAGAAGTGGCTGTACTATAATGTGGCGTTGGGTGGTCCATCCATTTGGCACTGGTCCACAGGTAAAGGTGAAAGTAATTACAAATTAACGTTTATCTCTGTTTATTTATTATTCTTGACACTAAACAGTAATGTTTATTAATTAACTGAAAATTCTCTTAGACTAGACAATTTCTCCCTTGGTTGGTTATTCTCAGGTTTATCACGTTCACGAACCATTTTGAAAATTGCATGCTTCGGCAAAGACACAATTTATACAAGAAATGCACAAGGCATACCTGTATACCGGGTGTCTCAAGACTATGGGACATCAAGGGAAAGTACCTTAAATATCGTAGATAGGATATTTTGCTGAGAGAAGACTTAATGTTATTTTTAAAAGTTAGTAATTCTGCATTTGAAGATTTTCTAAGAATAACTGGTGAATATTTGCTGGACTTCTGTGCCTCCATCAAATCAAATCAATATTCATAAAATACCAAAAGTGATACAACATTTAAAGCAATATTAAAGTAAACTAACCGTTAATCAAACACGATAAGGCAAATGCTTATTTTATAATTTTTTAATACCCAATCAAGAGGTACCTATAGATAAGCAGGACAGTCATGTTGAATAATGATAATGATTTATCAGAAGTACTCGTCTTGTGAAAAGCAACGCGGGCTCGTTGCCAGAGGAACTGGGTCGACATTCGATATCGTAGATAAATATTATTTGTATTGGCTTTTGGATCATTTTTCATTTTCCACGAGACAACAGCAGGTACAGCTACTGTGGGAGTTGTGACAAATGTTGTGGTAGTGTGTTATCGATCCAGCGAAGAATGTTTCTTTGTTTTGTTGTTTGTATACCGCCACGCAGTACAATAATAAATAATGTATTCAATAAGTAGGCTACACAGGCAGCTTGTAAATCTACCGGTATTTCTTGGAGGAGACC